>JAWWMK010000008.1:10770945-10798370 GCA_035047105.1 Galeopsomyia nigrocyanea | reverse complement strand
ATATATATGGGGGTAAAGAAGAACTCGAAGAAGAAGGAGTGATGAATGAAGCGTCGGTAGATTCGCTCATGGTGCTATATATGGCGATTATATAGTGGCTTTCTTGAGTTTCTTTTGTACTGTGCGCTCGTAGAGCAAACATGAAAATTTATGAAGTCTCGGCGCGGACGATCCGCATATTTAACGCGGGTAATTGCGCGCTCTGGCTGCTACTGGGCTATGGGAAAATCGATCGCGATCATCTTCCACTTCGTTTAGGATGCGCATGAGAAAAAAAAAACATACAAACTATGGTAACCTTCCATCGTATAAGACAGGTTATTCAATCGACGACGATATAATTATGACATTTATTCTCACTTTTTTTTTTTTTTTGATCGACCAGCGGCTTCGATGAAAAAGAAATCTACTCAACGCGTTACGATTGTTCGGCGCGCGAGTCCAAATACTACATTCAGATTGTCCACTAATTGTGATTGATGACCTAAGACGGAACCTCTTTTTTTTTTCGTATTCGAGTTTGGAATCTTTGCCGATCTGATGTCATTAATCAAGATAAGTGAGTTTCCGATGAGGTCGAAAGGCTTCTTCGATCTTCCACTTTTTTTTTTATTTCACTAATGACTCACTTGGTCAACACAATTATTATTCGCGCAACGTTTTCTTCGAAAAAACATTGCAAAACCGTCGAGATACACAACCCATCAAAAAAAATAATCGTATATATAGACAATGACACATGGTCGTGTCATATAAGCAAAAGCCATTATATATAGATCAGAACGGGCGAAAAAAAAAGAAGTCGATCGATGAAAATTTACCGACTCGCAGTGATAAATCAGCCAGGGTGCACATAAATAATTCTCGCTTGCAGCTTTTCCACGCGCGCGAGTGCAAAAAAAAAAAAAGTAAACGACGCGAGAGAGAAGCGGTGCACTTGCGCGTGCGACCTTACACGTGTCTCAGCGGCAGCAGCAGCAGCTTCTAATCTCTCGAAGCCATCGGATCGTCGTAAGATAACGGGTTACTGCTTGCTTTGCTGCTGTTGGCACTGAGAATGAAAAAAAAAATCTCCCTATGCAACCTTCGCGGAAAATCGCTGGCAAAAAAATCGGCGCAGCTCGAATTCCGGTCGGACCTGTATATACACTCACACACACACATACACGCGCGCGGCAACTCCGTCGTCGACGGGGAAGAGAGTTTAAAATGTCACTGACCGACACGATGTGTGTATGTGTATGTAATACACCTGCACCTACGACTTTTCCTTCACGCGGTGCATTAAAATTGAAATGTTTATTATCTCTGTATTGTTTTTTTTCTCCTTACGTAAAGCTCGATAACGCGTATGGAATAATCATTTCTTCAAACGAGCATCCGAGCGCTGATTTAATCATCTCATTATATTGCATTGAGCATAATTGGTACAATAAGTCTTATTCACATGATTTTGTATTTACATATAGAACATATAAAGTATTTTGACCTTGTAATTATACATATTCATTCAGCCTATTTGAAAGTAATTTAGCAAAACCGCGATATATATTCTCCAAAGCCGCCGTCAATATAACAGAGGTATCCCTTTTTCGTTCAAATTTATCGCGGTAAACTTGAAAGCTCGCTTAAAAGCCAGAATTAATTGAACAGTCAACGTCGTAGTTATATGCACATATTCCGCGTGTATACCCATGTCATTACCACTCGTTATAACAGAATATTACACTCGGGAATCATATTTGCGGGTTTAAATCAAGTCGCTGACATCCGCACGATTCCCACCAACCAACAGACAGAACAAAAAAAAAATGGACATAATACGCAATCAATTTACGCTGATCAATGTTTCTCTGTGTATATATTCGCCCCCGCTTGCGAGCGCGAGTGCTTCCCACGAGAGAGAGAGGGTATATAAGTATATAGGTATCTATATATATAAAAGGTCAACGGCGACCATAACGGATATTCGTGCGCGCAGCGTGACATCACCCCGAATATTTTACCTGCGTCAGCGAAAAATTTACGCTTTTTTTTTTCGCGACCTAGCGGTATTATATTACACGATCTAATGTGAAACCTTTTCGATTTAATATTTTTCGATCGAGCGAGATCCTCTATATACTCTTGGTTCTGAAGTACGCTCATTGTCCTCCTCCTCCTCCTCATCTTTTTTTTTTTCTTTTCGCCAACTTATATTGTCTCGTTTGAGAGAGTATTGTTGCGGTCGCCGCCGATGCCGCGTGCTTTATAGCCCACCACGATGATATGTCATCCATCAAGTGAGGGTCTCTTCTCTCTTTTTTTTTATGCATCCACCATCGACGGCCACAACATTAACTCTGCCAACCTTGCAATCTCTAACGGGATCGTTATGATACTGTTAATTGAAAGCTTCATTGTTTCCTCCCCTCTCTTTCTCTCTCTCTATCTCTCCTTTTCCGATGATATTCATTAAAATGTTGCGTTTTTTTTTTCTTCTTTCGTTGCCGATTTTATATAGAAATACTTTTACGACGCTCCGAGCATCGATCAACTTTCCTGGAAACTCGCGTGCCGTCCAATAAAATCATTGAATTATAGCTCGATGTTTTTTTTTTAAATAAAATGTAATTAGTTGGCGTGCCGATCGTTCGCCGATGGGAGGGGAAAAATCGTTAAAGTTCGCCGACGTAAAAACTAATTGATATACCAGAGAGATAAGGCAAAATAAGAAAAAAAAAGATTCTCGTCGATATGATATACCGCGCAAATCAAATGTAAAGCGTTTTTCGTAACAAGTTCCTCGTAAAAGCGTATAAAAGAAGTTGAGTAGTAGTAGATCGCTTTCGCGCGACGTCCTCCGACCGGGCAATCTAAAGAATTCGCGCGCGTCAACGCGCTCTCGTCGCAAAATTTACGATCTGTCGGTCGCACGTATATGACGAAATCCTTAAAAAAACACACTTTTCTGGGGTCTAGAATGGCAAAAATTTTTGTTAATGCTTCCGGACCTTTTTCCTCTTCTTTTTGAAGGTATATAGTGTCGGAAAATGCTCGTGAACATTGAAAGTCCTCGGGAACTATATTTTTTCAGCATTTTCCCGATATTAATAACAAACTACAAATGTAATTATTTTGCATTTTTTTTGACAACTTCCACCGGATAATTATTTTTGAATGAAACTTTTTTTCTGCGTAAAGGTCTTTTTTTTTGTTATCATTTTGATTGGTCAAAAATGTTTCTAGCGGTCTTGGAAGCCGAGAAATTAATATTTTAAGAAATTCCGTTTTTCGCCTATTTTCTGTGAGAAAAGCCCATTTGATTATAATGGAAAATAGCCGAAAAAGTAGTTCCTACAGACTTTTCCAATGTTCACGAGCATTTTCCGACACTATATACCTTCAAAACCTAATAAAATTTTTTGCCATTCTAGACCCCAGAAAAGTGTGTTTTTTTAAGGATTTCGTCATATACACACATGAGCCTTTGGCGGAGTTGAACAATGATCGGCGTTGCATATCTCTCTGTGCTCATTGTCGTGCTTTCGCGCGCGATCATTCTCTTTTTCCCTTTTGGTCATTGCATTTCTTTTCCCTGTCTCTCTTTGCAACTGCACTTGGTACAGGTATATATAAAGAGGACTCGCGGCTTGCATGAAACCTTTCATTACAGCGAGAAGCCGAGCGCGAAGAAGCCAAAGCCCTTACGTATATACACGGCTACGCGTATACATATATACACATTTCTCTTGGGGGCCCCCCCTTTGTGTTTATTACCCAGCTTCGAGATTATTGCTGCGCGCAACACGGGCACCCATCCTGAATTTACAACTCCTAAGCATTTAATAGTTCGGACTTCCTGTTGCACTGCCGCCGCCGCCGCGTGATCGCCGCTCGTTTTGCGCAACTACGACAACTCGCTCTCTCTCTCTCTCTCTCCTCTCGACTATATCTCCTCCTCGCGCGCGCCTTCGACTCTTGTGTCTATAGTAAACCTTGCAAAGGATATAATTCGATGACGATAAAAGTAGCTCGCAAGCGAAACTGAGAGAGAGAGAGAAGCTTGTCAGACGATAAGAATTGCCAACTGCCGCGCGGAGACTGTACAATTTTCAAACTTGATGTATACTGTGCTGAGGTGAGAGGCACATATATATGTATATATATACGCATACACTACGCCGAGAGCTAAAAAGCAGTAAAAGAGAGGGAAAAGATCAACGCGGTCGATGGTAATGAACTTTCGAGCGACTCGAGAGCAAGGCCACACTTATGCGTGATTTCATAACGCCGCAACGCTCTGCTTATGCCACTTTTCAAGGCCAAAAGTGCATTTAAATTTCTCTTTGCTTTATGAATCGCGCTGTTTCACCGCGCGAATGCAAATGTTTGACTGATGGATAGAACCGAGCAAGTATTTGCCTAGACTGACTTGCGGCTTTTTTTTTTTTTTTTGTAGACACAGACAATCATGCTATTTATGGATAGCTAATAGTCGCTCGTAATAGGTGATGAATCATACACACACAGTAGGTATATTCGAGAGATGATGATTGTTGCGCAACTATACGTACATTGATCTCTCTCCCTCTCTCTTGGGGTCTAATTAAGAGTATAGCGCGCGATAGCGCAAAGAGATGCCGTCGACTTAATTTTTATTAATCGCTGCATTGTGTTCAAATGCGACGCGGTCGGTACATACAGATAAATCCTTGCGAATTAATCGCAGGAACAGCAGCAGCAGCACTCTCCTTTCATTTTCGGTTAATTATATGTGTATATCCCTGGCGCAATTTTCCCGCCGCACCGCCGTATAGCTCGCATGAATAATCGCGACGATATACAAAGAAATGCTCCCCCCGCTCGCCGAGCGCTAATTGTTTATAATCGCGATGGATGAGCACCCCGTACTATAACGCAGCAATTAGTTTTAATTACCCCGCGAGAGAGAGAGAACGATATATATATAGTAATGAAGGTACCTACGCGTGATGTATGAATTGTTCGATCTCGCGAAACAACGGTTACGTGTTGTTTTTTTTTTTTTTTTTTTTTGCGAATGTATGTATAGCCGAAAATTGAGTACGTGAGAATGGCAAAAAAAAAAAAAAAATCGACGAGTCATCTTCGTTTAACAATGGAATGCTTTTATATACATATATATACGAATTACCAAGCACGCGCGAAAAGAACTGCGGACGCGACGGGATCGACGAAGAGTTTGCTTTGCCTATATAACCAAGGCCAGGATGCTCATTAGGGATTTGTTTTTCTTTTCTTTCTTTACTCTTTTTTTTTTTTTTGTGTTTGTTCTTCCTTCTGGCGGCCAACCGATCGATGGTCACGAATCGAATTCTATCGTTTCTCTTTTTCTCCCACTCGCTAAGCGCGCGGCCGGTCTTTACCGCTATGCATGTTTAATCTTTAATTAGAGAACACATTCGAGGGAGAGAGCTTCCACAGAGAGGAGAGAGATTACAAAGCGCAAAAATGTTTAATTTATTTTTTTTTTTCCTCGAACAATTAGATAGGCTTGCACAAGTTTGTTTGCAGGGGGAGAAGATATCGCGAAAATCCTCACGGAAAATCTCCATTCAATTAAGAATCGAAAAGAAAAAATAGAAATTCTCAAATTATTTCCGAAACGGTAAAGGTTAAAGTCGTGAGCGAAACGTTAATTAACACGTGCAACGTCAAAAACGTTATACATACACACTATACAATCCCAGCATTTTCGGTAAAAAAAAATTAGCATATAATCCATATACGAAGAGGAGGAGGAGGAGAGAGGCGGTATACTACGTGACGTTATGCAATATACGTGTGATGTGCAAAGCCATTACAGCAGCATCTCGCGCAGAAGCTTAAAACGAGAGTATTATAGTATATGAGAAGTGTCTGTCGAGCAACGACGACGACGACGACGATGACGATGGGGGCGTCCCGTTAGCCATTGTCGATAAGATATCGGGCGCGGATCGACGCTGTTATGAGATTCTTGCAACCACGCGAGAGAGCGAGAGAGAGAACACTTCGACAAGAAGCCGAAAAAGATGAAGATAAAGAGAAGAGTATATGTATGCCTACACAGTGAGGAGGGCAGAAGGTATGTCGGTCGAATGGCAACAGCAGCAGCAGCAGCTTTCAACGGTACATAATATCTCAAGCTCGACTCTCTCTCTCTGCACCAAAAGGTAGCAGCATTTCCTGCTATTTCAAATTTAGCGGAACTCGCGCGCGCGGGCCTCTCGCGTGCAGCTCGCCGAGGTTGACACGTTGTATGGATATAGCCTTATAGCGAACTATCGGCTGCTGCAGATCGGCTTTTTTTTTTAACGAAAGGTCCCTCGCCGAGAGACTTCTCATACTACTTTCATGGAGTTTTATCTATGTGTGCCTCGTGTTGCATACACGATTTATTCAGAAGAAAAAATAATCCTGTACATTCTCTTTTTTTTTTCGATCTTTTTTTTTTTTAATTTTCTATCAATTTGATAAATCGCACTTATCCCGGCATTGCGTGTCCTCAAATAATAGACAATCCCATTGAGTCGGCAATCGCCTACGTATAATACTACGCAAGGTCAAGGCGTCTGGGTTATTGTGAGTTAAGGCATCCCGTATCGATAGCCTTATCGATCGCCTGCAGTCGTCGTCGTCGTCGTCGTCGTCGATAGAACGAAGAGAAAGAGGCGCGGATTACGTGCGTGTCGTGTGGAAAACGTGGAGGCACGCGCGCGCTCGCGTGCGCTATTCGCATTCCCATGACCGCGACGCGATTCGCTGGAAAGAAAATCTGCACTCTACTCGTATAGGTGTAGGTATACAATAAGTATTGACCGCGGAATTTGCTGTCGATATAGGTATCCCTCCTTTTTTTTCTTTCTTTCTTTGACGATCATCTCTATGTGTGTGTCAAGATTAAAATGAGAATTTGAATTGCTATTTTAATGAACAATCGTTCGAAAGCTCGCTCGACGTTCAATTCCAACCGATAGTACTTTAATAATTGCATCTCCGCTCGCGCGTGATTAAAAGTCTTTCCGTCGAATGAGCCAAAGGGGTCAAACAATAAATCGACGGGTGCGCGACATTTCAATTTTCGAAGAAATCGTCAAAGTGGCCAGAGTTGCTACAGCACGTTCGCTCGCTCGCAAAAGGGGGGTCGTCAAAAGAAAAAAAGAACTGAAAGGCACAGAGAAAAAAAAAATCCGAGTAATGGGAGAGAGAGAGAGAGAAAAAGGAAATAAAAGAGTAAGTGTAGTACGCGAGGGTGCCAACGCCATATGACGCTTTCGTACGTGCACGCATCCCCCAGCTGTAATTACCGGAAGAAACATTGTAATCCTCCTCGCGAGCCAAGCGCAGCATCTTTATTTTCTCTTTGTGAAACATTGTACGTGATTTCACCTCTCTTTCGCGGCGGCGGCGGCGGCTGTGATGGCGGCTTTGCTATTATCGTTTATTATCCTACTCTGACGCTTTCGCCGCAAGTCGAGAGCGTTTACACAGCCTTCGGAAAAATACTGTAATCATTATCAACTGGTTGAACGCGTAAAACGTATAGCTTTGGAAAACGAAAGAGAGAGAAAAAAAAGAAACATTTTATGCAGTGTCACTGAATAATAACTAATTATTACTCTTTGTCTTTTCTGTTACAGCGCCCATAGACAACGAATCCACGCAAGTTGCCGAATATGATGGTATGTGATTTTTTATTTAAATTTTGTCTGATAATTGTTTCGTTTCCGGTGCTTCGATAAATTATTAGATACTCTTTTTTTTTCTCTCATTCCGAGGAAAGTCGCGTCGACGAATGCTCAATGCCGAGAATCGATATATTACGCAAATTCCGCGAATCTAACGCGCGTCTAACCATTAGAATGGTTGGCCATGCGAGCAGTAAGTAAAACGTCAGTATGTATACATGTGCATTGTCACACAGCAGGTGCAGGCGGATGCTACTACAACTTAGAGCGCTACCAAGAAGGCGCGCGGATAGTAACGAACGAGCCATGCCTCAACTGCACGTGCCACAATCGAATGCTGATGTGCTACCTGAGGGTGTGCCCATTCACCAAGGCAATCGGACAGGATTGCACGGTTGAGAAGCGACCGGACCAGTGTTGCCCCGTTGTCACTTGTCCCGAAATTACCGTACAACTTCTCACGTCCACCACCACCTCGCCGGCCAACAAATCCCTCGTATCTTCGAGCAGCGGCAGCTATGGTACCGATCTCGGTTTCCCCGACACTTATGGCTGCAGCGTCAACGATCGTTTCTACGCCGACGGCGCTCAGCTGCCGATCAACGCCAGCAATCCTTGCGAGCTCTGCTACTGCATCAGAAACAAGACGACCTGTCTGATGCAGCAGTGCACGCTCTCCGTCGCCGGCTGCAAGCCGGTCTACCATCCGGGCATCTGCTGTCCCGTCAAGTATAACTGCGGTAAGTCGACTTGGTGTTCATTTTCCGCTCCGCGGTTTTCATTCGTCGTTGGGGTATTATATAACTAACGAATCTTTTTTTTTTTCGCGCGTAGACTATGACGACAACTACGAGACAACAACGACGCCCGGTCTGATAATGTCGACGTCGTCGACGACGACGCTGGCGCCACGCACAACACCGCCCCAGTGCAGCCACGACGGCAAGATATACGACGACGGCGAGCTCATCTACACGATCCAGCCGTGCCAGCACTGCTACTGCTTCCACGGCGACATCGTGTGCGCGGTGCAGGAGTGCGGCAAACCCATGGAGTCCCACGGCAAGAATTGCACGGCACTGCCGCCGCTCGACGGCGAGTGCTGTCCCAGCTATCAATGCGGTAAGTCTGCAAGCAGCAAAGCAAACCCTCAATTTCGCGCTATATATACCTCGTGTGCCGAGGATAAAGGCCCATTATTGTCACGCATCGCGCTCCTCCGAGCGGTAACCGCTCGCTCGCCCCGATCGTTAACTGTAAATGCAGCTTCTATATGTACACTCGCGCTCGAAATTCCATTGTTGTTGTTTCCAGTCCGCATTCTTGAACGCTTTGATATCGCGCACGGGCTCTTGAGAATCTTTTCATTATATATTCGCTAATTTCATGCGTCATTTTTTTTTCTCTCTTCTTTTTGTTCACAGAGGACGGTACGGCCAACGTAGCCACGGAAATACCCGACGTCACGGATAGAAACGAAGTTCCTCAAGAGCCACCGAAAGAATCGTTCCCTGGTGCCAACAACAACATACCAGAGGAAGTCGCGGAGGCAGATCACTCGTCTACGACGGAAGAGCCGCAAACGGTATCGCCCATTAAGAGCGAAGTTCCTGAGCCGAGTGCCACTGAATCGCCGAGCGCCATTGGCGGCGAGGAGCTCACGACTGTCAAGTCGGAGGACAAGCCAATCGAATCAGAAGAGCCGCATGACGATCGAGTCACGGAGACGGCGGCTCCGATGCCAGACGAGACTGTGATTCAGAATACCACGCCTATGTCGACGGAGGCCGACAAGGAGGTCGTACCGTCGTCCGAACTACTTCCTCCGAGAATAGACGGCGATGAGCATCGAGATGAGACGGCAACCAGCGAACCGAGCGACGTTGCCGAAGCCACGACCGAGCCGAAATTATCGGAAACCGATGGGGAATCGACGACGACGACGACGACGACGACGACGACGACTCTGGGTGCTGAGAAGGGAACCGAAAGTATAAGCCACGGACCGGAAGAACCCGCAACGACATCTCCCGAAGGTGGTGAGCACATTCCGTCAGGTCAAGCTGATGTGACGACTGATGAAGCAACGACAGTTGGCGAGGGAGTAGACAAAACTAGTGAATCTTCTAGTCCAGTTAGTGAAGTAATTACAA
Source organism: Galeopsomyia nigrocyanea (assembly GCA_035047105.1). Taxonomy (NCBI): domain Eukaryota; kingdom Metazoa; phylum Arthropoda; class Insecta; order Hymenoptera; family Eulophidae; genus Galeopsomyia; species Galeopsomyia nigrocyanea. Next base: position 10,788,526 of record JAWWMK010000008.1, on the reverse strand, counting down.
CCGAGCAAAGTAGTAGCAAGGAATCGACTGAAGCAACGCCATTACCCTCAGATGTGGAATCGAAGAAACCAATTGAGCCTACATCGGAAGCGACAGAACAAACGACGGTACAGCCCGAATCGGACAAATCGGCGGTTGAGCCCGTAGTCTCGGACGAGGACAAGAGTACGACATTGAGTCCTGGCGTTGACTTGTCATCGTCGAGTAGCGAGGAACCAGAAAGTGTAGAGTCTGTCACTACTGGTATTGACTCGTCATCGCCGAGCAGCGAGACTGACGAAGAACCGAAAAATGTTGAGCCCGTTACTACTAGTACTGATGCGGCGTCGCCAAGTAGCGAAGAACCAGAAATTATAGAACCGGTTACTACTGGTATCGACTCGTCATCGCCAAGCAGCGAAGAGCCAGAAAGTGTAGAGCCTGTTACTACTGGTATTGACTCGTCATCGACAGCAAGCAGCGAAAAACCAGAAAGTGCAGAGCCCGTTACTACTGGCATTGACTCGTCATCGACAGCAAGCAGCGAAGAACCAGAAAGTGTAGAGCCTGTTACGGCTGGTATTGACTCATCGGCATCGTCGCCAAGCAGCGAAGAACCAGAGAATGTAGAGCTTGTTACTACTCCAGAATCTTCAACGGTGTCGGAACCCAGCAAAGAAGATGAGACCACAAAGGATCCAGATAGTGGAAAAGAATCTGACAAATCGGAATCACCGATCAGTCCTGAAGCTACGACTGCTGAAGTTCCCGAAGAAAATGACAACTCGCCGATCACAACTTTAGCTCCAGAAATTACGACGACAAAATCAAGCGATGAAACTACACCGGAAGAAGTAAAAGAACCGACGAGTCCCGAAACTTCCACGCCCGAGGACATTGTAAACCGAATTCCGGAAGAAACTGAGGCGACAACACTGGCTGATGACAGCTCTAAGCCTAAGGAAAGTGCAACAATCGAGCCAGAAACCACTACGTCGAAGAATGCCGATGAAGACAAAGTAGGTGCCGAAACCAGAATTCCATTTGAAACATCCACTCTGCCAAACATTGAAGGCAAAAAGCCCGAAGGAGCAGATGAGACGCCATCAACGGTCAAGCCTATTGCATCGACTGAAAGCGAGCAGCCCAAGACTGAAGAGACTCCGTCGGAAAGCATCACCACGCAGGCACCTGAAGCCCCAGAGGTTTCCGAAGAACCAGTCATACCAGAAACGGGGCCTTCTGGCATACCAGGCGTGTCTAAACCAGAGCGAGGCCCCGAGAACAAGAAGGTGGATAGCAATGAAACTCTGGCTGAACCTGGAGCGACCGAAGGACCTCTTGTCACTGGTAGCGGTATGCCTCACAATGTTGAGAATGTATCAACTGAAGAACCCGAATCCGGATCTACAACGTATCTGCCACCAGTTGGTTCGAGCACCGAAGGAGATCGGCAATCGTCTACGCCTGCATACGAGGAACCACCTAAAGATGATCTTGACGTAGAGAAACAAACGACCGAACTTCCAGTCACACCTAAGATCACTTACGATACAACGACAGTCAAGCAACCCGAAGATTCAAGTTCTGAAACATCCGAGGAAGAGAAGCCAATCATTGACAGTGAGTCGACTTCCAAGACGCCAGATGAAGAAACCAGCACGACAAAGCATGTGGACAGTAGCTCTTCGACAGAAGAGGTGCCCAGCGAAACTTCAGATAAATCTACATCAGGACAAGAAGAAGAGGTCGAGCAAGCAACAGGTGCCAATTTACCTGATGAAGAATCGACGACAATCGCGGGTGCCAAAGAAAACGAGCCATCGGTAAGCGATGAAAGTAAGAGCAGCACCGAGGCTCCCGAAGGAGAACAGGATGCTTCAAAGTCTCCCGAAGTAGAGGAAGAAACTACTGGTGCGCCAGGCATCGATCAATCTTCCGAAAAGTCAGTCAGCGATGAGAATAGCGTTGAAGCTGTGACTAGTCCCGGAGTCAGCAGTGAAGCGCCTCAATCGGTCACCGAGCCTCAATCCGCTTCAAGTGAAGCAGATATTACGTCACCATCAACCGAGGCACCGCAGAAGCCTGAGGGCACAGAATCTGCTACCGAAGTTCCTATTGTCAGTGAGCCAGAGGTGACGACCGAATCCACCATTACAGAGAAGACTTTTGAAAGCCCAGTTGAGCCCATTGAGTCAGACACTAACACGACTGCATCACCGGCAGAAGATGAGATAACAACGCCGAAATCGGAAAAACCAACTGAACCTTCTGTTGAAATAGTGACACCAGAATCTTCTGCTGCTCCAGCGCAGTCGGAACCGTCGACCGAAAGCACAAAAGAATCGTCCACTGAATCTGACGAACAAAGCAAACAAGTGCCAGAATCGACGTCCACAACTGCGGCATCGAGTGAAGTGGTGACGCCCGAGCAAGAGTTGGTCGCACAGCCAACTACAGAAAAATCTGTGCAAGATGTGTCGGAAAAGATGGAAGAATCTAGTCAGTCGACCGAATCTAACGACATTACGAGCCAAAAACCAATTGTTGATTCGGAAGTAACGCGTCCAGGCATTCCAGGAGAAGGCAACTGTCTCGAGCATGGACAAACGTATACCAATAATTCAGCTCTTCCTCCACAAAGCCCTTGTGAATTCGACTGCCGATGCGTCAGTAGCATGAGGATATGCGAGCACGTAGAATGCTCACCGCCACCAGATGATTTACCACCCAACTGCACGCAAATACATTCAGCTGAATCATGTTGCCCAATCTACGTCTGCGATTCAACGCCAAAGGTTGAGCTACAGGCTGATAACCAGATGTCCGACAGCCATACAACCCCTGCTTACGATGAGAGCAAGACGAAAACTACTGAAAAATTACCCGAAGAATTGCCGACAGAATCACCCAAGGTTGAAGAACCTTCCCAGCCCGCCGCTACCACAGTTGAACCTGAAAAAGAATCGGCCACTCCTGTTCCTTCGGTAGAAGGAGAAACTGTGAGTCCTGCAGTATCGACCGAAAGTTCCTCAGTAGATCCAGCAATTGATGTGAGAAATAAAGAGGACGAGCCAAAAGAACCGACTTTGCCAATTGAACCTTCGAAGGGCGCGGAAGAAACAAGCACGGCAATTCCCGAACCTGTTGAAACCACGTCACAAAAATCATCCGATGAAGACGAAGCGTCTCCTACTGCTACAGACATTCCGGCTCCTGAAGAACCAGGCCCAGAATCACAAACTGAAAAAGAAAGTCCCGTTACCGAGCAATCGGAAGTTGCAGAATCTTCCGAACCAACTAAGCCATTAGAAGGAGGTCAGGGCAAAGATGATTCGAGCACACAGTTGCCAGGTACAAATGAGGTGCCAGTCACGATCCTCGAAACTACCGTCGCACCGATCGAAGGTGATGCAAAGGACGTTATTTCAGGATCTAGCGAAGAGCCTACTTCGTCGGTTGAAACCGAAGTAACTTCTCCAAGTACATCGGATAGCACTGCATCGTCGGAAGCGGAACCTGTTGACGAAGAGAAAGAGAAACCTGAAGATTCGGAATCTGAAAAACAATCGCCAGAGTCGACCGAAAGTAGTCTAGTATCAAGTAGCGAAACACCCGTTCAAGAGAGCACTAGTTTGGAAGAAGGTATCGATTCATCTTCAGCGGCTCCCGAAAAAGAATCCGAGGAAGATTCGTCAAACAAACAAAACCAAGATACCTCTGAATCATCGCCAGAAGCTGATGTTACAACTGTCGCACCTGAACAATCGTCTTCTCCCAGCTCTGTAGCTACTGAAGAGGATGATCATAAACAGCAGGAGGCTACAACCGAAGGTATTGTGTCTGAAACAAGCGAAGGCGCGCCTAAAGAAACTGTGGAAAGTGAACCATCATCTACCTCTGCACCAGCCACTGGAGATGAATCAACTCCAGCGATCACTGAAACAAAGCTTGCGGAAGGAGAAGAACCTCTGCAAACCACAGTCCAGCCAGAAGTAGACTCTCCTGCGGAGGCCTCGTCTACAATGTTGCCAGTAGATGAAGCTACGAAGGAGTCGGAAATTTCAGAAAAGCCATCTTCCGCTGAACCTCAGCCAGAAGAAACAACAGAACTGAGCAAACCAATTAGCAGCTCTAGCGAAGATACGAATATCGAATCGACAGAGGCTCCAGAAGAACCTAAAAAAGAGGAACCAATTACGACCGTTGCTCCATTAGATGAATCTGTCGATAAGGTTGCGTCGAGTGAAGCTCCTATTGAAAAAGATACCGAGTCGCCTGCTGGTGAAAGTGGCGAAACTAAAGTAGAAACCACTGAGCCATCAGTTCCCGAAGTTCCCGAAGACAAAAAAGAGGAAGCGGCAACACTAGCTCCCGAATCTGAAGAACCCAGTGCAACTACTCCGGTTGCTGAACAACCAAGCACGGATGATCAAGCGCCAGAGCATCCAGTCGAAACACCAGTTGAAACTCCAGTCGAAACATCCACCGACGGTGAAGAAGTTTCTTCAGCTCCAGGCGTAAGTGAAGAGGCGGCTACAGGTGAGCCTGAAGCCTCCTCAGAAGAACCATCCTCTACTAGTGAGTCTGTCAAATCTGTGGATGAGAAGACTCCAGAAACGCCATCAGGCGAAGAGAGCAGCACTGAAAAATCATCTCCTGCAATTGATTCTTCATCCTCCGAACCGACAATTGATTCTTCTTCCTCCGAACCTGCAGTTGAATCTTCGTCCTCCGAACCTGCAGTTGAATCTTCGTCCTCCGAACCTGCAGTTGAACCTTCGTCCTCCGAACCTGCAGTTGAACCTTCGTCCTCCGAATCTGCAGTTGAACCTTCATCCTCCGAACCTGCAGTTGAACCTTCGTCCTCTGAACCAACTGTTTCCGAAGTAACAACTAGCGAGCCTGCACTTGATGAAAAATCAGGTCAGAACGAGTCAAGCACACCATCTGCCATTTCCGAAGAACCCGCGTCTCAAACTGAAAGCACGAGCGACATTTCAGTAAGCTCGACGCCTGAATCCCAAGAGCAAAGTACCAAGGAATCGGTATCCCAGCAAGAACCAGTAAGCACAGAATCGTCTGAGAAACCTGACGACGATCAACAGATCCACGACACGCAAGCTCAACATACGGAGGAGCCAATCACACACGAACCTCAAAGCACACCCGAACAATCGACCGAACATTCGGAAGCTGTGACCCCACACAAACGACCGGAATACCCAGATCAAGCTGAAAATATACCGGAAACCGACGACGAGACCATTTTCCCGCCTGAAGGTGGAAACATCAAAGATCCATTCGAGGTGCCGGAAACGGACGGAGAAGACTACGACGGCACCGACGAGCACATCTACGGGCCTGGAACTTGCAGATACGGCGGCAAGATCTACATGTCTGCCCAGCAGATTCCACGCGACGATCCCTGCGACTTTTGCTTCTGCTTCCGCAGCGACATCATCTGTCTGCAGCAGAGCTGTCCTCCACCGATACCCGGATGCCACGAGGAACCGATCAACGGATTCTGTTGCCCGAGGTACGAGTGTCCCGTCTCCATGGCAACTTCTCTCAACATAACGACCACCACGACCACCACGACGACGACGGTGCCACCGCACTTTTTGTCGCATGCCTACCGTGGCAATGCTTCTCGAGGAGGCTGCCAAGTCGGCAACCGAGCCTACAGAGTTGGCGAGGAAATCAAGTCAAAGTCCGGACCCTGCATGGGTTGCACGTAAGTTTTTTTTTCCCCCAACCTCACTCGAGACACTAATTTGATTGGGACGTAATTTTAATGTATTTGCAATTGCGTTACAGATGCGGAGGTGACGGCAAGATGAAGTGCGAGCCCAAGGCCTGCTCGGCGAGCCCCATGCTCAAGGAAATGATTGCTCATGCCGCCGCCAAGAGGAGAAGGAGATGAGCCATTTACGCGTGGTTCAATCAAAAACGATAAACTTTAATCTTCCGGCATCAAATGTCGTGAGGACTATACGATATAATACATGAAAATAGTGTGTGCGTTGTACAAAAAAAAGGAATGAGAGTGAAAGAGAGAGAGAGAGAGAGAGAGAGAGTGTGCGCGAGATGACGAGTGAGAATCTACTTGAATGTGAAATCGCCTTAGACAAAGACAATTTTTTTATTAAAAATAGGCGATATAGCGAACTGAGTGGCCAAAACGTAAACGTTTATATATATACATATTTTATTGTTTTATACATATATATAAATTTATACATAAATATTATATATATATGAAGGGAGCGAATGCGGAGGAACGTTTGAGAACACGTGAATCTTTTTGTTTGTGGTGCCAAAATATAACGGCTAAATGGATATTAAAACGAAACGATAATGTAAAGATATAATTGTAAGGAAGCAATTTTTTTTTATAATAAGTGACGGGAAAATCTTGCGCTGTACCAGTAATGCTCGATATAAACGCGCGAAGGATAACGCTAAGACTTGAAAGCCTTGTGCCTTCGTTTTAATACCGATTCACATCGACGGCATTGACGAGAAAAAAACAAATACGAAAGAAAATCAAAGTTTTTAAACGCAGCCATATCACGTTGCCAGACTAATATTCAACAAATTGCAAAAAAAAAAGTGGATGAGAAAGCAGCGCAAGTCAGATGTGTTTTTTACTGCAATTTTTTCAGGGTAATATACAATCTTTTTTTTACAAGTAAATGTTTTTTCTATATACGAATGCGTTGTGTAACTTCAATTTTTCAGTAAAAAAAAAACTTATATGCGAGTACAGCATTAGAGCCGTAACTCCTTTGTAATGTAAATACTTAAAAAAAAGATAAACTTGTGTAATATTTAATAACGAGGAAAACGTAGGTTATCGTTGAGAAGTATAAGTGTGAGAATAAGTGAGAGAGAAGTAGAAACGAAGTTGAAAAATTTAAAACAAAAAATAAACGTACGCGCAATTTGAAAGCTCGTTGAAAAAAAATGAAAAAACGGGCGGCTCGCACGGAGGACCGACGGTCGTATTTGCTAAACCGATTGCTTCTCCGGCGAGCTGATGAACAATTTTCAATTTTAACAGGAAAAATAAATAATGTAGGTATGTATACGCACACGGACATATATATACATAGTTATAAATATTACATATAAATATATACGTTTATACGAAAAAAAAACTTTATACTCTGTAATAATAATCTCTTAAAGGCATTTAAACGGCGCAATTAACTCTCTATAAAAGTGTTTTTTTTTATTTTATTCAGTTATAGACACCACGCAAGCGTTATGTAATTACGATGATATTGTTTTTTTCTTTTTAATTCTCCAGTCTCTAGTTCTAAGTAGCAGTCCGAGCTTCGAGACTCGAGAATACGGAAAAAAAAAGTTTTTAATTTCTTCTTTTCTTTTATGATTGACGAAATAAAAGAATCATTAGGAGAGAACACGAAGATTGAAGTTCTGTTGTTATTAACGAGAGCAGCCTGTGTAGTCCGTGCATTACAATTTAAATTATTCCTTTTCTTTCCTTTATTTTTTTCACTGAAAATCAAGAGATAAAAGGAAAACAACTTTTCCGAGCCGTTCGACCAGTAGAAGCTGTATCAGAGCACTTTTTCTTTTTAAATAAAATTTCTCAACACTTTTTTACCTTTTGATACTTTTGAAAGTCAAGCAAAGGAAAAAATAATAAATAGACTTCTACCGCTTGGACGCTCGGGCGGGCTGTTGCTTGTACTACATTTATTCAGCAAATCTTCAGCCTTCCATTTATTTAAAGATAAAAATGCACCAGAGCCGACTTGTGGCTCGCGTCTTGGAAATCAATTGGCCGTCTGTTGGTTACTCTTGTTTCCTAATGTAAAAAAAAAAATTTTTTTTTTGGATTCGCGTAGCTCACACAAGACAGTCTGCTCTCGAGGCGCGAGGCTCGAGCCGATCAAACGTCCCTTTCTATTTTCTAGCGACTAATCGTTTTATAGTATTTATACCTTTATACGCTCAAGCATAGCAGTTTATAACAATTTAAACAAAAAAAAAGCATACATACATAAGTGTATCTCGAGTGTGTTAAAATAGCGACATGTGTAACGAAAACATTTATTCTTGAGGGTGGTTAAGAGCGCGCCAAAAAAAAAAAAAGATCGGCGGCGCGCGAACAAATAAACGCGGTTTGTCCAGCGCTGATATTAATCTTTAATCGTACATTGTAAGAGCCATTTATTAAGCGAGCGCTCGGGCCAATTTTGTGTCAAAAAGTTTTTTTTATTTGACACGTGAATCGCTGCATATTATAATATGATATGTGATAGTCGAAGCATGTGCGAGTCGGCTGCAACTTGGTTATTCCGACTGCGGAAACCTTAGGCTAGAATTTAAGACAGTACGTTCTAGTATAAAGTGTCCTTTTATATGAATAAATGATTTTGTATGTCGAAAATCAGATTTATTTACCTTTGCCCGTTCCTTTCTTTTTCTCATCCTTGGTATACCGTGTTCCAGAAAAATTCGATCAAAAATGTCACAAAAAATTAATTTACAGAGCCAGTAGATTAAAAAAACTTTGCTGTTTGCAGTGGTATATTAGTATTCTTGTAATCGAACCAGCCATTGAAAATGATTTTTTTTTAAATACTAGTTTCATGAAGGTGATCTTGAATAGGTGATTGGTTTGAAGGTAGAATAATAGAAGACGGTTTTCATTTAAAAACTTATAATATCTGAATGATGAATAATTTACAATAAAAATAAATTAAATCACAATAGCCACGGTACGTTACAATATGATTCTGTCATCATAATAAAATCTCACAAAGGTTGGAGGCGCTGTTAAAACTGGATTTTGGATCTATAGAAATATTACATTTCTACGGTCGTTTTTTATACACAATTTTACAAACATTACAGTGTAACAGATCTTGCCGATGGGCACAATAGTGCGCCCACACGTTATTGGCATATAACAATATATTATTTGTCAAAGTTATTATAAAAACAATACACAAAAGAGTACGGCTATAATCGCTGAAAATCTAGTAAATTTCTTTGATCTCGCCTCGTTCGATTATACATCTGTAAAATCTATACGCATATATCTATTAGTCACACGAGCTTCATAAAATCAAAATTTTACATGTATATTGTTATAGTTTTATCACTTGTCTGTAGAAAAATTCATGCATCTCTGCTTGGAGCCTTAACTACAGTCTCTTTACTATTATTATGTACTCGTCAGAAAAAGTACACGTGATTTGAATATGTTTGGCGTTTCAAAGGAACTAAAATATTCTAAAAGATTGAATAGAGTACATTTCCGTGTCAGAATAAAAATTAAAAAAAAGATCAGACCTTCCCAGTCTGTATTGCAATTGTACCGTCAAAATCGGGACTTTTGGATTAAAAATGCATAAAAATAGCTCTAGCATTACTGATGGTCCACTCAAACATTCGATAACTCTACTTGAAACAAATGAATTGCAAATAAAATCCTTTCATTCACGATTTTAAATAAATTACGAACGCATGTATTCGTAGTCGTATTCTCTAAGAGGTACGAAAGTTTCTTTGATGGATTGAGGCGATGACCATCTCAAAGCATAATGAGGACCACCAGCTTTATCATTCGTTCCAGACATCCTACCACCTCCGAAAGGTTGTTGACCAACAACGGATCCTGTTGATTTATCGTTTATGTAGAAATTGCCGGCGGAATATCTAAACTCTTCGAGAGCTTTCTTCGCCCATTGCCTACAAAAGAAATATTCATCAACAACAAAAAATGCTGCAGAAGCTGCCAAATAGTGACAACCACTTTTCAAATTACTACATCAATAAATAATTTTAAACTTACTCGTCTTGCGAGAATATTGCTCCAGTTAACGCATAAGGCGTGGAAGATTCGACTAACTTCATAGTCTCATTTAAATTTGAATCTTTGTAAACGTAAACAGTCAAAACCGGTCCAAAGATTTCCTCAGTTATTATCTTATCTGTAGGATTCTTAGTTTGTACTATGGTAGGTTCAATGAAATAACCACGCCTAGAAAAAAAATTTCAGTCATCATTACAAAATTACCAAACAAAGATATCTGCGTGAAAACTACGTTTAATTTCAATACTCACGAGTCATCATATTTTCCTCCGCCAATAATTTCAAGATCGGAAGATTTCTTGGCGTGATCAATGTAACCGGAAATTCTCTTGAAAGCTGCAGCATCAATCACTGCTCCAAGAAATACTGAAAAATCACGAGGGTCTCCCATTTTCAACTTATCGCGAGTGGACAAAAGCCCAGCTTTTATCTGAAAATTTTAATTAATCAATCATTTCTTTTGATGATCATCAAAAACTTGTAATGTTAAAGTATACAAAGTTAGAAGTACCCACCTCGCTCCAGAGTGACTCGGGCACGTACATTCGGCTACATGCCGAACATTTTTGGCCATTATATTCAAATGCACTTTTTATGGTTCCCTTCACAACTGACTCGACGTCTGCAGTGGGATGGATGAAATGGAAATTTTTACCACCGCACTCGCCAATCAGTTTAGGATAATTCTTATATTTATTTACATTTTTTCCAACTTGCGCCCAAAGGCGATTGAATGTTGGAACAGAACCGGTGAAATTGATACCAGAAAGATATGGCGAGTTTGTTATTGTATCTCCAAAATCTGGTCCATGAGCTGGAATGAAATTGACAACACCATCTGGTACTCCAGCTTCTTTGCAAATCTTGTATATCCACCAATTGGATAAAACGGCAGTGTCGGATGGTTTCCACAAAACGGAATTACCCTAAAATCCATCAACAAATCATATGAAATCATTTGTAAATTTAATCAAATTTAACTAAATTATACGAAAAAATACAAACCATCAGAGCAGGTGTGTAACTCAGGTTACCACCAATGGCAGTGAAATTAAATGGAGAGACTGCTGCTATAAATCCATCCAATCCTCGATATCTCATAGAGTTTAGAGTTTCCTTGGGGTCTGGAGAAATGGGTTTGTATTTTAGAGCCTCTTTTACAAAGTAACAGTTCATCTTGAAGAAATCAATAAGTTCTGCTGCACTATCAATTTCTGCTTGTATGGCAGTTTTGCCTTGGCCAAGCATCGTAGATGCATTTAATTGCTGCCTGTACTTTGTTGCCATCAAATCAGCAGCCTTCAACCAAGTATCCAAACGGCTCTCAAAAGGAACTTTTTCCCACTCTCTTTGTGTTTTAACAGAACTATCAATGGCTTGTTGAATCAGCTCTGGCGTGGCATGATAATACTTGGCAATCTTATGCTGATGATTATGAGGCTGTTTGAAAATATAATGTTACAATCATTAATTTCAGATAAAAAACAGAAGACATGATTATAATACAATAGTGCTAAATAAAACATACCATGACTTGATATTTAACACGGTCTGTCCTAATTTCTTTGCCATTGATAACTATAGGAACGTCTTCACATTCACCAGCCATTTTATCCAAAACCTTTTCTAAATCTTGTCGTTCTTTGCTGCCTTTTTTGTAACCCAAAAGAGGCTCGTTTACCAAAGGGAACTCCTTTGGTTTCGTTAGGGGTACAACTGATGCTATGCATCTTGTACTGATTCTGGAAGAGAAAAAAACGTTGACAAATGTTAACAAAAAAATGTATTATCCAGCACATAGACAACACAAAAGACATCCAAATCTTCCAACAGGGATAGGATTAATAAATGTTTGCATACGTATCTCCACACAAGGAGTCATGCTAGATAAACATTGTTATCTCCAAAACTAAAGCTTTCTTAGTCAAGCCCCTGAAAAGAAGGGGCACACACACTTGGAGATTATTTCTTATCTTAGAGATACAGATTCTTTTGAAGTGTCTTTAGAAATACTTTACATTTAGAACAACAGAACAAATATATTTTTAGTTTATCAGATTGCTTCTGTCGATAAACAAGTAAATAAACTCCTTTGACCTATACTATCAACAGTTGATACTATGTGTATACTGTACAATATTTATGACATTGTACAATTGTTATCACTGCATTGATCCATGTAACTTTATTATCTACTTTCGAGAACAAATTGATATTAGCCCATTGACGCTAAGTACTACTATCACAATCAATTGATAATTGATGAGTGATTTCAATGAGATATTGAATCTAGTTTATTTTTTTGTTTACAATAGAAATTTGTATCATTATAAACAAAATGTTGATTATTTGAAAACTACTTGTTGGCAATAACTACCACAAGAGACTTGAATATATACAATGTTTCACTATACATTCACAACTAGTGATGACTAGCAATGTAAATAATTATATTAGAACTAAACTAAATTGTTGTATTTGCTAGAAAAAAAATCTCATACTCAGTGAAACTTACAAAGTTAAGTGTATTTTTATAAATGGAATATTTAAAATTAAACAAGTTACAACAGAATATCAGATTCCAAACTAAATAACAAGCTTCTACTTGCAAGTATATATATGTAAGATTGAATATTTTTAAATATGTTGTGGATTCATAAACAAACATCTCATAAATTGATTTTTATAAACGTAAAAGTTTATTAAATTCTGAATGAACTTGAAGAAAGAGGCGTCTAAACTAACCAAAAAAAAACCCCAGGGACAACAAGTCACTTCAAAGTACTGTGTACGGTATTACACAGGTGAGTTTAGAATTGAAGAAGCGAAAATTAAAGGGGAAAGAGAAAGAACTTTGACGAATATTCGCGAAGGAGTGAGAAAGAGCGAGCGGGAAAGGGGGAGGGGGGACTGGTGGGTTAGGTATGTATACCTTATACCGAAAGCAGGGAGAGAGAGAGAGAGAGAGAGAGAGAGAGAGAGAGAGAGAGAGAGAGAGAGAGAGAGAGAGAGAAAGAACTACATACATAGCTTGCGAGCGGAAAATTCCAAAATTATTGGAGCAGCCGCACGCGAGAGCGACAAGGACGAAAGGTGTTCCGGAAATGTGAGACGAAGACGGAGGACATCATGGCACAGAAAAGAATAAAAACAATCCAATGCGATCGGTTAAAAACCATAAAAAATGAATAATAAACAATAGAACATTAAATGTGCCAACAACACGCTCATCGTGACATTCCATCACCGAGCTGTGAAAGAGAGAGTACAACAAAGCCCTACGACGATGATCGATAGAACGAGCAAATTCAGCATATCTTCCCGTGGACGCCGCCTCGTGTAAAAAAAAACAGACAATAGCCGCACACACTACCTACTTTTTATTGAATGAAAAGTAAGATTAGAGATACATACTGTTGCGCGTTCGCGAAGAACGACTGCCGGCAGAGGTTCAACATCGTTGTAATCACTGCCTTGCTGTTGTTTCTATCTAAAAAAAGGGTCTTCTCTCCGTGTGTAGATTGCGTCCTCTCGGCTGGCCCGCTCCAGCTGCTCTGAGTCTGAGCTCTGCTTTTTACTGTCGCTACACTCTCGCGAGTCGCGCGCGCGGCAGCGGCCTCCACCCCGAGCGGCCTACATTGAACGAATGTTAGCAGGTGGGCCGTATATATGTGTGAACTACGCATGCTCTATCTATCTCTTTCTCGCAGAGAGTTTTATTTTCGATGGGCTCGAAAAAGAAGCGCCGACGACCGCGGCGTGTGACGCCAGCTCGTTATGTGATTATATATACTGCACGCACAACTGCGACTCGACACGCTAAATTTTACAATGAATGTCATTTTTTTCAAATTTGACGGGCTTCGAAAAGTCGAACGATATATATTTACTTTTTTTTTAAAGAGATATGCGGCGGCGCGTCAAGTTTGCTTTAGCGAACAATGTTTTTTTGCTGGTTTTTAAAATAGAGTTGTATATTTGTACTTTAACTAAATTTAGTTTCGCTTAAGTAATTTTTTCCACTCGCGTCGCGCGGCAATTGTTTGTCGCCTACTTTTTGTGATTGTCGAAAAATTTGTTTTGCAAAGTAAAAGTGAACGATGTCTACCAATCAAATTGATGATCTCATCGGCAAACATGTTATATCGATATAATCGTTGCATATTAACAAGGAGATTGCAACCGTCTCGACAATTTCGTCTGCGAATTTGTGGAATCTTTTTGTAAATAAAAATACGGAAGAAATCTGCAGCTTTTGAATTTTTTCCATATAGCATAGTCATACGGGATATTTTCGTTGAATATCGGCAAAAATTCGCGACTCTTTTGTAATGAAAATAGTTTGTAAACTAAAAAATGAGAAGCTTTGAATGTTAAGGTCGAGGTCAAATCCGTTTTGTTAAAAATAAAAGAACCGTTAATAAAAGATTTTCGAAAATTACAGACAAATCGGCGACTCGAAAATTATTGCACTTTTTCGTAAGCGGAAAAAAAACATCAAGTGATAAGAATTGATCAGATTTCATTGCATAGTCTGCGTACGTTATTTGGTAATTTTTTTACGTAAAACTGCCAGTCATATTTAAATCAGCATTTGCTAAAAGACTTCGACTAAATATAAATATCACAAATTTTTTCATAAAAATACAAAACAAAACGCGTTTATATTTTTTAGCGTATGTATACGTATTTATTTATTCAATTTGTTTAAGACTCAGAAAAAATTTTACTTCCTTATCTATTTTATGATATCTAATCATTTTCTAATTTATCGTCTAGAATTATCGTATATAATTTTCATTCAAGAAATTCTTTATCGCGAAGTTATAGACTATTACTATCTAAAGTAGATAAAGCTACTGTTCTAAGAATGGATGTTATGGGAAATTTAAATGTTACGAGTAATATTGATATGATAATTTGGATGGGACATTATACAGACGTGTGTGGGAACGATGTTAACACTCATTATAGTTGCAACTACTTTTCGAAATTATGAAACAGTTACGTGAGTCCAAATGTATTTCACATGTAAATTACATAATTAAATTAATTGATCGTCAAAATTATATGAAAATGAGTCGTTTGAACAAAGAAAAACAACAATAATATAGTCAATGTAAATTTATTTACATTGTGTCAAGTCATAGAAAAAATTACGCATAATACAAATTCACAATAATTAGATAACTGCATTTTTTAAATGAAATTCCTTACGAAATACGCTTGCGTTCGCACATTGTACATTATTCTTCCAGCATTATGAAAATAATACACAATATTTACTTAACAATATCGGTATTTGTTGTAATTAATACACTAAAATGTACATTAAATGCATTTCACGTTTTTCATATTTATCAGAGGATTGGACTGTGTTGATTACGACAGTAGTAATTGTCTCCAAGATGCACAAATTGTTTGAATTTTTTAAATCCCATATAAGAACAAATAATTAATCTAAATAATTATTTTCAAGAGTGTCGATCAACATGAAACTGTTCGACAAAATGCTGCATATTTTCAACTACGGCTTTTGCATGATCGTTACGAAAAATATATCAGTTTATCGTGTTTTCATAAAATATTTAAGTCAATCAAAATAGACGGCATTAAAATGACAATATTAGTTCTCCTCCTGCTGCATTTGAAGCTCTCGGAGTAATTGTGCTCTTTGCTTTTCTAACTCGTCTTCAGACAGTTCTTGATGAACATTTTCGGAACCTTCACTTTGAACAGACATTCGTCGTAATTTTTCTTCTTTTCTCCTTCTTTCGGGAGAATCTTCAGAAGATGGGATATTGGAGGGAGATCTCTGCATTTGTTTATTGAGAATCAGTTTTCTTATTAAGGGTTTGAAGGTTAACTTTCTTTTATTTTACTTACGGAACGACTCCTGCCCCTCTTTTTCTTGTTTTTCTTCTTTTTCATTTTTCTCACGTCCGACTCTGAGCTGTCCGATTTACTACCACCACTAGCAGATCGAGATCTATGCTTCTTCTTTTTCAAACCTTTCTCACTACTTTCCGATTCCTACAACATTAAATTATATATTTAACTAAAGATTGTTCTATTGTGATTTGACGTGCTTGTGATTAGATGATGCACTACTTACACTGTGGGATCGTGACCGTGATCGTCGTTTTGGTTTTTTATTCTTCTTCTTTTTACTCCTAATGTGATGATGGCTACAACTTTCTTCGAGTTCATGCTGATGCTCTTTGAAAATCCTAAGCCTTTCACTTTCTAGAGGCACAGCTTTGAAATCGGGCTCTTCTTCAATTTTAGCTCTAACTTCTTCCCACGTCATCTGATGATTGACCTCAATGGACTTTAGCAAGTTTTTAAAAGCAGTCTCCAATTTTTTAAACTTGCGCGTTTCTTCCTTCACGCGCTCCTTTTCTCGCGCTTCTGCTTTTTCTAGTAATAAATTGTACGTCAACTTTACGTTACCCGCGTCCAAAGTGGCAGATTTTCTATCTTCGCAAACAACAGTGGCAAACTCCTCGAAAGTAGTATTGATCTGAACTTCAAAGTTTTTCTCTTTCAAAATTTCACGTATAATTTTCTTTTCATCGTGGAATCTCGATTTCAAATCCTCAACGTAAAATTTGAAAAGATCAAGAGGCGTTGAGCCCGGCTGTCCAAGCATCGCTGAAAACCTAAGATCTGCCGATAGCATAGGATATAATTCCACCCACAAGGACATTGACGTCAACTTTCCCTGTTCATGGAGCTCGTCAAGTAAACTCTGCAGCAACAAGTATTTTAGGAATATACAAAATAAAATAATAAAATAATTAAATAAATCTTTTGCTTACAATGAATCCGTCTCTATTTTTCCTTTCTTGCCTTTTCCTGCGCTTCTTTTCTCGTTCCTTTTCTTCTTCCTCGTCCTTTTCCAATTGACGAACGTGATTTTCAAAAACTAACAAAGCATCTTCCTTGTCCATTTGTAGTAAATCAGCATCCTCTGCAAAATCAGACTGTTGCAAGAGCAAAGCTTGAGCTTCTTGCCACGTAGTTTTGTAGGTGACTTCCGCCATCATATCTAAAACTTGAGCTAATCGTTTCATATTCCTCTTTTTCAATTGTTTAGCTTCTTCTTTTTCACGTTTGGCTAGATTGAAAATTACGTCTTCGTATATATCACGACGATCGGTATCTCCAACTGCTCGCCAAAGTTCCAAGTTTCCGTAAATTTCTTCGCATTTGTAATACTTTGTTGTACTTGTCATTCTATCATTTTCTAATAAAAATTGTTCCAAATCCTCCTTTGCCTTCTTCAAACTGAAACGTTTTTTTTTCCAAGTTATTAGTAATATCACGTTCGCTGCGGCATGACCCTATTTGGGTCATGATTTTTATTCACCAGGTGCGGCCCAATATGGGTCATAGATGATTTCACGTTTAAATCGACCTCTCAACTGCTATTTTGAGTTTTCTGACTTGTATAATAAATTTTCTTACTGTATGGCACCTCGGAAAGAAATAGTTTCCGGCGTTTTAAAAAAATTTACAGTTTAAATATTTTACGTCTTTTCATTATACTTTGTTTTATTTTTAGGGTTTTTTTTTGCATTATTTATTATTTTTAGGTTCACAATCACTGTTGCAACCTCTAAAAAAGATGATGGTACATGCCATGCATTATTTTATAACAATTTTAAAAAGTCAAATTATAAAAATGCATGACCCATATTGGGTCATGCCGCACTGCACGTCAACAACATTACTACAGTGCGG
>JAWWMK010000008.1:10731912-10764800 GCA_035047105.1 Galeopsomyia nigrocyanea | reverse complement strand
TATCTCAATCTAGATTTAACACGAATATATTATTTAAGTTTATTTTGTGACAAAATTACTTTGAGAATTTCAATGCACCTTAAATATGAAAATTTAGATTTGTTTATTAAGAGGAAAATTCTGTTGCCACAAGAAGATTTTCCTCTTGTCGCAAGATGACATACTCTTGTGGTAAGATGAAAATCATCTTGATACAAGAGGAATTCCTTTTGTCTCAAGAGGATTGGTTCAAGAGGATTATTCTCTTGTAGTAAGAGGACTTTTTTTTCTGAGTGTAGCTTTGCGAAATTCGAATGTCAAATAAAACAAGATGCCAATTGCAATTTGCGTATTAACCCAATCGAAAAGACGTGATAGCAAAAAAAAATCTATTACCGCAAGCGTGATTAATCAAGCTTAAAAAAAATAAAAAAATAAAACAGCCCATATAAACAAAAATTTCATAAATTACATAATTCCTTTTATCATTTTAGAGCAACCACGATCGGGAGACGTGCGCGCGAAGGTTGCGAGCGAGGCAGGACTCGCGACCACCCCCGGGTGCATTTCCACCGCCAGCACCGCAGCCCGAGGACCGCACAGCTGAGATTTACTTATCGGAGTATCCGCCGTTGAGGCTTGCGATGAGCGAGCAACGTTCAACTCCATCGCAGCAGCAACGATTATTCGCAACTGCAGTCGACCCATCGAAACTACGGCCACTGACGCTGGACATCGACACGCGATCGGCGGCCGTACAAACGTCCAGTCAAGAATCTTCTGTGTCGCCGGCTTCGACGCTTAGTAATCCTTTCTACGACGGTTTGAACGCCGCCGCTCAATCGAATCCTGCTTCGTCTTTCGCCCTCAGTGTTAACGTCAATTGCAGTCCCATCGTCGAGGCTCATGGTAAGTTTGTTGTGTATAAATTTCATTAGAAATATAAAAAGAAAAACGAAAATTGCATTGATAATATCTGTACAAAGCGGAAACGCTCTTTCATTATCCAAACATACCGTGCATAAACACATTGCGCTGAAATTTCCTGCCTTGTTAAGATAACACACATTGTATTGTTCTCGTGTACGTCGCGAGTGTAAAGAAGAAAAAAATACAGTATGTTGCGTGCGACGATTTAACGAATGTACTTAATATTACAGACTTGCTGACAACGTGCGAGCCAGGTCAATTGTCAGGCTATCAGCCGATCTTGATCCCCACGGATGCATCGACGCGAAGCGTCACTTCGGTCAGTTTGACCCTACGACCACCGTCGAGCGAAGCCCAACAACAGCAACAACAGCAACCTGTAACTACAAGCAGTATCGACATAAGTTCTCAAGGGCCGAGTAGTCTGACGTACTCGAGTTCGGATCCTCGTGCTGGTGGTTATCAGAGTCATTTACAAATCAGCATCGCTCGCAACAAACGACCGAGATTACCACAGCCCCAGAGGCCCAATAGTTTGGATGCGTTAGTGCACGATTCGGGAGCTCAATCTAGCCGACCACCCGGTAATTATCTCCATAATACTATTCTCGCGATGACGCACGTTAAATTTTTTTCGTTGTGTAATAACGCAACTTTCGGGACTGTCTGTTTGCATTGGTTATCTCAGGCAAACTTTGCGCGACGTGTTTCGGAATACGAAAGCTCAGTTTGTGAATGAAATTTTTTTTCTTGTCAAGGTTTACCAGTAGGACCGTCCGGCCTGTTGGCCCCGCCGACGTCGACGATGAGTGCACCAACGACACCTTCGAGTCCAGCGCAAAGCATCGCTTTACCGTCGAGCAGTTTGCCGACGACACCACTGGTTGGACCTTCTACGAGTCTTGGCGCGATACCTCGTATACCTCGTAATACAACTAGTCGTGAAAGTTCGCCTGGGTATCCTCCGGAATACCAAGGAATCTTGGCTGATGGTAAACCATTTTTTTTCTGATTGACAAAAGTTGAAAAGGAACATTTGTGTGTCGACAAACACGAGAAATCGCGCGACAAATTTACCGTGGAGTAGACACGTATAGTCGTTCCCTTTCATGTGTGTAAAGTATAATCGCGTGAGAGAGAGAGAGAGCATAGACACCCACAAGCTCCAAAAGATATTTACGCATTCCTGTAGCCCACCACTCGCGGCGGGTGCTATACATAGAGAGAATGCGTGCGCGAGCATCAAACTCGCTCTCTCTTTTTTGATGCTCACCTGGACCGTTTTATTCTGGAGTGTATATCTTTAGATGGACTCTCGACCGTCTTGGAATCCGCGCTAAAATTATCTATTCCACGTTGGGTGATTTGATTGATCCAACAATGCAGTACATTTATAAAATCGAAGTTAATTTTTATGAATGAGAGAACACGCAATCATCGTTTAATCTGAAAAGAATCGCTAATAATCGCATGCTAAACGATACGACGTACTCGCTAGATTACTCAAAGATCAAAGATAAACAAATTTTTGTTACAGTCGTTCATCGGCTCCGAATAAACTTAATTTACAACTGTGTATTAACGATTGATTGTTACTCTCAGTTCCAGACGAGCTGAAATCTCTGGTGACAAATCAATTGATTAGCAGGGATCGGCTGGCGGCGGTAGTGGCAGCCGAGAAACAAAAATTAGCTGCGTTGGAGCAAGAAGTTGAAATGCTGAATCAAGAAATATCACCAGAGGTAAAAGCAATAAAGTAAAGTAAAGTATTCTGTTTGGTCGACAATGTTTTGTAAAAACGTATTTTAATCGTAATGCTACGTTTACAGGAACGACAATTACACAGTGAGATATATCACTTGCAGCTAGAATGCGACAAGTTGGCCGAAGAGGTCGACCAAGCCTCCGGTTCTCGAGGTACGTTGCAAATGGTGATTTTTAGTTCAAACGTGTATTCACGCAAATCTACAATTACAGTTCCTCTGGGCGAGACGAGCGAAGAATTTTACCAAAATATATACACGGGTCAGCAGTTTATACCGACGACGCCGAGTAGAGTACCGCCGCCTTTGCCTAGTCAACCGCCTGCGTGGGAGCCGCAACCAACTAGGACTGAAAGTCAGGATGAGCCAGAAGGACCACCTTGGTTCTGCACGCAGTGCACTTTTGCAAATCACCCGCAGATACAAAAGTGCGAGGTGTGCGAATCGCCAAGGCTCGTCGAACCTCGCGAAGGTATTGCTAATCGTCCGACCGGCTTTCTCAACTTTCCTTCTACGTCAAGATGATTAATGCGTCTCGAATACAACGAGTTCTCTCGAGTTTTCTCAATAACTGCATGTGTCAAGTGTGTGAACAATAACATTTTGCCGAACGAAATGAAGTATCTTTTTTTTTTGAAGTTCTGTGATAAAATCTAACCAGATGAAGCCTAATGTGTGGAGAAGTTTCTGTTGCCAGTTCGTAAATAGTTTTTCTTTCAGACTCTACCACTGAATACTACGAAGAGATAATCTTTTTTTAGATTTTGCACTATTTCAGTTAGATAGCTTTTCAACGTAATTTATTTTTGAATTGTACTTTTAATTAGGATATAAGTACTATTTAATGTTTCCTAGATGCATTTCTGCATTTTTAGTTGACTAGTGTAGGTTTTTACGCGACAGCTGTTTTAATTCGTAATTTATTTTTTAGTGAATTAATAAACCAACTATCATCCAATATTGAACTAATCAAAAGAAGTTTAAAGTAGATCTTTATACTATTTTTTTAATTAAAATAGGTAATCAAAATTCTTAAATCAGCAATGTAAAAATTTCAGCGAAATTTTATCATTGAGATTAGTGTTTAAACATTTTCATAAAGTACTTGAAAATTATTGTAATAATTATACAAATAAGTGTGTATTTGATTTATGTACTTTAGAGTTGTTTACTGAACTAAAAGATATGTATCTTCGCTGCATTTTTCTACACTAAAAGCTAACACGCGTCCAATTGATGAATTTGATTTGTTTTTTAAACGACAATAAAAGAAATTTTCAATACTATTTTGTTGTTACTTTTATTCTGTCAAGTAAAAAAAGTTTCTACATCAGTAACGATGTGATTGAGTTATAAACAAGATCTCCTGAATTATAAAATAAAATGCTTTACAATCTAAAAAGGTTTTTTTCAAAATAATTTGCATTGGCATGAAAAATTCAATAAACAAAGTTTGTATGTAGTGTTTAAACTAACATAATAATAAATTGTTTTCACGAAATATTGAAAAAAAAATTCTTATACAATTTATGTATAGGTGAGACTCAAGATATTCGCATAAGAGTTACTCATCACCACAAACTTCCACCACGACGTAAGTTTAAAAAAAAATACCCAGCTTTTTTTCACGTGGCGAAATTTCATACATTGCAAACTTACTTCCTTTCAGGAACACTCAAAAACTGGGTAATATGATGTCTATCAATCAACAAGAACTTCAATTTGTATATAAAAAATGAGTTTATTGTATATTTAAGCAAATCTTATTATGTTTTGAATGACTGATTTAGCCATGTATATCATACTTATATTATTTTTTATTTCTTATCAAAATATACAAGTCATTTCAACATGTCGTAATGTCACCTATATATCTTGTTTATGCAAAATGCAATGCAAATATAATCAACAATGTCAATTATTTGTGTATCCACAAAATAAATATTGTTTAATATTCTATTCATTGCAGGATGCTTTAGCGCTAGGATTTTAGCTAAAGCTTTTTTTTTACTTAATTTTAAATAATAGTTATAACATTGATTCTACTACACAAGTCTAATGTAGTCCCAATTTTTAATTCATATTTACAATAGTGATTACTTAACTTTTTAATAAGATATTTGATAAAATTCAAACTGCATATCAGTGCATACAGATATACAAAATTTTAAATGGCTGTACCACGCTCAAGATTAAGTTTGGTTTCTCTTGTATGTTCTCCGTAAAACCGTTCAAGTTTCTGGTTAAACTTGGCATTCCTTTCATTGATGTAATCAATATCAGCATCGTCGTTGTGCATTCTCCTTCTGCTATATTTTTCACGCTTAGTAGCCCTGAAAAAATATTTCATTGTAAAATAATTATGATTTCATAAAGCATCAAAGGGCACTGCAGAATTCAAAATATACGTACTGTTTATCCAAGTCTGCAACCATTTTATCTATAGATTCTTTTTTATCTTTATGCAGGCCATGTAAAATCGTGTTCCTATCCCCATAGAAAGCTGGTCCAAGTTTTTCCTTTGCTTCTTCATAGGCTTCCATATTTGGTTTTATATTTTTTACAAGCTGATTGTAATGTCGCACTGTTGCTTGTTCGTAATCACCAAATCCATCATTTGGCGAAATTTTCTTTTTCTTTCTTGATAATCTTTCAGCTTCAATAGCATTAACATGCAACATTTTTACTCTATCGTAATCAAGGCCCTGGAAATATGTCAAACACAAATAAATTAGTAATCAATCAAATAAATGTATAATTCATGAAAAAAAATAATTACTTACTTTTGTCTCAGCATCTTTTCTTGCTTTTTCGTCATTCAGGATCCAATCTGCTTGACGTTTACGAGCTTCCCAGTTGGAAGGTAACTTGTTTCGTTTATCCTCTTCAACAACTTCTTTGTGATTCTGTTGACGTGCTTCATTCTGGAAATTGATGAATATTTATTTCACGTAACGATTACAATTGGATTATATTGCTTATGTGCCTTCAAAATATAATAATTTTACAATAAACAAAAATGTAAGGTTAGAAATAGTGTATTCATACTCTTTTCAAATGAAGATTCTTCAAGCGATTCAATCTTTCTGCGTGCTTTTCGGCAAATGTTTGGCCAGCTGAGCTACTTGATGATGCGGCTTCACTCATTTTGAGGATTATTTAACTATTAAAGTTTATGTTTATCTCTGGATAATAACTAATAACAAACCACTACAAGTACAAATGGAAATGACTGAAATGACAAATCTGCAAGACTGCAACTGATAACAGACGCATGCGCAATATTGGAAGACTCGTGTGCTCGTGTCGTTCAAAACAAGGTCTTTATATCAAAAGTTTTCGTAAATATTTCATGATAAGTTCTCTTAAATTAATTGAACATAAATGTAAAAATTACTATTTATTTAATTTGCTTATTATACAATGAAATTCTAATTTTTCGATTTGTTTTTTATTAGTTGGAGCAATTTCAGGCTGTTTACAAGAAAAGATCAAGATGCATTTTGGGATGCGCTCATGAAAACGCAGACTAACTTTTAGTGACGTTGATTATAACCTCCAACTATCAAGATCGTAATTCGTGGAAATCGAAGTTGACAATTCGATATAAATTAAACTGAAAGCACCTGAAAACATAACTAGGTAATTGATTAAATTTCCACGATGCATTTCGTAAAAGCTACAACTTTTTGATATGAACGTCAGTGATGATTCATCAAAGAAAACTATCTAAATTATCTGAATAAAAAAATGATAAGTTCTTATCAAGAAACAAATCTAGAAATCTTATAAGCAAGTATTTCTGTAATTTCGAGGTTTATTGCAATTAGTTCCTAGGTAATCCACAAAAATGTTCAAAAAATTTAAAGATAAATTAGCAGAGGAGATGAAACAATCTCCTGCTAGGCTGCAAGCAAGTATGCAGCAATTGGCACAGGTTCATATATATACATTATTATAATGTGGCTTGGAACACTTTTCAATTATTTGTCATCATCAAGAAAACGTGTGTTTGTAATTTACAGGCAGTTGTTTCTCCATCACTATCAAGTACCTCAATTCAAGACTTGTCATCCAAAGATAATTTCAGTTTGACTGAGGAAACAGATGGTAAATCCCCACCCATTTTTTCTGTATTTAAATTCTTTGAGATAAGCAAGTCCGGTACTACTAGATAAACTAAGCATATTGGAATTGTTTTATGAGGAGTATTGTTTGTTTCTCTAATTCAACTTCTTTTACTAACAATGTTTAAATTTAAGAAAAATAAGAGTGATGGTAGTGTGCATAAATTACTTTTATATCTTTTGATAATTGTGTACATTGTTTGATTTTGTTTTCAGAAACACCAAAAAATAGTCCAGGAAAGCATGGCTTCCAAACAGTTGACTTGACTCCTCCATCGGTTAACTCAAGTAGTTCAAGGAGATCCTCTATTAGCAGTAATGTCAGTGACGCATCGTTTCTATTTCCTATTTATGAAAGTCCTGGAAGCATATATCATTTGCAGGTAATATAAAAAATATAATATAATACGCTTAACAATCAAATGTTGTTTGACAGACATTTAAAAAATCAAAATTTCAGTCTGACATTGATCAGTCTGCTAGCGAAATAGATGATAACATAAGTCCACAATTAGATCGGGTATCAAAAGAACAGTTGTATGCTGCATATCGCAAAACACGAGGTAAATATGACAAGTACAGAGGGAGATTCACTGACCTTGTCAGTCATTACAAAGAAATGGATCGTGCAAAAACAAAATTGGAAAGTCTCTTAGTTGAAACTCAAGACAAAGCTTTGAGGCGAATAAGCGACCTTAAAGAACAATGTCAACTAGAGCAGCAAGCAAAAGCTCATTTGGAAGATGCCTTAAGGAATGATCTTGAAGAGAAAGATCACATAATTAATTCTTTAAAAACTAAAGTAAGTTTTTTCATGATACGTTTGAAAGACTTTGGCACTTATAAAATTATAAATTACTTTGAGTTGCATTATTCCATCTTCTTTCATTAAAATTATTTTGTAGAAATTTATTTATTTTTTTTTAATTTTACAAATTACACATGATGATTTGCCGTTATCATTTTAGTTATTTTAATTTTTATAGTGCCTTTGTCTACTTTAAAAATTGATATTTTTTTAAGGTACTAATTTTGTGACAGATAAAGTTAATACAAGAAAAAGGTCCAAACTTGGAAATCTCGGAAAATCTTGATGTATCTGAAAACCACCATGAAAATAGCAATGATAATATTTTGGTTGACTTATCTAACACAGAAGAAGTCAAAGAAAGTGAAGAAGATAAACTGTCGCAAGAAAATAGTCAATTGAAAGAAAAAATGCAGAAAATGGAAACTTTCCTTGAAAAATATAAAGAAATGCTGAAGAGAAGTAAAGATAAAATGTTGGAAATAACAAATGAAAAGAATACTGTAGAGCGAGATTACGATCTGTTACAAAAATCAACTAAAGACAAGCTGGATGAAATGGAACTAGAAATGCAGGCTGCAAGAAAACAACTTGAAAACTATAAAGAAGAAATCGATTTACTAAAAAAACGGGAGGAAGAATCAGTCATATCGCTTGCAGAAAATAAACTATCTATTCACAGAGAACTTGAAGTTAAGGAAGAGCAGATTAAACAACTCCAATCTGATTTGAAACAGGCTTTCGATCAGGAAAAGTCTCTTAAAGAAACCATAGAAATTCAAAAACAAGAAAATGAAAAAATTAAAACTGTTGCCAATCAAGATGTAGAAGCAAGTGAGGAACATTTGAGAGGTAAATCAGAGGCTTTAACAAAAATGCAAGAAGAAATGCAACAGAAATTGATGGAAGTAGAAGAAAAAATGAAGTCAAAATATCACGAGGAAGTAGATAAAAATAAACAACTCCAAGCACAATTAGAAGAATTAGAAAAACAGTCCAATGAAATCCGACATGAAACGGAAATAATACAGAAATTGAATCAAGAATTGCAAGAAAAAGATAATCTTTTGATGGAGCTCAACTCTAAGAAAGAGGACTATGAAAGACAGTTAGAAGAATCAAAAACGAAACATTCAGAACTAGAAAGAGAACTGCATGAGTCGAAAGAAATTCTCAACAACTTAGAGATGCAAAATACAAACTTGGAGAAAGAATTGTCCGAATCAAATCGAGTTCTGGAAAATTTCAAATTGTCTTCGGAAAATCGTGATAAAGCTTTGATAGATAATCATCAAAAAGAATTAGATGAAATTAAGCAGGCGTTGGCAGATAAAAATGATACTTGTGAAAAATTAAATGCGAGGATGCAAGAGTACACAGAAGCTATAGAACAAATGAAAAAGAAATTACAAATGCAAGATGAAGAAAATAAGATTTTAAGAAGCAAAGCCGGCAATGAGGAAATATTACTTCGATTACAAGATGAACTTGATAATAAAAATACTGAGCTTTTGGGACTTAATAGTGAACTCAAATCACGTTCAACAACTATAACCGATTTGAAAAAAGAAATAAATAATTTAGTGAGTAGTAGAAAAACGTTACTTAAGCAACTAAGAGCGTGCAAGAAAACTGTAAAAAGTATAAAACAAGATTACGCTCTATTGAAAGAAAATGTAAATAGTCATATCTTAGAAGGGAAGAGTGCAATATCAGAAACCGCTGATAAGTCCATTTTAGTATTTTTAACTCTAAATCAGGAGAATGCAAGTCTCAAATCACAAGTTGATGATTTAATGGAGAAAACAAAAATCACGCAAGAACTCCAAAGCAATTGCAATGATAAAAACGCGCAGGTAGAAGAACTTACCAATGAAAAGTTGGCTATTGAAAAAGAACTAAAGGAAAGAAACAATGAAATTGAAGAATTAAGACAAACTATTAATAATTTAGGTCAACAAGAAGTAGATAAAAATAAATTGATTGATGAAATTGAAAGATTATCCAGTAAATTGATCGAGCTTGAAAAGTTGTGCAATGAACGTGAAGAATTGCTTCATAAAGTCGAAATTGAAAAAGAAGACATTTTGAAATCTATCACTCTGAAAATACAAGAGTTGGAAAAAAATCGTCATGAATTATCTAACCATCTTTCTGATCATAAAATCTTGAATGAACAGTACAACAACTTGTCTCAAAAGTATGAAGAAGCAACGAATCTGATAGAAACGTTGAAATCTCAAAATAAAGATCACATTAAGCTCATTGATGAAGCTCAAAATCTCAAATCTCAACTTGACTCTTTGAATGAAGAATTAGAAAAACGAAATGAAGAATTTAAAGGACTTGAAGCTAAATATATCGAATCAAAACAACATTTATCTGACATAACAAACAAGTACGACAGTTATAAGAAACTGGTTGAAGAACACAATCAAACAATATCTCGTTTAAATGACGAATTAAACGTTTCAAAGGAGGATAACAATAAATTAAATACCGAAATAAATGAATCCAAAGAGTCTTTACAAAAGGCACTTGATAACAAAATGACTTTGGTTCAAAAGTTGAAAGCCTTTAAAGAGAAGGTATTAAAATTGTCAGAAGAAAAAAATAACCTGCTAGCAGAATTAGAACAAGAAAAAATTAACTTGAAGAATGTCGAGAATGAATTGAGTCAATCTCTTCATTTAAGAGCTGAAGAAAATGAAGAATTGAAAAAGACTCATTCACAATTGATCAACGAGTTAAATGAACTAAGAGGAGCTTTGGGCGAATTAGAGCAATTGAAAAAAGAAAAATTAGAAACAGCTGGCGAGTTTATTGAATTAAAAGAGAGATATGAGCTTTTAGTTATTGATTATACCAATTTAAATGACAATCAAAATGATTTACTAAAAATAAATGAAATGCTCAGTCAATCCCAACATGACACAAATGAAAAATTGAACTATTTAGAAAAACAGAATGAATTAATTGAAGGGCAAAATAATAATTCTTTGCAAGAACTTGAGACATATAAAAATCAATTAGAAAATACTAAATCTGAAATCGAACATCTCAAGACTCAGCTAATAAATTTAGAAGACTTGAAAAATGAGAATGCTCAATTGAAAAACCTCCTCAGCAATTCAGATGATTTTAAGCTGAAAAATTCCGAATTAACAGGCGAAATTCAAGAGCTCACTAGAATAAATGAATCATTAAATGCCGAGATAGAGAGTTTGAAGCTACAAATTTCTGAACTGAAAGAATGCCAAGCAAAATGCGAAAATTTAGAACGGGACTTGTTGGATAATAAAAATAAAGTTGCAGTACTTGAAAATTCTTTGTCTTCGGTAAAAGAGTTGTCATCTTCCTGCAGTAATTTACAGAATGATGTAGAAAATATGAAAACTCTGTTGAATGAAAAGGACAATGAATTGCAAAAGATACAGCAACGAAATGCCGAGATTTTAGATGAGAATAATAAATTGTCTCTGTTAAAGTCAAATTTGGAAAACGACAAAATTCAAGAAATAGCAAGGCTCACAGGGACTGTAAATGAACTGAATGGACAATTATCGACTAAAGAATCTGAGCTTAAAGCTTTGCATGAAAAACATTCGACTTTAGAAGAAGAACTGAAGATTATTGATCAGATGAAAAGCGAAAACGAAGAATCAACGAAAAATGTTGAAACTGCACTGCAAGAAAAGAGGAAATTAGAATCACAATTGGACGAAACTCTTGTTACATTCCAGGCCAAAGAATCGCAAATGCAAGCTTTAAACGAAGAATTACGTTGTCAAGCGACCAAGTTACGAGAACAACTTAAAGTTAATGAAGAAGAACAAAGTCTAAGGCTAAAACAAATCATCCAGGAATTCCAAGCTCAACTTCATGACAAGGAAAAAGAATTACAAGCAGCTCTTGAGAAAAGATTTGGTAAAGCATGAATATTCATTAACTCTTCATTTGAATAATTGACATTTTAATAATTTCATTTTATGGATTTTTTTTTCAGACTATCAACAAAATTATGAGTCAGATGCCATTTTAGAATACAAAGAACAATTGAGAGATTTCCAGATAGAGCTAACAAGAAAGTCTCAAGAAATCGAAAAGTTAATTCAAGATAATCAAGATACCAAAAAACAAACTCAGGAAGAAGTAGAAAAACTATTGTTAAAAATAAATGAAATAAAAACAGAACATACTGAAGAATTGCAGGAGCTTGACAACAAATGGAGAGAAATTGTAAAGCAAAAGACAAGTCAATTAGAAAATCAATACGAGCAGAACATTAACGATCTAAATAATGAATGGCAAAATGAAAGAAAGGTACATTGAAATTCATTGCAAATGCTGTGCGCTACACTAGATGATCAATTTAGTCTCGTGTTAACTTTTAAAATCAAATGTTTTTATTCCGAGACAAATCAAGACATTGGATAGTGGATATTTTTTGCATGCCAACTCCATTTTAGTTTTACTGCCTTTCATAAATGTGACATACGTTTAAATGTTAACGCTAAACTAACTAAAAATTATCTAGTATAGACACGTTGCAACTTGTAAATGTTATTTTTATTTTTCGGCTTTTTTTATGTGAAATTTCATTGTGTTAACGCATTTTTGCTTATGTTTATGTTCACAGAATTATGATAGCGACGAAGTAGATGAGGTGATTATTTTTTTATTTTGCATTAATTGTGCTTTTTAAAATTATTATTTGCTGTTTGTTAGAAATCAAATGTTAATATTAGCATTTGCAGGTCTATACGACTCATATGAGTATATTTCATAAAAAACTTAACTATTTATTATACAAATGAAACTATTGCACATTCCTGAATGATTGTTCAAAAGCTTGCAGTTCATTCATAAGACTTGTGTCAATTGAATTTGCAAATCAAATCATTAATTTCATATTTCTCAATACCTTTACAGGAATTGGAAAGCACTGCAAAAGTCGCAATGGCAACAGTACAGTCTAATACCGGTTCTTTTCATACTCTGCAACAAACTTTACTGTCGCAAAAAAGGGAGTTGGCCGAATTGCGAAAATTGGTGAAAATGAGGCAGGATTCTGTTGATGATTCAACGGAAATCGAATATCTCAGGAATATACTTTATAAGTATATGATGGGAAAGGAAACCATGGTGCTTGCCAAAGTTATTGCCGCTGTTGTTAAGTTTGATCAAGATCAAACTACGAAAATCTTGAAAAAAGAAGAAGACAAGCTGTCACTGGTACACAATTTTTTTTTCCATTAAAAAAGATTCAAAATATTGGAAATAACAAAAATAATTTTTGATTACAGCTAGGATCATTGGGTTTATCGTAACATTGTTAATTTTTTTGCATTTATATTGACATTGTAATTAACTTATTAAAAAAATGAGTGCTTGAACATTTAGCTAACGGGCCAATGCTGCAAACTGCCCTTAAATATCATGTCCTTTAAATATATTTTAGACTGTTAATTCAAAACGTTGGATTTTGATATTTAGTGGGGTAAAGTGAATTACTTATTTGTTGATTAAAATAAATTCTATTTACGATGTAGTGTTCAAAATGTAAAAATACCAATCAAAATATTGTGTCACACAGTATCATGTTAATATATGTTGTGAATGAGTCATATGTCACCAAGTTACGTACTATATTTATTTAAAACACAAGGCAAAAAGTTTGTAAATTTTTACAATAACAATTCAATTGTATTGGAAATTAATTAGAAAATTAATGAAAAACATTAATAAGAATTAGAATAAACTCAAATTAGATGAAAAAATTTTTCTTTTATATGAATATAGGTGGAATAACATTATAGGTGGAAACTGTACATATAAATGTAATTATAACTATTGTTTTATTTAGAAATGTTAAATATAAATAAACAGCATTTTACAATGAAACCATTGCTTGTTTTATTATGAAACAGTAACATTATACACCTACTAAGCAGCCTCTTGCGTACTATCTGTGAATGTGTAATCATCAAAGAATTTTCTTCTATGTGTAATAGGGGTTTTCTTTTGACGAATGAAAATAACTTCATCACCATCTTTTTTGTACACTTTAGATCCGTATGCGCCTAATAATGTTCTAAGAGCAATATTTCTCTTCAAAATTTTGTCGTAATATTCTTTTCCTCCTTCAACATAATCTTTACCAAGTTTTGCTAATTCTTTGTCTACTTGTCTTTCAAAAAAAGTATTTGTAGCATCTCTCAATTGAAACCACATCATCACTCCCATAGCACCTGACACAGCATAAGTCAAAATTGTAAGTGGTAAAGGTTTTTTAGACAAGTTCATTTGCACTCTTACAATCTCAGGCATAAGTACTGATGCAGTAAGTATTACAGCTGATTCAACAGCACGATACATTGGTACACATTTTTGAGCCATCAATACTTCTCTTGCAATTGCAAATTTCTTTGCCTTATCAGAAAGCACTAATGAATCAAGTAGATTCTCTGCTGCAGGGTGATAAATATTCAGTGATTCTCTGTCTAAGCCTAAACGAATATCTACTGTATTAATATCCTGGACATTTTTGTATGTGAAATTAATGGGTAAACCAATGATTGCATAAAATATGCCTGAAGGTACCCCTGCATGATATACTTCAAAACCTCCAACTGTGAAAGGTTCAAAAAATTTCTTATCCTTACCTCTTATTTCTAAATCACGTAAAACTGAATCAAATAATTTTTTTACATTGTCATCAAGCGGAACTTCTTCTCCAATTCTGGAAATGATCATTAGATAAGAAGCTGCATTGAAATAAATGCAATGTGAAATATGAATCTAATGCGCTATTACCTGAGCATTTTGAGGGCGTTTTTATATTTCTTAAGGAGAAAGGTATGTGGCACAAAGTCTACCAAAAATGCACCAATGGATGCTGTTACACTTATACCTGTACATATTCTAGCAAACATTTTGGAAGATTTTGTAAGCTGTGATGCCTTTAAAGCTGATGCCATTTTTGCCTTTTGCCTTATAATACGTGCAAAACTATTAAAAAAATAGTTTAGACATTCAATGATTATATTGAAAATAATTAGGTTCGTAAATAAAATTTAAATGAATTTCTTATGAACTTTGTAATTTATTGCAGTGTAATTTAAACTCTGAATTCTTTTACATTTTTAAAACCATTAATTTTCCATTTTTTTAATTTGAAAATTTAGTAATCTGTTATGCAATACAAGTGATGTTACAAGATAATGTAATATGAATAAACTCAAACGCCGATTTCAAGGATGTCAAAAGTACTTGGAAATACATATATGTTTATATATTGGCCAAACTAAAATTATATAAATAATAATTCAAGATTTTCATCATTTACCAGTACAGCACGAAAATCCTACTTTCTACTAAAGCATCCAAACTGATCCAAACTATTCGATTTTTATCATTTACAATAATTATTATTTTCTATTTTTTAAGCGCTATAACCTCTAAACTAACGTGGGTGCAGAAAATTTTCTTTCTGGAGAATCGCGAAAGTGCATGTTGCAGCATTTGAGCTTCTGCGCAACATTGCAAGTTTGCGTACATTGCGCATGCGCTTTTCTTTAAAGCCGGGTAGTTTTAAAAAATTAAAGAGCAATTTAAAAAAACAAGGAGAGTAGAAAAGTTTACTAAACATTTTCAATAGTAGTTGTCTGCATATCTAATCGCAGTTAATCTCAATTATTATAAATAAATAAATAATTAAATTATAATCTGATTCTAAAATAATTCTTATCAAAATATATTTTCTTTTTAATACTTTTTTGATTGTGAGCTTCTCTTTTTCATGGGTGTCGGTATTTTAAATACATCCTGAAAAATGAACAATTATGAGTTGTGGGAGATTTAAGAAAGTGTGTGAACATGTGTATGTTAGATTTGCAACATGCCTCATCTTTTTTACTTGTTGAAGATTCTATGGGATTTTTTGATGCCACCACCAGCTCATCAAACAATCTTTCGCTTTTAGACAAGTTATCTCTCTGAAAACATTGGAATTGTTATAGCAATGGTCATATTAATGTGATAAGTACGTAAAATATATCAACAAAAAAGCAGAGATCTGAGTTTCGAATATAAATGAATATGATTTGATAACCAAATACTCACCGCAGGATTCTCAGTATTTTTATCATCCAAACCACATGTGTAATCTTGTCTTTTATAGATAGGCGTCGTAGTCGATACAGGCGGCTGCACGTTGAAAAATTTCGTACGTTTCATTGTCAGAATAAAAAAAAATTACTAATTCTTAACGCACCTTTTTTGGAGTTTCATCAAATATTTTTAATTCTTCGTCAGATTCATCAGAAGAAATGTCTAAATGAAATTTGACTGATTTATTAGAATTATCTGAATATATTGGTGTCTGAAATAATAAAAACCAATTAGATTCTTTGGATTCGATGCTTATCAGATACAATAAATGGTTACCTTTCTTGGAGTTTGAGAACTTGTAGCAACATTTTTTTCAGGCTCGCGATTATTCTGCGGCGTCGTACGATGCATTGCATCGTACGATTTCCTCTGAGGAGTTGTCTGTTGAGTCGACTATAAAAAAATTAATATTACTTACATTCTAACTTGATACTATTTATCATTATGAAATATCTAATATTATTACCATTGTATTATCTACAGTGCTTTTTGAGATACTATCGCTTGAATAATTCATAGCTTTATTCGTCTGACTCTTCAGTTTACTCAAACTTTCGAACAGTTTCCTGGCATTATCTCTCTTTTCACGCAAATCCTTAATTTTTGTATTCAATTCAATCTGTTTCTTTGTGTCGAATGATACAATCGAAAGCTGCTTTTTGTATTCTTCTGTCAAGGTAGTTAATTTATTATTCAATTCACGATTTTGATTTGATGATTTTTGTTGTTCCATTCGTTTTTCTTTCATTTTTAATAAATCGTTTTGACGATTTTCCAATGTGTTTTGCATCTTCTTTTTTTCTTCGAGCTCAGAAAACAATTTTTTCATTTCGTTTTGCATCTTATTTTCGATTTCATCAAATGCCATTTGTTCTTTTTGCAATTCACAGTTTACTAGGGCTAATTCATCATGAAGGCTTGTAACGTTATTTTCATAGAGATCATTAGACTGATTATTAGTTTCACGGCTTTTTTGTATCTGTAATAAAAAAAAATGAAAAGTTTTCAAACATAGAACCTGAACAATACGTGGATTGTAATGTATCCTAAAATTCATGTTACTTACTTCACTAGAAACGTCTTTGATTTTCAATTGAATATTTTGGAGATTCTCATTATGCAACATTAAATTTTTTCTACGACAATGTTTTTAAATTACCACATAATTAAAAAAAAAAAGGATCTACTTATCGAATCTCATCAAAATAATACTTACTCTGATTCTGTCAACTGTGATTGCAAATCAAATGTATTATTCTCGCAAATTGTAATATCATTTTTAAGATTCTCCAGATGCTAAATGAAAAAAATAAATAATCAACCTCGTGTGAAAATGTTACGCAGAAATTTAATTTACATGAATTTTATTGAGTTTCTTTTGTTGCAAATCATCTATTTCCTGTTTGAATTGTTTACGTAACGCATCGTCCTCAGCTTGTAACTCGATAATTCTGTATAAAAAATATTTTACATTCAGATCATGTCTACGTCATTTGTGCGACGATGATTGTTCGATTTATTTGTTACCTTTTATTTCTCTCGTCGATAGCGTTCTTGATTCGATCGTCAATTTTTTCCCCATCGATCTGTACCTTTTGTGCTTCTACTTTCTTCATCAAAAAAGAAAGAGTCTCTTCATTATTATTGACAGTTTCTCTCTTTTGCTCAATTTGTCTTTGAACTGAAATAAATCAATATACGAGCGTCATTTTTATCTAAAAAGTTGATTTATTTCACATGAAAAAAGTGCAGTTTGAACTTACTATCTTCATTCAATTGATTTTCTTTATCAAAAAGATTTTTCTTGAGCATATCAAAATAATTATCCTTGTCTAATATGAGATAAAGAATTCGCGTACATTCACTGTTTCTATCCATACAATCTTGGAGTGATTTTTCTGCTTTCGTTATGTTGATCAAAGTGGTTTCATTTTGGTATTTCTTCAACTCATTAAATCTTAAATTATGAAAAAGTGAAAATGAATTATCGACAAGTACAAATCACGTGTTCAATATTATCACAGTATATCGATAATTTACTTTTCTATTATGGCTTTATTTGCCTGTAAAAGTTGATTCTTTGTTTCAGATTGCGTAGCGCCATTCTTGCGCGCTTCATCTAACATTTTCTTAGAATAAATTAAATTTCTCTTAATTTCTGCATACTCTCGGTCTAATTTTTTAATGGCTAGCTCATTTTCCATCTGTGTGAATATTTTCATGACAATGAGTATACAGTTAATAGCTCACGTTTAATGACAGGATAAACAATTGCATAAATTACCTTCTGGACCCCGACTTTCTTCATTTTACCGCCTGTGATTTCATCAACTTTTTCAGTCAACAAATCATTTATTCTTTCCTCCTCGTCGGTATTCATGGCATTCTTTTCCATACTGACTTTACAGAGACAAGTTTATGTTAGTTTGAGCAATAAATAACGTCCTATACAAATATATCAACGATTTTGGTAATGCAAAATGGCGATCGTGATTAAAGAGATAGAGAACAATAGCTGGAAAAAAATGCTAAAAAAAACAAATATTCTACATATCTCTCAACACCTCTATTATGTCGACAAAGTTCCGAGAATCGATCCTATGTCGGTTGTAGTTCCACGTAATGCTCCAAAACTGAACTGATCAAATTACCTCCGAAATCTATTTGAGCATCACTTGCAGAACGTCAATTTACAATGCAAACAAAAAAAAAAACAACAGAGCTCCTCCCACTTCAATTCGGAGAAATCGAGTCAATCAAAAATTCGTTCGAAAGTCGCTTACTCGCGCGAGAGAGACGAGTGGAAAAAAAAACAAGCTTTAAAGCGTTCAAAAAAATGAAGTCCGTGCGTATTAGCCGATCGAAACGAAACCGATCGCTTCGAATTGACAAGAAAGTGGCTAAAAAGTATATATGCGTATACAGCACGTATAAGCGAGAGAGATACATACCTGCTTAGATTAAACGAGAGAGTGAATATTGCTCGCGCGGTGGCAGCAGCCTAAAATTCGTAAGAGCTTGGATTGCGCGCCTTTTCGAAGGTCACACGCGTGGTGGCCGTGTTGTGTGTATTTTTTTTCTCTTTTCCTCGCACGGCTCTTTCTTTCGCTCTGTCTCCGATCTGTCTCTCTGTCTCTTTCCCTACCTCGCCAGTCGCAGTGTCTGTCTTTTTCTAGTGGAACGAGTATATTCTGAACGAGTGCGAACTTTTCCAAATCCGGGTGGGGGTCCGTGTCCGCGCGAGAGTTCGGTATTACAGCAGCTCAGCAGCAGAACGGAGCACCGAGCAGCCTGCTGAGTGTAGTGTATAGTTGAGCACAGAGCGGCGCTGCTCGTCCACTAGAGGAAAAGAGACAGCGCGATCGGACGACCGAGAGTGTGAGAGAGAAAGAAACAGAGAGCGAGCGAGAGGAGAGACTTGGTCCAATTCGCGTGAATTCGCGTACGTATACTCAGGGAGAAGCAGGGAGAAGAGTGCAGCTAGCAGCAGCAGCAACAGCAGCAGCAGCAGCAGCAGCAGGTTTCTGGCCAAATCGGGTCAACGGGATATGTCGGCTGGGCCGCAGTCCAGCCGCTCGGCCCCGAGACACGTGAGAGATCGCATGTTCGCGCGGCCCTGACCCACACAGTAAATAATACATACATATACGCACAATAGTTAATCTATATATTTGTCTATCTCTCTCGCTCTCGAAGGCTCTCGGCTCTCGCACGAGTGCTCTGTGTCTGTGTGAGAAAGAGAGAGAGTCAGAGAGTGAACGTGTGCGTGTGCATAGCGAGAGCCTGCTGCTGGCTCGGCTCAGCGCTCGCAGCGGAGCAACAGCGCAGCGCTGGCGCACAACCCGCAGCTGTCGTCCGTCGGTGTGTCCGTGTGGCTATCCGCTTGTCTGCCACTTTGCCACTCTGCTGCTCTGGGTGCATAGTTGTGTGCGCGTGGCTCGCTAGTGTGTGTGAGTGCGTTGAGCGAGCAGGCAGCCAGCCACGAGAGAGTGTGTGATGAAACCGTCTGCTAGCTGGGAAAATTGGAACAGCTGTTGCTGCGAAAATGTGAAAAGCCCGGTTCAGCCGTGCTTCTAGTGACGAGCCCGCGACGAGTAGCCGTCCAAGCGTCATCGCCGAGCCACGAAACCCCGGCTCAAGTCGCCCATCCATTCATGAAGTCCATTTCGGGCCAGCTACAACACCACTACCACCATCAGAAGCAGCAGCAGCAACAGCAGCACGAATCAACAGCGAACGGTGTGGCTCGCTCGATGGCTGAAAAGCTCGGCCTCGGGCCCGAGCTGCGAGAGCTCAAACTCGGCACCACCTTCACCGGCGACAGGTCCACCGCTTTTCACACCTTGAAATGTAAGCCCACCGCACAAACAGCTGTTTCGACTATGACTCTCCACTTTTAGCTCAATTCTCTCTCGACGGCCCTTTAATTTTTACTCGTCCCTTTTGTCTTTTTCTCTCCCCGTGCACAGATGATTTCAAACCCGCTAGCGTGGACACCACGAAAATGGCCACGCTCGACGTCGGGCAGAATAACACGATGACAGTGACAGTGCCACATTTGGACGGAGCTGGCACAACACACACAGTATTTAAAGGTTCGCAGAGACCCTACCACAAGGAATGTGTCCTGATTATCGACAGAAATACGGGAGAAGTCACTCTGGAGAGGTTGTCTGCTAACATACAAGTCAAAAAAACAAGGTAACCAACATCTGCTTGGCTATCGTTTACCATAGTTCATTCGCTTTCAGTATTTTTAAACTTCTTTTCAAGCATCAATGCCAAAGCAAATCCCGATTCGCTGCCAAACTCTTTCATACTTTGTTTTATCTTTCTCCAACAGATCCGAAACCAAACATGCACCTCTATTGGCAGTTCCCAGTTCACTCAGACCCATCACTCCAATAGAACCAGGAAAAAGTCCAACAAATGGAAGAACAAAAAGTAGAACTAAAGTAGCTAGCGGTAAGAAAAGGGAGCCAAGTCATCAATTGCGTCCTAAGATTAATCCTCAACGTGCCTCTTATCATACAAAAAGCCCTCCGTCAACAATTACATCTTCTAATTATAATACTATGAGGTATGGATTTTAATTTGAAAAGCATAAACAATCAAATTGGTTGACTAATATCATTATGAATATTGCAGTTCTTCAGCCATGCCTTCTTCGACGCAATCATTGTTAGCAAGCCTTCCTATGATCAATGAACACGATGACTATAGTATGACTGCTCCAACACCTGTGACTTCTACTATTTCTAAATCTTCATCACACTCATCAGCTCCTCCAAGAACTCATTCTCCTGCTCCTCCAAGAACTGTTTCTCCAGCTCCTCCAAAAATTGTTTCTCCAGCTGTCAGTGAAAAACCTACTGTGAAAATTTCCACATTAGATAATGAAGTAGGCATTTTAAGTGATTCCAGTAGTAGTTCAAGTTCTGATAGTTCTGATAGTGACTCAGAACCAGACAGTAAACCACAATCAACGAAAATTAACGGTAATTTTTTTTTCATATATTTCATTGAAATAACTGTATGCGCGTCTTGTATTCAATCGTGTACTCAATACACATTTATTTTTAGGATATGCGGCAAACGGTACAAAAACGTCTCCGCCATTATCAATGCCAGATAACTTACTGAGTGAAGATTTGCAGCTGTCAGAATCAGAGTCGGATAGTGATTAAAAAAAATTGATACACATTCCGAAAGACTTGTAAAAAAGGATACCCAATTTTTCGTTCCAATTTAAAACACAACTTTTCTTTTTCTTTTCATTTTTACCGTAAAAACAACGTGATTTTCTTTACACAAGTGTCTTTCAAAATGGAGTATCTTGTTTTTGCGCAGCATTAATGAGCGGAAAAAAAATTCGCTTCAGATGTTATTCTTCTATAGCACTCGTATAGTGATATTTCATTTTGTTCAGTCTAGATCACTCTTTGTGTTGTCGAGACAAAGTGATGTAAGCCATAACGCTTTTTCATAATCTCATGAAAATATTCAGTCATCGAACTGTTTGATTTAAAAAAGGATTGATGGAAAAAGAGAGAGAGGTCAAATGAGATCTTTACACACTGCACGTTATGTACTTTAGTTTTTATTGCAGTAAAGAAATGAGCGACATTTTTATTTCTTCCTTGTTACAGAGATGTCGTGATACGAAGAAAAGATGGCAAAACCGCCTGAAAGTGTATAGGGTACTAGGGCTTTTATAACAATCTATTGTTATTTTAAACTCATATGCTACGTTCTCGTGAAGGCTAAACCTTTAAACCAATAAAAAAAAGAAAGGTCTTGCCAACTTGTCATTTTCATAATTTGTTTGCTGGGTACTTGTTTAAAATAGTTTAACCCAAAAAAATCTGAAAAAGTATTTTTATACACTTTATTTTCTAAAAAAAATATAAAAATAACAAGAGACTTAATAAGCATAAGAAAATGTTTCTTGAATAATTTATGTTAAGTAGGAAGTGGTTTATGAAATTTGTCATTACTTTTGTGCCTTTAAGTCATTCTTTACAACTAATTTTAATGTAAAGTTTTGTATATAGAATAATAATTCAATTTACAATCACGCAATAAATTGTTCCATTATGAAACTATGTATATATAACTCTTTAGTAAACTATTTCTTTTACTGAAGTTGTTAATAAATTTATAAGTTAATTAATATATTTCGTATTCTTTTCCAAAACGTTTTATACGTACACGTGTGCGCACGTAAATATATATATACGTATATGTATGCACACTCATGTTATATACATATAATTATCTTTAAGCTTTGAATTAAAATTCAAATATTTTCACTTAACGAATATATACATTAAACTATTTTCAGTAGATACCCAGCTCATGTCTGTTACAAATATTTCCATAGGAACTTGGAAAATTTATTTTTCTTATTATCACAATATAATTTGATCTTTTGGACGTGATGAAAAATCAATCAATCAAAAAATAAATACATTCAATGGCGTTCGTTATAATCCAATATCAGTCTTGTTAGCTGACTACGACTTCCCAGTTGAAGATTTCTTTGCTTAATACATGTACCAAGAGTGATGTTATTCCTTGTGCCAATACAATTTATTTCTCTGTATCTGAGCTTCAAAGCAGGTTCGACAGCGCGAAATGCATTCAAATTGCTGAAGGCAACAAACATTTCGAAAATTGAGCCAATAGAGACCGTTTGTGATAACTTTATAATACTTGCGATGTCTTTGTCGGTTCGTACTGAAGGTACTAGATTTTCGATAGATTTTCGCACTGAAATGTACAAATTATAAATTTTTAAATATACAGATTTAATAAAATAATAAAAGTTTTTAAAAAATGTGTGATGATTCATGTATGCATGTAGTACCTGTTAAATAATCTTTCATATAAAACGAAACAAAGTCGTAGTTGTATTCGTCGTAACGTCCATGCTGGTGAATAATATCGAACTCGACGTGCTTATTTTCATTATAATAAATTATATCTGGGTGATACTGTACAAACGGTATTGGACTAAAAACTTGCCACTGACTGATAGTTTGCATCCGCACCTAAAGTATAGAACACGAAACGACATAGTATTTTTAATTGCTCCATTATTTTTATGCTTCTAAAAATACCTACTCTATTTAAAAACTCAGATTTC
Organism: Galeopsomyia nigrocyanea; assembly: GCA_035047105.1. Classification (NCBI taxonomy): domain Eukaryota; kingdom Metazoa; phylum Arthropoda; class Insecta; order Hymenoptera; family Eulophidae; genus Galeopsomyia; species Galeopsomyia nigrocyanea. The sequence continues at coordinate 10,741,373 of JAWWMK010000008.1, read as the reverse complement.
AATTCCATTCTCGTATCAGCAAAGAGCACCAAATTGTCAGAAGAGAATTTTTTAACATACAAGTCAGCAATAGCTATCCTCAATAGAGGTTCAATTTCTATAAAACTATAAATAGTAGGTAGTCTGATTGATAGCCATGTCACTTTTAGCTGGTCTTTTTTATACTTTTCCGTTAAAAATAAGGCACGTTGTTTTACTTCATAAAATGCATCTTCTTTTCCTTTTGATGCATGTCCAGGATTATACAATAATACCTTGAAAAAAAAAATAGCCAATACATTTTCAAATAAAATAAAACAAAAGTATTTCAATAGAAATTAAAACTGTGCAAGGTAATTACCAGAGTAAGCATAATTTTATCTTTTTTATTCATACATGTATCTGCATAAAGAGCTAAAAATTTTAAAGTCTCATCTTTCTTTTGGGAATCAATTATCAGAACCATATTAATTCTTGAATTTTCCGTAACATATGGAACAGGTAATATCTCAACTTTCCCTAGTGGTTTGCAGATTTCTATCCGTTTTTCAATTTCTTTTCCCGATTTAGATATAAAGCTAAGATCTAGAATATAGTCTAACCCTCTGGATGCATCAAACTTCCAATATCCATTAACTAAACTCTTGAATTTCAACAATCCATTAGAATCTTTATCAACATCTTCAATTGACTTATTTAAAATTTCAACAATATCTTCTTTTTCATTTTTGTCTAATTCTCTGACAGTATTAAAATCGTTGTCAAGAAAAGCATGAGTCATATTAAAATAAGTCCATCTCAATACATCAAAACGATTGGTTGCTTTATAGGGTGGTTGATTACCAATGGGCCAGCTAAGATCTTGCTCACCTTTAGGAGTAAACTTGGCTGTTTTCACCATTGCTTCACGCAAAGTTTCAATGTCTTTTTCCACTTGTGCTAGATGTACCTGTAAATAATATTGTTCGTTTTATTAGCAATTTAATTTATTATCAGACTATAAGAATGACACAAATTTAGGAAGACACTCAGACTTACTTTAGCAAAATATACATTCAATTTATAAATTAATGAATGATCATATAATGGATAAACCGTGGCTGAATTTTTAAAATTTTGTTGACTGGACACTTTTTCAAAATCTTTTTCATAATTGAAAGTAACACTCAGCTTTGTTGAAATAAATACTTGTTTTTGAGCTACATTTGAACATGAAATTGATGAGGAATGTACAATGCACCGGCCAAAGTTCACATCATCAGATGAAGAAAAGGTAGATTTGACACACCAGTCTAAATTGCTTTTCAATTTTTTTATAATTGAATTACTTAATAAAATACCACCATCTGAAAAAGTATTAAAATTTGATTAACACGAATAATGCAATAGTAAAGTTTGTAGAAGAGAAATTATAAAAGACTGGTTCAAATGGTTTAAATAAAAGATTGTTAATGATATTTGAAAATTATTTACCTAAAGAACAATACTTATTATCTTCATTGGCTACTCCAAGATGAACATCTTGACTTACACTAATTTTTTTAACTAAAGCAACTAATTTTCTAGTATTAATATAACTAGTGTCCTTAATCAAAAAGTAGTAATCATAGTCTTCTAAATAATTGTCAGTGATGTATTTCAGAGTGTGGAATGGTTGTAAAATTGATCTAGTGTCGGTGAAACCAACAATTCCAGGCAATGATATATTTGGTTTTATCCCTTCAGGTATAGATATGAAATAGCGAACTTTGTTAACCAAATGTGCAACTGTTTTGTTGATGGCAACTGCTCTGTTATAAAGATATTCTGGACTTGTTAACACACCAACAAATAGCTTTTCTCTAATTCCCAGCTCTGTTGAGTAATACCGAGGACGTACAAAGACTTTTGGCACCTTCTGAGCTTTCTGTGGCTTTGCCGCAATGTTAATCCTTGGTTCGTACTCATCAACAAATTCATTGTTACTCGCAGGATAAGGCAAAGATTCTTCTACATCAGGACAATCATTGATTTCTATTGGAGCAAATAATAAACTGATACTGAGACCAATGCACACTCCAATTATCAAATAAATGTTACTTCGACAATGAGAGAATAAAATGTTTATGACTGGACTCATTTTAGATGTAATAACTATTTCCAATCACATCAAACTCTGATATCCACGAAATAAAAGGAATTATCTTGATTTCTAACAACTATAACAAAAGTTGTATAGCAAAAGCTGATAAAAATACACCATGTCACGAATTTTTACGTTTATTTTGGCAAATCATATCGAAGTAAAAAGCTTTACGGCACAAATTAAGCCGTGCAGCAATTTAACAATCATCACATAACACTATTTCAATTAACAAAAGTGTGGGTGACATTGACGACGGGTGCACATTTGTTGGACGATATACACATCTGTTTACTGCACGCACTATATATTATAGCGCATTTACTGTATATAGGTACTGGTAAAAACTTATATATTTGCCCGACCACTATATAGATATGGATGCAGCAGCCACCTGACGGAAGTGACGCGTTGACTGTGAAGTTTCCGATCATTTGCGGAGTCTGCGGCGGGTCTGACGTATTCTGAAGCTTTGCATGATCAATCAGATAACGCGATCATAAATTAGAATTTTTGGGAAAATAAATTTAATTTTGAAAATACTCTTATTTTTACGACTTCTGCAATTACAAGTTCAATTTTTTTTATATGCATGGCAGTTAGCGTATTATTAAATTTATTATTAATATTAATAAATTTGAGCATTGTATTGGTAATAATCTGTTCTTTTATACAAATACGAGAAAGTTTATTCCTATTGCAATAGATCATGATTATTTTAGTCATTGGCCGAATTGTATAAGCAAACAAGAAAAACATAATCTTAAGCCAATATTTTAAAAAAATATAATTTATCATTTTTTGTATATTTCTAGTTTGCGTGAATTTCATCCGAGATTTATTTATTGCTAAAAAATTTTTAAAACAAAAGTATTTTCTTTTCGGAGTAAGCTCTGCAAAACATGTATTTTTTAACTTTCGAGTAGATAACGGATCGTCGAACGATGTAATGAGCTTGCACAGCTTAATTTCGTGTCACGAGAAAATAAGGATGTGATCTTCTTCTTGATAATTAATAAAAATTATCAAAATCGAAAATGAAAGACCACGCATTTGAGAAAAAAAAATCATGAAATCATCGATGGAAAATATAGTTGAATAAAAAAACCAGAACTATTAGATAAAGATAAAATAAAATTTAATTCGGTTTTGTAAATAATATAGCACAGTTTGTTGAATGACTCTGACTAAATGATATATAATTAAAAGTAATGAACATAACTAAATCTTCATCCGCATTATAGTCATAGTAAGTTTTCTATGCTTTTGAAATTAATATATGTAACAACGTGAGCTTTTCTGAAGAAGATAATGATTCAGAGCGCTTGTTTTTATCTCGAGCGGCCTGATCGGCACAGCACTTTCGACTCTACAATCGTGCTCATCACTTATCCTTGTAAGAAATTCGCTTAATGTATAGTGAATTATTTATTTTATATGATGGATAATTTTTCAATGCCTTTTGATTCTATTTGAATATTTAGTTTTGAATATATGGTAGATAATTGTGATTTGATTAAATTGCAACTACTTCGAATTAAAAGGTTGTAAAATCTTGAATTATTCTTTTATTTATTTTTGATTTTTTATTGTCTTGTGTTCTAATTAAACTCATACATATTGGTATACAAACATTTTGTACACGAAATCGTTGTCAACGACTCTTAAATAAATGCAAAGAAAGGTTCGAATATTGATTTCTATATTCAACGAATTTTAAAATGAAACAAAGTGGCCCTACTGAATAGAACATATATTATATTTAATGGAACAAATACAAGTAGTTTTGACTTTTAGTAGGGAAAAATAATGAATGTAAAGAAAATATTTAATATAGTAAAATTATCTGAATAATAAATATTGATAAATGTGTTTGGTTTTTGCCTGCTCAGCAAGATCGTACGGCGTTAATCCTTTAGTATTTTTACCTGCTACACTAGCTCCATTTTTCAAAAGCAACTTAACAGTTTCAATATGATTACCTTTAATTGCAAAATTAATAGGTGTATCTTCACAATAATCTTTAGCATTAACATCTGCATCATATTTCAAAAGTACTTCTATCAATTCATTTGATCCTTCTAATGCAGCAATATGAAGTGGCACTCTACCTTCTCTATCTTTGCGATGTATTAATCTTGTGTTATTACTTTTAGTTAGTATTTTTTCAATGATTTCTTTGTTCTTTGTATATTGTGCAGCATAATGGAGGACAGACGATTCATTTAGAGTTGTAGCGTAAATATCTGCTCCTTTCTCCAGAAAATATCCTACAAGTTGTTTGTTGCTTTTTTTTATTGACAAATGCAACACGCTTTCTCCATTTTTATTTTTAGTCATTTGAGCTCCGTTTTTTATCAAAAATTCAATTTCTTGTATGCCTTCTAGAAAATTAGAATATTCCAAGCATGTAATTAAAGGAGTTTGATCATCTCTGTTAACACCATTTATCTTTGCTCCAAGGGCTATAACTGATTTTTCATATGACATACGAGTGCATGCACACCCTATCTTATGTCTTATAATAATGTGTAAAGCATTATCGCCATTACTATTTAGTTGGTTGATATTACCACCATACTTTACAAGGTCATCAATATGAGATAAAGAATATCTTAAAATATCTGAAAGCAATGGAGTTCTTTGATTTTTATTGCAATGATTAGGATCACTTCCGTTTTGTAATAATATAGTCATTGCACCAGTATGCGATCGACCAGAATATGCCTCGCATAAAAGATTTAAAGCAGTATTTCCATCTTTATCTTCGGCATTAACTTCAGCACCATGCTTTAGAAGTTTGTCAACTATGAGTGCTACACCATATCTTGTATTTGAAATTGCATAATGCAAAGGTGTAGATTGATTTATTATAGTTTCATTCACATTTATACCCTGATTAATTAAGAATTCAACAACATCTTCATTACTGTACCTGGCAGCAAAATGAAGGTCATTTTCGCCTAATTGATTTCTTCTATTTACTTTCAGTTTTTGTTGTAAAAGATATTTCACTACATTTTTATCATCATACTGAAGAGCGAAATGAAGTACTGATGAATTTTCAGATGTAATTTGATTTATATCAGCTCCTAACGTTAAAAGTTTTGAACTTAGATCAGTATATCTGTGTTTAATTGCTGCTAATAGAGGGCTGAGTCCATTATTATTTGGTATGTTTATATCAGCTTTACTATTTAAAAGGAGTTGAGATATATCCAGCTTTCTATTCTCAATAGCAAGAAGAAGGGCAGTGAAATTGTTCTTCGTTACACTATTAATATCAATACCTTTATTTAAAAAAAAATTAACTAAATTTTTATACCCACATTTAGCTGCACTATGAAGCAAGTTTTCTCCAGCAAAATTTTTAGCCTGTAAATTAGCTTTCTTCTGTATCAAAAACTTAACCATACTTTCATCATTATTTTCAACAGAAAAATGAAGAGCAGTTGATTCAGTAAAACTTGTACGCTCATTAATATCAGCTTTCATTTTTAGCAACAATGTCACCATATTTTTGTGCCGGTGTTTAACTGCCAAATGGAGAGGAGTTTTACCTTCGAGTGTCTTCATGTTCACATCAGCACCTGCCTGAAGCAAAATTTGTGCTATACGTTCATCACCCTGCATAGCAGCATAGTGCAAAGGTGTATAACCATGTTTGGTTCTGCTATTCACATTGCATTCTAGAACTCTAAATGTGTTGATCAATCTTTCACATCCATGCATTACAGCGTGATGAAGTGGGGTTTCACCTTGAATATTTTGACAACCCTTAACAGAGCCATTTGTGTACTCAACAAGTCTAGCTATTATTATCTCATTAGGTGCAAAAGTAAGGTAAAACCAGGTTTTTGTATCAACTACAACATCTTTCTTCCCCTCGATTTCATTATCTATTAAAAGGCAGCTTACTATACTATCATTACTTGATATTATGGCAATATCAAGTGGTCTCAGACCATTATCATCTTCTTCATTTAAATCATTATTTTCTTTTAAAAAACAATCTATTTTCTTCATATCACTATCCCATATGGCTTGATGAAATGGTTTGTTGCTCTTCGCCATAATAGTTGTTTTATTTTTAAGTGCCAATGCTGAAATAGAATTATTATTTTACTTGCAACTAGCAATAGAAACTCTACCGATGAAAAAATGTATTGAGATTAAATGTTTAATTCGATAAAATATAGTACAATCCGTGTGTTATTCAAATAAAGTAATTTTAAGTTTCATTGATGGCCTGATAAAATAGTCAATAAATTACCTAAATTGTTATCTGAATAATAAAAAGTTATTGTAGGTGATTCATTCATCTATTTACATCATATTATTTTAGTGGCTAAATTGTCATTTGAGTTATAAAATTAATTTCTGGTTTTTAACGCGGAGTAATGATAATTTCAAAATATACTTCTGTTTATAATATATTCTGAAGTTTATCTCTTATTAAAAGTTTGTAATCGTACGAGGAATGTACGACTTAACATTTCGACAAATTAATGTTTTAGCTAGGTAAATACTTAACCTTATTTGCAAAATTCCAGTCGCAGCAACAAAACTTAATTATTATATTGTGTAGCACCGCCTAACTTTAATTTTAATTGTGAAGTTACAGATCGATATAACTTGTAATATAACTGAAAAAATTCGAGGAACAAATTAAGTTTTTCTATATATTATAGCTTTTCCAATATTACGCATTTCAGCTACGGCGTTCAAGTACAAACACGTTTTGTCACGTTTTGTAATCTACGTATATGTATTGCTATACTTAGGTACACATACTGCACATCTGCACATGCATACATCATACATACGCATACGTAGTTGAAAGGTTCCATCATACATTAGTGATTTTATTTTCATTCATTATCGTCTCTTTATTTAACAATTATATTATATAAGATACGTGCGTAAATTAATTGATATATTAATTTAAAAATCGCAATTTTTGCAAAAATGTTCATAATTATATTCAAAATCATGCATCTATGACGAAACCCATTAAAAAAATATAGTATCTGGGTTCGAGACTCAGAAAAAATGGTTTCTTCGCTAGTGTTTCCGGATCTATTCTCTTATTTAAGGAATATCAAAAATATTTCTATAGTGGTCTCATATAAGCCGAGAAATCTGCATTTGAAAAAATGAAGTTTTTCGCCTATTTTGATTTTAAAAAGTCCATTTGATTATAATGTGATGCTGCCGGAAAAATAGTTCCTACGAAATCTTATAAAACTTGCATTTAAAATACCAAAACTGATGTGCTGCTAATTGCATTAGCAGTAATGCTTTCTCGAAGATCATTCAAATTTTATTGAATGAATTTATTATTCTCAATAAAATACAACATTTTTAATCCTTTTATCAATGAGTGAGATACCCGGGTATCTATTTCATTGAAGTTCATAGGATAAAGATGGGTCTTCATTGTCAACAGAGCAAACAAATGAATTGCTTTTTTCAATCTGACATGTCTATTGATGACGAGTTTAATTCGCTTGAGGCACACCTTCAAACAAACAAAACAATTTTTAAACATACGACAGATCGTTTTAAAGCTTAATCTTCACTCTTTGAAATGAGCCATTATACGAAAAAATTTATGATAATCAAACTGAGTTAACGCACTTTGAGCGAACAACTTTTTGCACACTTTTGGACGATTTTTCCCTTCAAGTTCAAAGTCAATTGAAAGCGAACGGTTCGAGATACCCTTACAAAACTTCGCAGTCGTATTCGTCTTGTCAAAACATAAAACTGATTCAATTTTGAAGCTGATTGATCGATTTTTCTGGAAGTTACAGGATTTTTGCTGATAGGCCATTTTTTTTTTCATTTTATGCAAAAAAAGAAGATGGGTTCATAATGCGATGGCTCTGCTTAGAAATGGTTGAATTTATCGTATGATGGCTCATTTAAAAGCTCTTTCTGTGCTTTTAAAAATGAGCTGTCATGCGATAAATTCAACCATTTCTAAGCAGAGCTATCGCATTATGAACCCATCTTCTTTTTTGACAATATGGTCTACTATCATCCCCTACTACCTCACTTCACTTTACCCCCACTCTCGCTTACTTGAAAATTTCAAGGTTTTTTTGAAAAAAAAAATATGTATAATAATAATGAATATTATTATTAAAAGTTGAATTGAGTTGCATTGAATAAATTTGATACGACTTCGATAGTAATTGCCAAACATTGAAGATATATGTAAAAAAATTTAACAGTATAAATAAAAATGTTAGAATCATCAGCAATGACCATCAATCTTAGAAAAATAATTCCGCCACAGAGCCACTATTTCATAATACTGTCATTACACTCCGTATACTCTATAATTGTTTATAATATACTCTCATAATTGTTTACATACATAATTCTACTATAACAATCACTAGATTCATGCAATGATAAATAAATTCAAATTAGCCTGTTCACTCAACATTCTAGTGGCTTTTATTCGTAAATCATTGAATTCCCTCCACTCATTCCGAATTATTGAACATAATAATAATAATGCAATAGCCTGAACTCGAGCCTCCATATCCATTGCAATTTTTTTGCGGAAGAACATGTTTTCTAGAGATAAAAGTTTCGAATCTGTAAGCTGAAGCCGATTTCTCGAGGAAGCGATTGCGCACTACAACTTGCGGAAGATTGTGAGACGCCAGTAAGCAGATGGGCCTGCAAGTTGCAACGCCAATCGCCTTGCTTACCGTATAAGAAGCAAAGGAATGCGGTAATATATACGAATGTTTCTTGGGAATACTCCCTCACAACGTGGTAGTGGTTAGATATTGTGCCCATAAAAATCGGTTCGAGATATAGGGTATTAACTATGACTTATTAATCATACTGCATAAGATGGATGTTCTGAAAACACATAAAAATTAATACATAAGGCCATAAAAAGATATACGGATCAAGATGTTGATGTATAGTACAACTTGAAATCGAAAAGGGGCAAGTTTACACGAAGTTGCAAGCTCACACGAAGCTGCAAGCACATCCTGTTTTGTTCCTTTTCAATGTTTTGATTTTGTTTTCCACAAATACCAATGGTTTTATCAGGGATCCGCGTATTTTAATGTTCTTTGTATTATATAGTATTCTGCTGATAACTTAATTAGTAGTAAATCGGTTTATACTTGATATTATTAATTTTTTGTTGCTAAAAATAAAGATTGACTTGCAGCATGTATGATGGTAATTTGGAACTTTTGAATTATCAAAAAGCACAAGACTTTCAAAATTCTTTGAAATGCGGGTACTCAATGGGGCTTATTCCTCCGCCAGGGGCGCTGGCAAGCACATGGGGGGCCTATTCCGCGAATATTCAAAATAGTTT
>JAWWMK010000008.1:10706619-10729852 GCA_035047105.1 Galeopsomyia nigrocyanea | reverse complement strand
AACCTATGCATAAACATGTACATTTATAATTCTTTCCTCGTGATGTGTTTATTTTTTCAATATACTTCTTACAGTGGATAGACAATGATCGAATGTTTATCGAATTAAAATTTTTTCAAGAGATCTTTGTGGATAAAAAAAACAGTGCATTGAGAAACTATAATTTGTTTTTATTTATAACTAAGATGATTTTACCTTGATTAGAGAGCATCAATTTATCGCATAAGGAGGCGAAAAAAATTCCTAAGAAGTTCCAGATTAATTGAAAAAAAATCTATCAAATTTTGTTAAAAATACAAATTAATTAATCTGCGAAAACATAATCTGAGAAAAAGCTCATAAGGCTCCAGTCGTGTTTCCGGTCGTGTCCAATGGATCCAAGCATTAATCAAGAATCAAGATAATTACGTATCTAGCCATAGAGATATATGCGGAGCGTAAGTATATAGGTATACCTATAGCAGCACATCGCGCGTATAAAATGCATAATGCACTCATATATGCATCAGTGCGGTTTTGCTAGGCTTGTGGCTTGTGTCGCCGCTTGCGCGAAAAGAGGAGCGAAGAAGGCAAAGCATGCGCAGTAACGGTTGGCGGCAAGTGGCCAATGAGAGAGCGTCTCGTCCGCGGTAGTGCGCCGCCCCTAAAGATCGCGGCCAGTCGCGTAAACTCGATGTTTTCGGAAAGGGATCATCGCCGTGATGGCTCGCGCGCGGCGTTAGCCATGTATATATCTCGTGCCGTGCAGATCGTTGGTCCTCGTTGTGCTACAGTAATACGTTGATCGTCCAGGAAACGCGTTTGCATGCGACTCGCAGCAGCTCCTGGCCCGCACCGCACTCGCACTTGTTTATCATCCGCCATTTTGCGCAGCGCACACTTTTTGCTCGCTCCTCCAAAGTTATTCTCTCTCGTCTAGCTGTCTCCGTGTGTTGTATATATCTCTTATAACGCGCGCGCGAGCGAGAGAGAGAGAGAGAGGGAGAGCTGGCAGCAGTGCCGCTGGCCTATTTTACAACCATGAATTCCAGTGGCTGACTTTGGACACCCGAGAGTGAACGACTCGTCCCGTTAGCCATAAAGCTATCGCCAACGCTGTTGACCGCGTGTGTGCAGTGATCATGGCTTCGTCGGTGTTTGCTTATTTGATGACAAGAGTCTAGTTTACAGTGCGCGAAACACAGCCCACCGACACACGACTACTTGCCAGGCACCGACCCAGCTTTGCCGACTTTCACACACGGCTGCAGCTCGTCAGCCGCATGCAGTCAACTTTTATTTAGCTCCCAGGGCTCCGACTGCATCGAGTAAGTTGCTTTTCTATAAGCCCTTGCGACTCTGTACTCAGTGTGCTACACACCGACATCGCTCTTCGTCTACCTCTTTTTATGTCATGCCAGTGATAGTTTGAGGCTAAGTTGCTTGGATAGTCATGAGTGTTTTTTTTTGCATGCTTTGTGTACCAACTGTTCTCGGTATTGCGATGTGCAATGCAACTCTGGGAACATTACTGCCAGAGGAACAGCTGGTCATGTTTATTTTTTACTCAACTTGGCAACCTTATCACAATCTCATCATTCCCTTCCCACCATAACATCATAATCATTTGATCTTGAATGGTACACTCATGCAGGTTGTTCCCCATTACTCATAGTCTCATGTGTGTTTTTGCTTTCTCACAGAATGTCGGGCCAAAGTGGAGGACAGAGATTGCGCTTGTCAACGCTCAATGAGGCATTGACATGTAAATTATGTGGCGGATATTTCATAGATGCCACAACGATAATAGAGTGCCTACATTCATGTAAGCAATTATTTCATCATTAGCTTTCACACTTGATTCATTGATAAAAATGTTAATTTGCCAATTGACGTTGCAGTTTGTAAAAGTTGTATTGTCAAATACTTGGAGAACAACAAGTATTGTCCTGTTTGCAATGTCCAAGTGCACAAAAACAAACCACTATTGAATATTAGATCTGATCAAATGTTGCAAGATATTGTTTACAAATTGGTGCCAGGCTGCTACCAAAGTGAGTATTGTCACATGTTTTGACATCAATTTGTTTGAAAGTTCTATTTATTACTTACTTTATGAATTAAAACTCTTTCATTTTTTCATTCTCAGATGAAATGCGAAAACGTAAAGAATTTTATGATAAGCGTCCACAAGACAAAAGTAAGGTGACATCATCTGAAGCAAGGGGAGAGCCAGATGACAGTTACATTTACTCTCCAGATGAGTCATTAAGTTTATCATTGGAGTATTACGCTCCGGAAAATGAGGAAGATGTTGAAAATGACAAAGAAGCTGCATCAAAGCATTTACCTAAAAGGTATCTGCGATGTCCAGCTGCTGTTACAGTTTTCCATCTGCAAAAACTGATAAGAGCCAAATACGGGTTAAGTGAAGCTCATCGAGTTGATATCATGTACAAAGAAGAACCACTTAGTGCAAATTATACATTAATGGACATTATGTATATTTACCATTGGAAAAGGGTTAGTAAATTATAATTGAATTTTTTTTTCAATAAGAAAAATTTAATTTTACTAAAATTATATTTTTTTTTTAGAAAGTGCCACTTCATCTGAGTTATAGAATATTTGAATCGGCTTCAAAAAGATTAAAAATGTCAGATGACAATGATGAGTTTAAGCAGTCTCTCTCGAATAGTAACATGGAATTTGAATCGAAGGATAGCGAGCAATCTATGAAGCGCGAGTGGAAGGAGGTTCAACTGAAAATATCCGAAACGGGTGTCATGAGTGTGACGGATATATCGAGCTTGGATGGAAAAAATAGTACAAAAAGCAATGCAGTTAATCAGCAGAATAGCTCGGATCAGGCGGCCACGAACACTGGTAGTGCAAATAAGATTACAGTAAAGGAGGAAAAAGAATCGGCAAAGCCAATAGCGACGTCGAAAAGCAAAAAAGCGCAACAAGAGGCCAACAAGAAGAACGAGCAGAACTCGGACGCCAAGTCGAATGCGACGTCCGCGCCCAAGAGCGAAGAGATGGAAGTTAAATCTATCGACCAGCGTGATTTGTCGAACGAAATATTGAAGAGCGAGAACGAGAGTAAACAGTCGAAGGTGTCAAACAGTTCGGCAAACAAGGCCCAAGCGCAACAGCAGCAGTCGCAAGATAAAATCAAAACGGAGCCCATTAGAGCGCCTGAAAAACCGGAGGCCAAGCAAAATTCAACCACTACCACCACCACCACCACCACCAACAACAACGTACTCAACAACGAGACGAAATCCGAGTCGACGGCAAAGCAAAATGCCAAATCAACGCCAAGCGCGGGCTCGAAGATCAATGCCCTCAGCGCGAAACTGCAGTTTCAGCCGAAGGTCGGCCAAGTCAACAACACCTATGCAAAAAAGTCACCCGCGGCCGACAAAAAGGCGGGCTCCCCTTCGAAAGTCGTCGGCGCCGTCGACGCGAAAGCGCCACCAAAAGCTTCGCCAAAACCCGAAGCCAAAACCGAGGAGCCGACCGACGTCAAACCGGTAGTTACCACCACGGCTGCTCCGAGCTACTCGCGAAGCAGTCTCGTGGGCACCAGCGCAACGGCGCCGACTTACGTCACAGCTCCGAGCGATACGTCGATCAAAATACCACAGCCCAACGACGTGTTGCATTCTTTGGCCGCTCCCAGCCCGGAAAGTCTGGCGTCGATTGGAATGCACGTGTCGACGACGGCGATGCCGAGTCAGGTGAATCTGAACAATTGGCTGGTGGAACGCAACGCAGCAATGAAGAATTCGAAAGTTCTGAGCGCGGATCAACAGTTGCGCTCGATGCCCGGTATGCCGCACATCGGCAAGGACATCGTGTGCTCGACCACCACCGTCACGACACCCAGCGCTTTGGGCCGATTCAACATTCAGACGCCGTCGATGAGCATCTACTCGATCACCGCGTCGAAGAACAACTACAGTAGCCCGCCAAAGCAGCCGAGTCCCAAGCAGTCGGGCCTCGACGTTACCAGCATGTTTCCGGTGCCACCTTGTCCCGATGGCATACCCATCTCGCTCATGAAGTCGCTGAACGCTCGCAAGGATCTGCCCAAGAGTTTGCCACTCGACAAGAGCGCGAGGCAGAGCGCCGGCTCGAAGATCAATGACATTTGCGCGAAAATCGGCGAGAGCTCCAAGGAGAAAAACAAGATCGAGTCGCAACGCGGCAAACCGGAGGTTCCCGATCTTCTTAAAATCTCAAAGAGCCCCACGAGCGAGAGCAGCAGCAGCAACAGCAGCAGCAGCAGTAGTCCCGTCAAGCATATACCCAACATCCCCAACGTGCCGATTTACACGCCGAGCAATAGCCAGGCGGTGGCGCTCAGCAACGAGGCGAAAAAGCTCGTGATGTCTCAGGCGATGATAAACTCGCAATTGGCGAAAATGCAGCCGCAAAAGAAACACCTGCAGCCCGTCGGTTACAAGACGCTCAGAGACCCGCCGAAATCCTGGAATCCTACGCTGTCGAAAAACAACTACGTCGCCGTTAAGAATCAAGCGAAGGAGCTGCAGAATCAAACGCAAACGGCTTACGGAGTCAGCGACGGGAGCAGCGCCTCCAAGCAGATACCTTCCAAGCCTGCCAAGATTTTCAAAATCAAAAATATGCCGCGTTATTTGGGTAAGCGTTTTATTATCTATCTTGTTTAATTATTTGATTATTGTTTTTAAATAGAATGTCAATTAATGACTGTTTTATGATGGCAGGTAATCCAGCATCTGGTGTGAAACCAATGTACAGCGTAGTCAACGAGCAGGCAAAGGAGAAGGATCAATCGAGCAGCTCGAAAAGTAGCCCTACGATGATGAAGATTGATCCTCAGACGTTGTCGCCGATAGTCTCGAATCCCAACCCGCCGATAGTCTCGCCACCGCCATACTCGCCGACAGCTCGCAGCTATCAGAACAGCCCGTTCTCCGCGCGTGACATACGCAACAGCAGCTCGCCGATCTCTCCGCGCAACTCGCCGGTGAACATGCTGTCGACGAACCCGTTCATCCCGTCGCACACGCCCAACACCAATCCACGCCTGATCTACTCGCACTTCCCGCCGGCGCACTTCCCCGATGCCACGCGCTTCGCCAATCCGCTCATCAGGTCGCCCATCGGCATGTCGACCGTAACCCCAAGTGCCTTCCACAGCAGCCTGCCGCCCGCGATCAACAAGCTCTACCAGCGCTCCGGCTACCTCACGCCGCAGACCAGTGCTGCGCCCGCGGTGCAACGGGTGCCACCCAGTAGTCCCTCGTCGAAAGCCAAGTCGCCGCCGACCCCCTCCGTCGTCGATGCCGTTGCCATGCAGCTGGCCAAAGGCATCGCGCACAACGCCTTTGATCTCACCAGAGCCGAGCTCGCCAAGTCGTCCGACGTCGCCAGCAAGCAGACGCCGCAGCCGCAGCCAGCGCACAAATCCAGCGACGCCAAGCCAAAGTCCAGTCCAAACGCTAAGAAAACTAGCGGGGACCAGGTGGTCAAGCAAAACGATACCTCTGAAGCCAAGATTTTGACACCCGAGTCAAAGACCATGGCTGCGCCTCTTGCTGCAGCTGCTCCCAAGTCGGCTACTTCTAAGGAGGCCGAGAAGACGGAGAAAAGCTCGGCTACAGTCAACGGAGGTGTTGCCGAGACAATGGCGAGCAGTGACAAGCTGAAAGACGGAGGATCGGCACAACAAAGCAAAGAGAAAAGTGTAGTGGAGAGTAAAGCTCTTGCAGAAACTACGGAAAGCAAATCGGACGTTAATAGAAACGCCAATGCTGCGAAGGAAGGAGACAAAATTGATACGAAGAAAACGGTCGAGACTCCGGATAGTAAGCAGGAAATTAAAATTGACAATTCGGAAAAGAAGGGTGGTGATTCGCCTGCGAAAAACGCCGCGATAGAGCAGCAAAAAGGCAAAATCGAGTCGTAATGGACTTTCAATGTTGAAACAGGCGTTTACTTTTTTGCCGTGTAAATTATTGTACATATACGATATAATGTTTTATTTCTTATATCGAGGCGAATCGCTTTGTCTTGTGTTGAGCACAGCATTTACGCAGAATATCTGTTGAGCACTCGAGATTTCTTTCATTTTTTTTTAATTTCGTACGATTAATACGAATTTATTACCGAGACACATTGATTTTTTTTAAAGAATCTTGCGAATTTTACAATCGCGTTATATCATTCACACAGACAAGCAAATACATATAGCGTGCGCTTAATTTGTCACTTTGGTTTTCAAACTTGTGTTTAAAATTTAAAATCATCCAAGTGAATTTATATCTGCTTCCAGGAAAACCCAAAGTAGCAGCTACAATGTAATATTCTTAACGTTAGAATATAATAGCTACTTGTATACCATGAGCAAAAATTGTCAGCGATAAAAATTAATTGACGAAAAGCATCGCAGCATATGTAATAGTCGTATATTCAAATCGATGCATAAATCATGCTTGCCGGAAATTCATTAGCCGAGTCGAAATGTTATTATCTGTCACACACAAACGATGATCGCTGTATAATTGTTTTGTAGATTGTCTGTTTAGGATGACTGTTCTCAACTAGCGTTACACTGAAGCTGCTGCAATTCAGTTGGCATTATTTTCGTTTACTACATTTCAATAAGAAGACGGGCCAAACGGTTTTTATAAGTGTGAGCAAAGTCTAATGTAATATCTCTAATAATTGTGTGCAATGGTTATTGTTATTTTATATTTGTTTTCTTTTTGACTTGACAACATGTCAAAGGTAAAATGTATCCAGAATTTTATTCGAACAGCTAGATATTCTTGTTGTAGCTAAAAAAAGTAATGAATTTATCATTAAATTATTTTAACAACAACTGATGGTTCATGATAAAATATTATCTGGATTGCTCGAGCTTCAGTATACATGTGCTATCTGATAGCATGTAATTTGTCAATCAATCAAACATATAATTAAAACATAACTGGTTTCATTTCTTGATCGTTATGAGCGTTTGCAAAAATCGTCAATTTCAATGGTTACAAAGAAAATATAAAGGTGTTAGATGTATACCTTGAATTTACCATGTTATGAAAACAAACGCATTTTTATATCATAGGTTGACAAATTCGGATAGTTTACAGCCTCGAATATTTTTTTTAAACTAATCGAATTTAAGAAAAAAGTTTCTATTGCTTGGAGAATTTTTTTTTTTTCAAATAAAAATTCATGAACGATTTTGTCTAGATAAGCTCTAAAAATATCAATCGTTGCGTAAGAGATAACTTATTTTCGTATGAATAAAAAGTTTACACAAAATTATAAACAATTCAACTTGAAAATATTCGAGGACTGAGAGATGTAGTAGTGAAATGCCCGAGGCCTTATCATATCTTATATTGAGTAAATGGACGCGGAACAATAAATTTATTCAATGATAACTCTGCAACTTGTATTGCACGACTAGTTAATAATCTAACGCTGTGATCGTTACGCCGTTTTAAATGCGAACGGACCATGCGATATTTTCTCCACAGAAATACTGAGTACCTTCCTTTTAAATCAAGGAGAATATATCGTTCGTGAAAAAGAAAAATAAACAAAATTATATATTATCGTACTTTTTTTAAAAAGTAACAACTTTCGAAAAGCAAATCGGGTGCGTAAAAAAAGCATGTTTCGGTGAAGATGATTGACAAGAGCAGCATGTGAGAAGTGCGGAGTGAAAAAATTTATTTATAAAATGCAACAGATTCACACTTTCTTCTTTTTTTAGAATGGAGTGTAAAACTCCAATTTATTTGTACATAGTGTATCATGTTTAAAGAATTTATATATGAAGCGATAATTAAAAATTATTATATTAATAATATAATTATGTATTTAATACTTAAGGACATACATACTGATAGTATCTTTTTTGTTGTCAGAAGATATTAATTTCTAGATGAATATTTGACAGGAAAATATGTATTTTTAATCAGTTATTACAACGGATCAGGAGATGTTTTCCTCTTCATGCAAAAATATAATAGAATGCACCATTAACATTGTTGGTTTTTATTTGTTTTACACATATGATTCTTATAAAAAATATTTACAAAATTTTTAAAAGCATAGATCCATTCTGAATTTATATCTAAGGATTAGTTAACTTTTCCACATGCCTAGCAGCATCTTTCAATTTATAGACTAACTCTTGCAGTTCTTGTTGGCTACAGGTGAATTTGACATGTTCTAGTCTTCCATTTTTCATCGTACTTAAAGATATATGATAATTTATGATTCCTGAAGGGTCGTGTACATTGGACTAGATGTAAAGCAATATAAAAGATTAAAAGGGCTATCTTTGATAACAAGCATGAAATTGAAAAATCATATTCATACCTTTATGCAGTAATCTAATTGCCAGTCTACATCAATAATATGTGGTAAACTACTTCCAACAGTCTCTAAATTTTCTTGAATTTCTTTTTGGTTATTTTCATAAACATCACAAAAGGAATTGATAAAGAGCTTGTTTAGAGCTGTGTAATTTAACAAAGACCTCAACTCTTCCACAGTTGTATTATGCCTAGCAGTCTCAATGAGTAACTTTGTTGTATCAGCATATGCAGTTTTTACTATGTCAGGCTTAGAGCTATCTATTTGTGAAAGATCTAAAACAATGGAAGTAGTTCAGAGTTATAAAAAGTCTTAAAAATAGTATATAATGCTGCTCAGTTAAAAAAAAAGTATAAATACATTCAAATGTTTATATAACGTTCAAACTACAATGCAATATATTTCTACAGCGTTAAGCACTCCATTTTTTGTTCTTAATAATAAGAATAATATTAGAACAGGCGTTTAAGATAAAAACTTTAAACTCAAAACAGTATAATGAAAAGAGATAACAAATAAGATATTTAAATATAAGTCCCAAAACAACAAGTGACAAAACATTTGAGCAATGTGTGCAGTAGTTGGAAACAATTATACACGTACCCAGAGTATTCAGCCGGCCGCACACGTGAGATAATACAACTTGCAATAGCTTCTCGAATGAATCATCAGTCAAATTGTTTAAATTGTCTTCATTTATCAAGCATTTTATCTGACTGTCCGTAAGTTCCATAGCTGAGCACGTTTAGGTTAGTCAATTAACTGACGTTTACGGCACAATTGCCGCAAATCGCAGCCATTATGAGCCATATCACGCACACACAATTGAACCTTTACGCGCTCTTCTAAACTTTGAAACTTTTAAACCTTTAACGTATATGTATGTATGTACATACATACATATATATATATATATACACAAACACGTGAACTACATTATTAAAAATCTACTATAGTTAGAATTTTCGTATGAGCTCATACGTAAAATTCTAACATACGTGGTATAAAATTTTGCCGCTTCCGAATTCAAGGAGACTCGACTTTGACTGACAAGAAAAGATAAGGAGAAATTATCGAGATATGATATTGTATGATTTATTGATAAAGAATATTAAAATAGGCAGATGATAAACCCACTTGTTTTGACTTCAGTTCTCTAATATAGGTGCACGTGAGTATTTTTTTTTTAAAGATTTGCAATGCGCAACTAAAATTATGCAAAGGGAAGTCAGCATTAATGCATAATTAAAAAACTTGCTGCATCACTATTTACAGAGTTGAATTAATGTAAGACTTGGAATACCAGTAAATTTTTTAAATTCAAAGGTGTTCCATTTTCTAAATTTTTTAAGTCATAAAAATCACAGAATGCAAGATTTGTGAAGCTTTTTCTGTCAAAAAATCATTGTTATTAGTTTTTACTGTTAATTTATTATATAGCATAAAATAAATATCGTTCTTTTATTATTAGATGGGATGTATTCAATTAAAAAAAATTTGTTTGGTAATCTTTCATTGTATCACGTTTTATCAAATATTTAGAAGCTATAAAGACTTTTTTTATCACAATTTTGTATTGAATAATATTCATTTTTTTTTAGAATGGAAACCAGTAAAAATGTATCCTCTGAAAAGATTGCATTAAATGTTGACTTTAGCAATGAGCCTACTCACCAAGGAATTTTACCAAGCAATGAAATAAATAATTCAACTAATAGTCAAGAAAATGCAATAGAGTGAGTATCAAGTTCTTTCTTATTAATAGTAATATAAAGCTAAATTAAATTAATATACTCATTAACTGCACACCACACATAACAATTTTTCACATTTTTGCATGCCTAATACTAAGTGTTAACTACAATCCAAATAGAGTCAGTAATAATAAAACACTATAAATGTATTAAATAAATAAGAAAAAGCGATTTTATAAACACAAAGTCTATTGAATATTTTCTTTGCAGTAACTTAATGATAACTGAGAAAACTGTAAGGATTCTGCTGCCTTTCACTAACTGTCAAAGACTTAACTTGCATAGCTGAAGGTCATCCATTGCATATTCTAAAAAAGTATATATATATATATATGATTGACTTATCCTTGATTCTACATAAAGCAATCTGACCATTATTATAGCTACTTTGAAGATGGCTGGCATCATAAAATGACTATATTTCAAACCAAAGTTTATAAGTTTTAGGAGAAACAAAAATGTGAAAAATTTGAAACTTTTAAATCAATTAAAATGATGTATCACGTAAGAAAAATATTTTTTAGAGGACTGCTTCCTCGTGAATTTGAAGCATCTGTTTCGCACAATCTTTCTTTAACAGATGTCATGCCTCAGGTATAATAAAATTGTAAACTGTTAACATATTTCCCAAATTTGTCTCTGTATATGTTTATTCTCTTTTTAAAGGTCATTATGAGCTGCATAGCTCATTGTATTGTTATTCAAGCTGGTATAAATATGGCTTACAGCACAATTTTAGAAGATGGATTGGCAAGAGATTTTTCTGCTACAGTAGACCAATTATCTTGGGCAGGTATGTAGATATTTTTATTTCTATTTTTTAATGAATCACAGTTTAATTTGAATTTATATGAATGCTTTTTTTTTATAGCAAGCTTAGTAACTATTGCATTGCCAGTTGGATCTTTTATTGTTGGGCCTTTAATGGATCTGTTTGGTAGAAAAAAAATTTGTTTGGCATCATGCATACCAGGTGTAATATCCTGGATCATTTTTATATTTGCCAATTCCATGACAATGATTTATATTGCTCGAGTAATTGCTGGCTTTTCTGGAGGATTATCAACTGTTGGGATTGTGTATATATCGGAAATTACACATCCTACAATAAGACCTATGTTGCTATGCTTCAACTCAATTTTTGTTTCACTGGGTATTTTATTGACCTACTGCCTAGGTGTTTGGCTTACATGGAACAAGATAGCTATTGTATTTTTAGCACTTAATATATTCATATTTTTTATATTATTTTTAATACCTGAAAGCCCTTACTGGCTAAAGTGTTTTGGAAACAAAGACTCGGAAGAGCAAGCAAACAAATTGGAAGCAGTACTAAGAAAATTAAACAAATCTGAACAAGTGAGTTTTTAATATTTGAAACATTTCCAATTACAAAAACAATTAACTGTCGAAAATGTATTTTTACAGATTTACAATCAAGAATTGCAACGCATAAATGAAGTTTCCCAAAATCAGAAAACAAGTGGTCCATCAAATGATTCTTTTGTAAAAAAGTGCTTATATTTTTACCATCAATTAGGAGCTGCAACTGTTTACAAACCATCCATAATTTTGTTGTTTTTATTTATGTTTCAACAACTTGGTGGAACTTATGTGTTTATATTTTATGCTCTATCGGTATTTGACAAACTAGGAGGAGAATTTGGTAAAGGATTGGACAAGTATGGGGCTATGGTTATCCTTGGTGTAATACGCTTCATTATGAGTGTGCTCACAGCATTCTTTAGTAAAAAATTTGGGCGGCGCACGCTTTTAATAGCAAGTGGACTAGGCATGGCCTTTTCCATGTTTTTTTCAGCTATGCATTTGTACATAACTTCATCGCCACATGAAAGTGGTAAACTAAAGGAAGTCATGGCAGAACAGACATGGCTTTTACTTGTAGTTGTTCTTTTATTTGTGTGCACAAGTTGTTTAGGATTTGTAATTATTCCATGGACATTAATTGGAGAGTTGCTGCCTATTTCAGTTAGAGGCACAATGGGAGGTCTTATGGTGTCCTTCGCATACATAATGATGTTTGGAATGATAAAAGGATATCCTTATTTCGTTACAGAAATGGGAACACAAGGTGTATTTTTCTTTTTTAGTGCTACATCACTTATAAGTGCTGGTTTTGTATATGTCTTTTTACCAGAAACTTTGGGAAAATCATTTGCTGAAATAGAAAGGCATTTCAGCAGTTGAATCAAGTTTCAGTCTAATAGATTCACTGAGTTTACATGAGCATTAAATTATTTTCAAAGTTGGAGAATTTAAAAATAAGAGTAGTGATTTTACTAAACTTACAAATAAAAAAAATCGTGTTGTAACGCATTAGTTTAAAGGAACATGTTTTGATCAATGGATGTACTCCTTATGTATACAATATCATCAGCCAATATGAATAATACCTGATTACACAAAAATTTAAAATAATTGCACAAGACAAAGAAGAGCTTGATAACTTTTTGATACTTTTATAAAATCCTAAAAGTTTTTACAGTTTTTATAAACTAAACTCCCTGACAGTTGATGGATTTTTATAACACAAAAAACTGTATATAAATAATTGTGATAATTCTACATAATAATTTACAAATCAATTTTTACAATGAGAATTAAATTTTCGAATAAATTTACTTTTCGATTGAATGTATTTTTAATTCTCCAATGTGTTTTATTATTTTACCTGACAACAAGTAGATCGTGAATATTAATGAACACAAGAAATTAGAAAACTGCAGTTATGTTCATTATTATTAAATATATGTAGCTTTCAAAACATTTCTATTTTATAATACAAGTGTCAATTACAATGGCAACATGTACGCAAAAGCTCGGGTTCGATGAATTCTGCTGCAACAACCTGTTCGCCTACGCAGCTAATATACATACATATATGTGTATTGTGTCATTGTGTGTTTATTATGTTATGTCAATGGCACATAACCTCACTTTCGAACGACACGTTTTGAGAGATGGGAAAGTTATCAAACTGTGTGGCAAATTGTTAATGCATAAACAATAACGACAATGTAAAACATATAAACATGAAAATATTTTGCTTCAGAATTAGATACGTTATTTACTTTTTATATGCAGTCTTTTCATTGATTATTATCAGACAGATTTTATATACAACTGATAACAACAATGTGCCCAAAGAAGATATTTTTTCACAGAATTCTTTTCTGAGAAACCATACTAAGTACAAAGAAAATGAAACGTGATTTTTTTTTCAATATATTTATAATATTTTGCAGTTCTCATTTTGTTTAAATGTAAATTATGTGTATAATTAAGGTATGAAAAGTGGATCAGTAATTATATCCAAAGTATTTCACCAAAACTGGGCGAATATGGAAAGCCTGCTTACTTGACAGGAGAAGAAAAAGTCAAAGGAAATGAAATTTTAAAAGATAAGGCAATAAATATTATTCTTTCAAACAAAATACCCTTGCAAAGGAAATTGCCAGATGTAAGGGATCCACTGTAAGTAAATTTACAAACAATCCTTTTTTTTAAGTTCAAAAGGATTGATTGCATAATTTTATTCAATTTACAGCTGTAGAAATATAACTTATGCTAACTCACTGCCTACAGCAAGTATAATAATCATTTTTCATAATGAGGCCTTTAGCGTACTTTTACGTACAGTCTACAGTGTTCTCAAAGAAACACCCCCAAAACTACTGAAAGAAATTATATTAGTTGATGATAAAAGTGATGAGGGTATATAATTGAAGCTATAGTTTTCAATTTTGTACAGTGCAATATTTACACGTAAATTGATACTTTTGTTATTTTTCATTTTTTTAGAGGAATTATTAGGACTGTTAGATTATTTTATCAAAACAAGACTACCAAAAAAAGTGAAATTGCTAAGACTGGAAAAGCGCAAAGGATTAGTAGGAGCAAGATTAAAAGGAGCTAGAAATGCAACAGGAGACGTACTAATGTTTTTAGATGCCCATTGTGAAGCAACAAAACAATGGTTGTGCAAGCTTTTAAATGTTTATACTAACTAATGTTTTTTCTTACTAATGAATAATTCTGTATTTAGGCTGGAGCCACTTCTTCAACGAATAAAAGACAAAAGGAATGCAGTTGTCACTCCAATCATTGATAATATATCAGAAGAAACTTTTGAATATTCTCATAGTGACGACCCATCATTTTTCCAAGTAGGTGGATTTACGTGGTCTGGACATTTTACATGGATAAATATACAGGAAAAGGACTTGAAAGCCAAAAGCTCTTCTATATCTCCAGTCAACTCACCAACAATGGCTGGTGGTCTTTTTGCTATTGATAGAAAGTATTTTTGGGAAATAGGAAGCTATGATAAGAAAATGGATGGGTGGGGAGGTGAAAATCTCGAAATATCATTTAGAGTAAGTCACATAATATCAGATCTCATTTCCACTAAATTTGATAAATTAGATATTAAAGTTGACTTGTTATTCTAGATATGGCAATGCGGTGGTGTGCTTGAAACCATACCCTGTTCTAGAGTAGGTCATGTCTTTAGAAATTTTATACCTTACACCCTGCCAGAACATAAAGATACTCATGGGATAAATACTGCAAGATTGGCTAATGTGTGGATGGATGACTACAAAAGACTGTATTACTTACATCGCGATGAGTATAAAGTAATAAATATTCTCAAATTAGAAATATTATAATATTTACTTAATAGGTTCATGCAATTATTGAACCTAATTTTTTACAGCATGACACAGAACTAATTGGTGATGTAAAAGAACGCGTAAACTTGCGTGACAGACTAAAGTGTAAGAGTTTCAAGTGGTACTTAGACAATGTTTATCCTGAAAAATTTATACCAGATGAAAATGTGCAAGCATTTGGTAGAGTTCGAACAGAAAAACGAAATTTATGTTTAGATAATTTACAACGTGACGAAGAAAAACCATACAATTTAGGAGTATATGAATGTCATTCACATCTTTTTCCAAGCCAGGTATTATTCTATGGTGTAGCTTTTTTTCAACAAACGAAATAAAAT
Organism: Galeopsomyia nigrocyanea; assembly: GCA_035047105.1. Lineage (NCBI taxonomy): Eukaryota > Metazoa > Arthropoda > Insecta > Hymenoptera > Eulophidae > Galeopsomyia > Galeopsomyia nigrocyanea. Next base: position 10,714,702 of record JAWWMK010000008.1, on the reverse strand, counting down.
CAAGCTAATAATTACATTTTTATTCAGTACTTTTCATTAAGTAAAAAAGGAGAGCTAAGAAGAGAAGACACATGTGCCACTGTGATTGAGGATGGAAATAAAAAAGATATTTTCAAAGTTTCCATGAAAGAGTGCGATGAAATTGAAGATGACAAAGAATGGATTTTGACAGAGGTAAATATAAGTGTGATTATGAAATTCAAATTATTAAGAAAGTATGTGCAAGACTAATTCTCAATGATATTTGATACAGGATGGAAAAATTTTGCACTTGAGGACTGGATTGTGCCTTGATACCACAGGTATTAAGACTAAAGATGATGTTATAGCAACTGCCTGCTCCGATTCACAAGATCAGTTTTGGCAGTTTGACTTTTATGGTGATAAAATCAATCCCAGATAAAATATAATTGACTGTTGTTTGATCTAAAAATAGTTAAGTTATTTATTTGTACTTTTATAATGAATATTGCAAGTATTTATTTATAGTATTTTATTATAAAATTGTTGAACTAAATCAAAAATATTTTTATAAAAAATCTATATTTAACATAATTTTTCAAGTCAATACTGATGTATTTTTCAGGTTACATCAATAAAAAATTGTTATTTTTTGGTATTTTCTTGTTTTCTTTTTCTTATAAATAATTATAAATTTACCTATAACAGAGTATCTTCACTGCGGATATATTCTCCTACATCGGCTTGATGAAAGCAAATTGTTGACAGTGGGTCTGCGTGTTTACAATCAGCAGTGCTTTTAGCAGCAACTCCGAAACCCTTAAATAATAATTTTACTTTCAATTATGACATGTCAATACTTACTAGAAAAAATTATATAAATAAGAAAAGTAATTACCAATGGCAAATCACTCATAGAATATATTACAATTCCTGAATACTGGTTGACATTGTCAGTTATCTTTCCCAAGCCAGCCTTATTTACATGGTTACCATATAAGAACTGTTGTTCAGCAGATGATTTAACCCATATTTTGTTCTAACAAAAAAAAATTTTCACAATTAAAAATGATGGAAATTTTCACAATTCGAAATGAATATAAACAACAATTTACTTTTGCATATGGTGCTAAATAGTGTAATGCTGTAATGTGTAGACGAAATTTGCCAGTTTTAGTGAACTTTCCTATACATGTGCCAACACTCATCAAATTATCAGGAGCCACTGTGTTTGCCAAAGCTAAAATCTTTTCTGACACATAATAAACTCTGTCTTTCTTTTCTCTAAAACAGTATGCACCATCTGGCCTCTCCAACAGAAATTTGACATTATCACCAATACTGAAACGAAGAAAAACATTTAAAAACTATATCAGCAGCAGTTTATCTCAAAGAAAACTCGTAAATGTTCGAAAATCTATTAGATAACAAAGAAAAACCAATCGTAAATATAACCTAAACAGTGTCAACTGAAATGCGTTCAACTCACTATTTTGTTAACTTCTCGAGCACCAGCTTCGTCCTTTCTTCAGTTAATCGTCTCATCGTGTATCACAGAACGGAATTGCGCAATAAAATTATATAAATTACGAGAGAAAAAAATCAAAGACTCGTAAAACGTACATTTATGAGAATGAACACGTGAGAAAAGTCATCGCAAAACACGCTCTTTCGAAGCACGAGGCCGCCGCCGCCGCTGCTCCAGGACGCCCTCTTTAGGACACTTCCTACCGCTTTGCAAAAAAAAAAAAAAAAAAACTGACGAAATTATTATTATCGTAAACATGATGATTGCAACGTGCAAAAACATATTCTTGAAATCACGTTCGAGGCAAAAGAATCAAAACTATTTTTAAATTTTTAGCAAAACATTATTTTTTAAAGATATACTGAAGATTTTTTCTGAAAAACAATTTAATTCTTTGAAATCTCAATATTGTTATTTTTTATGGCTAAAAAATTACTCATTTATTCATAGGTATAAAACAAAACAAAAACAATAGTTGCAAAATTAAAAACCATAAAAATTCTGAAACGAAAACTTCAATAAAACGTCGCATAGCGCGAGAGGCCGCCCTCTTGGGCACGCGAATTATTCATTCGTAAATAGCTTATTGCATTCTTGCCGGAGAATTTCGCCGAGAAGGAAACATTCGGGATATATATAGAGGTATATATAATGGAGCAATATGCCATCGATAAAACCCATCGAGTCAATGACAAAGCCGCGTCTGCGTAGACTTCCTTCACGTTCACGCCCTCCTGCTGACATTCGTAAGGAGCTATAGAGCGCTTTTTTTTAGTATTGTATATAAAAATAAAATTCTTGTGTAACTCTACGTGTTATACGTGCCTCTGTCGCCTGCCACCCGCGTCCTCTCTCCCATACTCACCTATACCTACCTACTACGCCTTTCGGAAAATCGATCAGCGAGCGCGCGTCAGTCGCTTTGGAGCTTTCGCAGCACGATCACCTGTTGATTTTCTCCATCTGTTTGTCGCTTGTTGCTTCGCGGTGAGAGAGTCTATTCTGACATAGGTAGCCGCGCTTGGATAGGAGCTTGGATGCAGGTAAAATGGAGCAATGACCGACTACACTCTATCTCTTTGCTCTGTTTCATCTCTCTAACGATATTTGCATGTTATACAACTATAAATGTCGTACTTGAATTTTTAATTTCATAAAGTATATATACGACGATTACGCGCCGCAGTTATTATCGGCTTTACACTCGCGCTCTTTTCTATAAACACGGTTTTTATTACACGCAACTGGAAGGCCGAGAACGTTTTTTATGTATATATATTGGGTGTGGGTTGCTCAATGTATTGTTCTGGTAATTTCAGCTTTTTTACGTGATGGTTGTGCTATTGTGTTTTAACTTTTATTTCGGTCATGATTTTTGTTTCAATGTTTTCTCAAGATTATGTGCAAACCGAAATAATTAAGATTAAATGGTTAATTGTCTCATACGTTATGTGAATCCAATGAGTCACGTATAAGTACCAGCTTCTACTTGTATATCTGAATCAATATAATGATTTAGTCATACTGTGTTGCGCAATTGATTATTTTTTAATTTAATACAAAATTAAAAAGAAATCTGCACAAGTTGTAAACAATGTTTATTTTATTTAGCTTCTTAGTACCAAACTACACCATTCCATATGTCTAACGAATATCCGTATGAATATGAAATTTGCCAAGGTATGTTGATGTTATTAACATGAAGATATCAACAAAATCTTTTTTTTATTTATCATTTCTTTAATTATACTAATTTGCATGCATGAAATTTCAATGTGACATGTATTTATTGATGAAATTGAATTATTAAAAGGGTCCCAAAACTATTCTATTATTTTTGTACTAACAACATTTTTTTCATATTAATTATAGACATGGATCAAATTGGAGAACCAACTCAAGCCCAAAAATTGGAAGGATTCAGTGCCTTGTTTTACTTGACTGAAGGCACTGGGCTGCTGTTAATAGTGTTAGTTGGAATATGGCTTGTCCAGTATCGAAATGGCTTTGCATGGACATCAATTCCAGCTCTTGAATTCAATTGGCATCCTCTTTTAATGACAATTGGACTTGTTTTTCTCTATGCCAATGGTAACAAATTTCAAATCATTTCTACAAGACCTTTTAAACTTTTGAAAACCTCAAACTTTTTTTTATTTTCTAGGAATGTTGATATACAGATCACAAAGAACAATACGTAAAAGACGTCTAAAGCTGATCCATGCTGGAATTATGATTTTCACATTATTACTTACAATCATTGCCCTTGTCGCAGCTTTTGATTCACATAATTTGGCAATTCCTCCTATTCCCAATATGTATTCGTTGCATAGCTGGGTTGGTTTAGCAAGTGTGATTTTATTCTGCTGTCAGGTATGAAAAAAAAAAATAGATCACTCTTATCTTTCTGTATTTGAACATGATTCTCATCAATTATATTGCAGTGGGTTGCAGGATTAGTTTCCTTCCTTTATCCAACAATCCAAGCACCATTACGAGCTGCTTATTTGCCAATCCATGTTTATTTTGGAACAGCTGGCTTTGTTGCTACAATTGCTGCTTGTTTAATAGGATTGACAGAAAAAGCCTTTTTCAGTTTGAATTTCAAAACAGATCCGCCGTAAGTGTTTGAAAAATATTTTTAATGTTTTGATAATGACTAATTAATAGAAAAAAATTATTTATTTTTCAGATTTTACAAAGACCTTCCTGGAGAAGCAGTATTAATTAACATAATTGGTCTAATATTTGTCATTTTTGGTGCTCTAACTGTTTATGTAGTATCTCAAGAAAGGTACAAAAGACTTCCTCAACCTGAAGATGATGTGCTTCTAAATAATAGAAATTAATATTAAAAAACTCCAAGATCTTTATAAATGATAATTAACAATCCAAATATAATTACAAATCTCATACAAATATTGATGGTGCTCAACGACGTGCTCAATATATCGAATTGTTGTTAAATAACTATTCATGTACTTATAATTGCATTTATTTTTATCAAATTTCAAGCTTCAATATTTTTGCAGTAGTAGTTTTTTTTTTCTATTTTTGTAATTTATCAATTAGTTCACTTGTGAAATTCACAATAATATTTCATTTTACATACAGTAGTTATAAGTAATTAGTTACTATAATTTTAAAAAGCAGTCATGCTCAATAATATGGTGTCTTTTCCAATTTTGTGATTGTTTGTGATTTTTTATTACCATAGTATTTATGTATCAAAGATTGTGACTACTAAAAAAAACAAATTATGCAGGTGCTTTATGTATAAATCTCATATAAATGTCAGTTCTACATATTTTTTTATTGTCGAACAGATCCTTTCTTTACTTGAATTTTTCAATCAATTTATACAAAAGTTTATCAAACGGGTATCGGTTATATCTTATGTATTTTTATATTGCAACGCATGCATCTTATACATGCAATAAATAAAAATTATTCTAAATGGTCATGCAGTGTTTTCTAATTGTAAAAATTAAAGAATAGAATATGAAACATTCAAACATTCCCAATCATAGCGCGCTAAACGTTTTATGACATCATTAAATCAGCTGTTTTTTGTTTAGTGACATGATCACGAGGTCTGAAAACTCGTGGTGGGGGATATTCCCTCGTTTTAGTCAAAGCATGTTTTTTGTTTTTCTCCACGCACACATGTGTGATGGTATCGGTATGCAATAATCAAAAGTTATTTTATTAATTAAAATAAAAAAATGCCGTGGACTTGTCTAGTGCAAACATGTGATTCGAATAAGAGCAAAAAAATCAATAACAATGTGTCGACTTTCAAAGTGCCCGACGAAGTGACAGAAAAGGAACGCTATGAGAAATGGATAGCTGCAATTCCCGGTTGCAGTGTATTGAAGAAGAATCATCGAATTTGCGAAAAACATTTTCGCACAGGTGAAATTATAAAAGAATATGTGTCTAGAAATGGATATGGACAAGTGGTGTCAATCGTAAGATGATGAATTTTTGTAGAAATACTCTGGAAATTCAAAAAAAAAAAAGCGTAATGACAAATTGTTTTTTTCAGACTCCTTACAAACATCCTCGTCTTTTGAAGGAAGCCATACCTTGCTTATTTTCCATACCTGGACAAAAACTTGACAGTCATGTTTACAGTGAACATGCATATGTGACAAAGTCCCGTACGTTGAAAATATTTATCACAGTCTAGTTTTATATATGAAAATAATTATTTTGTTTTTACAGCAAATTCCTTTGATAAAACTTCAAATTCAAGTGAAAAATCATGTGTGAAACCAGGTATTGTAAAATAAACCTGAATAATTATTATTTGTTTGTATACAAATTTTCATTTGGAATTTTTTTCTAGAATCTAATAAAAAGTCTGATAAATGTAAAACACAAGAGGATAAAATAAATTTAAGTGATTCTTGCGTAAACAACTCTGAAACAATTCCTGACAAACAACAGACTGGTTGTCATTCTACGAGTTCAAACAATATTCCTGATTCGGATAAAGGTATTGATAATAGAGGAAGGTGGTATATTTTTGTAGAAAAACTAAAAAAAAAAGAGAGAGATAAAGTAGGTGTGACAATCAAAAATCTACCAAACTATTCTCTATTTTTGTTGGAAAATTTGACAAGGTTTTATTCAAGTTTCAAAGAAACATAACAGTACAAAATATGTTGAATTTATAATTACAGAATTGCCAAAAGATGCAACAATGGGTATATCCACGTCTAATAAAACAGTGATTGATTCTAATAGACTATCAAAATTACCTGATGATCGAATTTTGACAAATTCAGCAACCACAGCTATCTTTCAATCTGTTACATTTGACTTTGACGGTAAACGTAAGTTTTTTATGATGGAAATACTTGTTAATGCAATGTTAATCTTAATTGATTTTTGAGTAAATTATACCCAAGTTTCAATTATTTCAAAATAATCCAATAAAACATTTGTATAAATTCTTCTAGCAACTAATCCAAATGCAAGAATCAAATTAATTATAGACTTGGTAAAACCATGGAACGCCGCGAGAGCAGTATTTGGTGATGAAGAATATCTCATTCTGTCACATATCGTAGAAACAGATTTTTCTGGAAAAAAAAGTCACACCTTGGAGAAAGCAGTATTGATATCCAAAGACAGAAAAATCACGTATGAGGTATATGGAAGACCGTGTGATGTTGATCACTATAAACTTTCGAATTTTTTAGAGAATGTATCAAGATTAACAGAGATTTTGAAAAGGTTTAAAGATCTTCCTGTTTGTGAAGGAGTAAAGATTTTCAATTCCAATTTTTTATCAGCTGAGACGCAAAATTTTCATGAGCAACCTTGGCGACCTGATGATTGTACATTAATATCTCTCGATGGAGATAAATGTTCTGGTTGTCAAAAACAATCAAAAATTTTATCAGCATTAAATGATAGACAAAATAAGAATGCAAAGAAGTCACTACGTGTATCACGTCAGTCGAATCCTATAGATCAGAAGAAACTCAATACCATGCAAAATAAAACGAAACACCGAGCTAGATTGAGGAACAGATCAAATATGTTAGAAAAAACGGACACCAAATCTAAATAACACGCAAATTTTTTAATAGTGTATATATTAAATAAAATTAAGTCAAATGAACGTCTTGTTATCAAAGAAATTATTTCAGCTGCGAAAAAGAAAAGCAATCACAATAAATAGATGGTTTTATCTAAGTATTTGACAATTTTTAACTCAGTTACTCTTACATTTTGGCATTAAGGTCCCCCCGGACATGCATATAGATATACAAATACATGTTAAAACAGGCGATCCTTTGCTCCACGATAATTTTTTGATCAAACAAAATTGGGATTCAACAGATTTATGACAAATACCTTTTGGTATGTAGTTTGCGCTAAAGCAATTCCGGATAATTCTGTGTAGCCATTTAGCCAGAAAAAAAATTAGAAATTGAATAATAAATCCAGCTGTCATCGATGTAAACAAAACAAATGTGAGCGTGCTCTTGTTTATTATTGATTTTATAACCTGAATTTCGATCGTGATTTTTTGGATGTTTTTCTAATAAAACGGCTGCACGCAATCATTCAGAACTGCTTTAGCGCAAACTACGTAGCAAAAGGTATTTATCACAAACCTGTGGAATCCCAATTTTATTGCATCAAAAAATAATCACGGAGCAAACGGTCGCCTGTTTTCACACGTATTATTGTATATCTATATACATGTCCGGGGGGGCCTTAAAGTAAAAAATATTTTTAATACATGTGATTTGGATTCAATACATAACTGAAATACTACGCTCGGGATGTTCAAATAGCAAGATTTTCAGTAATTTTGTTAAAATGAACAAGGCAGTTAACAATTAACTCAATTGAAGCTGCTACGTTCCCTGCGGCGATGTTGGAGTAGAAAAGTTCAGCTATTTTGAGTTTCTGTTGGAATATATAGGCTGTATATGTACCTCCAAATACCGCCAATGGCTCCGTTCCGAATTGAAGTCCTTTTTCTATGCTCCGCATGCTTATACATTGGCATTGCCAACTTAACAGCTTAAATTTTGCTTAAATTTCAGAAAAAGGACTTCAATTCGGAAC
>JAWWMK010000008.1:10687112-10702987 GCA_035047105.1 Galeopsomyia nigrocyanea | reverse complement strand
GGTGCTATTTTGAGAGGAAAATCCTCTTGTACCAAGAGGAATCCTCTTGTATCAAGAGGATTTTTTTCTGAGTGTATCGTTAAAAATCCACATTTATCTTAATATTCGTCTTTGAGTCTTACCATTCTCGACTATGCATCGGTTATAAAAAGTTTATGACGTTATTAATTCGAACGCATCAGTATAGAACAACCGATACGTCAAAGTTTTTTTTTTTGCAATTAAAATTAATGCCGCAGACGTCAAAAAAAAAAGACACTCGCGCATGCTGCAAGCGCAAAACAAAAACAAAACAAAAAAAGAGAAAATTACGGAGGTCAGCTGAAAGAACACACAGGATGAGTAAAGAACAAAAAAAAAAACGAACGAGAGAAGTAAAGGATTATTTATATATCTGATCGTTGATTATCGTGTATACCTGAACAATGCATTGGGAGACAACGTGATCGGGGAGCGTGGGGAACTGTTGCTTCAACTCGTGAAACAGCTGCATGGTGACGAATTTAGAGCATTGGCCGCAATCCCCCATCATCAGTCCCCATCCTTATAATCCACTTACAACTACCTGCGTCACAACCCCCATATTTCAATTCAATTCGTCGATTAAAAGTCATATCAAAAAAAAAAGCTGCGAAGCGCACGTGCAACGAAATCGAAAGTAACCAATCGCGCTTGTACATTGAAAAAGAAAAGAAAAACAAGTCGAACCGGTGAAGTCAAAGTCGGAAGAGCGTTAAGAACAAGGAGTTATTTATAAAACGCAGCTGACCCATTTTTTTTTTCAGAAGTAGAGATAGACTATATAGCGAGTGCATGACACGCATTATACTCTCTGTTTTCCTTCGAGTGAAAATTCACTCGAAGCGAGCGAATTTTCACTCGAACGCTTAGTAACGTACGAGCCACTCAGCTTCGAGTGAGTTTTCACTAATCCTTCGAGTGAAAGTCAGTGAACTCGAGCTTCGAGTGAATAATCAGTCGCAATAGGGTGAAGAATACATTATTTGCACTAAGCTTATTTTTGATGAAATCCGCGGATACGCATATAAGAAAAATGACAGGAACGCAACTGCAAGGGCAACGCATTTTTTATGTGTATTTTTGTCATTTCGTTTTTAACTTTTCGATTTCCTTATAAGAACTATAATTATTGACGATGAAAAATGAAAGTCGGAGTAAATCAAAATCCACAGATAAGTATACGCTTGCATGTATTTCAGTCTCTCGGAAACTGCTCTCTCTTTTTTTCTTTCTGTTTTCACGATGCTTATATACGAGCCACAAACTATACGTGCACCGGTACAGCCCCTTTGGTTAATCTCAAATTTAGTCTCTCTCGTAAATTAACCGACACGCATGAGTCGCAAATTCACCGATACGCTACGCCGCAACCTCTTTAACATAACGACCATTTTCGCAAAATGTATAACTCTGTTGATAATTCGAACGTGCATCGTTAATCGTATTGCTTTGATTTATCCATTATAGTTTGCTAATTTGAATTTTGTCTCAAATTATCAAGCTTGACGAAGTAGTAATCTTCATTTTTTTTTTTGATTACTCAAACTCAATGAGGCGAAAGTTCAAAGCTCTCTTCTCTGTCGGCATTCTCGCGAGTATATAGCAACGATACAAAGTGAACGTGAAAGATAGACCACTCTGTCCGGTAAAGGGACACGCTGTTAAAGTATAATCTGGCGTTGCGCCAAAGTAACCGCAACGACCGTTCGCGCGCGACTGAATTAATTCCCCTTCCTGCATTTTGTCAAGGAAGCTAAAAGTCGACGAAATTTTTGTTTACCTTTTGCCACACCTGACGCGCCTGCATTCTCGCTTTAATCCTGATGGATTGCGTCGCTCAAAGCTCGCTAATGAGCGAACAGCTTAAGCTTTGAGTGTGTGAGTTTATAATGAACTTTCTCGTTTCTTTGTTTTTATTTATTTTTTTTTAAGGTTTGTGTATGAAGTGCCGACTTGGTTGATCTTTATACTCTAGAAAGAGACTTTGAGAAACTACGCGTTTGTTTACGTTATTTTCACGTAATTTTGGAGTTGTTGATGGGATATTGTGTTTAAAATTTTCAGATGAGCTACAATTATCTCGTTTCGTAATTTAATTATACGAAATTTTCAGGGAATTATTTCGAAAACGAATGGACGAGTTGAAACACACAATGCAAGCTTAGATTCTTGAAGCACGCGGTGGAGGAAAAAAAGAGACGACGACGACGACGAGAGGCCGGAATTCCCGGACAGTCGGCAAGATATTTGTGTCATGAAATACGCTACGACCGTGGAGAAAACACGAAGATGTATATACTCCGACTAGAAGATAGTTACAGTTTTGGAGTAATTAAATTTGACCGGATGCCGCACTTTTCTCCAGTTGCGACTTTGGCCGATCGATGCTACATTTATTAATTATTTTTTTTTGTCAAAAATCATTTATCTTGAATAAAATTTTTTAATCCGTGACCTGCCTATAAATTTATTTCATTGTTACTTCAGAGATTAAGTTCATTTTGAATTCTACAGAGTTGTTTGTAAGATTTTTCGAATCATTCTCAAACGAATAAAAATGTTTCTAGAGTTGACATCGCTTTGATCAAAAGTGTCGAAACGTTTGAAAGTCCACGAAGTTTGTTTTTTAAAATAAAAAATTTCATAATTTCACAGAAATTCTACAAAATTATTCCATATATTTTCATTTTCTCCGACGAAATATCTTTCAGTCATTCCTTTTTACCAAATTTTATAAATGAACTAATATTCGAGAGGACAGATCTTATTTGGCAGATACGGTAATATTATTTGTCAATCTGCCAAAAGTGTTGTCGTCTCCGTGAAAATTACTGCGAGAAACATCGTTAACGCGAAGAAAGTTCTCTATTTGAGTTGAGCACGCGCGCGTGTGAACTTACATAATATTCATTGACCGCATGCACGCGCAGAAAGAACTTGAAGTGGATTATATACTTATAGGCTTGTAGTATATTCTAATTGCGCGCGCATAGAAACACACACTTACATATACAACGACGATTAATTCTTGGAAAATCCAGAAAATACATTTACATGTTACATCGTAAGCTAAAAACAAAATGTCTTTTTTACGTTGTTGAGCGAAATGCAATATGCAATGTGTGTTATCTAACGAAATTAAATTGATACACTTGGAAAAGTATCATTTGTAATAATGAAATAAAATCTTTCATAGAGTAAAAAAAAAGGTAGTTGCGCGAAGAAACCTTTGGTAGTATACACGCATGTATTAAAAAAAAAGTTGTGCAATCGCACATCGATAAACATGACCTACTTTTTACGGGCAGTATTATAAATTACTTAGAAAGTTCGATCAGATCGGTCTCTCGCGTGAGAAACGCAATCGTAAACAATAATCACGTCGGAGAAAAACGGAGCATGTAATTTGTCCCCAACAACTGAAAATTGCGCGCGAGTCGGCCCATTGAAACAAGTGTTTTCGAGCACATAATCGCAGATATTATTACATACGCGAGAGCGAGCACGGTAAACAAAGCGAGCAAGGAAAAAAAAAATTTCCACGCAAGTAATAATCAAACAAACAAAACCTCGAATCCTCCCACGAGCGACCTAACCTGACTTTTCAAAACGCTTTTGTCTCTCTCTCTCCTTCTCGCTCTTCGTGATCGCCGTAGCCAAAACATAAACGTATTATCTCCAAACACGACACAACTTGGACACCTACACTTCTCTCGCGCACGATGACGACGTTTTTTTGGCTATATACATATCACTTGGAATATCAGAGCTCCATTGAAATTCCAAAATACTTGACTTACGAGCCGTTAAAAATAGAGCTCTAGCAGTAGGCGATCTGGCAGTGAAAAAAAAGAGAAAGAACAATTCACACTCACCGAACGGCACCCATCGGAGTGTTCGTGCCCGTGGTTATTTAATTGTCGTGCACATTATTAGCTGAATTTCGGGAACTCGAATTTTAAGCAACACAAACTTCGCCGATACAGCGTGCAAAGTTGTCCTTCGAGAATATTTCGCACGCTCACAAACACTGATGTATTCTTGGTCGTCGTCTATAGCCCTCGTGTTTATCACAGAATTTGGAGTAAATACGAAAAAAAACAGACTCCTACGATTGACAAATTATTATTATTATTATCGGTAACTGGCGGCACAACACAAAAAGCGGAACTACACTGCGTGCGTGGGACAGCGGTCGCGCGACCGTCTATCGCGTTCGCCGATCAGCTGTGCACTGCGTCAGTTGTGTCGCAGTACAGAGAACAACTGCCAGTCTAACTTTGCGCACTAATTAAACTGTTTTTTGTGAAAAAGATATCAATCCTTGCTGATTGTTCCATTCAATAGTAAAAGATACTGTAACAATGACGGAACAATTTGTAATAAATCGTCGAATTATAGCAGAATTCAAAATAGAAAACCGAAAATGCACACGCGACTGATTCGAGTAGTCAAGATGGCGACGAAGCGAATTTTGCCTCTCATTTATGAATGGAAGAGCCGCGCAAGTGAGATGTGCGGAAAATGCAAAAGCAAACGCGTTGTTATAGCGCGAGAAGAGAGAGAGAGAGAGAGAGCCGGTTTATACTATTTTAAAACTTGTATGCTAACTAAGACACCGACGAGTGGATAATTGGACGGGAGGCAGATTCTTCCGCATCTTTTTCTTATTTTCGTTTTCTCTTTCTCTTTCTCTCTCTCTATCTCGCTTCATTCGTGCTTCTCTTGATCGCAACTTCGATATTCTAAATTTATTCGCTAACATAGTCAAGCGATCTTTTTTGTGTGTTTCACGAGCGTAGTATACACGATCGACATTTTTAACTTTTTTAATAACGTCAGAGAGAGCTGATATTTTTATTTTTCCATTTGGCGGAAATCTTGAAACTTTATCTTCTCTATCTTCGCGAGGAGCAATGTATATTTATTTACTTTTGGCTTGTGCACGGTATGCCATTAAATACAAAATATGGATGTGCTAATTTAGTTACATAAGGAAGTGTCTTCAATGTTTTTTTTTTAAAGACGACTGATTTCACTTCTAAATGTATTTAAAAACTTGCAAAACTTTGTTCTACGTTGCCAATCCAATGTACTATTTGGATGTATTTATTTTTACATTGCGACAAATATATCAATCCCAGTTGTACCAAATTTTGTTTGTTTATTTTTTGGATGTGTCGAGGAAATACAAAAAAACACCCATTATACTGTAAACACTGGTATATTGATTTCTACAGGTATAAACCAAATATGCGATAATACAATAATCATAATATTAATATAATAATTAATAATACAAGAAAAAGCGATCCGCTTCTCATTTGACAAATGAGTTCTTTTTTTAAAATGCCGAAAAAAAAAATATTTAAATAGCATAAAGGCGAAAAAAACACCGTTCATCAAAATCTTGTTTTTTTGATACGATTTTTTTTTTCATTTCTATCTCTAATTCTTTTGTTGTAAACGCGATCGCAGCCGCGCGGCCGAACGTGAAAAGTGGACAGTTACATAAGAGAGTTCGAGTAGCAAAATCTTGCGATAACGATATATATCCTCTTTTCAAGTTCGCCGTCTCCGGCTTGAGCGTCGCGATAATCGCCCGTAGGCGAATCGATAAGGCATCATAACTTATAAGAGAATGTACAATGCATTGGCGTTTCTAATATGTTGGTGTGTGTACGTGTACGCAAAGAAAATAACGATGTAAATTATTGGACAAGGGGGGTTTTCTCTCTTACTCTCTCGCTTGAATAGCAAAATTGCTCGAAAAGCACGGTGTATAATCTCTAGCTTAAATAATGCGTTTGAAAATGCACAAGAATAGCGTTTGCGTTGGGCATTGTCTCTAAGTCGTACAAAAATTCGCTCAGAAAATGTTTGCTGTAGAAAATCTATTACAAAATACAGGCTATCTCGTCTGCATGTATAAATGCACGATTATTTACAAAATTTCGATTAAAAAAGTTATACTTTCATGGTGTTTTTTGTTTTTGTTGAAAAGTTTATTCATACAAAGGATATCGGCATATAAGTACACAAGATCTACTTAATTGTTCCATAAGTATATATAATATTTATATATGTATAGATAGCACACTTGGATATACAACTTCATAAGTCTCTCGCATTCACGAACAACAGCAGGAAAAATCGAATTGCCCAATGATTTACGCCGTACGCAAGATTTTTGCTTTGATTTTTTTGATTTTCGCTACGGATACATGCATCGCAAATAATTTGTACGTCTCGGGGGAAGACTAGCGATTGCGCAAGCTCGCGTGCGTGTGTGCGCGCGCTTGGCAGAAATTTGGCACTTGATTGACACGAAAATATATACCAAGTCAAAAAGCACACGACGACGACGACGACTCGTCGACAATCGGCACAAATGCATCATTGTGTCCTCCGATGCGTACAGTTTAAATGCGCCTTTTTTGTTGTTTTTTTCTTTTCTCTATACACACAAAAGTAGTCGTTGATTCGAAAAGGACGGACGCGTTTTGCACTGCATATGTAGAAGAATAAAATTTGTCGCTCTTCACCTCTAAGAACACGTACGTGCTTAAATGTACGTGGCATAAAAAACAAAAAAAAATGATCGGCGCCGATCATTTAGCGCTTCGATTTTTCAATCGTTAACCTCCCGTTATAATGCAAATATGTCTCGCAAAGATAAAAAAAAAAGAAAAGAAAGGAAAAAAAAAGAAAAAAAAGAAGAAAACTACGCAATCGGCTCGTGTTATCGAGCTCGACACTGTCGTGAATTTCTTTGAACAAAGCCTCGGTCGGAGGAGGAGCTGCGTCTTCGCGATTATCAAAAAGGTGAAAAAATAGTCCATTGTGCTCGAAACATCAACCCTCTCTCCGGCTTTTCATTGTATATGTAGCGCCGATTATTACAAATTGTAGATTGAAAAATAAAGATCAAGCGGTCTCTCTCTCTTTCGGCTCACTCGTGAAGATCGTTTTTTTTTGGCGCGTAGTCGCGGTCGTTGAGAGAGACGTTATAGGAGGATTATGATATGGTACAAACGCGCGGAAGCCAACAACAACAACAACAGAGTAACGTGGTACACGAAGGCCCAGCCCCGATGATGTGTCCAAAGCTTTTTTAGTCGTCGTTGACCTCGATGGGGATGCTCGTGGTGAAGGTCGGCGTTTCCAATTCCTCGTGCTTCTTCATCTTCATGCTCTGTAACATGCAAAAACGAAAAGATTCGTACGTGAGTTCGTGTGACTATATATGTAGAGAGAAAATCGTGATTATTGTCGGCGTAATTGCGCAACACAATGCTAATTCGGTGCATCCTATTAATTGTAGACAACAAGTGCTTGCTAAGTGAGTTAGCGGCAAAAGCGTAATTTGGGTCACGTTTTTTTTGCCGGATCGTCGGATTGGATTACGAGCTGCGCCGGCGAATTACGTGCACGAAGTCATACACTCGCGAGGACATTGAGCGATGTTGCGATGTATGTTGTGTACATCGAGAGTCGTGGCTTGTTAAATTGCCGTGAGGTGTTTCACTTCGTATGAAGTCGTTGAAGAGAAGTTAAAGTGATGTATATGCATAGCTGTTCATTCTCCTTAGTGGGTCGAAGGAACATTTCATCTTTGAGCTGAATTGTTGTTTGAAAAGGTGTCAAAAAAATAAAAGGATATACGCGAATGTCGATTTCACCTGTCGACTCGAAAATTACACTCAAAGAGGTGAATGAACGCATTCATGAATATTTAATGATATTCGAATTCCAACGGGTATATACATAACATTACTATATGATTGACGAGAAGATGAAGCGTTAAAATGACGCAAACGACAACAGAGTTCTATTCATCATTTATAAATTGCGGTATATTGTAGAGTTGATTTAATTTTAAAGAAAATAGGAATTTTCTTTCAGTAAAAACTGTGCAATTAACGTTAAATTAATCAAGTATAAATTGGTTAATTAATTCAACTTAGAGCATTTTATTTTGTTACCATTCACTGCTTTATTTGTAGAACATTCAAGTAAAACTATTCAAGATTCTCACGTTTTCTGTACAAGTTTGGATAAGATTGCAGAATGAATGAAATGAATGAAAGAAACGTGATTATCGCGCCGAACGTTATGTTACCGAATTGAATGCGCGCTTAAATTGTGTTAACTAACAAACTACATTTCTAATTAGAATCTTGCACAATCCAGCACAACACACATCGAGAGTGATCAACACAAATTTCCGAAATTCATTACCTGCTGAAGCTTATAGTGATTGATGATATCCTGATCGGCGGGACAGCTCTGGAGGAAGGCATCGAGCCTGTACATGTGATGCATGTATCGCCACAGATTGACCATGCTCTCGGGTATCTCGAAGTCGGCGAAATACTTGCCGGCCACGCGAATGTGCTGCAGCCGTGGCATGAGCTCGCAATCGAAGCAGCACATCGTGTCGCCGGTGAGGAAACGCGTGCCCTTGCGACCCAAATGCTCGTCGATTTTGCGCAGATGCGCCATCAGCGACGACGACTTTGGATCCTTGTCCTTGTCCTTTGCGTTCAGCAGCAGCAGCTTAAGTTTCTGTAAGGATTCACGAAATATTAGCAAACAGTCTTTTACTTTCAATTTCGTTCTCATGCAAGGTGACAAAATTTATTATCAATTTCAATTTACCGAACTAGACGTTTGTAACTTTACACTCGATATAAATTTTTTCCTAAAAAATATTAGCTTTAAGAAAGACGTCGTAATTCATAACGCAGCACTTTTAACAATTATTTTACATGATTTAAGCTTCGCCTTATTAATGTTTTTTTTCAGCACGCCTACAATTATCCAAATTAACGATATTCATTTAACCTGTCAGTTTAAAACACGTTGTAATTACACAGATAGCCGATCAGATTATTTTCCTCAAAACTGTTAAATTACGTCATAGAAAACTAGCAAAGTGAGTATGAATAATGAGCTTTAGCATTTTACGTCTATTCATTCTAGCAACCGATTTAAGCACATTCAACTTCATTGAGACAGTCTAATTTTGAAATCAAGTGTAAAGTCAACATCGTTGTAAAAATAAATTAGTCATACCGTCAGGAATTCCAACGAGTAAAATCACCAAAAAAAAAACCGTAAATAAAACTCACACTGAAGAGGTTCTCAACGAGAGTTGCGACATCCTTGTCCTGCACGAAGAGGTTGTGCCCGCCGGGAATGTTCTTCATGATGTGTCGCTCGATCTTCTCGTTCTCCAAGATGGCGTCGCCGTTGTCGATGAGAATCGGCGGCGGAGTCGCTTGGAAATTGGTGCGGAAGTCCGGTGGTGGCTTTTGCATATCCACCGTCGTCACTTTAAGCGAGATTGTCTTCAACTCGGCCAACAGATACAAATCCATGAAGTATTCCTGGCAGAAGAGGCAGGCACCTTTCCTACGTCCGTCGATCGTCGAAGCCTGCAATTACACGTTATAATATTTACATATACGTATATAGCTTCAAGGTTGAATGTCTGTCGTCGATGATATTGGGAAAAAAAACGCGACTAATATGCCATTATCTTCTCGCGCGACGACGAACAAAAAAAAAATGAAGAAGCGAATTGCATCGTAAAAAAGATAGACTCTATCTATATATCGTTCACCTGCGCGTTCGCTAAGTTTTACGGTCGAGTTATTACGACACGTTTCCTTAGTGGTCGTTTTATGAATCATGACAACGACGCCTGTGTTTGTGTATGTGAACTATACAGTAATCCTCGAACTAATCGCCCTGACAGTGTGGACATTCACATGTACTAAATCATTTCGTACAGATATAACTATCGGCTTGCACTATAGCGTGTTTTTCAATTAAATTCGAACAATTTTTTTGATTGCAGGGCTTTCTCATTGCAAAAGGGAAATTTATCATACGAGATTTATGTGTTATGCCGTATAGCTTTCGCGATGTAGCTGAGTAGTTTGCATGAATCAGCGTAAAATGTCTAATGCTACGAGTTTTCTATTCTAAAATTGATGTGTTTTCAAACCGATTAGAATCTCCTGGGCTATGTCAAGCAAAACGAAATTCACGAAAAGAATTCTAATTTACAAAAAAAAAAGTCCTCGTTTCTCAATTGAAACGTCAATACTCAAAACCAGTTTTCTATTTCTATCACTCTACAGAAGAAAAAAAAAACGAAGGCAGCATCTCTCAACGACAATGGTCGGTATCGTGGCATTCCTCTCTCGCGCGGCGGCTCGATAATCGCGAATCGAGAGCATCGCGTGATTTCTCGCTCCCGTTTTTCCGCAACGACGAGCGACGACGACAGTAGCGATGCTGCGCTACACATATATACGTTTCACCTCTCTCGGCATCGATTTCTCGGTTTCTCCTTCTCTCTTGAGAAAAAGAGAGAGAGAATCACAATGCGATGCTTGGCTCTCACCGCCGCCGCAGCGAGAGGATTATTGATGTGCGTATAATACATCGTATGACGTGCTTTGCAAATTGTCTTGTGATATATTGCGAATTATTATGCGATACAGCGACTTTATAAGTGTTGACAGGTGTGTTTAGATATATAGAAAGTCGAATCGCGAAATGAAACGATCAGTTTTTTTTTCCATTGATGAATATTTTAGTTTTTATACGAACGCGTTCGCCGCGTTTGTTGAGAATTATTGGGTTATTGTTGTGCTGCGTACCGCGAGCGTACTTGAATTAATTTTTTTTTTCTTTTACATGGTATATGTATATAATATATGAATAAAGAAGAATTCAACTTAGCATACAGCGTGGGATAGTGGAATGGAGAGAACAATGGAGGGTTGATAATCACGATGAAGAAGAAGAGAGAAAGAAAATTAAAAATTCTTGCATTATTATATTTTCATACATATAATTGCACTGAATTCAGATCTTCTCGCTTAAAAAAATGCTAATTTCATACTCGACGAAACGAAAAAAAGAAAAAAGAAAAAAAATTGAGTTTTACACAACGTCGAAAAGACAATGCACACGCGCGCGCGCACCCGTGAAAGCATCGCTAATCCAATTTACACGTTATAAATTGACGCTGCTGCTGGGCTGCGCACATTCCCGACGTATTTTCATCGCCCTGAGTGTATGTGCGCGCGTGCGCGAAGCTCGTCAATTACGTATATAATATATCATCGTCATCTCCTTACTCGGACTTTCGGCTGCAACTACATTATGATTACGCAATGCGAGAAAGTCCGTAAGGGACTTTTTTTTTTTGCTGTTATGACGCTTATCCGAGGTGATTTTTCAATTGACTTGTATATACGTGTACTTTGTTATTGAAGTTTCGAAAAGAGAAAACTCGACGATGAATTTCATAATCCCAACGGTGTACGATCGATTTCCATTTGTTTTACTTTATTAGCCTTTTCCAGAAAAAAAAATATGCGATAAAAGTTTACGTTGCCTAAAAATACGTATATAAACTTGCAACATACACAATATAACTCATACGCACCAAAGAATAAAGTACATGTACACACACACAAGCAGGCTTGTGATAATCGACAATAATCCAGATAATGCACTACGAAAGCTGTATGGGGGTCTGTCTCGGATTACTTGTTGCGTGCTCGCTCGCGTGAGTTTGCGCAACATTGTTTTCGGCAAAAATGATTAGTACTTTTTCGGTGTGTATATATCTACGAGGCAATTTAGATGAGAGAGTCTAGATAAAATAATATACGCGAGCGAGTCCTTAGAAAAACTCTTTTTCAGATGATGTAACAACGTGTTGTATTATATAGGGCTTCGTGGGAAAAAAAACACGCGAATTGACATCTCTTTAAAGTATTTTTTTTTGATAATAATTGATACGACGAGGTCAATGCTCGAGAGCGTGCGAATTCAATGAAAAAAGAACTCTGCGCCACATCCTGGAAAACTGTATAACGCAGCAATTAATCGGCCTCAATTGGGAACGCGCGAGAGCGTGTTGCCCAATTACCGCCCGTAAATCGATCAATTAAATCGCCATTATTGAATGTTTCTCCCTCCTCTCTCACTCTCTGACTCACACACAATGCAATTTCGCCATCGTGGTTTTGCTTATAAGGAACTCGCACGTGTGTATTTGTCGAGAGTCGATGTATGCCCCCGCAATGTATTTTTTTTTTCTTCAATTGCTTTTATTGAAAGGCTTTTGGAATTCGTTTCGATTGCATTCAGACGCTGAATTTCGTCGTCGAGTTATTAATGTTCGACGACGAGGGTTTTGTGTGTCGAAAATTTCAACTTTATACAGGCGTAGACTATTTATTACACTGTTCAGATTCTACTCAAGGGACAAATCGAGCATAAGCCAATTTATCGCACGCCAAAAATTGGATACAGCGTATGAGTATCAGTCTGAGTACTATCAAGATTTTAAACAATACTTAATCAGTTTATGATCTGATATAAAAATCCATACACCTTGACTTGTTTTATTACCTTTCAAAATTATGAACTGATAAAATCGCAATGGTTGAAATTTTGACTTGTGGTCCTCTTCGACAACCACTAACATTGCTGCCCTCTCGAGCTTCGCCCAACTCTGATTCATTTTTCTCTTGTTATCTAATCTTATACACAAGATGCACAGCAATTATTGTCGAGATTCTATTTTGGGTTTGAAAATTATGAACCGATAAAGTAGCAATGATGAAAATTTTGGCTTGTGGTCCTTTTTAACAACCACTGACATGACTGCCCTCTCGAGCTAAGTCCAACTCTGATTCGTCTTTCTATCGTGTTCTAATGCTATACACAAGGTTCACAGTAAGTTTTGTCTAAATTCTATTTTGCGTCCAGAAATTATGAACTGATAAAGTCGCAATGGTAAAAATTTAGAATTGTGGTCCTTTTCAAGAAACATTGAGAAATGATAGACTCTGAATTGTGTAAGAAATCGTCTATGCCTTTACGTATACGCGACAACGTGGCTAATCGACAAACACAGCCAAATTACAAGCTATTCGCGCGACAACTACACGTTTACCTTCGATATGCGCGAAATAGAAAGTCGCGCCGAATTACGTAAAACACTGTAATCAAATAAATCAATAATCAACTTCTCGTCAACGCAAACATTAATGCAATCGCGCGCTGTAATTCGTTAAAACTAAAGACTCTTCGACTTTTCACGCGCGCGCCAGAGGTTGAAGAACCGCGCGATGGCGATGCATTTAATTGTAAAGCTGTGCGCACGATTGTTTATATGTGACGTCTAATAGGCTCAATTTGAGCCTTTTGCAGCAGATAGGCATCGCGCGCGCGCAGCATTGCTGCATCACGATGTGTCTTTTATACTCGTCTTCTTTTTTCCGTGATCCGAGTGCCGTGTTATGTTTCTCTCTCTCTCTCACTCTTCTGTCATGCATTTTTTTTTATACTCAATTATATTATGCCTATGAGCTTTTACACCTCGTTGTCGTTAATTAACTCTTTCGGTCACGGATATTTTATTTTTCGAGAAAACGCGGCGGCGTTAATCGCTTATATATACCGTCGTAAAGATGCCATCAAGAATAATTTTCACGCCGACTCTGTGTTGTTGTAGGGTTTTGAATGCAATATTCGTATGAATTACTGAAAGTATTTTACAATTGTCGTAACTTTTTTTTTGTTAACCTACGTCATTCTTTCCCAAATGTATTTTTCACTTACGCTCGGCCACGTAAATTACGAGCAAATAAAAACGTCAGTGAGATTATAGTCGTGTGCAGTAAGCAAAGAAAAGTTAATGGGTATATAAGTTGAATGAAATTAAATGCAGTAATTCCAGACACGTTGAGAATTTATACGGTTTACCACGCGAAACTTTCATAGTTGTTATCTCGAGTAACTCGTGTAATTTTTAGTTTCATTTAGTCGCAACGTTCGAACAATACAAGCCATCTGTTCACTATTATCATTTTGTACATTTGGCCGTATTCAATTTGCTGTAACTCGTCAAATTTGTAAAAAAAAAAAGTGACAATCAACATCAACTAAGTTAAATTCCACTAATTTCCACGGAATTCCTCTCGCGACAAACTCTCCTTCATGTACACGTAACAATCTCTCGTCGAGTCAGAGACAATGCACACGCGTACTTACGTTCGTCGTCGACATCTTTCACCGCGTATAATATTCATTTCGGCACACCACAGCATCTCCCTTTCTCTCACCTCGTTGCGAAACGTCATCCATATAGCGAAACAATTTCAAACATCCAATACACCGACGAAAACAATGCCTCCACTTTTCATCGCCGATGCTTTGTTAGAAAATCCGTTTTTTTTTTTGTCTTTCGTTTTCTATCGAAAATATTACCGAAAGAAGCTTCATTTGGTATTCAGCGTGCACAAAAGTGTGCTGCTCACGTAATTTACACGAAGAGCGCGTGAGTCAGTGTTTCTGTATTTTTTTTCCATCTAAAACATCGCCATTCGGAATTTTCAGAGCGGAGATACGCCCCCGGCGTGTTTTAAACAAACAAAACTCGAATAAAAAGCGAAAAAAAAGGATTAAACTGCCATGACCAATAGTCAATCGAGCGTGTCTCTCGCACAGTCGTCGTCGTCCAATTAAACGCTCTGCTGACGTAAAAGCCAACGATATTCGAGTTTTATAAGAGCGATGCTCCCACAAGAGTTAGAAAGTGTCGCTAACGAAAATACAAGAATCGCACGGCGAATTTAACGTGCTTTCTCTCCATCGATATTATTAGTTATCGTCGAAAGTCGACTTCTCTATTTTCTTCTCTATTTTTTTGTTCATGACATAGACGAATCATTGACGCGCGCGAAGCACGAAAAATCGTGACGATGGTCTATAATACGCGACAGTGAAGAATCGTCGGTGAACAAAACGACGACGGTAGCTTTTATCGTGCGATATGACACGTGGTTACATATGATATTCGAGAATTGAGTCACACAAGCGATTGATGTTTTGTAAACTGGTATTCATATTGATTGGCAGGTTTGTTAAACTGTATAATGCCACGTGTCGATAAGGAAAAGAAAAGCTTCTTCTTTGTGTCAAATCGATTGTAATAAAAAAAAAAATACTTCAATTATATCCGTAAAATCAGATAAAATAGAAAGTCTCCGCATTCCCTCGAATATAATTCCAATCGTAGCACGAGCGTACATATACGAAAGTTCAATCACTCGTCGTCGTCGTCGACGCATGCAAATTAACCGCAACGATTCCGTTTGCATACACACACAGTAAGAGAGAACGCGTATCTCACTCTCAAACGAGCAGCGTATAATACCCAAACAAAACGAGAATAAAAAAAAAATAAAAGTAGTATATACGACGTCAATCGCTCGGTGAAATTGCAAAAGCCTCGCGCACTACTATAGACTGCACCATACAAAACCAAACGAGAGAAAGAGAAAAAAAAAAGGGGGCTCGGCAGGAATTAGCATTCGAGTGAATTGCCGCCGCGCCGCTCCCATTTTAGCTACGTCGGACCTTTTGTCTCTTGTATAGTATAGTGTGACAGTGAGCGCAAAGAGCGAGATGATGATAACGGGAACGTTGACCGAACTATACATTATATACACTGATAACGCGATGAATACGCGTTGTTGTTGTTCGAACGATTACCATCCGTGATGATGCCGACCCCGTTATATTCAATGCGACAGTTTTATTCAGTCAAGGGATTATGTATATGTATACGCGTGAGTGTTTAAGAGACTGAGGTTCTGTATTACAGAGTGCGTGCTTCTTTTTCATTTGAGACTTGCTGATTCTATGATGTATCTTTGTGTGAAGTGGATTATGGTTTATTAAGGCTGTATTGGCTATACCGTCAGGGTCAAAAGTTAGTAAAATGGAAAAAATTCTTTCTTACAATCTTAAAA
>JAWWMK010000008.1:10539782-10687012 GCA_035047105.1 Galeopsomyia nigrocyanea | reverse complement strand
AAAAATAGATCAAAATTCCACAGTAGTTGAAATATCTCAAAGTAAAAATTCTTAAATTTAAACGAATCCTCAGAAATAGTTAAAAGCTGAAAATTAATTGCTTAGAAATTTGTTGATTAAAAAACATTATCTAAAATAGGATAAAAATGGTTTTAATGATTTTTAAAAGATAAAGAGTGACTTTAAAGAGAGGCTTTTTATGTAAGCGTGACACACAAAATAACACTAACGCTATCATAGTAATATATATAGATTATATATATAACTTGCGTTTCGAAGGAATGTTAAAAGGCTTATTTGCGAAGCTCGAAGTTTAAATCGTTTTATTATTCCTATTGCTATTGGCTCTTTTACATTGCAGCTCGAATAAGAGGATTTTAAAAACGGCATATATGTATGTGAGAGACGAGAGAGGGATGCTCGTAAATTTTTCGCTTTACGCTAGGGTTATCGCTAATTAGAAAAGAAAGAGAAAAGAAAATAACCAGTCGGCTATTTCTATTGCCTGCGCGGATAAGAATCTCAACATTTCCGGGAGAGGAAAAAAAAAATAACACATTTTATAATCTTAGAGTCCACCGTACAAACGCTCGTTGTCTTGAGAAAATGGATATAAGGATGATGATTACTAACGAATTCCAAGTGGCCGCGGTAATAAACGCGTTTCGCGAATCATCATTAACGTTAACTCTTCCTGTACGAAAAAGAAAAAGAGAAGAAGAAGACTCTTTAATTCATGTGAATTTTCAAAACGTCAATGTACTTATAATTCGAGTAGATATATAACAACGTGACCTTGTCGAAAAAAGCAACTGAACTCGAGCGTATATGACGATATCCTTAAAAAAAACACACTTTTCTGGGGTCTAGAATGGAAAATTTTTTTTTTAATGCTAATTAAGGCTTCCGGACCTTTTTCCTCTTCTTTTTGAAGCTATATAGTGTCGGAAAATGCTCGTGAACATTGGAAAAGTCTGCAGGAACTACTTTTTCGGCATTTTCCCATTATAATCAAATGGACTTTTCTCACAGAAAATAGGCGAAAAACGGCATTTCTTAAAATATTTATTTCTCGGCTTCTAAGACCGCTAGAAACATTTTTGACCAATCAAAATGACAAAAAAGAAGACCTTTACGTAGAAAAAAGTTTCATTCAAAAATAATTATCTGGTGACAAGTTATAAAAAAAATTGCAAAATAATTAAATTTTTAGTTTATTATGAAAATGGGGAAAATGCTGAAAAAATATAGTTCCCGAGGACTTTTCTAATGTTCACGAGCATTTTCCAACACTATATACCTTCAAAAAGAAGAGGAAAAAGGTCCGGAAGCCTTAGCATTAAAAAAAATTTTTTCCATTCTAGACCCCAGAAAAGTGTTTTTTTAAAGGATATCGTCATATACAAAGTCTATGCACTTTCGATTTGGCAAAAAAAAAACCTTTATTCTGTCCTCGCGCTGGGGTCGCACGCG
Organism: Galeopsomyia nigrocyanea; assembly: GCA_035047105.1. NCBI lineage: Eukaryota > Metazoa > Arthropoda > Insecta > Hymenoptera > Eulophidae > Galeopsomyia > Galeopsomyia nigrocyanea. Next base: position 10,685,539 of record JAWWMK010000008.1, on the reverse strand, counting down.
CGCACGCGTGCAACAATCTCGCGTGTGTAACACATTTTCTTTAGGCGTCGATATACTTTCACGGGTATCCTTAAAAAGCTGCTGCAGCGTGGGCGTCGCGCGAAAAAAAAGAAATCTCGCGCGAGCGCGCGCTTGAGAAACCGCGCTGTTTTACGAGAACTCTCTTTTTCCTCTCTCACTTGTATAGCATCTCGTTTCTTTTGTATTCAACGAAAAATAATTTGGTATCCTTACCCATATATGATGTACCTATATAGCCAACCCACACTTATACACACACCGAAATATATAATACATCGCACTTCCGTGAGTGCGTTCGATTTGGCAACCTCATTTATTACTTTTTTCTTACTAGGTCTCGGATCAAAGTTAAAGTCATCGTTACGTCAGCGGTCATTAAAAAAAAAAACATGCAAGTGGAGGGAGGGATATGCACGAGAGCTTATAGTTGTATATTTAAAGTTGTGACACGTATTATGCTAATGATCATCACTATGTGCGAAAAGAAATATATAGAAGAGAGAGAGAAAAAAAGTAGTGATTCGTGTCATGGTGGCTTAGCCAAGTATGGCCTGTCTATCTCTCTTTCGATGTGACACACCTATATGATGGATCTTCACTTGTATATTGATTAGCGCGCTAGTCTCTATTATATACACTTTAGTCATCGTTCACCCAAGAATAGAATTCAATCGAGTTTTTCCCGAATCTACTTTGGAAATTTTTTTTTCCGCCGATTTCTCGGAAATCGTAAATCCGCGCGTGGGTGCGCGATGTCGTTTCGAAAGCGCGGAAAAAATATATATACGAAGGAGATACATAGATTGCCGATTTAACGATTTCGCGAGCGTTCGAATAAATTAAACCGAAGGAGAAAAAGGGGAATACAAAATTTATTCGATATATATACGCACTTTCCGCAAACTTGCACCTCTCGCGCGGCAGATGCAACTGGCAAAATGGTAATTGGAACGATACGCGATATCCATATTGCACAACGTATTGGACGACATTTGCATCTCTTGGCAATTAAAAGTCCGAAGGCGTTGCGTTACATAAATATATGTATAACTCGTCTTCGTTAAAGTGGGTTGTCAGGCACATATGTATATATATACCGGCTATCTTTTTCTCTCTTATACTTCGCAGAGCGGAGAGAGAAATCATATACGTCACGCTGACGCGGAAAATGAAAACGTAACTGCAAAAAATTGCACCCTCGCGCGCGTCGGTCGACCGCTCGCAGTTTATAACTGTTAACCTCGAGAGAGAGAGAGAGACGAGATATGTATGTACAGTTAGCAAGCGGCATCAGGCAGCGAGGCAAATATGTATTGCGTAATTTCGTTATGGTTTGTTTTTTGTTTCCTTTTTTTTTCGAAAATGTAATTCATCAACGTTACTACACAAACGAATCGCTTAGAACGTCTACGGCTAATGTATATATATATATAGCGCGACCTTGAAATATATCGCGGAGGAGATAATTACCGAGAGAAGAGGAGGCAAGCCGGTAGCCGATCATTATATGTGTGTGTGTGTGTTTGTTCACCGCCCTCCATGAGAAAGAGAGTGAGTCGACCTTAATTGGCCTGAGCGCGCGGGTGCGATTTCAAGGTGGATCTCTCTATATATATAATACGAGAGTGACTTAGGAAAGTATTCGTGTGTTCTTTTTTTTTTTCGGACACTCTGTTATTTAACGACCAAACGGACAAGGCTGCCTACGACTATGTACCTAATAACGCTTCGTGTCATGCTTTTTAGTTATGAAGCGACAAATTGTCCACTGCCTCGTGAGAGTATTTTCGTGTTTTTTTTTTAAAGGCGCTTTTGCGGTGTATTACACTTCGCGAGAAACAATGCCGGGGAATTAACTTGCCGCCGCGACAAAAAGTTTTTCGCTTGACTATTTTTTCTTTTCTATCCAACTTAATTATGATGCTGATGCTGCTTTTTTTTTTTGCGCGCGAATTACTGAGAATTAGGTTTACGTTTGTTTAATTATATCTATGGCTGTTTAGGTATAAACATGCGATTAGGCGCAGTTTTAGTTGGGGATAATTATATTTTTCAAAAGTAGAATTTTGCTTGAACTTTTTTTGTTGTTGTTGTTGCTGCACGAGAGTGACGTCGAGCGTGCAAAAGAATTTTAACAGCACGGATTTATTAAAACGGAAAAGTAGAAATTACGATTGTGAGAGAGAAAAGCAAAAAAACAAATATATTTCAAAAACTTTCACATCGCTGCACTTATAAAAAACGTATATCGAATGATCTCTTTCTCTCCAACGCATTAAATTTCAATTAATAAGTCGGTCAGTGAGAAAGAAGAAAAAAAAAATTGCAAGCAAAAAAATTCCCCCACAGACATCACAAAAATAACACGCAAGCGAAAAAAAAAAATAAAAGGGGAGAACACACAGAATAGATTTTGCCAGTGGGGTAACAGATGTTGGCAAGGACAGGTGGGAAGGGCTGTTTTAAATGCGAACAGAGCGCACACAAACACACACAGACAATAATGTGGGAGGAGGTTCCCCGTCAAGTGGCCTGCGCCGCGCGAAACCACACGCGGCCACAGGTGTTTCATATACATTATAGTTTATTTGGCGTCGTTGCGCTTTCCTGCACAAAGCAAACGTAACGTAACGCGCGCGCATGGAAAGTGAAAGAGTATTAGAGGCGCGCCTTCGAACCATTTTTTTTTACTTGCTTCGCTTGTTCCTTTTCATTATTCCATTATTCAATTAACTGTAGTGGTCGGTTTTTTAGGACAATCATAATGAAGTTTTTTTTTCATTATTATTTCACCTTGCTAAAGAATAATTTCGTTGTTCGAGAGAAAAAAAAAATTATTCTTTCACTCTTCGATAGAAACGTTTAGCCTACTCCGAATACCTCGTATACCACATACCCAGCGATTTTACCTAATTAACCGACATAAAATTTTCGGGGCGCGAAGGTAGTAAGTAGAAAATCAGCTTGTAATTATCGCATAGGAAACACATAGGCGCAGGCACGTTGCACTTAAATTTTCTTGTTGCACGAGGACAAAAGCGGCCCGACTTCAAACGAGGTACTTCCCTACTTCTTGCGCTCGCTCGCGCGAAATTGCCGTGTGGTGGCTTTTTTTTTTTTTTTGTTTCAGCTGTTCGTTCGCGCGCGCGCGTGGGGAGAGAAAGACACAGTCGACTTATAGGTATACTATATACAACAGTCGATTCTCGTGTAGCAGCAGCAGCAGCAGCAACGAGATGTCGTTTAATAACGCTGCCGCTCGTTCACGACCGAATTTCAAGAACGCCAACGGAGAAGATGAGAAGAAACCGGGATGAATGAGTGCCGTGTGATTTTTTTTTCCCTTTTTCTGACGAAGGACTTTGTTGAATCCCGTGAACGCGCGCGCGTACTACTTTTCCAGATTATATACACATGACACACGTTTACACGATTCATGTATATATACGTACTTATTGTACACGTGACTACCGATTATTCAAGTACGTTTTGTACATTTGTTAATGAGTTTTTTTTCTTCTTCTTTGATTTACAGCAAAGATGAAACATCTTTGGCCGTTGGTGGTATGGATACTACTAGCCTCGTGTCCGGTGAGTAACTATTACAGTGTCAACTTCTTTTTAACTGTTTTTAATCTTCTTTGATGTTTGAAAAAAAGTTTGTCGTGTTTCACGGGATTTTAGTCGACAGGTTACACGATTTTCTTTTTAAATATTTGAAGAATGACCGACGAGACTCCTCTAATAAGAAATATATTACATGTATGAAGATTCGTTGACCCCATTCATGCGTCAATCTTTATACACGTAGGTTGTCATATATATTTGTCGATTACTAATTCAAAAAGTACCATGTCGAACAAGCCAGGATAACAAAAAAAAAAAAAAAAAACGCGTGACGCGAGTCTCGCACGTTCAATTCTGTTCGACAATGACAAGGTGTTACGTGTGTGTGTGTTGATTGACAGGCCGAATCACAGACGGGATTTGGCCGAGGACCGAGGCGAGAAGTGTTCTTCCTGAACCTCGAGGACGGCTACTTCGGCTGCCAAGTGAACGCCTCGACGGACGTGCTGCAGTTGCTCCAACTGTCGAAGCTATGCGACAATCACATAGACTGCTTCCAAGGTAGCGACGAGCATCGGGACAGGCTCAAGTGCACCGGTACGTATACACGCATATACATACTTATACTTACTACTACTACCTCATCACATATGTAATCCACCTATGCAATCTTCGTTTCACCGTTTAATTAGAGCTGCGTATACGTACATTACATACGTGTATATATGTATATATACCTCCTCCTTACTTGGCGTATGTATCTGTGTAATTGCAACATGCGCGTATATACCAACGAGAGAGAGAGAGAGACGTGGCAAACAACCATTCCAACTGTTTTTCACCTTTTTTTTTCCTTTCCTCCTTATATATACCTCCCCTCGCTTTGTGCGAAAACTACCTATTGACAGACATCTCGAGCGACGATGGATGCAGCTAACGAGTCCGAGAGCACGCGAATGAGACTTGCACGCAATCTCGCCGTAAATACAAACATGCCAATTTTCAGATAGCAATGTTTCGCTGAGAGTTACTCACGTGAATCGTTCTCTCGCTCTTTCGTTTTTTTTTTTTTAAATTCATTGAGCAAAAAAAAAATTGAAATTGACGAGGTCGGAAAAGAGAGGTATTTAGGAAAAAGTCCTTTCATCTCGAGAGGAACCGCGTTCGCGCATAGCAAAAAAAATAAAAGAGGAATTCCCCGCGTAACAATGGAATTCCCTCTGCAGCCAAGCGAATCTTCTTCTTCTTCTTCTTCTTCTTGTTCGAGTAGTTGAGAACCGCATTCGTCGCGATCATTAGGCAGTCATAAACATAGATACCTTCTTCTAGTTCTTCTTTTTTTATAATTATACAGGAGAAATATATATACCTTGATTATTCCGTTCGCGAGAGCAAAAAAAAAAAAACAAATCATAATATTCGTTGGAAAATCAAGTTATTTATTATATAGGCGTAGAGAGAGAGAGAGAGAGAGAGAGAAGACAGAGAACGATAAAACATCCGCGGCAATAAAGTCGAAACCGCGGTCGTCGTCGTCACCGCATCGCCGCTCGTCAACAAGAAAGAAGACAATAATGCTCGGGCTTGTGTATATATCTCGTACAAACCGTAAACTCGCGCAACGACAGATACTTGATTATTGCCTGCCGGTCCTCTCTGCACGCGGTAAATCATTTCTCTACGCCTGCACGAGGATGCGAAAGGAAAACACTAAATAACAGGTGTATATAATGCCGCCTGAGCACTTTGGGGTGGGGGAGAAATCGCGCGAACCGTTACATATATATACGCCGGGAGGGGCAAAATCTATAGGATTTTATTGTACAAATTGAAGCGATGAGATTTTTCCTTCCCCCCTTTTTTTCGCATCACACAATGCGGAATATCTGATGTGGGCATTGTTACAGATGACTGCGCTAAGGACGGCAGCACGTGCCAGAATGGAGTTTGCTTGGACGGAGTTTGCCATTGCAACGACGGCTTCGGCGGATGCAATTGTCAAGTTCCCGATGAGAACGAATGCAAGTACCGGCCCTGTGATATTTTCGCCCACTGCACGAATACTCTCGGCAGTTTTCAATGTTCCTGCTACCCTGGTTATCGTGGCGACGGTTTCCACTGCGAAGGTATAAAAAAAAAAAAATAATGCCTATTACCGGAATGTATTATGAGAGATGTACGTAACGATGTATCTATGCTTATAATACGCATTCTCTTGGTTTACTCGCGCGCTTGGCAGACATCAACGAGTGCGACGACCCCGTGCTCGCGGCGCGATGCGTGGAGAATGCCGAGTGCTGCAACTTGCCGGCGAACTTCCTGTGCAAGTGCAAGCCCGGCTTCACTGGAGACGGCGAGCTGAGCTGCCAGGATATCGACGAGTGCGCCAGGCCTGACGCCTGTGGCTTCGACGCACTCTGCCTCAATACTCCTGGCAACTACACCTGCGCCTGCCCCGATGGCTACACCGGCGATCCATTCGATCACGTAAGTTTTTTTTATTTTTCGGACACGTTAAATATCATTGACCGAAACTTTTCGAAAAAAAAAATAGTGTGTCGACGTGAACGAGTGCAATTACGAGAGAGCCTGCGGACGAGGGGCTCTTTGCGTAAACTTGCCGGGTAGCCATAGGTGCGAGTGCCCCGAGGGCTTCGACGGTAGCCCCGAGCACGAGTGCATCGACGTCAACGAGTGTCTTCGAAGTCCATGCGGTCGTTCCGCTCTCTGCAACAACTTGGAGGGTACTTATAGGTGCAGTTGTCCCGAGGGTATGGATGGCGATCCCATGACTGGCTGTAGAGGTATTTTATCTTACAACTTTTCTTTTGTCCTTTGCTTCTTGTACATAAATCTGTATATATATATATATACTCGTATACTAATATCGCGATCGGGCGGGATGAAATGGCAATTTTCGTTGTTTGCTTTGTTTACCGTTGTTTTTCGACGACGAGATGAGTCGATAAATATTTTCTTGTACATAAGGCTCGACGTTGTGTTTACTTTACTCAATCGAGACAATTTTCAGAACAATTCACGTTAACTCGTTAGTTACGAGCGTTTCATCATTAAATTGCCGTAACGACGGTCGTGCTATCTTATCGAACATCTTTTTTTTTTAATACTCTTGCTTTTCGACAAACTCGGAGTACGAATTTTCATTAATGCGTCTGAGATTCTTTTCTTATGAATGATCAAACAAACATTAGTCCAGCGCTAATACGAAATAAATTACAATGTTTTCATGAATTTAACGACGATATAACAACACCCAGGCAAAAAGTTAACGCACAATAATGATAACAAATATGGTACATAATTAAAAAAAAAAAACTAACCGAAATAAAACAAAAACAACAAATAACGCCACGCAACGCAGATATAAACGAGTGCGAGAACAGTCCTTGCGGCGCGGACTCACAGTGCGTGAACACGGAGGGGAGCTTCAGATGCGATTGTATGCCGGGTTACCAGATGGACCCGGTGCACGGCTGCATCGATCTTAACGAGTGCTCACAGGCTAACACATGCGCCACTAACGCCAAATGCATCAACATACCAGGATCGTTTAAATGCATCTGCCTGCAGGGTTTCGTGGGTCAAGGACTCACCAAGTGTGAAAGTCAGTCCTTTTTTTTTTTCGTTAACAAACAAACCGCGTGTCTTTGAAAAAAAAAAAAAAAATTACTAATCTTTTATCTCGCAACACACCCATCCCACAGATGTTAACGAATGCGAGAAAAATCCATGCGGCGAGAATGCCGAGTGCCTCGACACTATCGGCAGCTTCGTCTGTAGCTGTAAGACTGATTACACTGGCGATCCCTACAAGGGCTGCACTGGTTAGCATTTAATCAAATTTTAACTTTCTAACAATCGCTATTTTATTAATCACGAGTGAAACTCGAGTCGCTGTCGAACAAACATATATAATAGCGACGAGAGTTTGCTCATTAACATCGTTAAATTAATTGATTAATTTTTTAACGTGGTTGAAATTGCTAACACTCGCGTCTTTCGCAAGAGGCTGCAAGCCGAGAGTGAGAAAAGATGTTTTATACGCTGTGTCTTGTGTTTATTTTTTCTCTATCTAGATATTGATGAATGTACTGCCTACGAGAATCCATGCGGCTCCAACGCGATATGTAGAAACGCCGATCCTGGATACACGTGTGACTGTCCGCCTGGTTACAGCGCAAACCCTAGTCCCAAAGTAGCTTGCGATCAGGTAAGATAATAATACACCGTAAGCAGCGAGAGAGAAAAAAAAGAAAATTATAATTCAATAATTTGGTATTTCCGTTTTTTTTTTTCGAAGACGGACGTCACAACGCTATGTAAGTCAAACTTCGACTGCGTGAACAATGCCGAGTGTATTGAGGGCCAGTGCTTCTGCAAGGATGGCTTCAAGGCCGTCGGGGCGATTTGCGAGGATCTGAACGAATGCGCGACGAACCCCTGTGGACCGTCGTCCGTGTGCATGAACACCAAGGGCGGCTTCAAGTGCGAATGCGAGACTGGTTTTATCGGCACCCCGCCGCATGTGCCCTGCAAAGGTATTTAACTAGAAACTGAATCCTTACATACATACATACATTTATTTTTCAAGCGAGTTTACGGAATTTTTCCCACGAGATTTCTTATCGCGTGATTGATAAAATCCTGCATATATAATGCACACACGCTTCATGCTCGTCGCTTTTAGCGTCTCTCATATTTTCGAATCCTGTATACTCGACTTTTCCTCGTGTATAATTACTTGCTCAAATTCAGCGTGATGTGTAAAACCAGTTTTACACTTGCATCGTCGTTAAAAATAGCTATACACATCGCGAGCGTATATTTTCGAAAGCGTCCGCGCAAACTTTAGACGAAACTCGAGAGCACATCTTCGTCAATTCGCAAAGACCTTCTAATCAAACTTTCTCTTGGAAAAAAAAAAAAAAAAAAACAAAAATTAGCGCCATGCGACGAGGTGACGTGTAGCGAGCATGCCTACTGCAAGGCTGACGGTCACGAGGCTTATTGCATATGCGAGGACGGCTGGACGTTCAATCCCAACGACATAGCAGCGGGATGCGTCGATATCAACGAGTGCGACCCGGTGATCAACGGACCATCGGGTCGCTGCGGTAAGAATGCCGCCTGTACAAATACTCCCGGAGGTTTTAGCTGCCAGTGCAAGTCGGGATACTCTGGCAACGCCTTCAAACAATGTTTAGGTAAGGAATTTGTTCACTTTCACTACAAGCAAGCAAAGAGCGATTTTCGAAATGATTCTATCATTGTTTCTTGTCGTCATCGTCAATTTGCAGATGTAAACGAGTGCTCGAGGGCCGACTCGTGTGGACACGGCGCGACTTGTACAAACAACGAAGGTTCGTACACTTGCTCGTGTCCCGAAGACACGGTGCCTGATCCCGACCCCTACACCAAGTGCGTGGGTATCGTCACCTGCGACTCGGACAGCGACTGTCCTGGTAACGCGGTGTGCGACGCTCAGAAACGCTGCTTGTGCCCCGAACCCAACGTCGGCAACGACTGTAGACGTAAGTCAATCGTCGTTAAAAAAAAAAATTAACACACTCGTATATATCATTGAAGTTTTTCTTTTTTTTGAACGAAAATTTGTCAATTACAGATCCTTGCGAAGATCTGTCATGCGGACCAAATGCCCACTGCATGCTGTTGAACGACGTAGCGACTTGCTTGTGCAAGAACGGTTTCACAGGCCGGCCGGGCGTGAAGGATGGTTGCCGCGACATCGACGAGTGCGCGGTCAACCCTTGTCCACCCGGGGCCGTGTGCAACAACGAGGCGGGCTCGTTCTCGTGCCAGTGTCCCAGTGGCATGATCGGCGATCCCTACAACGGCGGCTGCGAACAATCGAAACTACCTCACGAGTGTGGCCCGAACACTCCATGCCCGCAGGGCGAGCAATGCGTCAAAGACGAGTTCGTCGGCAGTAGCGTTTGTATCTGTCAGCGTGGTTACACGAGGGACGTGGATTCCGCCAAGTGTCGTGACGTCAACGAGTGCTTGGAATCCAGGGACAAGCCCGCCTGCGGAGTCAATGCTATTTGTAAGAATTTACCGGGTAGCTACGAGTGCCAATGCCCACCTGGCTTCAATGGCAATCCGTTTTCACTTTGCGAAGGTACACTTGATTTTTTTTCTTTCTTTCGAATTGATTTCGCTTCGAAACGCGAACGATTTAGTAACGTTCAATGCCATTTTTTTACAGAATGCAACAGCATCGAATGCCAGTGCCAACCGCCGTACAAGATCGTGGACGGGAAGTGTATATTAGCCGACTGCTCGAAAGGAGAAAAGTGTCCAGCTGGTGCCGAGTGTATCAGGATTGCCGGTGGTGTCAGCTACTGTGCTTGTCCGAAAGGATACGGTACTAAGCCCGATGGATCTTGTGAAGGTACGTACAAAAATTCTCTGCGCTGGTATAATTTGTCAATTAATAAATCAATTGTCTCGTCGAACAGACATCAACGAGTGCACAGAAGGACGACAAGTGTGCGGATACGGTGCCGAGTGTATCAACAAACCCGGCTCGTACGAGTGTGTCTGTCCACACGGCTACGGTGGCGATCCCTACAACGGATTGTGCTCGGCAGCTCAGAAAAGGTGCTCGAACGACAACGAATGTCGAGCGAACGAGAAGTGCGTTCAACCTGGCGAATGCATCTGTCAACCACCATTCTACACCGATCCTTACGATGGAAATCTCTGCAAAAGTATGTATAACTCGACCGTACTAGCTTATCTTCGAATAACGAATTTGTTAACGAATGATGATGACTCGACAGATCCATGCGATCGTTTCCCTTGCGGACTGAACGCCAAATGTACACCGAGCGATCCACCCAAGTGCATGTGTCAAGCCGGCTACGAAGGTGATCCCGAGTACGGTTGCTTGGACGTGAACGAGTGCGCCAACAATCCATGCGCTCGCGGTGCTTACTGCCTGAACACCAAAGGCGGTCACGAGTGCGAATGTCCTCGCGGTAGCACGGGTGATCCTTACGGAGTTGGCTGCAGCGGTGGTCCACAAGCCAAACAGGAATGCTCGTCGAACGACGACTGCGAGCACTGGCTGGCGTGCGTGCAAGGCAGCTGCGTGAATCCATGCGACAACGTGCCTTGTGGGCCGAACGCCTACTGCGAGCCGGATAAGCATGCCGCCTGGTGTCGTTGCGTGATTGGCTACACCGAGGGCAAGAACAATGAGTGTGTCTCTGGTGAGTTTAATTAACTTTCTTCCTCCTTTTCTGTCTCGGGACAATGGAATTACTCGCTTGCTCGTTGTTAGTTTTTTCTTCTTCTTTTTTACTCCCGGTAATTATTATCGACGACGACGACGACTCGCTTTGTCACGCGCAACTACTTTCTGTGTCGTTTGTAATTAGACTTAAAAGAGCTCACGCTCGTGTATAAAATCCCCCCCTTCGTCGGCTTTGTTTTTGCAGAATGCGAGGGTTTCCCTTGTGGCGCTGGAGCTCAGTGTATTATCAGCTACGATGGTCCGACCTGTAAGTGCATCGAAGGTTTCATGGGTAACCCGTTCCCGGGTGGTCATTGTGTACCGGACGTGTGCTCGCCGGAAGTGCCGTGCGCCGAGCCCAGCATCTGTATCGGCGGTCGCTGCAAGAGACGCTGCGAGGGTGTTGTTTGCGGTATCGGTGCCATGTGCGATCCGCTCGCCAACAAATGCGTCTGCAATCCGTACTTCGTCGGTAATCCCGATTTCCTCTGCATGCCACGTGAGTACAATACACCCAAAACGGATACTGCCATGTGAGAGTCCAGTAATTTTGATAATATTAACCATGACGTCTAAAACGATATTTAACATATCCAGCGATCCAACCGCCCAAATGCGAACCCGCATGCGGTAGCAACGCCCACTGCGAGTACGGGGCTACGGAATCGAAATGCGTGTGCAATGCCGCCACGAGCGGTAATCCCTACCTCGGTTGCGGTCCCCAGCCAAAGTCCGACTGCGCGGATGTTAACTGCGGCATTGGTGCCCATTGTAACGTCGGTCCCAACGGCGCCGAATGCCTTTGTCCAGCAGGTTATGCCGGCAATCCATTCATTCAGTGTTCCGGCAAGTATACTAATACCAGCTTCTTGTCAACTAGTTGCTTCTTTTTTTTTATTATCGAATACTTAACTGCGGACGCTCAATGCCGTTTGTCGCGGCAGCGTTCATTAATTCGCTAACGCTATAACAACAACAATTATACACGGGGGACCAATTGCGCGGGATTTTCGACGAATTACACACGATTATGATGTGATGTGGCGATTTTGGGGGGGTGAGGAGCCTTGGATTTTACATTGCGATTATGCGTTTGTCGTAGTTTTCTTCTGCTGCCATACATAGTTTATAGTATATAGATATAGTTGATAAGTCGATGATTATTTACGGACGTTGCAAAGTTTCGGTCGATTTTAGATTGTAAGGATTAACCAGCTTTCGATAACACACACACGCACGACATATACAAGTTCAACGAAACTCTGCTGCGCTGTAAATAATTATTGACCGGGGGAAACTGCAACGAACCCATAATCCCAAATGGAATCGATATCTACTAACCCTCTAACGCTGTGTCGGTCGTAAAAGAAAGAAAAAAAAAGTAGTTCGTTGAATCCCGGGTGTTGGCTTTCGTCGAATAATGAGCTACAAGACGACTCGACTAATCGTAACTATTTTTTTTTTTTTTGCAAATTTATCCCCAAAACAACCTATAGATATTAACGAGTGTAACGGAAACGCATGCGGCAACAATGCAGTGTGTATTAACACGATCGGCAGCTACGACTGCCGCTGCAAAGACGGTTACTTCGGCAATCCATTCGCGAGCTGTCAGCTCGTGGAGATCGGCGCCTGTCAAGAACCAGCATCGTGCCCCTGCGGTCCTGAACTCGCCTGTCCATTGGATTACAACTGCGTCGCCGGAAGATGCGTCGACAAGTGTAGTAATATCAAGTGCGGTCCACGCTCGGTGTGTCAAGACGGTGCCTGCGTATGCCCACCGGGCTACTCGGGTAACCCCAATGACCCACGGCGCGGATGTCAGCCACACGGCCACTGTTCCAACGATCTCGACTGCGAGCCACAACAGATTTGCTTCCAATTGGGCAAAGGCACGAGGAAGTGCGTCGACGGTTGTAGCAAACTGCAGTGCGGACCCAACGCGTTCTGCGTCACCGAGAACCACGTGTCCTCTTGCCTCTGCGTGGACGGTTACTCCGGTAATCCGACCAATCTAGCCGAGGGCTGCCAACCGGGTAAATCCGTGTTGGAGATCAATTGTCACGACCATCAAGATTGCGATCGAGGCTTGTTCTGTTTGGTTGCCATGAATGGGCTCAAAGAGTGCATTGATCCGTGCAGCAGTGTAGCTTGCGGTGCTCACCAGAAGTGCGAGGCCGATCAGAACGGCCGAGCGGCTTGCAAGTGTCAAGACAACTACGAATGGAATCCCATAAGTTCCTCTTGCGAAAAGCCCTCGGTGCCCGACTGTATTTCCAACGACGACTGCCTTTCCACTGCCGCCTGCATGCCCGACGCCTTGGGCGTGCTCAAATGTGTTCCCATCTGCCAAACCTTCACCTGCACTGCCAACTCGCAATGCGTCGCCTCGAATCATCAAGCCCGATGCGAGTGTCTCACTGGCTTCAGTGGCAATCCCAACGATCGCTACGGTTGCCAGAACGCTCGCAAGGATCAATGTATCAGCGACACCGATTGTCCCGAGCACGAGACGTGCAAATCCACCAGCGACGGTACACTGTCTTGCCAACCAGTCTGCAACTTTATCAGTTGTGGTCCCAACGCGTTATGCGTGGTACGCAATCACGTGGCCAACTGCGAATGTCCTCCCGGATTGTACGCTGGTGATCCTAATGATTCGGCCAAAGGTTGCCAAACTGTGCCCTGTGTCTACAACATCGACTGTCCGCCCACGCAACTGTGTAATCTGCAGAAACATCAATGCTACGACGCTTGCGATAAGAACGCTTGCGGCTTGAACGCCGTATGCATCGCCGACGATCACAAGGCAATCTGTCAGTGCCCACCGGGCTACAAACCCAATCCACTGGCCGATATCGAATGCTCGCCTCTCGAGATCTGTCAGCCTAATCCTTGTCATCCAAGTGCCGTTTGTATCGCCGGTGCTTCCAACACACCCATTTGTCAATGTCCAGCCAATCACGTTGGCGATCCTTATGCCGGTGGCAAGGGCTGTCAACTCGAAGGTCACTGCACGAGCAACAGAGATTGCCCTGTGCACTCGATCTGTCAGAATAGAATATGCATCAACCCGTGCGAGAATGCTTGTGGTCGTAATGCAGTGTGCGAGATCGTCAATGGAGAGCCGCAATGCAAGTGTTTGCACAGATTTGTACCCTCGACTAAGGGTGCTCTAGATGGTTGTGTTAGATCTACGAGTCAGTGCTCTCAAGATTCCGATTGCGACGAAAGTGTTTGTCTAGATGGACAGTGTAGAGGTAAGTGATATTTATTCGTTGTTATTTAGATTGTATAAGAATTTAAGGTGAAGTATAAATGATTTTTAGTGTTGTATTATATATTGTAAATATTTTTTCATTGTTACGAGCGATACTCATTTTTTAATTGTATTTAATACGAAAATTTTCTCGCAGTTGTTTCACGATACAGAGACGCGATAATTTTATAAGTTTTAACAAACCTAAACTAATACTAAATAATCAATTTTTTTTTCACATAAACTTCCACTTAAATTATTATACATTCTAATCGCAACGTAACATCGAAATCTATCATTTTGTTACTCAAACCATTCATTGAAAATGAGATAAAAATGAAATTTGTGATTAATGAAGTTAATTAAATTTGCAAGCATTAACAAAATAATAGAATTTTCCATTGTTATTGACACTCAAGTTAAATCCACTCTAACGATAATCAGAATGATAACCAAACGTATAATTTTAGCTGTATGTCGATCATCTAACGACTGTTCTGACGGTGAAAAGTGTATAAACAAAAAATGTGTGATACCTTGTACAAATCATAATCAGTGTCAAAATAACGAAGCTTGCACAAACAGTATTTGTATGATTGGATGTCGCAGCAGTCGAGACTGCGGATCATCCCTGTCCTGCGTCAATAACAAATGTAAAGGTACGATATCGTATAAATTGATAAGCTTTCGCTTAATTGTACCTTTTCTTTTCGTATCGCGTGTTTGACAATCGAATTCAATATTACAGATCCATGCAAAGCTGAAAACGTATGCGGTCCAAATGCTCTGTGCAGTTGCATCGATCACATAACAACGTGTTCATGCCCTATGGGCTTCCAAGGTAACCCAACTGCCCAGCAAGGTTGCGTCCGAGTACCCAGTTCTTGTAGAATACCGCAAGACTGTCCCAGTCAACACGCTTGCGTAAACGGACAATGCCAATGTCAGTGCAAAGAGCACAACAACTGCGCGCAGGGCGAGCGCTGTAACAATGGGATTTGCGTCAAAGTTTGTTACGGAGACAGTAATTGTTTGCCCGGCGAGCTTTGTATCGATGGCAATTGCGAAACTGGCTGCACTTCGGACGGTGGTTGCAATACCGACGAAGTGTGCATCAACAATAAGTGCAGGTAGGTCGAATTATATCGAAATAAAAGTTCAAATAAAAACGTTGAGCTGAGCTTTCAATTCATCTCTTTATTCGCAGATGCGCACATGGATTTATCGCTGGACCCGAAAAATGCATCGACATCAACGAATGCGAAGACAGCCCATGTCATCCGTCAGCCAAATGCGTCAACTTGCACGGCAGTTACAAGTGTATTTGCCCAGAAGGCACAGCCGGTGATCCAGGTGGCACTGGTTGCACTACACCCGACCAATGTAACATTGACCAAGACTGTCCAGAGTCGCAAGCTTGCATCAAACGAAGTTGTACCGATCCATGCTCTTTCGCCGACTGCGGAGCAAATGCCATATGCTCGGTAATCGATCACGCGGCAGCGTGTCAATGCCAACCTGGATACATCGGTGATGCATCTGGATGTTTCAAAGTCGAATGCTTGACGAATACCGATTGCCCTAATGATAAATACTGTAACGTCGACACCAACAAGTGTGCAAGTGAGTGTCTTTGTTAATAATTTTTTTTTAGCTTTCAACATATTCCGGATTATTAATGATTATGAATGAATTTCTTTAGGTCCGTGCAATCAATTGAATTGTGGCTATGGAAATTGCGTTGCGACAGATCACGTAGGAGTATGCAAATGTTACGACGGTTTCAATCTCGTTGGCGAATCGTGCGTAGACGTAAATGAATGTTTACAGAAACCATGTCACGCTACTGCATTGTAAGTGAATTCACTGCCACATTTCTGGCGTTGCCTTTCAATGACGACTATCTTATTCTTTGACACTGACGAACTATTTTTCTTTTTTCAATTACTTTCAGATGTCAAAACAACGACGGATCGTTCGCTTGCACATGCCCTCGCGGCCTCGTCGGTGACCCGTACAAACTCGGTTGCAAACAGCCGGGCGATTGCTTCACCGACTCCGACTGCCCGAATACTGCGGCTTGTATCGACAACACCTGCCGCGATCCGTGCACGATTGCCGGCACATGCGGTCGCAACGCCGAATGTCAAATGCGCGATCACGTGCCAGTCTGCAAATGTCCCGGTCAAACGAGCGGCGATCCAAGGGCCGAGTGCGTGCAATACGAGTGCAACCATCACAGCGAGTGCGAATCTTCCAGAGCATGCTACGATCACAAGTGCGTCGACCCGTGCTCCGTGCAAAATGCTTGCGGTACCGGCGCCGATTGTTCGCCCCTCAATCACAGCTACGTGTGCACTTGCCAGCCTGGTGGCACTGGCGATCCGAATCTTGGATGCACGCCAGTTCAATACTGCAAGGCTGACAATCAATGCCCGATCGGATCTTCTTGCAACGGTGGCATTTGTACGGCTTTGTGTACGAGCACTAGGGATTGCATTGGAGAGCAGATGTGTATCAAAGGTCTGTGCCAGCCAACTTGCAGACACAACTCCAGCTGTCCCGAGTATCAGTACTGCTTGAACAACATCTGCGTGCAAGAACATCGTTGCTTATCCGACAATGATTGCGACTTTGACGAGAAATGCATCAACAACAACGTTGGACAGTCCGAGTGCCAGAAATCTTGCGACGTCGTACAGTGCGGACGTAATGCCGAGTGCAGAGTCGACAATCACGAGGCACATTGCGGCTGCAAATCTGGCTACTTCGGCGATCCCAAGAACGATAAAATCGGCTGTCAACAGATGGAATGCACTACGCAGGACGATTGCTCCGAGGAACAAATATGCGACATGCACAGATGTAGAATAGCCTGTCTGGCACACAATCCTTGCGGCCACTACGCGATATGCTCAGCACGACGACACAAGCAGATCTGTTCTTGTCAACCGGGTTACACGGGCGAAGCTACAGTTGGATGCCGACTGATCGATCACTGCGCCGCCGACGAACCCTGTGCACCAGGTGCTGTTTGCGAGAACCACAGAGGATCGTACAAATGTTATTGTCAGCCTGGTACTGTTGGAGATCCTTACAACAGTGGCTGCCAGACTCCTGGTGAATGTACCAACGACGACGACTGCCCACTCTCCGCTAAATGCTTCAACGAGAATGGCCTTCCGAAATGTTTCGATGCTTGCGCAACGATAAAATGTGGACCGAATGCCGAGTGTGTTGCTAAAAACCATCTGGGACAGTGCCAATGCCACTCGGACTACGAGGGAGACGCGCACGATTTGATCGTCGGCTGCAGACCCAAACCGAAACACTGTAAATCGTCGGTCGAGTGCGTTGGAAATTGCTACGAAAACGTGTGCAGACCACCTTGTACTTCCAACGACGAGTGTAATTTGACTGACATTTGTTCGAACGGCGAATGTTTGGATCCGTGCAAGCACAGAGGAGCTTGCGGAATAAACGCGCATTGCACCGTGAAGAGTCACATCAAGCTGTGCAGCTGTCCGCCAAATTTCACTGGCAATTCCGAGTTCGAGTGCGTTAGGCTGCCGGTAATATGCGATAGCACAAACGAATGCGACGAGGGAAGCACATGCCGTAATCACATCTGCGTGCCGATTTGTAGCGCCGATACAAATTGCGCTTTCAACGAGAAATGCACGCAAGGCAATTGCCGACTTACCTGCAAGGTACACAACGATTGTTTCCTCGGTGACATCTGCCTCGACAACGTCTGCTCGCCTGGTTGCGTCAGCGACGAGGATTGTAAAGCCAGCGAAGCTTGCCTGTCGAACAAGTGCGTCAATCCATGCGAAGTAACGCCCTGCGGACCAAACGCCAAATGTACGGTCATCAATCGTCGAGCCACTTGTTCTTGCACATCCGGTTTCATACCAAATCCAACAGCTAAAGTTGCTTGCTTGAGAACTCCAGGACCGAGTTGTCTCGTCAACAGAGATTGCTCACCTGGTACCGCTTGCATCAGTGGTTTCTGTCGACCAGTTTGCTCATCCAGCTCCAATTGTCTGAGCAACGAGCGCTGCGAATCAGGAGTGTGTAAAGCTCTCTGTAGAATCGACGAAGATTGCCGTAGCGGCGAGATCTGCGAAGGATTGATCTGTACAATCGGCTGTCGTTCCGACATCGAATGCCAGGATAATTTTGGCTGCTACAATAATCAATGCACCGATATGTGCTCTCTGGCAAATGCCTGCGGAACGAACGCCGAATGCATTGTTGCTAACCATCATAAACAGTGCAGTTGTCCGACTACGTTGGTTGGTGATCCTCTGTACGCTTGCAAACAATCGTTCTTACCCTGCTCAACCGATTCCGAATGTATACCCGGCCTGTCGTGTTACGGCAAGTCTTGTTACACGACGTGTCGTAGTGACTCTAACTGTCTGAACAACGAACGCTGTAACGGTGGCCTCTGCAAAACCATTTGTAACAGCGACACCGAGTGCTCGTCCAATCAGATATGTCAGAATAGATTGTGCGACATTGGCTGTCGCAATGACAATTCTTGCCCCGACGACGAGACTTGTATCAACAATAAGTGTAGAGGTAAGCGAACCATCCTATTACTTCGAAATTCAATTAGATTTTTATCGATAAACACGTACAATTAACCACTAAATACCTTTTTCAGATCCATGCGAAGGCGACAAAAATTGCGGCGAATGTGCCACCTGCCGAGTCATCAATCACGCTGCGCAATGCAGTTGTCCAGCTAATTACTACGGCAACGCCGTGTTCAGTTGCACTAAAACACTCATTCCGTGCGATGGATCGTGCGATTGCGACGAGACTGGCTTCTGCTTCAACAGTTGCCAAATACAAGATCATTGCTCTTGCGGCGAATCTTGCCACGAGGGAAAATGTCGCGTCAAGTGTGATATCAACAATGAATGCCCTAAGGTTAATAGAACTGTCCATATTTTTTCTTTTTAATTTTGCGAATATTTATATTAACGATAAACATTGTAATTTTAGGGTTATACGTGTGACGGTGGGTTATGTTTGGTTGGTTGTCGCAGTCTCTCCGATTGTCCGGCAGCATTATCGTGCAATAACGGTCAATGCATCGATCCATGCTTGTCTGGTCAGTCGCCGTGTGGTATCAACGCACTGTGTAGAATATCAAACCACAGAGCAGTTTGCCTTTGCCCGGATGGTTTCCAAGGCGAACCAAGCAAAGAATGTTATCAACTTGAATGTCATCACGACGACGATTGCGAGCCAAACAAGCAATGTAGCGAATCTGGTGTTTGCACAAATCCTTGCCTGCAACATGGCGTTTGTGGCTTCAACGCTCAGTGTCGCATTGTCAACCGCAAAGCTCAATGCTCTTGTCCTCCGGGTCACTTTGGTAATCCTAAAGCTAACTGTAAGAAAGGTATGTATTTTTCCGGAGGTAAGTAATTTATTTGTTTTTGAAGTGCCAACATTATGAAGTATCTTTTCGATTTAGGTGGAGACGATTGCTTGAGAAGACCATGCGGTGTAAACGCTAAATGTCGAGAAACTGTAAACGGCTTTGAATGTATATGTGACTCTGGATGTAATGGAGATGGATATCAAGGATGCGCTTGCGATATTTGCAAAGACGTACAATGCGGATTGAACGCCGCTTGTCGCGTCTATCAGAGTCAACCTCAGTGTTATTGTCCGTCAGATTATCCAAGCGGAGATCCACATCATGCTTGTAAGAAAAAAAATAATTTTTAACAATTGAATACTGTACCCATTATGTGTTCCGAAAATTCAATGTTAGATTTGGATAGAGTATAATGTTGTCCTGTAAAAAAATTCGTAGGTAAAGGGGAAGACAAATCAGCCCCCGATTGTCGAACAGTCGGTTGCGGTAAAAATGCAGAATGTATACGCGATGGCTTGTTATTCGTGTGTAGATGTCCTCCGGGTACAACCGGTTCTGCGGACATCGAGTGCACAAAAGGTAAGTCGTTACGATCTACTAATGAGCTCTACAACTCTTCTTTAACTATTCTATGTACAGCAATTGTGACTAGCGAGTTATTAAAAAGAAAAAAATATTAAGCAGAGTAAAGTAAAAAAAAAAGTGTACGAGCAGAGTTCTCTTTATCAAGCAGAAAAATTATATGCTATGTAGATTAAAATTCTTTGTGTATCGTCTCTATAAGTAGACACTGCTGCAATATCATCTATAGATAATCATTATTGTTCGTAATTGAAATTAATTCAGTGGATTTTTTTTTGTTAACAATAAGAGACAGATGTGATAGGAGCGAAGCTAAAGCTAGTGTTCTGCACATTTATATTAATGCATGGTTCGGCCAAAGTTTCGAAAAAAGAACTTTTGTGTATATACAAGCGAAACGTCTAGTCACATTTAATTATATCATACATACATGATTTGTACATAGTCCAAGCTGAAACAGAACACGCTCATACTCGTTTCCACACATTTTCTAGCCACATATGCAGAATGTTTATATTTCAGTGTCCAATCTGTTTAATATTGCACGGTGTGCCAAGTGTATAATTTTGTTTCGATTACGAATTGAAAAAAAAAATACCTCGATAAAGCGAGATACATAATATATATATACACCTGATGCAACACAAGACACTGTTGATGTGTTTTATACACGCATTCACATATATACACATATAAACACACAGATTGGGAACTGCAAAAGGGACATTCTCATATACCCATGCTTGAACAATTTGCTGGAATATATATGTTGAAGCTCATTGTTTATATACTTCCTTATGTCTGTTGAATCTGTGGGAGCTTTAATGTAAATATCGCTGCTTACAATTGTTTGACTTCTTTTTCAGTAATCAAAGACCTCTATGTGAAAATTTACTCGTGGAAAAATGTTTCATGCGAATTAACCTGATTTTTATCATCATCAAGATCATTATGCGCAGATTCTTTTCACTGCACTCTTTCATTATATACGTTTCGTACGGAACATTTTCCACGGCTGTTTCTAAATTAAAAACATGCAAAAATTATTATTATTTTTCGATCGTGCGTGATCCACTTCCATCTTCTCTCGATAACGCACCGATCTCTTCCAAAGCAAAGCATGGTTCAATGTGTTTTTACTTGTGAGAACGTTTCCTTTCACAGTTCTTATATATGCTTTTGTTCTTTGTTTTTTTTTTTATTTCTCACGAACTTCCCTCGTCACTGTGAATATACATAACGTCGAATACAAAACGGAATCACTGACGAACGAAAAAAAAATCAAAAATACGATACGACAACAGAGCAAGAATGTACCAGCGACACGGAATGCCCGAACGAGAAAGCCTGCATAAACGCTCAGTGTCTGGATCCGTGTACTCTACGTGGTGCCTGCGGTATCAACGCACTATGCCGCGTAGTTCTGCACAAACCACGATGCTCGTGTCCTCAATGCTACATCGGCATGCCACAAACGGCTTGCAATCCAGATCCACGCTGCGACACTGGACCACGACCACCAGTGGTACCAAGCATCGGCTGCTCGTCCGATCAAGACTGCTCGGCATCGTTGTCCTGCCACGCTCAGACGCGCGAGTGTCGCGATCCGTGCGCCGATTTCACCCACACCTGCGACGTGAACAAACGCTGCCAGGTGCGCAATCATCAGCCGATGTGCGTCTGCAAGCACGGATTCGTCGTCAACGAGCTTGGAGAATTAGCCTGTGCACCCGATACTCCATCCTGTAGACGTGACTTCGAGTGTCCTGCCAACGAGGCTTGCGTCAACGGCAAATGTCAGAATCCATGCACAGTTCGCGGCAAGTCGCCTTGTCCCGCCGACAAGAGTTGCGAAGTTATGGATCACAAGCCAGTCTGCGTCTGTCTGAAGAATTGTAGCCCAACGCTGTCGATCTGTCTGAGAGACGGTGGATGCTCGAGGGATTTGGCTTGTCGCAATTACAAATGCGTGGATCCTTGCGCCCAGGCGGCATGTCCCGCGGACGCACCTTGCTACGTTGAGGAACACAAGCCAATCTGCAAGTTCTGTCCCCCTGGCTTTGTGCCCGACACTAAGTACGGATGCATGAAAGGTAATTTTCCTGAGTGATGCCGCAAGCAAAAAAAAAAAAACCAAAAAAAAAAAAGCCATCGAGCCACTCGTGTCATTCTTCTGTTTCTCTACTTTATTTTATCGCCTCTTTTAGCTCTACGCCTAGCTCTAAGCCTGCTGCCCTTCATTTTATTTCAGCATTCTGTCATTATTTACTTCTTCGTCTCTGTTTTCTGTCAAAGTGTAGCCACGCAGCGTATTTATTGTTTGTCTATGCGCCTCTCTGTGTGTGTATCATCTCTATATCTATACTTAGTGTATCTCTCATTTACTTTGTTTTGTTACTGTTTTCTCTTGATAGGTAGATTATTTGTTGTACTTGTATACCTTTATTTACTTATTCAATATAGTGGTAACTCAGTTTTATATTCTTTTCATAACACTTGATTTAATGTGGATGTTGAAAAGTTGTTGGTAAGTTTTCGGAAAAAAAGTGTCATGAAAAGTATTTTTGTAGTACTAGTCTATTGAATAGAAAATTCTCATAGTTTATGTTGATTGATGTAATCTATACTCTGTAAGTCTATTTAATATCTCAGTTGAAATTCAGTGTTTACTATTAAGGTAGATTTAAAAGTAAAAAGTGTGAAATCTCATCTATCTAGTCACTAGCTATAAGTATTTCTATTACTATTTTTTTTTTATTGTCTTAAGCTCTCATCTCTATTACAGCTATTTCAGATTCTTATAAACTCTACATAAAAAAAATAAACCTTCCACTTCATGCAATCTCCAGCGTGCCAACTGTACACACTACAAAGCACACAGACTTTATTACCACCCCACAACAAACACAATCACTGTACAAGACGATTTATTTTTTTCCATTGCATCTGTCTCTGTGATGTCCTAATAGACGCGTCTTTTAGACAGATAATTTACGCAATATTTTTGTGAGCATGTTTTTATCATTTAGCAGCTGCTTTTTCAAAGTTCATCGACGATACGTAACCGACGTTACCTATTGACTTTGAACTTTGTTGCCGGTGTGTTTTTCATGCAATCGATCGACGATCTTTTCGTGTGTGTTAAAATTGAAGTGAACTAAGTAACATGTCGTGATATGTTAATAAAAAAAAAAATAAAATAAAAACAATTACATCCCTGATTGTGCCAACTGTACATAAACGTGTATTATATATTTTTTGTACAAATGACTGTGATACTTGCAACTACGTGTCGATATAATTAGATCAATCATTCTGGAGAGTGTACAGAGCCGTAGCAACTATTCTACTATTTTATTTTCCATTGCATTGTTGCGCATAAAACATGTGCTGTCTGTTGCACTCTAGATGTGTGATACTTTATCCAAAAAACAACTTGTGTCACTAACATGCATGCATTTTGATCAGACTAACATTTCGCTTCCAAAACAAACCGCTTTGTAAATATAGCGCCAAACCACTTGCTTTTTATCAGTAGTATGTACATGAGCTGAGCACATATTCAATGTACATATATTGCATAAATATGTGTAGACGCTTATTATTCCAGCTCTTCCAATCAAAACAACTCACTAACACTTTTTTCAACGATAAGAAAATAAAGACAGTTATCTAAGACAATTACATTTCATACATAAATATATATTGTGATAAACGATTTTAACTAAGATGTTATTAAATCAGTTTTATTCAATTGTTAAATTGTTCTTTTGAATTAAAGCTTAAATTTGCAATAACTAAATTAACGAACCTCTCACTATTCTTACGTAATAATTTTGTTATTAGATGTGAAATGTTTGACGGACGCGGATTGTCCAGTGCAATTGGCTTGCATACATCAGCAGTGCTTGAATCCTTGCACAATAAGCAGTCCGTGCCATCCAGAAGACTGTATTGTTGAGTCTCATAGACCAGTATGCAACAAAAGTAAGGATCTACAGTCGGAAAATGATGAAAAGTTTATGTTATTAAAAAATATTAACAAATTGATGATGCAGTTACAGATCGAGGCCATTGTCCATACTGTCCAGCCGGTATGGAGTGCGACCCAGAGACCAAGACCTGCGTCAAAGGTATGTATACCGAAAACTGCACTTTACTTTTGAGCACTAGTTACATCACGTTGAACGAGAAAAAAGACACAAATCCATTCAGTTTTTTGTCGATGGAATTGTAAATATTGTACATAAAATTTAAAAAAAAATGTTGTACAATGCAATATACATACATACATGTCTCTGGCACGATATTCCAGAGCACTTATTAGATGAGATTCTTTGTAGCACGGCATCCAAACTTTTTTCAACCTTCAAATTCGAAAGCACCAATCCCAATCGGAAATTTTCAAAGGAGCTTTTTCGTGGAAAAAAAAATCTACATAGACATATAGCTTTGTAAAAAAAAGAAAATTCTGTACAGCAAACGTGTCCTTCTTCTCTCTATAAAATGATAAAATGCGATATCACGCGTACGTCGTTTCTTGCACTGTCTGTCCTTGGGGCTATACGGGCTATCTCGCTCTATTTTTTCCTAGCCGGTTGCACAAGCGACAGGGATTGCCCGCTTACGGAGACCTGCGTCAATCGAGTCTGCCAAGAGCCATGCAGACTGAGGAATCCATGCGTCGCTCACGCTGTGTGCATCAACACCAATCACGCCACTGACTGCAGCTGCGAAGAGGGCTACCATGGAAATGGTTTCTCTCTCTGTTCTCCTGGTAAGCTTTATCAAGAACACACGTGAACGATAAAACAAGTAAATTTTTTTGGGTCTGGTAAAAACTAAGCACCGATATTGTTTTTACAGTACAAGGACCAAAGAATGTGTGCCAATATAACGAAGACTGCCCTCCGGGAAAACTGTGTGATCGTCAATCGAGACGTTGTTTGAATGTCTGCAGTGACGATCACTGCGGTGAGAACGCCGAATGCTATGTAGACAATTATAATCCTCGGTGCAGGTGTCTACCTGGCTACGAGGGTCGACCCGAAATCGCCTGTACAATAAACTCACACAACCCATGTGCTCAGCATCCTTGTGGCGTGAATGCACTTTGCGAAGTCGACAATGGCAGTCCTATTTGCTTCTGTCCCAAGGGTCTCACTGGAAATCCATTCGAGCAATGCAGTAAGTAACGCTTGTAAAACTAGTAACTTAGTGGACTGAATTAATTCACGTCAGATAAATCGTTTAAATTCAACATTTTTTTTATAGTTCCTGAAGGTGATCAGTGCCAGAACAATCCATGCGGTTTCAACGCAGGTTGCCGAGTAGTCAGCGGCAAGGTCACGTGCTTCTGTTTGCCAGGCTTCGAGGGTGATCCGCCACATTCGCCCTGTGAAGTGAGGAACCACCCTTGCAATCCATCGCCTTGTGGTCCAAACACTCAGTGCTCAGTTCTAGACAACGGTTTCTCAAAGTGTACGTGTCTACCAGGTTTCGTCGAGAGTCCCAACACAGTCCGAGGCTGCGTACCGCAAACCAATCCTTGCGAACCTAATCTTTGCGGAGTCGGTGCTATCTGCGACTCCAACAGAAACCCAACGTGCTTTTGCCCTCACGGAACATTCGGCAATCCTTACAAGAGTTGTAATACTCGGAACGTCGTAGCTTTGTGTCAACCTGGCCCATGTGGCGAAAATGCCGACTGTTCCGTTACCGACAATCAGGAGTACTGCTACTGCAAGTACGGTTTCTACGGAGACCCATATCAAGGATGTCACGAACCACCCAAGACACCCTGCCATCCAAACCCTTGCGGACGCGACGCTGAATGCAAGATCACTCCTGACAATCGAGCCATTTGCGAGTGCCAGCCTGGTACTTCTGGCGATCCGACAAGCCCAAGCGGCTGCGACAGACCGGAATGTCTCTCGGACGACGAGTGTTCCGCTAGCCACGCTTGTATCGCCTACAGATGCCAAGAAGTTTGTCAAGGTGCCTGTGGTATCAATGCTGACTGTCATACAGAAGACCATCATCCATTGTGCAGTTGTCCTCCCGGCCTGGAAGGCAATCCTCATTTCAGGTGCTCCGAGCCATACGGACCGCCTGCTGAAAGACTGAACCCCTGTGTACCTAGTCCTTGCGGTAGAAACACGATATGCCGCGTCATTGAAGACAGAGCAGTCTGCTCGTGCCTACCCGACTTCCAGGGAGAACCTCACACTGGATGTAAACAAGAGTGTAGCATCAACACGGACTGTGCTTACGACCAAGTTTGCCAAAACTACAAGTGTGTCAATCCGTGCTCTTTCGGTGACATTTGCGGCACCAACGCTCATTGCAAATGCTCATATCACACGCCAACTTGCCACTGCGACGAAAACTTCTTCGGCAATCCCTACCTCAGATGCATGCGCATCCCAACAATTACACACGATGGCCACAATAATACCTTTCCGTGCGATCCGTCACCATGCGGAGATCATAGCGGTTGCACGGACTACACTGGAACGATCGCCATGTGCAATAGTTGCGAACATCCGCATAACTTCAACAATCCTTATTGCAAACCCGAGTGTTTGTGCAACGAAAACTGTCCATTCAATCTGGCTTGCTTCAACTGGAAATGTGCCGATCCATGCCTTGGCTCCTGCGGTGAGAACGCCCTTTGTCATGTTGTCATGCACTATCCAGTATGCAGTTGTCCACATGGACTCTATGGAGATCCGCACCAGGGCTGCTATCAGACTATCGGAGACATCGACCAATGCAGTCTCGCGCGGTGCGGCGCTAATGCAAGATGTAGCGAACAATACGGCGTTACCTCTTGCGAATGCATACCAGGATACTTTGGAAACCCAGAACTGGGATGCCATCTCGAGTGCCTACAGAACTCCGATTGTAATCTGGACCTCGCTTGTCAAAATCACAAATGCGTCAATCCGTGCGAAGGTGCTTGCGGCAGTGGAGCATTGTGCGACGTCATCAATCACTCGCCGATGTGCTACTGCGACGCCGATAGCTTTGGCAATCCGTACATGTTCTGTCAACGCAAAACGCCCTATGGACCACCTCAAATTAAACCTACCTCATGCGATCCGTCTCCTTGCGGAGCGAACAGTAGGTGTACGCTCTCTCCACAAGGATACGCCACCTGTACTTGTCTACCTGGATTCCGAGGAATACCGCCACTTTGCATTCCAGAGTGCGTTGCTAGCTCTGAATGTTTACAGATACAAGCTTGCGTCAATAATAGATGCGTAAACCCATGCACGAATATGTGTGGCCATGGCGCCGTATGCTCGATTGTCAATCACAATCCAATTTGCAGTTGCCCACCTGGACAAACCGGCGATGCATTTACAAGATGCTATGTAGATACGCACATAGATCCACAACGTCCGATGCCTTGCAGTCCAAGTCCTTGCGGTCCACACTCGGTCTGCCAAGTGAAGATGGGCCGGCCAGTATGCTCTTGTCAGAACAACTTCATTGGCAGCTCGCCGCATTGTAGACCCGAGTGCATGATTAGCCAGGAGTGTCCTATCGACATGGCTTGCACAAATTTCAAATGCGTTCATCCTTGCCCCGCCAGTTGCGGTGAAAATTCCGAGTGCACAATTATCAATCACACGCCTTATTGCTCTTGCCGGCCAGGATTCGAAGGCGATGCATTCGTTGGTTGTACACCAAAGCCATACTTGCCGCCGGAACCACGAAATCCATGCGACGAATTGAGCTGCGGAGAGAATGCTCTTTGCGAGACTCACGACGGAGTTCCCAGGTGCTCTTGTATCCCACCTTATCTGGGCAATCCATACAGTGGATGCAGACCCGAGTGCACCATGAATTCCGAGTGCAATAGTAACTTGGCCTGCATCAATCAGCACTGCCGTGATCCATGCGAAGGTGTATGTGGAGTGAATGCTGTGTGCGAAGTGATCAATCACATACCCGTGTGCTCGTGTCGACCGGGATTTACGGGCGAACCATTCCAATCGTGCATTCAAGATCAACCCAAAGATCATTTGACACCATGCTCTCCTAGCCCTTGTGGACCCTACAGCATTTGCCGCGTACAGAGCGACCGTGCGGTCTGCTCGTGCAGTCCTGGATTCCAAGGAGTGCCACCAAGTTGTAGGCCTGAATGTCTAGTCAGTGCTCAGTGCTCGCCGCATTTGGCTTGTATAGATCAAAAGTGCGTCGATCCGTGCGAGAATGCTTGTGGCTTGGATGCTCATTGTTTAGTTAGCAATCACAATCCAATATGTAGTTGTCCGAGAGGATTCACTGGAGATCCATTCCTAAAGTGTGGCAGAGAAGCTGTCGAGGTTAAGAAACCTTGCTCTCCGTCACCTTGCGGATCCAACGCCGTATGCCGCGTCCAAGGAGACAGAGCTGTTTGCAGCTGCAATCCTGGTATGATCGGTGCACCTCCGAATTGTAGACCCGAATGCTTGATCGACCAAGATTGTCCAAATCATCTGGCTTGCACTCAGAACAACAAGTGTACCGATCCGTGTGTAGGCACTTGTGGGCTCAATGCTATATGCACACCTCACAGCCACCAAGCAGTATGCCAGTGCTACGAAGGCTTCGAAGGTGATCCTTATTCCGGATGTATTCTTAAACCAATCGTTGTACCTATGGAACAAAAGAATCCGTGCAACCCATCACCCTGCGGTATAAATGCTATATGCACAGAAAGGAACAATGCCGGATCGTGCACCTGCCCACCTGATTTTATCGGTAATCCTCAGATTAGCTGTAGGCCAGAGTGTACCCAGAATAACGAGTGCCCACACAATAAAGCGTGCATCAACAACAAATGCCAGAATCCATGCACTGGCACCTGTGGCCTTAATGCCCACTGTCAAGTTTTCAATCATCAACCATCGTGCACTTGCGAACCAGGGTACACTGGAGATCCTCTGCGTTCTTGTCATCCTCCACCGCCACCGCCTCCGAAGGTTATACCAACGAACCCATGTGATCCATCGCCTTGTGGTCCATACAGTAGCTGTCGTGCTATCGACGGACATGCAGTATGCTCGTGTCAACAGAATTATATTGGCACACCTCCAGCTTGTCGACCAGAGTGTGTCGTGAGTGCCGACTGTCCACAAAATAGAGCTTGTATTGCTCAACGTTGTGAAAATCCATGCGTACAGACTTGCGGTGTTGACGCTGAGTGCCAAGTGAGAAATCACAACCCAGTTTGTACTTGTCCAAACGGTTACACCGGCAACCCGCTCTTTAGTTGTATAAAGGAGGAACAGAAAAATATTACCTATTTGCCACCAGAAAATCCATGTGCCACGGCGTTCTGTGGTCCCAACTCGCACTGCAGAGCCGTCGATGGTGTTCCCGCTTGTTCGTGTTTGCCAAACTTTGTTGGCAGACCACCCAATTGCAGGCCTGAATGTTTGATAAATGAAGAGTGCCCTGGTAACCTTGCTTGTCAAACTGAACGGTGCGCTGATCCATGCCCAGGTTCGTGTGGTCCAAATACGATGTGCAGTGTTGTGCAGCACAATCCAGTCTGTATGTGCGACGACGGATTTACTGGTGATCCCTTCCAAGGTTGCACGTTGATTATCGAACCGGCAATAACAACCGAAAGGCCGAGTCCGTGTAATCCGTCGCCTTGCGGTCCTAATGCAGACTGCAACGAGCGTAATAGCGTCGGTGCTTGTACCTGCAGACCCGAGTACTTTGGAGACCCATACACTGGATGTAAACCCGAATGCGTGACCAATTCTGACTGTGATAGAAGCAGCGCGTGCTTGAACAACAAGTGTGTCAATCCGTGTCTAGACGTGTGTGGACCTCACGCTATTTGTCGAGTCGTCAATCAAGCGCCAACATGTTCTTGCCTTCCTGAATACGTTGGAGATCCATTAACTGGCTGTTCTCCAAAAGCCAGAGTTACTGAAAGACCTATTATAGATGCCTGTGATCCATCACCTTGCGGTCCAAACAGCATCTGCAGAACCCTCAACGACCACGCAGTGTGCTCATGTCAGACCGGCTTTATCGGAGCACCACCAAGCTGTCGGCCCGAGTGCACCGTGAGCTCGGAATGTCCGCAAAACAAGGCTTGCATAAATAACAACTGTGCGGATCCTTGTTCAGATACTTGCGGACAAAATGCCAAGTGCATCGTTGTCAATCACAATCCGGTCTGCAGCTGTGCGCCAGGTTACAGCGGCAATCCGTTTGAATACTGTGCCTTACAGGAGCATACGACAGAACGGAATCTTGGCAATCCCTGCGTGCCGAATCCGTGTGGACCAAACTCGCAGTGTCGCGACATCAATGGACAACCTGCATGTTCCTGTTTATTGAATTTCATCGGAAGGCCACCGAATTGCAAACCAGAATGTACACACGATTCGGAGTGCTCCACTACGTTGTCTTGTATCAATCAGAAATGTAAGAATCCTTGTATCGGTGCTTGTGGAGACATTGCCCGATGCAACGTCTACAATCATCTTCCAGTATGCTCCTGCCCTGAAGGATATGTTGGCGATGCAAGAATACAATGCACTTTGCCACTTACAACGAGTAAGTACACGAGACTTTTCTGTTTGTTCGAGAGTGAAAGTTTTACGGGACGTTTAATGAATAATCATCATTCTTTTTCAGCAACACAAGAACCACCACCAAATCCATGCATACCAAATCCATGCGGACCCAATGCTCAATGTCGCGAAAGAAATGGAGCCGGAGCTTGCGCTTGCCTACCCGATTACTTTGGCGATGCTTACGATCTTCAACAAGGATGCCGTCGGGAATGCGAGATCAACAGCGACTGTTTGCCTCATTTGTCCTGCACAGGCTACAAATGTGTCGACCCTTGTCCTGGTCAGTGTGGTACCTTAGCCATCTGCACAGTTGAAAACCACATACCAAAATGTACTTGTCCAACTGGATTTACGGGCGATCCTTACTATGCCTGTGAAGAGCGGAGAATCGTATACCCAGTTCCAGACCCATGCATCCCATCGCCCTGTGGACCAAACAGCAAGTGTCGGTCGGTTAACGATCAACCGGTCTGTACATGCTTACCTAATTACATCGGTGAGCCTCCACAATGTCGACCAGAGTGTCGCGTTAGCGGCGAATGTCCGAGCAATTTGGCATGTATAAACAACAACTGCGCTGATCCATGTCCAAACACTTGCGGTTTGAGAGCTGAATGCATTTGCAAGAACCATGTACCGATCTGCACGTGTCCTCAAGGCTTCACTGGCAATCCATTCACGCAGTGCATCGAGATACCACAAGAACTTCCGACTACCGAGAGACCACCTTCGTGCAATCCATCGCCTTGCGGGTCCAACGCTCTTTGCCAGATGATATCCGGAAATCCAGCTTGCTCGTGTCTTCCAAATTTCATTGGCAGTCCACCTGATTGTCGGCCAGAATGCCTCGTCGACTCTGAATGTAAAAGCGAACAAGCCTGCTTACAAAACAAGTGTCAAGACCCGTGCAGTGGATCTTGCGGTTTGTACGCCCAGTGTCACGTTTTGAACCATATTCCTATTTGTACCTGTATCGAAGGCTACACTGGCGATCCGTTCAGGCAGTGCTTGCCAATACCTAGCACTGGACCACCACCTCCAAGAAACCCGTGCAATCCGTCACCTTGCGGTCCTAACGCAATTTGCAAGAACGGCGATTGTGAATGTTTGCCAGAATACAAAGGTAATCCATTCGAGGTTTGCAAACCCGAGTGCATCATGAACAACGAATGCCCTCGCGATATGACGTGCATCAGAAACAAATGCAAAAAGCCATGTCCTGGAGCCTGCGGTAACAACGCTCAGTGTGACATGATCAATCATATACCAGTATGTTCGTGCCCGCCAGGACAAATCGGCGATCCATTCATTAGTTGCCGGCCGCAACCTGTAGGACCTCGACCTTCGGTGGAACCATGCAACCCATCGCCTTGCGGACCAAACAGCGTATGCAAGAACATCGAGGGCCACGCTGTTTGCTCATGTATCTCCGGATACATAGGTACGCCACCATCGTGTAGACCCGAGTGCGTAGTCAGTTCGGAATGCTCGCCAACGAGGGCTTGCATCAGCTACAAGTGCACGGACCCGTGTCTTGGAGCCTGCGGCATAAACGCTCGCTGCGAGGTCATCAATTATTCGCCAATCTGCAGCTGTCTACCTGGTCAAATAGGCGATCCGTTCAAAAGCTGTTACGAAGCACCGGTGACAACAAAACCAAAGTACAATGAATCCCCTTGCAACCCATCGCCGTGTGGACCTAATGCTATATGTCAGAACAACAATGACAGCCCGGTATGCTCGTGCCAAGAAGGCTACACGGGTAGTCCACCAAACTGTAGGCCCGAGTGCGTGATCAATCCTGATTGTCCTGCAAACAAAGCCTGCATCATGGAGAAATGTCAAGACCCCTGTGCTGGATCATGCGGCGAAAATGCCGAGTGCACGGTCACCAACCACGCGGCAATCTGCTCCTGTTTACGTGGTTTTACTGGCAATCCATTCATTCAATGCGTTCGCATGCCAGAACCTCTACACAACCCTTGCGAACCATCGCCCTGTGGTACCAATGCTATTTGCCAGCGTAAAGACAACGCTGGAGCTTGCACGTGTATTCAAGATTATCACGGTAATCCGTACGAAGGTTGCCAACCGGAGTGTACTCACAGTTCGGATTGCCAGACGAACAAGGCTTGTATTAATCTTAAATGCGTCGACCCTTGTCCTGGAGTTTGCGGATCAAACGCTCAATGTTCGGTCGTCAACCACATACCGACTTGCACGTGTCTGCCTGGATTTGTTGGCGAACCTTTCAGCGGCTGCGTTTTTGAAGCAGGTAAGCTATCGTAGATTCTATCTCATGCTGAAAATATCGTGTGTTGAAAAACAAAATTTTATCGCTGATGTAATATATTCTTTTCTTAGTAACGGAGACACCCAAGTATGAAAACCCGTGCAATCCATCACCGTGCGGTCCAAACGGTATATGTCGCAAGGTCAACGACCAAGCGGTTTGTACATGCCAAGAGAACTACTTTGGTTCGCCGCCAAACTGCAAACCTGAGTGTGTTGTCAGCTCGGAGTGTCCACAGAATCGTGCTTGCCACTTGAACAAGTGTACCGATCCTTGTCCCGGAACTTGTGGACTTGGTGCTCAGTGCAGAGTCATCAACCATAATCCACTTTGCAGTTGTCCACCTGGTTTTACGGGAGAACCATTCACTAGATGCTACGAGGCACCGAGTAAGTTTGTTCGTTTGTATATTGACGATGATACTAGAAACGTCGAATAAATCTTATAACAATAATGTTTACTTACAGAAGTTATAGCGCCACCTCCACCACCGGATAATCCGTGCCTCGCAAACCCATGTGGTTTGTACGCCGAGTGCCGAAAGATCGGTAATCAGGCTGCATGCTCGTGCAAAGCAAACTACATCGGTTCACCGCCAAATTGCCGGCCAGAATGCGTTGTCAACAGCGATTGCGCCTCCGATCAAGCTTGCATATCAGAAAAATGCCGTGACCCGTGCATTGGTTCTTGCGGACAGAATACCGATTGCCGTGTGCAAAACCACATTCCAACTTGCGTTTGTCAACCTGGTTACAGCGGAGATCCGTTCAATTTGTGCTCTCCGATCGACGAAACAGAGAGACCCAAAGAGAACCGATGCCAATGCGGCATCAACGCGGAATGCGAAAACGACGTGTGCAGATGTAAACCAAACTACTCTGGCGATCCATACTCTGCTTGTCGACCTGAATGTACTACCAACTCCGAGTGCCCGCGCACGAAAGCTTGCTTCAATCAACGCTGCCGCGATCCTTGCATTGGCACGTGCGGTACTAGCGCTCTTTGCAACGTCATCAATCATATCCCGATGTGCAGTTGTCCAGCTGACATGACTGGTAATCCATTCCAACACTGCAAGCACGTTAGGAAGAGTGAGTGCTGTTTTTTCAATAATTATCAGAGTTTTTATTGAATTTTCTTTTTTCTCTTCATAAATAATAAATAAAAATGTATTTTATTCGCAGTTCCACCAACGCAACCTTGTTCGCCATCGCCTTGTGGACCAAACAGTATATGCAAAGTGATTGAAAATCACGCGGTTTGCTCTTGCCAGCCAACGTTTGTCGGCAGTCCACCTGCATGTAGACCCGAGTGCGTAGTCAGCACCGAGTGTCCTCTTGATCAAGCTTGCTTGAACAACAAGTGCAGAGATCCTTGTCTGGGATCTTGTGGACAGCATGCTAATTGTCAGACTATCAATCACAATCCGATCTGTAGTTGCTACGAACGTTACACGGGTGATCCATTCTCGGCTTGCTACCCAATGCCAGGTAATTTGAAATTTTGTGTGGATTGCTCTCTTTATCTCTATCTCTTTTTCTCACTGAACGAATATTTTTCTAGTACTGTCTATCTTTTTTATTCTCATCAGATGGTTCGTATTTGAAATATGTGTAGACACTTTAACCAGATGCAACACATTCTGTTAAAAAAAAATTCAATATTATGTTAATTTTAGCGTTGTTCGGCGCAATTCATCGAACAACTAACACTGTACAGATTCGTTTGTGTTTTACGTCAGACTAATTGTTAAATTTTTCACATCATCTGTAATATATAAATCCTCTCATTTACATAGAATTGTAGTCTACAAACTTTAGACAACTCATACACAAATGATTCAATATACTGAACAATTATATAAATTCTAGTCGGACCACCAAGAAACGATAACCCGTGTCAACCGTCGCCATGCGGTCCAAACGCCGACTGTCAAGTGCGTGGTGACACGTTTGCCTGCTCGTGCCAGCAAAACTACATTGGCGTGCCACCAAATTGCCGACCAGAGTGTACCATCAATCCAGAATGTCCACCACATCTCGCGTGCATGCAGCAAAAGTGCCGTAATCCATGCGACGGAGTATGCGGCGTGAACGCGCAGTGCACAGTAGTCAATCACAATGCCGTGTGCACCTGCAACGAAAACTTCCGCGGAGATCCGTTCTCCTTGTGCCAGCCCTACCAACCACCAGGTAAGTGCGCTGCTTGATCAGCGTTATTCTCTTGCTGTCTGTATACTGTATGTCGTTGTGCATGGTGTTTTTTTTTCTCTCGTATGTTTCTCTTTGTCTCTTCCTCTCCGCATGCTTATTGTGTGTGAGGCAGGTAAGTACCAAATGTCTCCCTGTCGTCTGTATACTTCTCTGCGTCTCTATTCTACACCTATCGCCAATTGGTATCTAAGGATTTTTTTTATTATCACTCGTACTGTACTATACGTATTACGAAAGGAGATGCTACCTGTTGCCGCAAAGTTGCCGCAATCTGTCGACAGCGCCAAATTGGCCGTCTACCATGTGTGAGCTATTATTAATATGCGATTAATCCCAACATTCTGCGAATATTTTCCATATCTGCGTAAGCGAATTCTATTTACGATTTACCCTCTCCCTACCCTTGACATGGATTTACTATATGCGAAAGGTGGCTTATCTATGACTTTATTATATCCTTATGAATTATATTCTAAGTAATAATGTGATATATCTATGTAACATTTCTGCGTCAGCGTATAACCAAATTCAAAGCTGCGTCTGCGATCAACGGATTTGATCTCTTTAGGCTTTAATTTAACTAACGAAAAAACAATTCGGAAACCAAAGATTTAACCACCATTGAAATTGTTTAGCTTACAAACCAATAATCTGCATAAGTTAACTTTAAGTTTCAGCGAACTAATTATTATTAAGATATTGCGTTTACCATTAAGTTTCATTTAACACGCCTGGTGAGTTCATGCAACTCAATATTACAATGCGAATGCACTCTTATCTACAATAATACGAGTAACAGCGCCAATCACTAAAAAAAACATACCCCTAATTAAAATAAATTTACAAAGATCTTCATCGTTAATCAATAATATTTCCTTCTTACGATTCCACTACATTATTACTCAAAGTTAATTGGCATTTCTTTTCAAAATTAATGATTAATTTTATTTCTCAAATAACGAAGTAATCTATACTACGATAAGCAAAATTAATGCAGCTGATGTACGACATATTAAATGAATAATAATATTGATACCAAAGTCAGTTTTAAAGATTATACTTTTGAATTTTATTAATAGAATGGCAGAGATATGGAGCCTTTGGTATCAAAATTTTTTTTATTGTAATTCCAATAACAATGATTGAAGCGTGACATTTTTCTTCATTAATAATTAATTATCAAGCAAAACACAATAAAAACTAACCCCATTTGAATTTTAATACAAAAAATCATAATAATTTTTACAGTGGGGCCACCGTACTTACCGAGCAAGGTAAACCCTTGCTACCCATCACCCTGTGGCGACAATGCAATCTGCCGTGAACAAAACGGCGTCGGTTCATGTACTTGCAAACCTGATTATTTCGGTGACCCATACGTATCTTGCCAACCCGAATGTACAAGCGATTCTGACTGCCTTTCAACCGAAGCTTGCTTCAATCTCAAATGTCGCGACCCTTGTCAAGGCGTTTGTGGAATTAACGCTGAGTGTTACCCTGTTAATCACAGACCCAGTTGTACTTGTTTACCAGGATTCACCGGAGATGCATTCAGAATTTGTATAAGACCTATGAGAAGTAAGACTCTTAACAAAACCTAGAAACATTTATCACACTTTATCAAATGATATCTAACTTTTTTCAAATTTTGTAAATTTCGATTACCAATACATTACTTGATCTAACAAAGAAATCTTATTTTAGAAGAAATTTAGTGATTTATTTCAATTTATCGTTTGTTCGAATCAAAAAGATAAAATTCATACCTTGAAACCAAAAATATTATTTTTGCACATTGAAATTGACTTTAAAGCTTTGTACGATTTAAAGTTGGATCACATTTTTGCTAAAGGATAATGATCAACATTCATACTTGTTTTAGTCCTTATTATTTTCTTGTCTTTGATGCTTATATAAAAAGTTTATTTGCACGCGTGTGTGTTCAATATCTCATTTTTCGTAGAAAATTAAAAAAATTAGTCAAAACCGCAAGATATAATAGAAGAGCATATAAAATTCGAAATTATTTATATTTAAGATAAGTTTTTTTGTTATAATGCTCTAAGTATTAAATAATTAGTGACTAATGACTAGAACACCAATAGAGGCACTATAAAGATCATAATTTTTGTTCTGTAATCAAACTCAGTTACCAATACTATTGCACAATAGAGAAATACCCACACAAACACTTATATATACACACACACTCACAAAAATGATTTTTTACTTATAAAAAAAACTCGTCCACATTATCAGTTCCGGAGGACCATTGCAATCCTTCACCCTGCGGTCCTTGCAGTCAGTGCAAAGTTGTGAGCGATCAGGCAGTCTGTTCATGTATGAGTAGCTGCATAGGTAGCCCCCCTACATGTCGGCCCGAGTGCGTCGTAAACGATGAATGCTCGTCTGACATGGCTTGCATTAATCAGAAATGCATTTCACCCTGCCCAGGCAATTGTGGACAGAATGCTCAGTGCAAGTGTGTTCGTCATAATCCGATTTGCTTCTGTAGCTCAGGATTCACAGGAGACCCGTTCACCAGATGTATACCCAATCCAAGTAAGATGGAAACTCGATGCTTTCCCTTTCTCCATAACCCAGTAACATCTTTCCACTTTCAGTTTACACCTAGAAATCCATAAATAATACATTTTCAGAATTTATTCAAAGAACTTTTGTTTGACTGGATTCCATGAAAATCGGTTTCTATTACTATAGTATGATTTTTGAAAAGTTTTACATTACAATTTTTTTCCCCTTATTTAGAGTAACAGAGATTTCAATTAAATTTTGAAAAGTCAACTAGTAACACGTAGATCATTAACCAACTCAAACAATTCCTAGAATTACGCGGAAAACATAACTAAATCAAAAAATTTCCTTCTCGCAGCCATAGAAATCATACCACGACCAATAGCGCCAATAAATCCGTGCTTACCTTCACCATGTGGACAGTACGCTACTTGCAACACCATTGGAACTTTGCCCTCTTGTGCTTGTTTACCACATTGTCTTGGTACACCACCGTACTGTAGACCAGAGTGTACTGTCAACTCCGATTGTCCTATGCACTTGGCATGCAATAACGAGCGTTGTCGCGATCCTTGCGCAGGATCGTGCGCTCTTGCAGCGATTTGTAGCGTACACAATCATGTGCCCGTGTGCACTTGTCCCCAAGGATACGTGGGCGATCCATTCACCAGTTGCATTCCACAACCTACAAGTAAGATCGATCGATCGAAGTCGATAATGCGACAAATCGTTACTCCTTCTTTCTTTTTGCTTATTCGAAAAATTGATTATTCTGATCACCCAAAAAAAAAAATTAAACATTTTGTTGTTAATAAACGAATCACTCTAAATTTCCCGTCGCGTAAACTAATAAACTAAACCAACTAAACAAAAGAAAAAATTGAAATCGATGGAGATATTCAAATGTTGTAATTTCACTAGCTCCTGCACCAGTTCTGTTCGAAGATCTATGTAACCCAAGCCCTTGCGGAGCGAATGCCGAATGTTGGGAAGGCAAATGTACCTGTCTTCCAGAATATTTCGGTGATCCGTACTACCAATGCCAACCGGAGTGTGTCATAAACACAGACTGTGACCCGAAGAAAGCCTGTCAAAATAATAAATGCGTGGATCCCTGCGTGGGAGCTTGTTCTCCCAGTGCGATTTGTAACGTGTTCAATCACATAATCATGTGTAGTTGTCCTCAGGGTACCATTGGAAACGCATTCATTCAGTGCAGACCTATGCCAGGTATCAATCAAAGTTTAACCAAACAGCAACACCTTAAACTCGCAAATAATAACCGTGATAACGGTGATGAATTACTTTACTTAGAAATCAGCGTCAACGTGAACCCATGTTTACCATCGCCTTGTGGCCCGAACAGCGTTTGCCGTGCATTTAACGGTCAGGGGGTCTGCACGTGCGTGCAGGGTTACTTAGGAGCACCACCGAGCTGTAGACCGGAATGCGTGGTCGATTCTGACTGTCCTAAGAACGAAGCATGTAACAATCTGAAATGTCACAACCCATGCGCAGGAGCTTGCGGTGTCAACGCCGATTGCCGCGTGTTCAGTCACTCGCCCGTTTGCACATGTCCGACAAATTACATCGGTAATCCCTTCGTCAGATGCGATCCCAGGACCGAAGATCCACCTGAAATTTCGTGTGGTCCCAATGCCGACTATCAGTCGGTCAATGGCAATCCTGCATGCGCTTGCCTACCGGGCATGATAGGCTCGCCACCAAATTGTAGACCAGAGTGCATTAGCAATTCCGAGTGCCCGACTCACCAGGCGTGCATCAACAACAGGTGTTCCGATCCATGTCTTGAGGGCTGTGGTATCAATGCCCAATGTCACGTGGTCAGCCACGTTCCTATGTGCACGTGTCTTGAGGGTTACAGTGGCGATCCCTTTACCATGTGTGCATACAGCCCACAGCGTAAGATAATTTTTTTTTTTTGCAACTAAACGTACAGCGACCTTAATGAAGGCGATCTTATTATCGATATTGATTGACAGACAGAGACATGAGAAGTTATTTATAACTATATATTAAGACGGTTCAAAGCTTTAATATTTTATTGCATTTATCTTAGTTTTTAAGACTTATTCTAGATGTTTGAATTTAATTTTATTGAATTGTGCCATACATTACCGACTAAGTGACGTAGATTGTAGTAGATAACCATATAAAAAATGCCAGCATGATGTGATACGTGACGTAACAATTTCTGACGATTTCTAGCTCCACCGAACCCACCAGAAGTTCAAAATCCCTGTTCGCCAAACCCATGCGGCATGAATGCAGTCTGCCGCGAGCAGAACGGCATTGGATCGTGCACATGTAGACCCGACTACACTGGAAACCCATATGAAGGCTGCCGACCCGAATGTACCATTGATTCCGATTGCCCGACCAATCTGGCCTGCCTGAGGCTGAAGTGTCAGAATCCCTGTCTTGGTACATGCGGTCCCAACGCCGACTGCCAAGTCATTAATCACTTGGCCCGTTGTACTTGTCCACCTGGTTATACCGGAGATCCCTTCAATTATTGCCGCCCTTACCAGCCGCCACCCAGTAAGTCTGCTCAACGAAATTGTCCACCTGAAAATCACCCATCAAACGCAAGCACGATCCTTTTTTTTAATTCATTGATTAATCAACTGGCCTTGCAGCTGTTAAAAGCAACAACAACCCAACCCATAACAGCTTACCCGAACACGCGTGTAACCCAATCGTTTTATTTACCAGTGCCTCATTCAGCGTTGTAATTGCCTACACTTACCCATGCTTCAACATCATTCATTTATGTACGTTCGACCTAGTTTGTCTGACGGCTCAATGTTCTTTTTCATCAGCTTATCCAAATGTGATTTCACGTCACCAAGTATCCTGAAACATAACACCATTATAATGTTTACCCTTGCCTTGCATCAATTTTTAATATAAGATATATCGATTTGGAGTGATCGATAAGCACAAAATCATCGTAATTGTAAGTTTAGATTGTTAGATCTTGTGAAGTGCACTCAACTTAACAACGTTGCACCGTGTTTAAAAAATACATTTGCATCTCAACTACTGTTCTTGCAGAAAATTAAGTTGTCGCATTTTTGTTTTTGCACCGCATACCGTGTCGCTTTTAATTTTCTGCATAACATTCGTTGGGAACAATTATTTTTTAGAACACTGGTGATACCAAAGCGCAGTATTGGCATATGCGATTAAACCCTAATAATTACGTTTCTAACGCCTCGCAAAACAGTGTTTTTTTATAGACAAACACGTTAAAGTTATTACGCAAATAATACCAAAACTCTTAACACGAAACAAATAGTGACTGCTTTTGATAAAGACTGCTTACAATAAAAGACTGAGTTAGTGCAAAATTTTTAATACGCAAGTGCTTATAAGGATATTAACCCAAATAATGTAGGTATTCATATAAAATATTTATTCATATCAACAATGAAAACTGAAACTTTACAAGGAACATAATGACGCCGACCAGAAAGTATATTAAATCAAATTTTCAGTTACTGAAAAACCGACGAATCCTTGCAATCCTTCGCCATGTGGACCCAACTCAGAATGTCGCATCGTGAACGGTCAGTCTGTCTGTTCATGTCGACCTACGTACTTAGGAATTCCGCCGAACTGTCG
The DNA here is from genome assembly GCA_035047105.1 of Galeopsomyia nigrocyanea. Lineage (NCBI taxonomy): Eukaryota > Metazoa > Arthropoda > Insecta > Hymenoptera > Eulophidae > Galeopsomyia > Galeopsomyia nigrocyanea. The sequence goes on along the minus strand of JAWWMK010000008.1, from coordinate 10,644,149 downwards.
ACCTGAATGTGTTGTTAACTCCGAGTGTCCTTTGAATAGGGCGTGTATCAATCACAAATGTGTTGATCCATGCCCTAACCACTGTGGACTCAATGCCATCTGCAGAGTAATCAACCACAGTCCCATCTGCTCTTGTCAAATTGATCACACGGGAGATCCATTTACGAGATGTTTCTTCGTTGAGAGTAAGATAGAAAATTTGGAATTTCAAGTTACAGTTACCTTTAACGGACAGCTAATATGACAACCACATGATAATTCTTTCAGAGCCTACGTATGAAATAAATCCATGCCTACCTTCTCCTTGTGGACCTTACTCAGAATGTCGTAAAGTTGGAACTTTAGCATCTTGCTCGTGTCTATCTAATTATATAGGTAGTCCACCCGCTTGTAGGCCAGAGTGTAGCATTAATTCTGATTGCCCAAGTAATCAAGCGTGTATGAACGAAAGATGTCGCGACCCATGTCCTGGTTTGTGCGGTGCTGAAGCCACATGTGGTTGCATCAATCATATACCCATATGCTCCTGTCCACCATCTATGACAGGCGATCCCTTCAGTTATTGTACACCGATACCTCCTACAACTGAATCACGTAAGATTAATTTCCAGATATTAGAAAAAATCTTGTATCGTAATTATCCATTGTTACCTACTGAGATTATTTGACTTTTTCCATTTTAGAAATCGTTCATAGCGATCCTTGCTATCCTTACCCTTGTGGATCTAATGCGCAATGCAATAATGGACTTTGCACTTGTTTACCTGAATACCAGGGAGATCCATACGTATCTTGTCGACCTGAATGTGTTCTCAATAATGATTGTCCGGTCAATCAAGCATGTAGCAATAATAAGTGTATAGATCCATGCCCTGGCACGTGTGGAAGCTCAGCCTTGTGTAACGTTTATAATCATATTCCAATATGTACGTGTCCCGATGGAATGAAAGGCAACGCATTCATTGCTTGCTACCCATACGGTATGTCCTGTAATTTTTTGGATTCAAAAATTTCTTCAATTAAATGTATCGTAAACCGCGCAATAACATGATATTTTACTTACTCCAATATAGAAGAACCAATTCGAAACCCTTGCAATCCATCACCTTGCGGGCCAAACAGTATTTGCCGTGAAAATTATCAGCAAGCCGTGTGCAGTTGTTTGTCTGGCTATTTGGGCAGTCCTCCATCATGTAGACCAGAGTGTACTCAAAGTTTAGAGTGTCCTCTCGATCGCGCATGCAGTAATCAGAAATGTATTGACCCTTGCGTCGGAGTGTGTGGTCTCAATGCTCAGTGCAGAGTTCACAATCACAATCCGATCTGCACGTGCATGGATCAGTATACCGGAAATCCATTCAGTTTGTGCCAAAGACGTAAGAAAACATTCCCAAACTCTCATCTGAAAAATTTTTCTCCGAGATCATTCACGAAGTTCAAATTGTTTTTCTAGTTCCTCCAGTAATTGCAGAACCGATAAATCCTTGTGTGCCATCACCTTGCGGATCCTATTCGCAATGTAGGGAGATAAATGATTCTCCTTCTTGTACATGTTTACCCGAATATGTTGGAACCCCGCCAAATTGTCGACCAGAATGCATAAGCAACAACGAATGTTCAAATAATTTAGCATGTATTAATATGAAATGCAAAAATCCATGTGAAAACTCTTGTGCTCTCAACGCCGAATGCCATGTCGTGAGTCACACACCAATGTGTATATGTCCTACCGGATATATAGGAGATCCATTTTTACAATGCATTCTGAGACCTTGTAAGATCATATATATTGCTCGATTATGAATCATTCCATCGTTACCGCCCGAATTTAACAATTTATCGTTTTTTCTCAGCGATCGACTACCTTCCAACCACTGATCCTTGCGTACCATCACCGTGCGGTAACAATGCGGTATGTCGTAAACAGAACAACATAGGATCGTGCACATGTATCGAGGGTTATACAGGCAATCCTTACGACGGGTGTCGTCCAGAGTGTGTTATAAGTTCTGATTGCCCAGCCAATCGCGCTTGCGTTAGAAACAAATGTATAGATCCTTGTCCAGGAACGTGTGCTATGTATGCTGAATGTCGAGCAGTAAACCATGTAGCTTCATGCCACTGCATAAATGGATACACCGGCGATCCCTTCAGATACTGTACCCCTGTAGCAGCAGATATCGGTAACTTACAATGAAGATAATTGCTTTTATGTTTCAACTTTTCTTGCTAATTTAGGATATTTATTTTTGCGATATAGTTGAATCTACCCCAGAACCATGTAGACCATCTCCATGTGGTCCTAATAGTCAATGTCGACCCGTTAATGGCCAATCAGTGTGTTCTTGCTCTCCTGGGTATGTCGGCAGTCCACCTGGATGCCGACCGGAATGCACAGTTAGCTCGGAATGTGCACTAAATCAGGCTTGTGTCAATCAGAAATGCGTTAATCCATGCTTACCAGGTCCTTGTGGACTCAATACCAATTGCATTGTCAACAATCATAGTCCATTCTGCACATGCAGAGATGGATTCACTGGAAACGCCTTTACATCGTGTTTCCCTATCGAAAGTAAGAATAACGTTTTAGATGTCGACTTGGATTTTCGTTTCAAAACCGAATTACTAAAATACTTTTTCACAGGACCTATAATTAAACCAACCGTTATTACCAATCCGTGTTTACCATCTCCTTGCGGTCCATACGCGGAATGTCGAGATAGTGGCGGAGTTCCGTCTTGCTCATGTCAAGCCAATTATATTGGCAGTCCTCCAAACTGCAGGCCAGAGTGTAGTATTCATTCTGATTGCCCGAGCGATCAAGCTTGCATCAACCAGAAATGTATCGATCCTTGTCCGGGATCCTGTGGCTTTAACGCAGAATGTAGATGCATAAATCACATTCCATCGTGCTTGTGTCCGGCTGGTTACACTGGTGATCCATTCACAAGTTGTAATTATCAGCCACCCATTCGTAAGTTTTGTACTTTCAATCAGTGTAGCTATCGGAATCTTACTGAAATTAGAATAACCAAACATTTTCCTTATAGCACCAATGGCAGAAGATCTTTGCAACCCATCTCCTTGTGGTAGAAACGCAGATTGTAACAATGGCATTTGCTCGTGCAGACCAGAGTATCACGGTGATCCTCATGTCGAATGTCGCCCAGAATGTGTATTAAACTCAGATTGTCCTTTCAACAAAGCTTGTTTGCAAAATAAATGCCAAGATCCTTGTCCCAACGTTTGTGCTCCAACAGCTCAATGTAACGTCTATAATCACGTGCCCATGTGCACTTGTCCACCTAAAACTACCGGCAATGCATTTGTTTTGTGCAGTCCCGTAAGAGGTGTGCAAATTATCATTTAATCTTAAAGAGATTTGTAAAACTTAATTGTATTTTTATGCCTTAATTCCTCATAATGTTCATTTTCAAATATAGATCCCGTAGTAACTGAACCCTGCTCGCCATCGCCTTGTGGACCAAATAGTATCTGTAGAAATATAAATGGTCAAGCCGTGTGCTCTTGTGTTCCGGGATATCTAGGAACCCCACCAATTTGCAGACCCGAATGTACTCGTAGCTCGGATTGTAACAAAAATGAAATTTGCACGAACCAAAAGTGTAGTAATCCGTGCCTGGGTACTTGTGGCATGGGAGCTCATTGTCAAGTAATCAATCACAGTCCTATTTGTAGTTGTTCTCAAGATTTCACAGGAGATCCGTTCATAAGATGTTTCCCAGCACGTAAGATATACATGTTTGATTTGTTTAAACAATATAGGACGTATAACTACGATGGGTTTTAATTTTTGAAATAATTTTTAGCACCCCCAATTACTGAGATTAAAAACCCTTGTCAACCTTCACCTTGCGGATTAAACGCATTATGTCAAGATATCAATGGTCAGGCTTCTTGTACATGTATGCCTGAATTCAGCGGACAGCCTCCAAATTGTCGAGCAGAGTGTTTGAGTAATAGTGACTGTGCCTTTAATTTGGCTTGTAGAAATCGTAAATGCATTGATCCATGCCCTGGATCGTGTGGTGCAAATACAGAGTGCCATGTAATTAGTCATTCAGCAAGCTGTTCATGTTCGCCAGGTTTCACTGGTGATCCATTCAGTCAGTGTTATTCAAAACGTAAGAATTTCATCATTAAAATTTATCATGTATTCTTCCGATCAGTTATTAGAACAAATGTTAACTTCCACTTAGTTTTCAAAAAAGTTTTTTATTTTTATTTTTTCAAAATACTCTAGTTTAATAAATTTTTTTACTCGTTTTAGCAATAATACCAATTCAAATCTCAACCCCTTGTAAGCCATCTCCATGTGGAAGTAATGCCATATGTAATGAAAGAAATGGAGTAGGATCGTGTACTTGTGCGTCAGATTATATCGGTAACCCTTATGATGGTTGTCGTCCAGAATGTTCTAGTGACGTAGATTGTCCAGCAAATCGAGCTTGCATAAGAAATAAATGTAGAGATCTGTGTCCCGGAACTTGCGGACAATACGCAACCTGCCAAGTAGTAAATCACTTACCCCTTTGTACCTGTCTTCCATCTTATACGGGAGATCCATTTACTTTCTGTCAAATAATTCAAGGTAACATTTATATATTTGGATTGCCTTCCAAACAAAATTGCAGGAACGTCTAAAAAACCATAAATTTCATATTTTAGCCACTACAGAAGAAGTTGAAAATCCCTGTAATCTCAATCGGTGTGGTCCTAACAGCGAATGCCGTGTAAATAATGGTCAGGCAGTGTGTTCTTGTAAACCACAATATTTCGGCACACCTCCCGGTTGCCGCCCAGAATGCACAACAAACTCAGAATGTCCGTTGGACAAATCTTGTGTTAATTTGAAATGCACGAATCCTTGCGTCAACGTTTGTGGCCGGAACGCCAATTGTAGAGTTATCAAACACAGTCCAATATGTTCTTGTTTCGACGGTTACTCTGGTAACCCATTCACAGCTTGTTCACCAATTGGTCAGTGTTATTGATGGCATTAATCACAATTTTTAAAACTTAATTTTCAATAACTCTAATTTACATTCCAGAAAACAAATACCCGATTACAATTGTCCAACCATGCGTGCCATCACCGTGTGGACTTAATTCAGAATGTCGCGTAGTTAACGATAATGCCGTTTGTACTTGCCAACAAAATTATTTCGGCATTCCTCCAAATTGTCGTCCAGAATGCACAGTTAATACCGATTGTTCAAGGGATAAAGCTTGCATAAGGAACAGATGTACCGATCCTTGCCCTGGTTCGTGTGGTTTCGAAGCTTTATGTACAGTTTTTCAACATACTCCGGTATGTACTTGTCCCGAGGGATATACGGGTGACCCATTCAGTTCTTGTCATATCAAACCTCCAAGTAAGTTCGATATAATTTTCAGACTGATATTGAATACATTAGGCGTGCACAAAAATTAACGATTACCTTCAAAATATTTTAGTTGCGGCTACAGAAATAATTGACTTATGCAACCCATCGCCATGTGGTCCTAACACAAATTGTCGCGACGGAGAATGTTCATGTCAACCAGGATATTCGGGAAATCCATCGATCGGTTGTAGACCAGAATGCGTTGCGAATGAAGAATGTCCATTTAACAAAGCATGCGTTCGGAACAAATGCGTGGACCCTTGTATAGGAATTTGTGGACAAAATGCACAGTGCTCATGTCCAAATCACATTCCAATTTGTACTTGTCCAGCTGGGACAAGCGGTAACGCTTTCCTTTCCTGCAATCCTTATGAAGGTATACATTTGAAAATTTTGGAATCACAAAACTATCAGTTTTTCACGTTAACTCATTCGATTGGTATTGTTTCTTTAGTTGTAAATCCACACCCATGCTCGCCATCTCCTTGTGGGCAAAACAGTCATTGTAGGGAAGTTAATGGATTGGCCATCTGTAAGTGTATTGAAGGCTACGTCGGAAATCCTCCAACTTGTCGGCCCGAGTGTGTAGTTAGTTCCGATTGTCCACAACATTTAGCCTGCATCAATCAGAAATGTAAAGATCCATGTTCAGGTGTTTGTGGATTGAATACGCAATGTTCCGTTAGAAATCACAATCCTTTCTGTATATGTAAACAAGGATTTGTCGGCAATCCTTTTACTGCTTGTACACCGCAGTGTAAGTATTGTCACAAAAATATCATCTCCACTTCGCTGAAACAAAAAAAAAAATTGATTTTACTTATCCCGATATTCTTTCATTTTTAGTGGACCCAGTAATACCAGAAATACCAGTTAACCCTTGTTATCCCTCACCTTGTGGTCCGTATGCACAATGTGAAGTGGTAAATCAATCTCCATCATGCGCATGTTTGCCTGGATTTGAAGGCACTCCACCTAATTGTCGTCCGGAATGTCTGAATAACAATGAATGTGCTCATAATTTAGCATGTGTCGGACAAAAATGTAAAAATCCTTGTACAGACTCTTGCGGTGCCAATGCTGATTGCCATGTGGCAAATCACTTGGCAATGTGTTTGTGTATATCAGGTTTCACTGGAGATCCATTCATTCAATGTTCTCCTGTTCCGAGTAAATATTATTTAATTTTCTGTTCAATGTTTCTTATATTTAACGACTTTGGCCTCTTTTAAAAATGCAATTTTCCTTTTAGTTATCGAAGTTAGTAAACCATGCTCACCAGATCCTTGTGGATCTAATGCAATTTGTAAAACACAAGGAAATGCTGGATCGTGCAGCTGTCTCCCCGAATACATTGGAAATCCTTATGAAGGCTGTAGGCCAGAATGTATTATGGATTCTGAATGTACACATAATCTGGCTTGCTTACAAAATAAATGTAGAGATCCTTGTCCTGGAACTTGCGGACAGAACGCATTGTGCCAAGTAGTTAATCATGCCCCTCGTTGTACTTGTGTGCAAGGATATACAGGCAACCCATACACTCTCTGTACATTGGCTCAATTCAGTAAGCTTTTTTTACGATTTACTTCAAATCCAACAATGAATCTTTCTAATTAAAACTTAACCCATTAATTTATTTTATTTCTAAAGCCACACCTGAACCAACTGATCCGTGCAATCCATCTCCTTGCGGGCCGAACAGCGAGTGTCGCGTCAATAACGGTGTTTCAGTTTGTTCTTGTCGACCAACATTTGTTGGTTCTCCGCCAAATTGCCGACCAGAGTGTGTTGTTAATTCAGAATGCCCCTCGCATCAAGCATGCGTCAATCAAAAATGCACTGATGTTTGTGTTGATGTTTGCGGTATTAATGCAAATTGCAAACCTGTCACTCACAACCCAATTTGCTTCTGTGATAGTGGTTATACTGGAAATCCATTCACTCAGTGTATCCGTGACATCGGTATGTACCTATTACTTCCCGGCTTCACTCGGTTATTAAAAATTGCAAATTCATTATTTGAACTTGATATTATAGCACCACCACCACCGCAACGACCTCAAAATCCTTGTGTACCGTCACCATGCGGTGCCAATGCTATTTGCCAACAAGTCGGTGAAACTGCCGCCTGCAGTTGCTCACCTAATTACATTGGAAGTCCACCAAATTGTCGACCAGAGTGTACAATCAACTCAGATTGCCCTGCTAACAAAGCCTGCATGCAAGAAAGATGTAAAGACCCTTGCCAAGGATCTTGTGGTTTTGATGCTATTTGTACAGTTCACAATCACGTACCAATTTGCACATGCCGTGAAGGCTACACAGGAAATGCTTTTGAACAGTGCCGCATTGTACCGACGCAATGTATGAATTTTATTTTGATCGTTCAATCATGAACTCCATTTTATATGTGCTTATCTTATTTAACTTCAACTTTTCGTTGTAGCTGAGACTTACGAAGTAGATCAATGCAGTACCAATCCTTGCGGATCGAACGCCCTTTGTAACAATGGTATTTGCACTTGCATGCCCGAATTTTTCGGCGATCCGTATATTAGTTGCCGACCAGAATGTGTACTCAACACTGATTGTCCTCGTGACAAAACATGTGTTCGAAACAAATGTCAGAACCCTTGTCCAGAACCGTGCGCTTTCAATGCACTCTGTACTGTTGTAAATCACGTACCTATTTGCAGTTGTCCAGTAGGTTTCGAAGGAAATGCATTTGTACAATGCACACCTCATAGAGGTATTTTATCCCTACCATACATTTTCTTTCATCCTCAGCAATTTTGTTTGCGTTTTTCCTAATTATTTTTGAACCATTGTAGATGAGATAACTGTATCTCCTTGCGCTAAATCACCTTGCGGACCAAACAGTCTATGCCGACCGATCAATGGTCAGGCAGTATGTTCTTGTATTCAAGGCTACATTGGCAGTCCACCATTGTGTCGCCCAGAATGTACAACTAGCTCAGAATGTTCTTTGAACCAAGCTTGTGTGAATCAAAAGTGCGTCGATCCATGCAGTGGCACTTGTGGTATTGATGCCATATGTAAGGTCGTCAATCATAATCCAATATGTCACTGTGCATCAAGATTCACCGGAAATCCATTCTCACAGTGCATACCTATACGTAAGATATTTTTTCCTCCTATAAAAGCGAATCCATTAGTTCTTGAAACAGATATAATAGAAAACTTTTTTACAGCGGACACACCACCTGAACCAATTAATCCTTGTCAACCATCGCCATGTGGACCTAATGCATTATGCCAAGTGAATAACGAATCTCCATCGTGTAGTTGTTCACTTGGTTTTATAGGTTCACCGCCAAACTGTAGGCCTGAATGCGTAAGCAATAGCGAATGTCCAAATTATCAAGCTTGCATTAATAACAAATGTAAAGATCCATGCCCAGATTATTGTGGTACAAACGCAGAATGTCGAACTGTCAGTCACATACCAATGTGTTATTGTCCTAGTCAATATACTGGTGATCCATTTACTCAATGTTATATTAAACCAAGTAAGTTCTTTGGTCCTTCAAGGAGAATGTTGGCTAATCTTTTTTTCTTTACCCTCTTCCTAAAATCGTTTTCGTTGAAATTTGTAGTCGACATTCCTGCTGTATCCGAACAACATCCTTGTCAGCCAAATCCCTGTGGATCGAATGCTAGATGCGCCGAACAAAATGGTGCTGGCGCCTGTACATGTAATCTTGATTACACTGGCAATCCTTACACAGGATGCAGACCAGAGTGCGTCGTTAGTAGCGATTGCCCAGCAAATCTCGCCTGCATCAATTCGAAATGCAAGGACCCGTGCCCGGGTACTTGTGGATCGAATGCACAGTGTCAATCTGTCAATCACGTAGCCGTGTGTTCTTGTTATCCTGGTTACAGTGGTGACCCCTATCAATTATGTCAGATTGCGAAACCGATTGGTAGGTTTTTTTTGGAAATTGGTATTGATGAAATGTTTTTTATGCAACGATTAACAAAATCTATTCGAATTTCTAGCCATAATTCCATCAAACCCATGTTCTACAACGTATTGTGGACCAAACAGTCAGTGCAGAGAAATAAATAATATAGCAGTATGCTCATGCTTACCACAATTCACGGGTAGTCCACCAGCCTGTAGACCCGAATGTGTTAGTAGTTCAGAATGTCCGTCGATCAAAGCATGTATCAATCAAAAATGCGTTAATCCATGCCCAGCTGCTTGTGGTCAGAATTCCAATTGCAGAGTTATAAATCATTCTCCGCATTGTACTTGTAGCCTAGGGTACACTGGTGATCCATTCAGCGTTTGTTTCCAAATTCCTCGTAAGTTGGTTTTTAAAATGGTAGTTTAATCATGTTTGATCAAACGAACCGATATAAATACGAAAGTCGTTAATTTTTTTAGCTACTCCACCTCACATAGAACCTGTTGTTTCACAAAACCCATGCATCCCTTCACCTTGTGGTCCTAACGCAGACTGTCGCGACTTAGGCGGAGTACCGTCTTGCGCATGTAGAGATACTTTCATTGGTTCTCCGCCAAATTGCAAACCAGAATGTACCATCAATCCTGAATGCTCGGCAAATTTGGCTTGCATCAGACAGAAATGCCAAGATCCATGCCCTGGTTCTTGTGGTATATCGGCTATATGTAATGTGATCAATCATATTCCGATTTGCTCGTGCCCGGATGGCTATACCGGAGATCCTTTCAGCTTCTGTAATATAAAACCTGAGAAACGTAAGAAAGCATCTAGAATCTAATTATTATATTTCTCAAATGTACCATCCAATATTTACCTTTTTGTGTTCAAATTTTAGCAACAATTTTAACGGATGATCTTTGTTCTGAAATACAATGTGGTTTGAACGCTATATGTAATAACGGCGTTTGCTCATGCTTATCCGAATATCAAGGTGATCCTTATCGAGGTTGCAGACCAGAATGTGTAATAAATAACGATTGCGATTTCAACAAGGCATGTCTCAGGCAGAAGTGCGTTAATCCATGTCAAAATACTTGCGGCCAAAATGCAATTTGCAACGTGTACAATCACATTCCAATTTGCACTTGCCCGCCTGGCATGACTGGAAATGCATTTACATTCTGCACTCCCATTCAGAGTAGTACGTTACCTATCCATTTGATTATTCCAAATTTCTTTAAATGAAATGATGATAAATCTCATTAATTTATACTTTCAATTTATCAGTTGAAGTCTACAACGACCCATGCAATCCGTCACCATGTGGACCCAATAGCTTGTGTCGTGAAATTAACAAGCAAGCAGTCTGCACATGTGTTGTTGGATACCTTGGTTCTCCCCCATCTTGCAGACCAGAATGTATCGTTAGCTCGGAATGCCTTCAGAATCAAGCTTGTAACAATCAGAAGTGCGTTGATCCTTGCCTAGGTGTATGTGGAAATCGGGCTGTTTGTAAAGTCATAAGTCATAATCCAATATGCAGTTGTCCTCAAGGCATGACTGGAAACCCATTCATAGCGTGTTTCCCAATTCGTAAGCATCAATATACTATTTATTTCACCTCATTCAAAGTAATTCTAATTAAAAGTCTAATTTCAATATTTCATTTTAAAGCACCTACAACGTTACCACCTGTAAATCCTTGCATACCATCGCCATGTGGTCTGAATTCTCAGTGCCAAGTTACCAACGATTCGCCATCTTGTTCATGCTCACCTAATTTCTTGGGATCTCCTCCCAATTGTCGACCAGAATGTACTAGCAATTCCGAATGTCCAAATCATTTGGCTTGCATCAATCAAAAATGCCAAGACCCATGTCCAAATTCTTGCGCGCCCAACGCGCAATGCCACGTTATCAGTCACGCACCTAATTGTGTTTGCTCAGCTGGATATACCGGAGATCCATTTCACTATTGCTCCGTGCAAATTAGTAAGAACGCTTTTCTAAGAAAAAAGATTTTTTTCCTTTTTTTTATTGTGTTAGTATAACAATTGTATTAAATGCAGCTCAAGAACCATATTCCGTAAATCCATGTTTGCCTTCGCCGTGCGGCTCAAATGCCGTTTGTAAAGTTCAACAAAACGCTGGATCATGTACTTGTCTACCAGATTATTTCGGCAATCCGTATGACGGATGTCGTCCAGAATGTACATTGGATACCGATTGTCCCGCAAACTTAGCTTGTATCGGACAAAAATGTAAAAATCCATGTTCCGGAGCTTGCGGTCAAAATGCCGAATGTTACGTGCAAAATCATTCACCTACGTGCATTTGTTTTGATGGTTATACTGGAAATCCACTAAGATATTGTCAACGTGTCCCTCCACCATGTAAGCTTGAAATTTGGATAGTATTCAATAAGTTTAACGTTCTTCCACTAAAGACAGTGAACAATTTTCCAATAGCGCCTGCACCGTCAGTTCTTAATCAATGCAGTATCATACAATGCGGCCCATATTCTCAGTGTCGCGAGGTAAATGGTCAAGGTGTATGTTCTTGTCTCCCAGAATTTTTGGGTTCACCACCGGCGTGTAGACCAGAGTGTTCGACCAATTCTGATTGCGCACCGACTCGTGCTTGCGTCAATCAAAAGTGCGTTGATCCCTGCATCAATGAATGTGGCGAACAAGCGATCTGTAGAGTTTTGAATCACAGTCCACATTGCACTTGCAAGCCAGGACTCACTGGAGATCCATTCTCGCGTTGTTATTTCTTGGAATGTGAGTTCACTTATAGAATTATTTCTTTTTTGAGAAAATCATGGTTTATTTAACTAACTATACAAAAAACTTATTATAATTGTAGCACCTCCACCACCGCCATCAAATCCTTGCATTCCATCCCCTTGTGGATTCAATTCTCTGTGTCAAAACGTGAATGGGTTGCCATCTTGTTCGTGCGCTCCAAATTATCTGGGCTCTCCGCCAAATTGCCGTCCTGAATGTACCATCAATTCAGATTGCCCGAGTGATAAAGTGTGCACGAATGAAAAATGTCGAAATCCATGTCCTGGTCTCTGTGGTTCTAATGCTGTTTGCTCAGTTTACCAGCATGCAGCAATATGTACTTGCATTGACGGTTATACAGGAGATCCATTCACAAGTTGTCAATATAAACCACGTAAGCTTATTTTACAAACTTCATTCTCAAATCAAATTTTAAAAAGCTTCAGTTCAATAAAATGATGATAAATTGTGATCCTGCTCTTTTTTTGACAATTGATCGGTTATTTAAAGCCATTTGGAAATTTCTTCAATTCGATAATTTATTGTTATTTTATTGAACGAGTTTTTATTTCCAAAACATAGCTACAAAATGAATTTTTGTAATCATTGTGTTTATTGAAATACATAGCTCAACCACCGGTACCTGAAGATACACAATGCATTTGTGGTTCGAACTCTGAATGTGTAAATGAAGTTTGTAAATGTCTACCAGAATTCTTTGGGGATCCAATCATCGGTTGTCGACCAGAATGCGTTATAAATAATGAATGTCCTAATAATAGAGCATGTATTAAAAATAAATGTCAAAATCCTTGCGTTAATATGTGTGGACAAGGTGCTGAGTGTTACGTCTCACAGCACACTCCAATGTGCCATTGCCCAGCCGGTACAACAGGCAATGCATTTATTTCTTGTCGACCAGTAACAGGTATGTCCAAAACTCCTTCCTCACAATCTCGATCCTTTCGCAATATTTTACTAAAAAACATGTTTTATTCCTTATGTAGCAATACTCGATCGGAGACCATGTGTTCCATCGCCTTGTGGTCTGAACAGTATATGTCGCGAAATAAATGGCAATGCCGTTTGCTCGTGTGCTTCCGAATTTTTAGGAAGTCCACCGTCCTGCAGGCCGGAATGTACCTCGAACTATGATTGCGCGAAAGATCGTGCTTGCGTTAATCAAAAATGCATGGATCCTTGTCCAGGTGTTTGTGGTCAACAAGCAATTTGTCAAGTTCATAATCATAATCCTGTATGCACATGTCCCGAAAGGTATTCGGGCAATCCTTTCATCAGATGCCTACCATATCGTAAGATCATTTATGTTAGAAAGACTGCAAACAGAGATAATACTTTCTATTTTAGCGAAAAGTTCACTGAAAAAAAAAATTTTTTCCAATAGTCTTTTTCAATAGATTTTTCAACCGAGCAAAGTGTTAATCTCTGAACATTTTCAGAAAGAAAAGGTATTAATTCAAAAAATTGTCCATATAGAACCAATCATAGGGCCACCAGTAAATCCATGTCAACCCTCCCCGTGCGGTCCCTACTCAACTTGTCAGGCCATAAACGATTCGCCCTCTTGCGCATGCGAAAATGGTTTCATTGGTTCACCACCGAATTGCAGACCCGAGTGTGTTAGCAATTCCGAGTGTCCAATCAGACAAGCCTGTATCAATCGGAAATGCGTCGATCCTTGCGTGAATACTTGTGGGGCTAATGCCGAGTGTAATGTAGTCAGTCACACGGCTGTTTGCACTTGCGCAAGCTCCTACACCGGCGACCCATTCACGCAATGTATCCCGATACAATGTAAGATATTTATCTGATTGAACGTCAAAATATTCATTTTTACTGTGTTATGTTTAACATGATCAATGTGACATATTGTTTTGACAATAAGCGATTGAAACAAAAAATCTATCCATCGAATTTCAAAATCGCTTGTGATCATATAGTTCTCGAATTAATCACATGCTTCACCCTAATCTTTGACTTTGAAATGTTTTAGTTAACCCTGCGATTCCAGAAAAACTCAACCCATGTATCCCCTCGCCGTGCGGCTCTAACGCCGAATGTAGAGAGCAAAACGGCGTTGGATCGTGTACATGCCTACCCGACTACTTTGGAAACCCATACGATGGCTGTATACCCGAGTGCATCCATGACTCCGACTGTCCGTCGTACCTGAGCTGCGTACAGAAAAAGTGCAAAGACCCTTGCCCCGGTGCATGTGGCCAAAATGCCGATTGTACTGCCATTAACCACTTGCCCTCGTGTACATGTCGCCCAGGATACACCGGAAACCCATTCAGTTTCTGTAGCTTTATGGCCACACCCCGTAAGTTCACCAAAACGTCTATTGTGTGTAAAGTTGCCGTTGCCTCGCTTTTATTTCCCTTGCAGCAGTCATTACCCCACGATTAACAGACGATAAAAATCACACCCAGCTTACCCCAATTCATCCCACACCCTTAATTTCTTACCTTAACGAGCGATTTTAATTTTTTAAGTTCTTTACCACCCATTATCATATAGAAGTTTAGAACTCACGTACTACCATCATCACTGCAACGTACATCAAAAGAAAATGAAGCTTCTAGTATCCACTTATCGTTTGAAACTAAGCAAATAATTTAGAAAACCAAAAGAAATGCAAATTTTAGTTGCGCCACTAACACGAATAAGCGATAAGAGCATTACTTCGAGTTACAAAACAATAATTCACATTACCCGATATCATATCCCGCTTAGTATAACAACTCCTTAACAAAAACAGTTTACTGCAACGACATAGTAAACCTTCATCATTACATCGCAACCCTGAGCAACGCGATTAACCTTGCAAGCGCTTTGCGTGAAAGTAAATTAGATTTTACTAAAAAAAAACCAAAATGAAATGTTTCATCCACCAGCTGTAAACGAGAACGTTTGTTCGCCATCACCCTGCGGACCAAATAGCCAATGCCGAGAAGTAAAAGGCCAAGCCGTGTGCTCGTGCCTGCCCACTTTCATTGGTAGCCCACCTGGGTGCAGACCCGAGTGCATAAGTAGCACCGAGTGTCCATCCGAGTTAGCTTGTGAAAATCAAAAGTGCGTGAACCCATGCCCGAATCCTTGTGGCGTCGGTACCAATTGCAGAGTTGTGAATCACAGTCCAATCTGTACTTGTATCTCGGGATACACTGGAAATCCATTCGCTCAATGTACACCCACACCACGTAAGAATAATTTACTTTTTTTTTTACTTACGTCACGTTGACGAATACATTTAATCCATACACTACTTATAAACTTTCCAGCAATTGAAACTGTAAAACCAATTTACGTAAACCCATGCTTGCCATCGCCTTGCGGTAGTAACTCTCAGTGTCGCGATATAAATGGAGCACCAGCTTGCTCGTGTCTCGATAATTACATTGGCCAGCCACCAAATTGCAGACCCGAGTGTTCCATAAACTCAGAATGTACCAGCGACAAAGCTTGTATCAATCTTAAATGTGTCGATCCTTGTCCAGGATCTTGTGGAGCGTTTGCTGTATGTAGTGTGCACGATCACGTGTCAGTATGCACGTGTCCCCAGGGATACACTGGTGACCCATTCACTCAGTGTAACATTCAACCACCAAGTAAGCTGACACTTATTTTATTTTTTTTTATTTCCAAACGTACCTTAACAATGATTTGACGAGATGACGTTAACGACACACGTAATTTTCAGCATCCGATCCCGTTGTTACTGACAAATGCAATCCATCACCTTGCGGTACAAACGCAATATGTAGAGACGGACAATGCACTTGCCCGCCAGAATTCCAAAAAGGAGATCCATACACTGGTTGCCGTCCCGAATGCGTTCAAAATCCCGATTGCCCACGCGATCGGGCTTGCTTGCAAAGAAAGTGCCAAGACCCGTGTCCAGGAGCTTGCGCTCCAAATGCCATTTGCGCGGTTATCAGTCACGTCCCAATGTGTAGTTGTCCAGTTGGATTAATTGGCAACGCGTTCACTCAATGCACGCCCATACCACGTAATTATCTTTTCATAACAGATCCTAATTCCAAGAAAAGCGAATGTATGAAATTTGATGTAACGCAAAATTTCCTTATTTTAGCTGTAATTTCAACGAATCCATGCAATCCATCACCTTGCGGTCCTAACAGCGAGTGTCGACCGATCAACGGCCAAGCCGTGTGCTCGTGTATCAGAGGTTACCTTGGTAGTCCTCCGACCTGTAGACCCGAATGTGTCGTTAGTTCCGATTGCCTTCAAAATCAAGCCTGTAGCAACCAGAAATGTATAGACCCGTGTATTGGAGTTTGTGGAATCGGCGCACAGTGTAGATCTGTAAATCACAATCCAATCTGTAGCTGTCCACCACAGTATACCGGAAATCCGTTTGTCAATTGCGTCCCGATAAGTAAGCATTTATATTTGAATAATACATAATCTTCAGATGCTTGATTTCATTTAATCTTATAGACGTGACGATTAAAATATTTTTTTAAATTAAATATGAAACTATTCATAGCTAAAGTTTGAGTGAAAATCCTTGCTACCTTTAGAAAAGATCGTGATTCAATTTTCACCAATTATATCGAACATAATTTCCTTTCAGACACAGACCCTCCAGTAATTTCCACAAATCCTTGTCAACCATCACCTTGTGGCCCGAATGCCGAATGCAACGTTGTTAACGATTCGCCATCTTGCTCGTGTCGAGCTGAATTTATTGGAATTCCACCGAATTGTCGCCCTGAGTGTGTCAGTAATAGCGAGTGCGCTAGTCAATTAGCTTGTATCAACCAAAGGTGTAGAAACCCTTGTATAAATGCCTGTGGTAGCAACGCAGATTGTACAGTAGTCAGTCATACCCCAATGTGTACATGTGTCGCATCGTATAGCGGTGATCCGTTTGTTCAGTGTAGTCCTGTAATCATTCGTAAGTATAAGATTGCATTACGATATTCAATATCTTTATTGTGTTCGAATAGTGCTAGAACTGTGTGTAACTTTACAGCAAAACCCACAGTTATTACAAACCCATGTCAACCTAGTCCATGCGGTTCAAACGCAGATTGTAGAGTACAAAATGGTGCAGGAGCTTGCACTTGTAAGCCCGATTACTTTGGCAATCCTTACGAAGGTTGCCGACCAGAGTGCGTCGTAAATACGGACTGTTCCGCAAACTTAGCTTGTATCAGACAGAAATGCCAAAATCCTTGTCCTGGTACTTGTGGTACAAATGCAGACTGTCAAGTTATCAATCACATTCCCATTTGTACATGTTTTGCTGGTTACACTGGAAACGCATTTACTTACTGCAGTGTCCTCAACGGTAATGCATCTTTCACATTTTCTTGTTATTAATTATTCTACAAATTATCGTATTCTTTAATAATTTCTATTATCTTTTGCAGAACCATTACAACCAGTTAATCCATGCAATCCAAATCCATGTGGACCGTACAGTCAATGTCGTGAAAATAATGGACAAGCTGTTTGTACGTGCTTGTCCGAATATATTGGAACACCACCAAATTGCCGACCAGAATGCACTTTCAGCTCGGAATGTCCACCAAAGAAGGCATGCGTGAATAGAAAATGTGTAGATCCTTGTACAGGAGTGTGTGGATTAAATACAAGATGCGAAGTTATTTACCATAGTCCTATTTGCTCTTGCATATCTGGTTATACCGGAGATCCATTTAGTGTATGCTCTGAATTACCGAGTAAGTATTTCGATTAATTAATTAAAGTATACTAAGATAATTGAAAGACATAAATTTAAAATCTTATTGATAAAATTTTCTTCTTTAGTAATAGAACCAGTTAAAACAAATCCGTGCCTTCCTTCGCCATGCGGACCAAATTCAGTGTGTCAAGCTATTAACGATCAAGCATCTTGTACTTGTTCACCTACATTCATTGGGTCACCACCCAACTGTAGACCAGAATGTTCTATCAATGCCGATTGTCCTAGTGATCAGAATTGCATCAACAATAAATGCCAAGATCCATGTCCTGGATTGTGTGGATATCACGCACAATGTAGAGTTTACAATCACGTTCCTACGTGCTCGTGTCCAGAAACATACACTGGCGATCCATTTTCAGGATGCAATCCAAAACCGATCGAAACAGGTAATTAAAAAAAAAAGTATTCTATTTTACGATTAACAAAAAGTTTCATGTTTAAGCTACAATTATAATATTCAATAATACAATTTTTACTGATAAAAAGTTCATTTTCCATTTTCAGTGATAACAAAACCAAATGATCCATGCTTGAACTGCGGATCGAATGCACAATGCACAAGTGACGGATGCGCTTGCTTGCCAGATTACCATGGTGACCCATACATTGGTTGCCGGCCAGAATGCGTTTTTAATCCAGACTGTCCAAGAACTCAAGCCTGTATTAATCAGAAATGTACCAATCCATGCACTAATATTTGTGGCCAAAATGCAGAATGCACAGTTGTGAACCATCTACCAATTTGTACATGTTTCGACGGCATGGCTGGCAACGCATTCGTTGCTTGTTATCCAAAACCTCCTCCAGTAGCCGAAAATCCATGTAATCCATCACCTTGTGGTTCGAACAGCCAATGTCGCAACGTGAATGGCCAAGCTGTTTGCTCATGCGTTCCTGGATACTTAGGCTCACCACCGAATTGTAGACCTGAATGTGTATTGAGCTCAGATTGTCCACTTACGAAGGCCTGTAGTAATCAAAAGTGCATAGATCCTTGTCAAGGAACCTGCGGCATAAATGCACGTTGCACTGTTATTAATCACAACCCGATCTGCAGTTGTCCGGATGCTTTGACTGGCGATCCATTCGCTCTGTGCAGACCCATGCGTAAGTTTAAAAGCTATATAAATAAAATCATTCTTATTCAACAAAATTCATCACAATAACTCTAATTCTCAACAGCTGAACCATCAAGACCACCAACAGTTGATCCTTGCATACCTTCGCCTTGCGGACCAAGTTCGCAATGTCAAGCAATAAATGATGCACCTTCGTGCTCATGCTTGCCAGAAATGAAAGGCGCCCCGCCCAATTGTCGACCAGAATGCGTCAGTAACAGCGAATGTCCAACTCATTTAGCTTGCGTCAATCAGAAATGCCGCGATCCTTGTCCAGGTTCATGTGGTACTTTTGCCGAATGTCGTGTTGTCAGTCACACGCCTATGTGTACTTGTTTCACTGGATATTATGGAGATCCGTTCACCTCATGTGCTCCCATACAAGGTAATGCCATTTTCCTTCTCTTCATGCAATTTCATATTCAGCATCGATCTAGATTTTTTAATTCCGATTATTTCGTAGATATGACGGTGCCGGAACCCGTTACTCCATGCTTACCATCGCCTTGTGGTGCGAATGCGATTTGCCGTGCACAAAATGGAGCGGGAGCTTGCACGTGTACACAAGATTACATTGGCAACCCGTACGACGGTTGTAGACCAGAGTGCGTTATCAACTCGGATTGTCCAGCCGATAAAACGTGCATTCGTTCGAAATGTCAGAATCCATGTCCTGGAACATGCGGTCAGAATGCCATATGCCATGTTATCAGTCATGTGGCACAGTGCACTTGCAATGTTGGTTTCACCGGAAACCCATTTAGCTATTGTTCACCTCATAGAGACCGTAAGTTATATATTGATACTTATTAAATATATTTTTTAATGAATAGTTTGTTAAACGTTGATTTAACCAAACATTTTCGTCAACAGCTGAACCACCAGTACAGCCATGTGTCCCATCTCCATGTGGTCCAAATAGTCAATGTCGCGAGTCTAGCGGTCAAGCCGTGTGCACATGTTCACCAACATTTATCGGAAATCCACCGTTTTGTAGGCCAGAATGTACCGTCAGCTCAGAATGTGCAACAAATATGGCTTGCGTCAATAACAAATGTGTAGATCCATGTCCAAACTCGTGTGGTCTGGCAGCCAAATGCCGAGTGGCCAATCACAGTCCTATTTGTAGTTGCAATGATGGATTCACTGGAAATCCATTTACTAGATGCTACCAAACACCTGGTGTGTATTGACTGCTACAACCGACTTTCGATAGGTAGTAATATTTTTTACAGAATTTTTAAATGACCAATAACATTTTCAGTACAACCACCGACGATGCGACCTACAAACCCATGTGTTCCTTCACCATGCGGTCCATTCTCCGTATGCCGAGATATTGGTGGTGCACCAGCTTGCACTTGCAATGACAATTTCATTGGTTCGCCTCCCAACTGCAGACCGGAATGTACTATCAATTCAGAATGCCCCGCTAATCTGGCTTGCATCAACGAGAAATG
Source organism: Galeopsomyia nigrocyanea (assembly GCA_035047105.1). Classification (NCBI taxonomy): domain Eukaryota; kingdom Metazoa; phylum Arthropoda; class Insecta; order Hymenoptera; family Eulophidae; genus Galeopsomyia; species Galeopsomyia nigrocyanea. Next base: position 10,623,675 of record JAWWMK010000008.1, on the reverse strand, counting down.
TAGAGATCCATGCCCAGGTTCATGTGGTATCAGTGCTAGATGTTCAGTATTTAGCCATGTGCCAAGCTGCAATTGCCCCGAGGGCTACATTGGTGATCCATTTGCAAGTTGCCTTCCAAAACCGCCAGACCGTAAGTTGCACAAAATAGGTTCTACCATATCGATCCATGGTCATTCGTAAGATCTCAAGTAACATGTATCCTGATACTTTTACAGTAAAACCTGCAGTAGTTGACCGTTGCAATCCATCACCGTGTGGATCTAACGCACAATGCAGAGATGGCGTTTGCACTTGTATGCCAGAATATTCGGGCGATCCTTACTATGGCTGTCGACCCGAATGTGTCGCAAGCGACGACTGTCCATACGACAAAGCTTGCATTCGAAGAAAATGCCAAGACCCATGTCCTGGAGTTTGTGCTTACAACGCTGAATGTACGGTCATCAAACATACGCCAATGTGCAGTTGTCCGCCAGGCACAACTGGCAATGCATTTACAACGTGCGTCGCGTACAATCGTAAGTATTTTCGCTATATAATTCAAAGGGGGAAAAATACCGCATTGAAAAATAAAATAATTACAAACATCATATCATTTGTAGCTCCAGAGCTTACAAGACCTTGCACACCATCGCCTTGTGGGCCAAACAGTCGATGCCAAGAAATTAGCGATCAGGCAGTTTGCACATGCGCTATAGGTTTTATTGGCAGTCCCCCGACTTGCCGGCCTGAGTGCTTGACAAGCTCCGATTGCCTTCAGAATCAAGCTTGCGTTAATCAAAAGTGTACGGATCCATGCCCAGGCACTTGTGGTCTTTATGCACAGTGCCAAGTTATCAATCACAATCCCATATGTAGTTGTCCGTCAACTCTTACGGGAGATCCGTTCACTCGCTGTATACCAATACGTGAGTTTATTATTTTCGTAGCTACAAAAACTATTTCAAACAGACTCGACAATGATAAAACTCAATTCTGAATTATCTTTTTTAGCGCCAGAACCCCCTCGAGAAAAAATAAACCCATGCGTACCATCGCCATGTGGTCCAAACGCACAATGTCAAGCAATAAATGATTCGCCGTTGTGCTCATGTCATCCAGGGTTCTTAGGATCACCACCAGCTTGTAGACCCGAATGTGTGAACAACGACGAGTGTAGTTCGTCGCTCAGTTGTATCAACCAGAAATGCGTAGATCCTTGCCCGGGTTCTTGCGGTATAAACGCCGAATGTCGCGTGGTCAATCATGTAGCGCAATGCAATTGCGTGCAAGGATTCGTCGGCGATCCATTCGTCGAATGCAGTCAACAGCCATGTAAGAATTTTCATACCGCATATTTATTGCATAAAATCAATATCAATGACTTTTTTTTATAATTTTAATTATAATTCAACAGTGTACAAACCAGAACCATGCGTGCCATCACCATGCGGAACGAATGCCGTATGTCGTGCACAGAACGGAGCAGGTGCCTGCTCTTGTATGAATAATTACATTGGCAATCCTTACGATGGTTGTCGACCAGAATGTACAGTCGATTCTGACTGCCCTGCCAATCGGGCTTGCATTAATGCCAGATGTCAAGATCCATGCCCAGGAAGATGTGGCTTGAACGCCGTTTGCCAAGTAGTCAGTCATTCACCTCTGTGCACGTGCATACAAGGCTTCTTTGGTGATCCATACGCGCAATGTACATTCCAAAGAGAGCCAGAACGTATGTATATGGAATAAAAAAATTCTTAGATGTAATTCATGAATAATTTTCTTATTTTCATCATTTTTTTTATCTTCAGCGCCGCAACCAGTCTATCCATGCACGCCATCGCCTTGCGGACCTAATTCTATATGTCGCGAGAACGAAAATCAAGCTGTTTGCACGTGCAAACCAGAATTCATAGGAAGTCCTCCAAATTGCAGACCCGAATGTGTATTGAGTTCAGAATGTCCTGCAGAGCTGGCTTGCATCAATCAGAAATGTAAAGATCCGTGCGAAGGCACGTGTGGTATTCGAGCGCAGTGCAGAGTTATCAATCACAGTCCAATATGTTTGTGTCCAAACGGAATGACCGGAGATCCATTCCGACAATGCATTTTACAAGAACCTGGTAGGAATTGCTTTCAAATCACAAAGTTCGAAATTAACAAGCCTGAAATCATGCTTATCGTATTTTTATTTATCTTTGCAGTCGTCGAACCGGAACGTAAAGACCCGTGTAATCCATCGCCATGCGGTCCAAACGCATTGTGTAGAGCAATAGGAGACAGTCCAGTATGTACATGTATGAATAACTATATCGGCACACCACCTTACTGCCGACCAGAATGTTCAATTCACGAAGATTGTACAAGCGATAAAGCTTGCATCAGAGAAAAGTGTAGAGATCCATGCCCAGGCTCTTGTGGCTTTAATGCACGTTGCACTGTGCACAATCACATACCAAACTGTGTTTGTGTGGAAGGCTTTACCGGAGATCCATTCAGTAATTGCTATCCTAAACCAATAATAGAGCCAAGTAAGTAACAATGGATGAATCTAGTCAAAGGATTTTCATTATGCCTAATAATATATCTGTGATGAATAAATTATTATGAGACTGAGATTTACGTATATGTCTTTTGATAACTTTATTTGATGTGATATCGATACCAAAATGATAATTTAATATATTTTGTATTTCAGTTGAATTTACAGTTTTAGCTAGTTTGATATAATTATTTTACATTTTCAGGACTGCATTAAATTCTAAATTAATATAATTATTCTCAAACTATACTGCAAATATAAACGTTTCATTTACTGTACTTTCAGCGGTCATTCCCCAGGATAAATGTACACCCTATCCCTGTGGATCAAACGCCCAATGTAGAGATGGAATTTGCACATGTCTGCAAGAATATTTCGGAGACGCTTACAGCGGATGTCGACCCGAGTGCGTTCAAAATTCCGAATGTTCGCGCGACAAAGCATGCATTCGCAACAAGTGTACGAACCCTTGCGCGAACGCGTGCGCTCCGAACGCGGAATGCGCGGTCGTAAATCACTTGCCAATGTGTAGCTGTCCCGTGGGCATGACCGGAAACGCATTCGCTCTATGCATCAAATTAGATGGTTCGATTTTTCTTTCATTTCTCAATGACGACTGACCCCCGTAACATTCAAGAATATCCATCTAAATGACGCGCGACTATAATTTCTTTTAGATCCTCGACCCGTGGACGTTTGTAATCCATCACCATGCGGTCCCAACAGTCATTGTCGACAGTTCAGTAATCAAGCCGTGTGCACTTGCCAACCTGGCTACTCGGGCACTCCACCATCGTGTAGACCAGAGTGCGTTGTAAATAGCGATTGTCCGAAGAACCGCGCTTGCCAGAGCTTCAAGTGCGTCGACCCTTGTCCTGGATCATGTGGTTTCGAGGCTTTGTGTACAGTTGTCAAACATTTCCCGATATGCAGTTGCCGGCCCCAATATACCGGCGATCCATTCATAAGCTGCATACCGACTCGTAAGCTTCGTTTGTCCGCAAAGATTGTACCAATGTTTCTTTATTCTTTCCTGTACTCACGTACCAGTTTTAATGATTTTATTTTAGCGTTACCACCTCCCCCGCAAGAGAAACCCTGCGAGCCATCGCCTTGCGGTCCAAGATCTCAATGTAAGGTGGTGAACAATCTGGCTTCCTGCTCGTGCCTGCCGGAGTACATTGGTTCACCGCCCAACTGTAGACCCGAGTGTATTAGTAACAGTGAATGTCCTAGTCAATTAGCTTGTATTAATTATAAGTGTACAGACCCGTGCCCAGGCTCGTGCGGTTCGAACGCCGAGTGCTCGGTACTTAGTCACAACGCCAATTGCGCATGCCCAGCGGGCTACCAAGGAGATCCATTTACCCAGTGTGTTCCAAGACCTGGTGAGCAGCATCCCGATGATCAACGACTTTATCCTACTCGCAAGATTTGTATTAATGAATGTTTTCTTTTAGTAACCCCACCGCCAGTAATAAAACCAAGCGTAGCGATATGCCTACCATCCACCTGTGGTCCCAATGCGGTATGTCGCGTTGTAGGGGAAGTAGCTACGTGCACCTGCTATGCCGATTATTATGGAAATCCTTACGAGGGTTGCAAACCTGAGTGTTTAGTCGACACTGATTGCCCTCTCAACTTAGCTTGTAATAGATTGAAGTGTCGCGATCCTTGCCCCGGCAGTTGCGCTGATAACGCGATCTGTCAGGTCGTCAATCATCGTCCAATGTGTTCCTGTTTGCCGGGTTATACTGGAAGTCCATACTCATACTGCAGCTTCGTTTCGATCAGGCGTAAGCTTCAACTTTACTCAGTTGTTAACCCCGCGTTTCTAGCCAAACGATGTAACCCTAACGATATTTTATCACCACAGCACCTCTAGAAGTAAATCCATGCATACCTTCGCCTTGCGGCCCGAACAACGTGTGTCGCAGCTCCAACGGAAAAGCAAGCTGCACGTGCTTGCCACCGAATATCGAAGGTCCAAACGGCTGTAGACCCGAGTGTGTCGCAAATTCGGAATGCCCGACCAATCGCGCGTGCATCAATCAGAAATGCCAAGATCCATGCCCTGGTACTTGCGGTTTAGGCGCTCGCTGTCAAACTATCAGTCACAATCCAATTTGCTCGTGCTCGCTGGACGAATCTGGCGATCCGTTCGTCAAGTGTTTCAAACTAGCTCGTAAGTTTTATAACATCCCGCGCTTGCTCTAACCACCCCATGCTTTTTTTTGCCGAAAGCTTACCAAATTATTTTTTTCGTTAACAATTTAGAGCCTCCAGAAAGAGTAAACCCATGCGTACCATCTCCGTGTGGTCCGTTCTCTGTGTGTCAAGAACGCGGTGATTATCCATCGTGTTCTTGCACTCAGGGTTACATAGGTTCACCACCCAATTGCCGTCCAGAATGTCGAATCAACGAAGAATGTAACAGCGATCAAGCTTGTATCAGAGAAAAGTGTAGAGATCCATGCCCAGGCTCGTGTGGTTACAATGCCGATTGTCGTGCATTCAGACACAATGCCATTTGTACTTGTCGCGAGGGTTACACAGGCGATCCATTCACGAATTGTTACCCGAAACCACCAAGTAAGATTTTCGACGCTGAACGTCGACAGAACTAGCTAATGAAATCCTAAAGACTCTTTAATCAAAAACTTCGTCGTACTTTTTTTTTAGCCTTACCACCACCGGCGAAGAAAGATCCCTGCAATCCATCTCCTTGTGGATCCAATGCTCAATGCAACAATGGCGAGTGTACGTGTGCATTGGGTTACTTCGGTGACCCTTACACGGGTTGTAGACCCGAGTGCGTGCAAAATTCCGAATGTGCTGCCAACAAAGCTTGTATCAATTACAAATGCGTTGATCCTTGCCCTGGTATTTGCGGTCAGAACGCTGTATGCAACGTTGTTAATCACATTGCCATGTGTAGTTGCCTCGATAATTACGAGGGTAATCCATTTAGTCAATGTAACCCGATTACCAGTAAGTTTACGATACACGATCCCGAGCCTTTTGTGCAATCTTACATTTGCGCTTGTTCCGCAATGATTTTGCGTTTGAATAATCACGGCGAGATGTAAGATGCTACATAAAGAATAATCCAGCTTTCAACAATTCACTCACCAACCAAACTCTCCGCAGAAAAACCACCAAACGTCAGACCATGCTTACCCTCGCCCTGCGGTCCAAACAGCGTTTGTCGCGAGTACGGCAATCAAGCCGTGTGCTCGTGCCAGCAGGGTTACTTTGGTGAACCACCTTATTGTAGGCCCGAGTGTCTCGGCAGTTCCGACTGCGAGCAATCTCTCGCCTGCATCAATCAACGTTGTCGTGATCCTTGTCCTGGTTCCTGTGCACCTAATGCTCAATGCAGCGTTAGAAGTCATAACCCGATTTGCATTTGCCCAACCGGATACATCGGTGATCCGTTCACCTATTGCAAGAGTAAGTAGATGGAACGATAAGAGTGTTCTTTTCCAATTGCGCTGGTACCGTTTGAATTTTGATCTTATCCCACACGTCGTTTTACTCGAAAATATCGATTGGAATTGAGGTTTTGCGATAGTGACGTGAAGATCGATCGTCAAACTTTACCCGTGCCAAAAGAAACAAAAATTTGTTTTGTGCGAGAAACTAGAATGTATGCTATCCCTTTAGAACCAACGGAACCAGAACCCAAGCCCCGACCCGCAGACCCTTGCTACCCATCGCCATGCGGTGCCAACAGTCGCTGCCAACCATCACCCGACGGCACGAAAGCCTTGTGCTCGTGTCTACCCGACTACTTTGGCACTGGCAATCAGGACTGCAGACCCGAGTGTTACGTCAACAGTGATTGCTCTCATGATCGCGCCTGCCTGCGACAGAAGTGCGTTGACCCATGTACCAACGGACCTTGTGGCGTATCTGCCGTTTGTAAGGCTTTCGCTCACAGAGCTAACTGCGAGTGTCTCCCTGGATTACTGGGCAATCCATTCGTTGCCTGTATTACCAGTAAGAATTGTTTTTTTCACACCCATTCCATTCGCGAATATTTATCGATATTTTATTTATTTATAAGTTTATTTATTAAGGCTTTTTGGCGATTATTATCATCATATGTTTAAACCAGAAATGAATTTGTTGTTTTTTTACTGTTTCAGAGATATTTTACATGTTTTTTTCTCTCTTTTTTTATTCTTTTTGTACATACTTGCATGTTTTTTTTATCTTACAATTTCTGTTTCCAAACAAAATGTGTCTCTCATTTCTGTGTTTCAATTACGTAGTTTAGATGATATGCATGCCTACTTTTATATTATAATCATTATATTATTTATTTAGACTATTTTACTTGTGTATATAAATTTTGTGTATGCATTTTCTTGTATTTAATGCATGCTTTTATTTATTCTGCCTGTGTGTTTCGTAGTTTTAAGTTGCTTCCCCGCTATCTTGCGCAATTGAAAAATCGCTCTTTCATATTTCACAGTGATATTTCAATTAAGCGCAGCCTGAAAGAAGAACAGATCGACAATCGTTCGATGGTTTTATAAGCTAGTCAATTGATTGTTGCGTTTGTTATTTCTTTTTTGGCAGGATTTTCGTTCGAAAGAAGTTCCTTTATAAATACGATACATGTAAAAATATCATACACTCGTTGATCAATCTTTTCCTTCGTGTGTGCACTTTAAATAAATGCAAATAACTTTTTACTTCACACTGAAAAATATTATTAGCACAATATATATGTTAATTATAAAATCTTGTGAATAGAATATAAATGCACACAACGCACTGTGTGACCTTTGCACTGCAAATTTACTCTATAAAATAAAATTGAGTGTCTTTTTCCAGTAAGCCAAATTAGTTGGGTACATAAGCCTCATGTATTAATACTAGGTCTGACCATATCCTGATGGTATCCACTTAAAATTTCAACTCGCTCAAAAGCCCAAACAGTGACATTCCATCCCTTCAAAAAGTTTCAAAAAAGCACATATCACGAACATTCTTTCCAACGAAATCCAATCACTTCGACCAACTTGCATGCTCTGTAAAAGAAAATCACATCATAACACAGAAATCAAACACCATCGCCTAACTTTTACAGGGCCGGAGCCAACACCTCCTCCACAGCAAGTGCGTCCGTGCATTCCATCGCCATGCGGCGTCAATACCTATTGCCGCGAACGTTACGACTCGGCAGTTTGCGAATGTATACCTGATCATCGTGGTGATCCATGGGTTGGATGTCATCCAGAGTGCGTGGCTAATACCGACTGTTCCAACTCACAGGCATGTCTCAGGCACAAGTGTATCGATCCTTGCGCTGGCACCTGTGGCATTGGCGCTGTGTGCTCAGTGTCCAATCACGTGCCAATCTGCACGTGCCCCTATCCACTCGTGGGCGATGCCTTCACCCAGTGCAAAGAGTCAACTGGTGAGTTTTATTGTGTTTTTATGATCTTACAGTTTTTTTTTTACTTCAGTTTGTGTGGTACAATTAAATATTTTCTGATAACCTTTCTGTGATTTATTTCGTTGTACTAACTTGAAAGTACCGCAATAAGTTGCGCACTCATACTACTCTAGAAATAATAATAACGTCGACGTTGAAAACCAAAAAAAAAATGTTATTCAAAGTACACTAAACTATATTGAAAAACAATGTACATCGATTGGTTAGTAAAACAAAACTGCATGCAAATGAATTATTAAATAGATCTAGGAAAGCACAACCCGTGCTTGCCCAACATCTGCGGCCCTCAGACCATCTGTGAGAACGTGAATGGCCAAGCGATCTGCCGTTGTCTACCTGGACTACTCGGTGACCCGTCCGACGTTGCTGGTTGCCACGCTGAATGTGTGTTGAGTTCCGATTGCGCTGGTGACAAGACTTGCGTCAATTTCCGCTGCAAGAATCCTTGCCTCGAGAACGTCTGCGGTGCTGCGGCCACTTGTCGCGCCATCAATCACAGTCCGCTCTGTAGCTGTCCGACTCCTCTTATTGGCAATCCTTTCGAGGAATGTTACGAAGGAAAAGGTTTGTGCACTAATTTAATATTTCTGTTTGTGTTTAGTACATGAAGAACTTGAAAGTTTCGCACGGCAATTTGAAAAACTTTTAATTAAAGAACATCTCCAGTCGGCAATATCAGTATTACAATTTTTATTTTTCTTATAATAAAAAGAATATCGTTCATAATTGTATCATGAAGTTATTTTACCAGTTTCATTAAATTTTAGCAATAATAAAGCTATAGAAAAGTATTTTACCGAACGTCTGACCATACCGTTTACTTTTACTACTGAATTCCCGAAACTCATTGCAAACGCGATGATTTTTTCGTCCAAACTTTGCAAACTTTGATCTTTATCATTTTTATAAGAATTAAGCTTACAAAATTTATCTCATATTAATAATTGCGTAAAACTCAGTATCTAAAAATCCAATTTCGCCATTTCCAGTCGACGAACCATGCAATCCAAGTCCATGCTCGAGCAACGGCGAGTGCCGCGTACGCGGAGGTGCTGCAATCTGCATCTATCCCGAGTGCGTGGTCAACTCCGACTGCAGTCGCGACAGAGCTTGCTACTCGCAGAAATGTCGCGATCCATGTATCGGAGCTTGCGGTATAAATGCCATCTGCCGCGCTGTCAATCATCAACCCGTATGCTCCTGCCCCACTGGTTATTACGGCAGTCCACATATCGAGTGCAAATATGAACCCGTCACTCGTAAGTATTGCTTTTGTCAAAAAGTTATTCTCGGTCCATTTGAGACGAGCAAAAATTGCATAATAAAACTTGCTATCTTTAACTTTGCAGCACCAAAACCAGAGTGCACTGACAACTCGGAATGCGCCAACGATCAAACCTGCTACAACCAGAAATGCGTCAATCCATGCACCCTTGACTCTTGCGGACAGAACAGCCAGTGTCACGTACAATTCCATCGTGCCATTTGCGCTTGCGAGGAAGGTTACACTGGAAACGCTCACCAATACTGTCGCGAACGTAAGTATTATTCAATTCTTCATTTACCCGCGCAGTATCTACTTGTCACGCAAGTAAACAAACTAAATTATACTTCATTATCAACAGTGGGCTGTCGCAGTAACGACGAGTGTCCGTTGACTCAGTCCTGCGTCAACAGCGAATGCGTGGACGCATGTCTGATAACTCAGTGCGGCGTGAACGCATTGTGCCAAGTGGATGGTTTCCACAAGGCACGTTGCTACTGCCAGGACGGCTATTACGGCAATCCATACGATCGTTGCGAGAGGCCAGAGTGCACCAGCGACAGCGAGTGCGCTTACAACTTGGCTTGTCAGAACAACCGTTGTGTCAGCCCATGCAACTGCCCAGTGGGTGCCGATTGTCACGTGCTCTATCACAGAGCCTCGTGCCGATGTCCACCGGGTTACGTTGGTGACGCTTACACGGAATGCCGTAAAGGTAAGAATCTCTTATCTGTTAACAAAAGCTTTGAATTCTGTGAAATAATTATCGTTAAGCGCCGATGGTAATCGATATTTTGTTTAATTTTTCCAGAAGTAGTAGAGAATCCCGAGTGTAGAATAGACGCGGACTGTCCGAGCAAGTTGGCTTGCTTCAACAACGTGTGCAAGAACCCATGCGTCGTGTCGAAACCATGCATAGCCAACGCGATGTGCACCGTCATCGACTCCTTGCCCATGAGAACTATGGTGTGCGAGTGTCCGAGAGACTTCGCTGGAGACGCTACGAAAGCGTGCGTCAGAACCGACACTTCCATTCGAGTAACCTGCCAATCCGACTCGGAATGCTCACCGGACGCAGCTTGTCTGAACAGACAGTGCGTGAGTCCATGCCTTGCCAATCCTTGCGCTCATACAGCCGAGTGCCGCGTGCAAAATCACCGACACGTCTGCGAATGTGCACCTGGTTACGTTGGTAATCCGTACATCGATTGCCAACCCGACACCGTACCACATCCCGAGTGTCGATCCAACTCCGAATGCCCGTCCGACAAAGCTTGCATCAACAAGATCTGCCAGAATCCTTGCATGAACAACAGGTGTGGATTGAACGCCGAGTGCGTCACCATTCAACATCATCCGATCTGTCAGTGTCAGCAGGGACTCGCTGGAAATCCACAAGTTCAGTGCTTCGATGGTACGTATTCTATTATCTATCGATCCATTCATTTTCGTTTCTCTCCTACAAAATATAAATCATACGTATCTTCATATCCAGTCGAGTGCAAATCGGACAGCGATTGCCCGTACGACAAATCCTGCCGTAACACCGTATGCGTGACACCATGTCTGACCGATAACATCGAGTGCGGTCGTGGTGCCGAGTGCGTTGCCATTGCCCATCGAGCTCAGTGCTCGTGTCCAGCTGGTACACAGGGTGACGCTCGTGTCGCTTGCACAACGGCGCGTTGCCAGTACAACGAGGACTGCGCCGATCACGAGATCTGCGAGCGATTCAATCGCGTCTGTCGACCGGCTTGCGACGACAACAGCTGCGGTAGCAATGCCATCTGCCTCGCGCGCAATCATCAGCCAAAGTGTAGCTGTAAGTCTGGCGCTCACGGCAATCCTTACGACGATTGCGGTAAGTTTGAGTTAAACTTTTTTTCTGAAAACATACGAAGCATCGAAAATTAGTTCAATCGTACTTATGATTATTTAATTTTTAATTTTCAGAACCAAGAACCAAACCACCAACTCAACCTGAGTGTACTGAAGACAGCGAGTGTCCTGCGACGGAAGCCTGCGTCAACGCTGCATGTACGGATCCGTGCGCGCTTTCCAGCACGTGTAGCGAGGAGCAAGAGTGTCGTGTACTCGGCACTGTGCCTGTACGAACGATGATCTGTCAATGTCCACCCGACACCGTCGTTGACTCCAATGGCAAATGCAAGAGGATCGGTAAGTTTCATTCCTCTTTTTTTGCCGAAAAAATTGGGCGAAAGGATCGAATAATCGTAAATTTTTTTTTTCGTTCAGATATCAAACCAGTATGCACAGCGGACGAGGAGTGCAGCGACAGTCAGAAGTGTTTGCGAGGCAATTGCGTTGACGCGTGTCACGTGACCCGTTGCGGTTACAACGCTCAATGCAGGGCGGAGTACCATACCGGCAAGTGTGTCTGTTCATCCGATTACACTGGCAATCCGTACATCGAATGCTCGATAGGTAATTTATTTTCGATCGAAATCACATCATTCCATTTTATGGATCAAGTTACCAAGTCGTTTCCTTTTATTCTAGTAACTATACCACCGATGCCACCTGTCCAACCCGAGTGCTACTCGAACGACGAATGCAGCCACGACAGGCAGTGCATAAACTCGATATGCGCGAACCCGTGCGTGCAGAGTGACGTGTGCGGTCAAAATGCTCTTTGCCACGTCGACAAACATCACGCCGTGTGCCGTTGCCCCGACCATTACATGGGCGACGCGAGAGTCGAGTGTATACCACCGGCAATCATCGTGCAGTGCACTCGTAATAGCGAATGCGCTGGTACCGAGTCGTGCTACAATGGACTCTGTATAAGTCCTTGCAATTGCGGACCCAATGCCAAGTGTTACGTCAACAACCACTATCCGAGCTGCGTGTGCTTGCCCGGATATTCTGGCAACCCTCAACTTGGATGCTTCAAATGTAAGCTATCTTTAATCGTCGTTAAAATTACCGGAATCCGCGATGCAAAATACACGATATACTTATTTTTTTTAAATATTTTTACAGTGGAATGCGAGTCCGACACGGACTGTCCGTACAGCGACACCTGCTACAACAACCAGTGCATAAGCCCGTGCGTGATCGACAACCGTTGCGCCATCAACGCCGAGTGTATAGGCAAGAATCATCGCGCCACCTGCAAATGTAATCCAGGTTACATCGGTAATCCCGAGATATTGTGCGAGCGTCCCGAGTGCACATCTCACTACGACTGCCCGTCAAACTTGGCCTGTCAGAACTTGCGTTGCGTCAATCCATGCGCCATCGACTCGCCGTGCGCTCGCAACGCCGAATGCTACGTTTCCAATCACGAAGCCGCGTGCAGATGTCCGGAATACTTACCGTCCGGTAATCCATACTCGTACTGCGAGAAGAAAACGCGCTTGGAGCCAACCTGCGTCAAGGATTCCGATTGCCCGAGCCGATTGGCTTGTATCAACGATGAATGCGTGGAGCCTTGCACGGTTATCAGGCCTTGTACGGAGAACGCCAAGTGCAGCGTGTACGACTCTGTGCCCGTGAGGACGATGGTTTGCACTTGCCCGCCTGGATGGTTCACCGATTCCGAGGGCATTTGCCGTATCGGTAAGTTTGCCTCACGTAATTTCGAATAGTTTCTCACGATACATTGTCTAACCTCCGCTTTCTTTGTTTTCACAGTGCCGATAGAGGGACGAGGAGTGTGCACATCCGACGACGAGTGCCCGGACAACAAGTCGTGCATCAACCGTCTGTGTCGCGAGCCGTGCAGCTGTGGCATCAACGCCGTGTGTCACGTGAAGAATCATCGCGCGATCTGCTCGTGCGAGCCCGGCTACGAGGGTAATCCCGAAGCGGCGTGTCACAGCGTCGAGTGCGAGCGCAACTCCGAGTGCGCCTCCGACAAGACGTGCCACAACAACAACTGCGTCAATCCTTGTCTGCTGTCGGACGTTTGCGATCCACACGCCGAGTGCTACGTATCCAACCACGTGGCCGAATGCCGCTGTAGACCTGGACACTTTGGCAATCCCCAAATTGGCCATTGTAAGCCGATAGGTTGTTACAGCAACAGCGATTGCACGGGCGAGTACGCCTGCGTGAACATGCAGTGCGTCAATCCGTGCCTGCGAGACGAGACCTGCTCGCACAGGGCCGAGTGTCACGTGAGGAATCATCTGGCGATCTGTAGATGTCCACCTGGCTACAGAGGCAATCCGTACGAGGCGTGCGAGCCCGAGGTTGTACCCGAGTGTCGCGAAGACCGCGATTGCGCAGGTCTACTGGCTTGCTTGGACAACCGCTGTCGGAATCCGTGTGCCGTGATAGAGCCTTGCTACGAGCCATCTACTTGCAAGGTTCTACCCGACTTGCCGGTACGCGGCATGGTTTGCGAGTGCCCGAGTGGCTACATCAGCAGCGGCAGTGGTACTTGCAAGGTCATCCCATTCGTACCAAGAGAGTGTAGGAGAGACTCGGATTGTCCATCCGACCGAGCTTGCGTCAATGCCATCTGCGTGGAACCTTGCGCTTGCGGTACCAATGCCGTCTGCAACGTGATCAATCATCGGGCAGTCTGCTCGTGCATCACCGGCTACGACGGTATACCCGAAGTCGAGTGTCTGCCGGTCGGACAGTGTACGCACAACGACGACTGCCCGGGCACTCACGAGTGCATCAATCATATCTGCGTGGAGGTGTGCGAGCCGTCGTTGGAGGCTTGCGGCAAGAACGCCGACTGCTGTGGTATCAACCACAAGGCGGTTTGCACTTGTCCACCCGGCAGCACCGGCAATCCATTCCATCAATGCGTGTTCATCATCGGCTGTCGCAAGAACTCCGATTGCCCGTCCGACAAGTCCTGCATCAACGAGTTGTGCGTCAATCCGTGCACCGACAATCCATGCACCGACAAGGACTCCGAGTGTCACGTCTACAATCACGTTGTCGAGTGCGCCTGTCCACCTGGCCAAATTAACACCGCAGTTGGCTTTTGCGTGCCAAGTGAGTATTCGATAGCGAATGGAATTGCGATGATTACGAATGGCGAAGACGAGGGAAGCTCATTCACTTATGTTTCACAATTTCTTTCAGCACCTGTTTGTGTAAATGATGATGATTGTCCACATCATCAGTCCTGTATCAATGAGCTGTGCGTGAACCCATGTGCGGAAATCAATCCATGCGGTATCAACGCCATTTGTCAGGTTCTCGATACGCATCCGATTAGAACGATGACGTGCGAGTGCTTGCCGGGCTACCACGGCAATGCTATCGAACGTTGCGAACCAAGTAAGATTTTTCCTTTCGTTTTCCATGAACTTTTCAAGGATTTAAATTTTATTCATTCGCGAATTTCCGTTGTATTTTCAGGATGTGTACTCAAGAAGGGACAAATTCACAACGAATACGGAGAGTGTGTCTGTCCACCGTATCACACGATCAACGAGTTCGGTGAATGTATCCCATGCCATCCAGATTACGTAATCACGAATAACGAATGCAAGCCCCGAACGATCATTGACTTCAAGAAGAATATGGGCGTCAAGTGTCTGTCGGATGGAGTTTTAGTGAATTTGACCGGTGAAGGCGAACCGTTCGACGGAATTATGTACGTTAAATACTACAGTTCCGACGAAGAATGCAGACGAGATCTGACACTTCGCCAAGGCGACATTATTAAGGAAGAGTTTAAGGTGGCCTTTGGTACTTGTGGATTGACCCATGTTAACGTGAGTACCCCTGAAATGTTATTATACCGATTATTTTAATTGATCAGCGATGTAACTGAATTTTTACTGTGCGATTTAACAATAAGAGCGGGGACTTGTCTCGTTAATAAAATTGACATTGACAAACAAAATGGCAGAAGCTACAATAAAAAGAAAAAAAAAATTTTAATCATCACTCTCACATGTCCTTCCAACAGGGAGTCGCCACGTTCACCTTGATAATCCAGAGCCACAAGAAGCTCATGACTTACAACGCGCAAGCGTACAGTATCAAGTGCATCTACCAGATCGGCGAGCAAAACATCACGCTAGGTTTCAACGTGTCGATGATGACGACCGCCGGCACGATAGCCAACACAGGACCACCGCCCGTGTGCACAATGAAGATCATCAGCGAGAACGGAAGCAGCGTGAACGAGGCCGAGATCGGCGACGGTCTACAGCTCGAGGTCGAAGTCACACCGACCAGTGAGTATCGATATGCGATATATGCGATCGAGTATGCAAATGCACGGCAACGAGGACACTTATTAAATGTATATGTACGTAACGTGCGTGTCTTACTCATTGCAGCGATCTACGGTGGCTTTGCTCGCTCGTGCGTGGCCAAGACGTCGGACAACAACACGGAGAACGAGTATCTGGTGACGGACGAGAACGGCTGCGCAACCGATCCTTCGATCTTCGGCCAGTGGCAGCAAGACGACGATCAGAAACTCACTGCCAGCTTCAACGCCTTCAAGTTCCCAAGTAGCGACAACATACGCTTCCAGTGCAACATTCGCGTCTGCTTTGGAAGGTGTCAACCGGTGAGTGTGCCATTGCGATTGTTGCGCAATATTGCAATTCTAATGACGCGATCGTTTAAAACTTGTATTAATTTTACAGGTCAATTGTGGAGGAAGGAATGCCTTTGGACGTAAACGTAGGGACACGATAGGTGACAACGACACTGCCATGAATCTACCTGATAATATTATCGGAGACGAGCGTGGAAACATAGAGGTCAGCTCTAACTTGATTCGTACGGTCGAGCGGCGAGAAGACAGATATTCGCTTTATCCACCAAGCGGTAAGTGATTGATAAATTGCAAAGTGCTTTTTTTTTTTTTGCACGACGGCTAGTATATAAATAACATTTTTTTTTTTTGAAATACAGATCCAGCGCCGCGACTGTCGGAAGACGTGTGTGTTTCCATGATTGGCTTCATCATATCCCTGATACTTACGGCACTTTTGGCACTAGTCGCTGTGGCTATTGCTGTGTCATGCTGGCTGATGGCTTATCGCCGCCCGCCAAAAACTGCCGGACCACTGCCACACCCGCCAGAGTTCCCTAATCCCTTGTTCACCACCGAATCGGTGGCCGAACCCTCGCCCGACTACTATATGTCGTAGATGAAACTAATCGATTTTTCAATTCTCACTCAAAGCCTTTATATCTCTCTTTTTTTTTTTTTATATAGTCGGCGAGGGATATTTTTTTTTTTACGAAAGCGACATAAAAAAGAATTATTTTTTTTTATACGAAAATGAAAACTCATCTCTTAGATATTAATAATTATTTGATAATTAACATTAATTTTATACTACGATTGACGATTAAATAAAGCGTGAATGTGAGAAAGGAAAAAATGCGCCAAGGAGAAGGTGGTCACTCGTCCTACCGATCATCGGCTCTGCGGTCCCAGCATTTTTTTTTGCGCGCATCTCCTCCAATGACTTGCAATTCCTCATTTCCTCCGCCGAATGCATATTATATACATATTGTATTTAATTCTTCTCATTAATTTTCTCGCTCAGGGTATACCTAAGAGTCTCGTGAAACGGCGTGAAAAGTTTTCTCTCAGATTATGTGCATGTAATGATTGCGAATGAATGACGGCGGTGCTGCTTAGGCGTCAGTGGCACTTGTCGAGTTCGAGTTTTGTTAGTTTATTATTATTATTGTACTTCGAGGTGATGGTCTTCAAATCCCATTATCCGTTTGTGTGCGCGAGAAAACTTCTACTCTGTCTCCTCTTACTGTCTCTACTTTTTTTTATGTATACTCGACTCTAGATCTCTTCCGATACTTCTCTTTTTATAAATATATACTCTAGTCAATGGAGGATTTGTTTTTATAAATATTATATAATTGTACACCAAGAATTTAATTCCTGTGTAAAGATGATTAAACGAAATAGTCTAATAATAGCTTTCTTAAACTTATTGTAGGCAATTGTACATTTTATCTAATAAAATTAATTAAATTAATAATAATATTTGCTTTATTCATTGTAAACCCCTTCAGCTGTGGATAAATTGCAGGTAGTTTATACCAATAGATCTTCATCTTGAAGATTTATTGGTTTTGATACATTAAAATCAATAAAAAAATTATGTATATAATATCATCAAAAATGAAAATGATCATGAAAAATTGTGACGGATAAAATTTAATTGTTATCTGTGCGAGGGTAATAATGTTGGTTATTGTTTTATTTGCCAAAATCAGCGTTTATTCATTTGATTATTTCTATACAACTTATCACAAATAAATCATACGTTTATACAATATGTTTTGATATTTGACATTGATTTCAAGTGTCACGCGTGAATTTCAATAACAAAATAATTTTTTTCTCGATAAATATTCGGCGTAATTACTTGCAATTGGCACGAAATCTCACTAATTATATGAGACATCTTCATAAAAACTTTTGGAAATTCCTACTGTAAATTTTTCTAGATTTTTTTCTAATATCACTTTTCGACGATTCTTTTCTAATGCCACTAAATATAAGATCGAAGGAAGTGTGCACATAAAGATATCCTATCAAAGACTTAGCGCCAATATTATTTATTATTCTACATTGAGTAGTTACTTGATTATTGCAGTTTTAACGCCAGAATAAATTTTTTTATACAATTGAACATATAAAATGTAATGCACTGTTATTTACGATTTTTATAGATAGCGATTCAATAGTAGATTTACCAAGAATCCAAACTCACAAAGGGTAATCGCAATAAAATTCATTAGACTCTATATTTGTGTACAACATTTAAAGAGTTTAAAGAGATATTTTTATGCGCTCAATAATTAATCCAATCACAATTTCAAATATCAAAATAGCAAGTGCTAATACCCATATGCAAATAAAATATGCATGACAATAATTATATCAGCTATATTAGCTTCATGGCCGTCACGAAGGACATTTTTTTGAAAAAATAAATCATCCAGCTATGAATAAAATTTAACTATCCCTGCCTGATTTAGCCTCGACACAATCGAATTAACTTTTGAAAGTATCGGCGAGGTCTCAGAAAAAAACCAAGATTTACCTCTTTCCACCGCATTTCCAGTTGCTATATGCACCGGTGCATCTGCAGGTAGATTAATTTTCATCACGCTGTTAGCAATCAAACAAGCAACCAATCAAACATCCCGGTAGCCGGGAATTCGAGACACGTTCCGTGAGAATTTTCTCCAACAAATCGTTATCGAATTTTTTCATTCGAAAATAATTCTCTGTAACTAGCAAAGCCGTAAATAGTAAAATCAGTTTTTATCAATTCTTCGAGCGAATCAATAGGATTTTCCCTCACTGCGACTTTATAGGTTTGGACATTACTTTGGATGTGTATATTTATAATCAACCACATGAAAATCAATAGAAAAAAAAGCAGAATCGGCCGAATGTACATGTGGGTTCTTATAGAGTTGCACTATTTATAAAAATTCGTACAAATTCCATAGTGGGATTATTTTTCAAAAAATATTTCAAAGATAAAATTGCCAAATCCAAAGTAAAGTTAGAAACAGCCACATGCCTGGCCTAAATATCAAAAGAAAATTGAATGTGCGATCCGATTTAATAGGGGTCACAATTTTTATTTTTTCAAACTGGTATGGGTAGCTTTGCAACTGCCAAAAATCTTGAATAAGTACGTTATCCAATGAAAAATCTAAAACTCCAGAAATGACTTCATTTACGTTATTGTAAGGCTGTCCATTAGAATTTAAAATCCCTTCCAAAGTTGAAATTTTGAGCGTAAAAGTAGCATTCAGAATGTTAATAATATTACATATAAGCTTGTAATCAGTTCCGTTGCATAATTTGTGATCAATTGCATTCTCGTTCAACAAAGAAACATCTTTGAAAGCCAGTAGCTTAAGATTATAGCTGTACATATATAATTATTTTCTGTATGAAGCGAAATTCGTCTGATAATTTGTATCAAATAACTTGCACACAAATATTTAAAAAATGTAACTGGAAATTGATAAATGTATATTTTAAAAATACAAACAACGGTTTTCTAAAAAAAATGATCGATGTTTGAGGTCGAATCCACTGTGAAGTTCGATGTCACATTCAATTTCAATATTCTTGGCTTTGCTTCCGAAAGTTCAAAAAAATGAAACGACAAATGTTACTATAAATGTTATAATGTGATTGAATCGCATATCTGAAAAGCAACTCCAATTTTTCAAAGATCTAAAATGTGCTTGAAAAGCAGCTATGTTGTGTGGCCTGGTCTAGCATGTACTAACAGAAAAGTAAATTGCGACACGGAACAATATTTTAAATTACTCACAATTAGAGTAATATTTCGCTACAAATTAACGAATCTATCCAATTCTATACACTAAGATCAGCTTAAATGGGTAGATAAATTTCATACCAGCAGGTAATACGTGTATACATCAGTCGTCAGCACAACCGCAACTTATATTCCTCATACACGAACAATTATTCGAGAGCACAGCAAATATTACTGACGCAGACAAAAAATACAAGCGAACAGTTATCAGGAAACTATGTGACTCATGTTGGATACACGATTTAGGCATTCGAACGCGATAACGCAGCTACCTTGTATTATTATGTTCTTTCTTTTATAAATAAACTGAATCGAATTATTATTTTCGATTGTTATAACGATAAAGCTTGAAAAACCACTTTTTCAGCTGGCATAAAAACTAGTTTATACGACCTTTATTTCAGGTACGCGAATTTCGATCAGATTATTGATTTTTCGTATCATACAGTACCAACTTAAGAGGTATGTGAGCATGTGCTGCGGTGTCCGAGCGGTTAAGGAGATGGACTTGAAATCCATTGGGTTCTACCCGCACAGGTTCGAATCCTGTCCGCAGCGAATTTTTTTTTTCTATTTTTATATTACCTAATGGGATCTGTGACCACGTTACTAGTGAAATTTTCGAAATTTCTTGTCTATTTGCATACTTAAAAAATCATTCATATCCTCGAATCGTTATACATTTGATTGTTATACATTTTTTCTCTACTGAATTTGATGCGGTATATTTTTGATGTATTTGTTTAAACATTCGATTTGATTATTGCAAAAATTAGTAATTTCGTAATAACCAATTATTTTACTGTAGCACTTGTTAAATGGTGAGAGATAATCATTGTAATGATACCGATCAATTACATTAAGTATACATTATATTATGAGATAAAGACAACAAAAATTTTTCAATAATCAAACGGAGATAGATATTTGTTCAACAAAAGAGTTCAACAAGAAGATAAATTGTTACTATCAATTATTATTGTAGGAGTTGCCTTCTTGGTTTTTATTGCCTATTGCATTCACAATAATAAATTCAACCTCGGATTGAACATTTTTTTCAATGTGGATCAGCATTAAATTTTCAATATTTAAAAACTTGATTTCAACTTCAGTCCAAATTTGTGCGCGAGTTGATTAAAATGTAGACATATTTTTATATAAAAAAGGCGGTAGAAGCAAATATGTAATTTTCTGAATTAATATATAGCTTCAAATAGTACACGAGCGAATTTACTCCAAAATGTGTTTTGGAGTTTCAGTTTGGAGTAGCATGATTTTGGAGTTGATTTTCTAATCTATTATTCATAAAAGACATTCTAATTACTGTAGTTTATGACAAAGCTGTAACGATATTATTCAAAATAATCTTCATTTATATATTTATGCCGGTACGTTGCATAACAATTTTATTTCAACATTTCGTTCCAACACAGCTCCTACTGTTTACCATATATCAGCTGTTGCAATACTTGCAGAATCGTGGGTAGGTAGCGCTACCATCGATCTACTCTTGATTTCATCTCTATGACGTCATCCGATTTGGGCATTTAAATCATTATTACCAAGTTTGAAATAAAGTATAGGTATTGCGAAAAAACATCATACAGCTAGGTGATTCAACGTTAAATGAAATAATAAACGTTATTCATGCTCTCTTAGCATTCAAGCAGCCCAGAAAGTGAACTGGTGTATGTTTTTTAAAATATTTCTTTCAACATTCATTTAAAAGAAGTTACACTCGTTGTATGGCTTTGAAGATAACACTGCGTAAACAATTTTAATAATAAAAATAATAAACTTCGTTCCAATAATTCTGCAAGATTGACAAAATCTCGTTGAGCAAATAAGCGTTATCAGTTATAAGTGAGTCGGAAAAATCTCGATAAATCCTTATATGCACGACAGTTATTATCTATCGCATGCTACAACAATATAATGTCAGCAGTATCCGAAGGCGGCAACGACAACGCGCATAGAGCGAAACGTCATACAATACAGCTATAAATACACTGAACAGGGAGAGAAAGAAAGAGAAGGAGCGACAGAACTCCATTCGAGGATCCTGCGCTCATATGGTGAGCAGAAGATCAGCTGTACTTTCGTTATCGACCTACATATATGCACACACGCACATATACTATCCGCATGCATGCGGACAAGGGGGACTTGCGTACATGCGTCGTTGTTTGGGACAACAGCAGTAGCAGCTGCATTCTGCGTTGTGTAGTCTGAACTCGTTGTTGTTATTGTTGCCCCGCGAGAGAAAGAGCGAGAAGAAGAGTGCAGCAGCAGCAGCAGCAGTTAGGTATGCAGCCCTTAGCAGCAGCACTTATTATGTAAAGAGCACTCAGCAGCAGCAGCAGCGAGACTATCAGAAGTGCGACTGAGATAGCCGTGTGTAAAAACGGTGTTGTGCAGTGTGTTTTATCGTGTGTGTGCATGTGCTGCAGCGCGATGCGCGAATCGTCGAGGCTGTTGCTGGACTCGAGATATTTACAAGTTGATCCGTGACATTAATAACAACGAGAAAGAGAGAAACAGGAAACATTGTAACACCTCTGTTATTTCTAACCTCCAAGCAGCTCCGTGTGTCATTTTTTTTCATCCACCATCCTGTTTCCAAACTTCTCCTTCGCGGCTCTCGTAGCTGCATTCTTCTCGTCGCGTAAGATGGGTCGAGGCGATGCGACGACCGAAGATCCCCGTAGAATGTATGCCTTCAAACGCTTTGTCTTCGTTAAGCTCGGCGTGCAGAGTTTAGAGAAGCCCAAGGCTCGCAGCGGACACAGAGTCGTGTGCGACGAGAGAAACCTTTACTCCTATGGTGGCTTCAATCCCAATATCGAAGCCAACGATCCGGACATGCGGAATAATCTCAGTTGGACCGACAGCAGGCCCCTCTTCAAGGAGCTTTGGAAATTCAACTTTGCCACCAGGCGATGGAAGAGATTGCCATGTCAAGAAATCATGCCCAACGAGCTGGCTTCCAATGCAGTTGTGCTCCAAGGGGTATTTCTGCTCATTCATGGGGGTACTGGAGTTCCCTTTGGTGAAAATCGCAATAACAATGTGTATATATGTAATGTTAACGACGGAGAGATGCATGTGATCCCTGCGAATGGTGATTCTCCAATGCCGCAATATGGACAGGCTGTGGTTTGCCATGGACCATATTTGTATACTGTTGGTGGCACGACAGGCTTGGAATACACATGTGACATTCACAGATTCGACATGAGAAGCCAAATGTGGGAATCTGTGTACATATGTAGTGGAGGAGATCAGTGTGAGCCAAGAGGCAGATATAGGCATGAACTGGCTTTTGACGGTAAAATTTTTTACGTATTAGGTGGTGGCACAGGGTCAGAAGCTTTTGGTTTTCTGGTAAGATAATTATCTTTTATGTTCATTTGGATCTTCTATTTGTAGATATTGATTTCCAATTGTCTATTGCAGGAAATACCAGCCTTTGATACTTCACTGAAAAAATGGATAACACTGCGTGCTCAAGGTGACGAAGGAAAGAATTATCCGGAAGCAAGAAGATGCCATGGTTTAGTGCAATACACAGATGAGACAACAGGTGCAACTTTGGTTGTCATATCTGGAGGATATAATGGTACTCATGTTTTCAAAGACATATGGAGGCTAGATTTAAGCAGCCTACAATGGAGTTGTTTGCAAACATGCATGTTACCTCAGCCCACATACTTTCATTCTACAACACTCACTCCGGCAGGCCAGATGTTCACGTTTGGTGGAATAGTGCAACATGGCAATGAGGTAATGATTTTTAGCAAATACTAATTGAAACATTATAAAGCTACCATAGTACATTTAGTAACAAGAATCAATTTCAGGTGAAGAGAACAGATGAAGTCCATTCTATTTGGCTAACTATACCAAAACTTTCAGAAATTTGTTGGGAAGCACTGAACTTCTATTGCCCAAACTTAAAAAACAAAACGTCAGAAGATCTGACAGCCATGGGGATACCTTCAAAGTTTGTTAGGAGGTTTGAACATGAGACTTGGACATTATAGTTTTTTAAAAAGTGTTTTGTTTTAGAATAACTTTATATTTTTGGGTGCTATCAATTTAATTATATTGTTACCAGTTAATAATCCAAAAGATATAACTGTTACATATATGAAAATTTTACTTATATTTTTGTATTGCCGTAACGTATACAGATTGTGATTGAACAATACAATCATCTGAGTGATATTGAGTAATTTTGTTCTCGAAAAATCTTTACATTGAGAGCGAAAACGGATGTATTTGTCACCGAATATATATTTGAAACAAGAAAAATCGGATTACCGCTTTATTCGTATTTATTTTTGTAAATATACATTTTTGATAGCGATATATGATTTATGAATAATTAATAGCAGAGTGAATTGTGAGAGTATCCTTAATTCTGGTCTTCTCTTTTTGCAGCATAAAACATTTCATCAGTATCGTTTTTTAAGTACACAAAAATGCATTACTTGTAGAATTGATTTGAAATTGATTTTTTTTTGTCATTCCTTGTTTTTGTATATATGCTACTTTTAGAAATGATTCATATATCATGCGACGTGGCTTCGAAATAGTTTTTCAAATAATTTTAATTTATTACGCAATAATACAGCTGACTTGTCAAAATTTACCAATTTATAATAGCTATATACCCGCTTTGGCTTCAAAATTACAAATATGAGTTCGGCAAATTATTTTCGTTGCAAACTTGTGTTATATTATGGTCTGTGTGATTTAAAATATTATGCAAATGAGATGTGTCATAAAGTAACGATTGAAACCTGATAGCACATGCTATTTGAAAGAAAATCTATCAAATTCTGGATATCTATTTTTTGAATTCAACGTATTACTTTTTGCTGATAAATACCCATAACATTAAGATAAATTTATCATTGAATCACGACTTCATATCCAAAGTATTAATTGCAAGCGTTATTAACTAAATTTTAACATGGTGGAAGTCAACTTTTTACTCCATTTTCAATTTTGTATTTGTGGACAACTTTGAACAAACTTGAAGCAGCGGCATTATTCCAAAAACAGTCAAATTATCAGAAAACATTGTATGTACATATCTAGAATCACTATACTGATGTTTCAATTAACCAACTATATAGCTTTAAACCAAAATGGATTGATTAGTGTGAAAAAAAAGTTCTCTTTTAGATAGTATTAGGCTTTATGAGAATTTATTCTACTTAAGAATGTATGTACAATCAAGAATTTTAAAATTTTATCGGATGTCGCAAAAAATATTTCCGATTAAAAAGATTGAAATTCATTTTGGAGCCGTTGTCGATTATTTTGTAAGTGAATAATATTTCTCCGATTTTTAAAATAGTCGTTAAGGGTATTAACTTATCAAAATCCGTGAAGACGAATAAGACCATTAAAAAATTTATAAATGAAACAACTTTATAAATAGAAAAGTCAATTGGTTTCCAATAACATAAAAATATTCTGAGATTACTTAAGAATCAAGATATGTAGATACATATTAAAATATTAATAGAACAGATGTATCAAAGCGATAATCTTGACTTACATGGAAAGTGTCATATATGCGAGTTGTATATTTGTCTGCAACGTCGACGGGAAATCTTTCTGTACCTAAACAAAAAATTTGCGAGTTTGAGGTTTACATGTTTTTATAGTTTATGATTGTATTAAATTGAGCAATTAAAATATTATTATTTTACTTTGAAATTGATATCTTTTAAATTAAGTAATTTCTGCACTTTAGTAAGAGATGTATCAAACATTAAATACAATCGTTTAAAATGGGAAGGAATGTTAAATAAGATTGCTCAAAATCTTCATTTTCTTTAGTAAAATCGCAATTTTTGATAGTTTCAGATTTCCAAAAGATTTTATATGAAAATCTGTTATCTTTTAGTTCGGTTAAAAGCTTAATTTTCACTGTACCTTAAATTTTTGTTATATTCAAAGATACTCCACAAACAAATCAATGATTTGCAGATTTGACATTCTCCCAGTTAGTACATGTTGTGTTATACAATTCATCCATATGTGCAGTTTCATTAGTGTCTTTCAATGATGTTTGAGCGATAAAATGATATATATATATATATATATATATATCTAACTAGTGCGTTGTATTGGCAACTGTAAAGTGAAATCATATATTATTAAAACGGAAGGTGCTGTTTTCTCTAATGAAATCCGACAGCAGTTAAAAGACGTTTTATTAAAATCATGTTATTAATAATTGTAAACACGAGTAAACTAAGTTGTTAATACAGCGTAACAAGTTAATTCAAATTTATGAGCTTACGGATGATCGGCGAAAGTGTAAATTAATATTCTTCCAAAATTCTAATGACTTGTAGTACATGCAAGCGTTTGTATATTGTACAATCGTTTTTTTTCTTTGCTTATATAATTTTTTTTACAAAAAGAAAAAATAAATAAAGTTTACAGTTGTTATAAGTTTTACTGTTTTGAATTTATTCAAATGAGCCTTTGATACATATTAATTTTGCTGCTTGACTGCATATATATCATTCAATTAGTTATGTGAAAATGACTTGATAACATGTATTATGTATGACATTATACCTACTGTTCAAAAATTCTCAAAAATAATCTGAAAAGGAAAAAAAAAAAAAAAAAAACGTTAGATATCTTTTCAACAATAACGGATCGTCATCGCGAACGAGTGAACACATTTCAAAACTTTGATAAATTTTCAATGTGAACCTCATTTTTCAAGCCTTAAACTAAACTAATTGATTGACGTTTTTTGAGAATCAACACTCTTCGCCGCGGGTCATCGAATCGTCTCCAATACTCGGCTTGCTCCGTATAAACATCATTGTGCAAAGTGATCCAAAAGAAAGGAATGATATCAATGTTTTAAGCCATTATTCAGTGAATCAACGCTGTAAATATTTACCACTTTGCAGGCAGAAAAAATGTCATCGAAAAGCAAAGCAAATTTTATATGTTTAATAAAAACTCGATAGTGTTATACCAAGTCTTTTTTTTTAAATATCTTCTAATGATCATTATTTTTCGATTGTAAGTATAGTTTGCTCCACAAATTTTTTACAGAATTGAATCCTGAAATAAAATGTTAAATTTCTCTCCAAGTGTACAGTCTTCGTATATATAAGCTCAAGCTGTGAACTGTGAAATTGAAAAAATCTACCATTCACAAAGAATTTATCGTAAAATAAATACTTCTCCACTTCCCATAATCATCAAACACTTTCCGTATCAGAAGGAAAGTCGATAAGCAACAACGCGAGCGCGCATCGTTAGCTTTTCACTTCAAACGGGAAGTATATTATTTTAAAATTTTCCCACGAAGGCCTTGAAAAAAGAAAAGGTCTGCGTCCTTCGTCATTGTCAACGGCAGAAAAAAGAATTCACCGAAGTATAAAGAGAGAGAGAGAGAGCTATTAAGCACTATGTTCAGCGCGCACTATGTGGTACATTATTGCAGTTCTCGAGAGTTGCGGATGGCGCGCACGTGGTGCTTGTGTTGTACATATATTATAGAGGATAAAGCTCGCTGGCTCGCGCGCCGCGGGGAAAAAAGAATTCCAAGTCCGCGCAACTGTAGGTATGCGCGCGCAGACCAAGTTGGCTCGAGGCTATAAATGAGGCCGCACAGCGGCTCGTCCCCCCAGAGAGAGGGAGAGGAACAAGCAGCAGAGAGCCGCCAACGGCGAGCGCAGCAGCAGCAGTTGCATCTTTTCAGTGCCTGCTTCATATACCCAGCTATATCTATATACCTATACCTACAAAGGAGAGAGGTGATCGAGACAGACAGACATAGAGGAGGGAAGTGGACACAGATGCATCAGTCTACGACAGCAACTTCCTAGAAGCAAGACGCAGCTTGTATCATCGATTGTGGCGTCGTCTTCTTCGTCGTCGTCGTCGTATCCAGTCGTCGTTAATTCGAGGGCTAATCATCGCACGCGTAGCTCATCAGCTGTAACAAGCTACAGCGACAAAATGGAGCAGAAGAGGCTGTATAAGCTCGTGCTCACGGGAGGTGAGTGTGTTGTGCGACTCTTTTTTTCTTCTTCTCTCGTTCTCACATGTGCTGCACACTGCACAAGTATTTATTATACCCACACGTTTAACCTCAAACTCAGCCCTCTCTCTCTCTTTCGCGATTGCGGAAGTGCTATATATACATACACACGCGATGATTTCCATCGAGTATAAGTCCACGTGTGACGACGTTTTTTTTTTCGCTTCCCCTCTATTTTGTGTGTGTGTCTGGTGCGATGCGAACGTCGCGGTTTGTGTTATCGATCAGCCTACAACCTCTCCACGGAGGACACGCACCTAGAAAGACTCTCTTTCTCTCTTTGTTGCTGGACGCGCTTTACACATACACACACACACACACATATTATATATATTTTATTCCTTTTGGTCGCGTGTGTGTGGGAGAGGGTGCAGCGTCACGGCCATGGGAAAACGTGCTTGGAAAGAAAAAAATAAAATGTCGTTCGCGTTTATTCGCATATACTGCGTAATTTCCTTCTTTTCTTTTCGTCAATTTCCGAGACACACACGACGGGCGTCCTTGCTTTTTCGTGCCTCTTTCCGTTTGTAATGTATAACGTTCGCCGTTATTATTATTATTATTATTGTTGGTGATAAACGACGAAACGGAGCATTAAATTTCACACGTGTTTATACCGACACTGTTCGCTTTTTTGTCTTCTTGTTTTGAATAACGTAATACCTACTCTACTTTCATTAATGACTCATATTCTCGAACGGTATGCTTATCTTCATCTTTGCCAGCTGAATAAATTATGAAAGCGCATTCGAAAAAAAAAAGCGAGGGTAAGCGTATAATACGAAACAAACTGTTAAACAAAACAAAGTTTTCACAGTGCAAAAAAAAAGAAAGGAAACGCGATACAAAAGTAAACTTCCGTCACGTATGTCAGAAGTGCATGGTAATCAAGCGCGTGTGTCTCTGAACTCCGAGCGCGCGCGGCTTGCATTATATACATATTTTTTGAAAGGAAAACGCGCGAGAATGGAAAAAGTGCTGTGCACTTGAAAAAAAAAACATTTGCATCGCGTCCTTTTTTTCGAATCCAAAGCTCGCGTTTTGAAGCTCAGATGAAAAAAAAGAGAGAAAAGAGTATTAATTTTTTTTTTCGCCTCGCTACCGGGTAATTAAATAAACACGAAAAATTACACGCGCGATTAAAAAAAACGAGAGAAGCCACGAGAAAACTCGGAACGATAAGAGCAATTAGAGTAGAACAAGTAAAATTCGATAGTGATAATAATTCAGCGGACGCCGATAAAAGAAAGAGAGAAAAAAGCTCAACGTGTATATACTTGCGCAAGTCGCGATAGCCTATATAATTTTCTTTATAACGTCTAGACGTGAAAAAAAGGTGAATATTTTTTTTTTCGATGTATCGCATTCGTGAGAAAATCTCAAAAATTGTATCTTCGCCGGTGCAGCTGCATTTCCGTCAAATGGGCATTTACTTTTGTCGCGAGTTTCTCGTGTCAACATGTAAACTTAGATGTATATGTACATACTCTAAAGTAATTTTCGAGTGAACTATAGTCTCTCGAGCGCGCGCGGGTGTGTGTATTTTTACACATCTCACTCTTATGACACCTTTCGAGGCAACTATCTTCTTGCCGAGTGCAACTGCGCTTACACGTATATACAATTAAATCAATGTCAATGTTATAGACTCGGCGAAGCTCAGTATATTTAGAAGAACTATAGTATCGATCGGTGATCTGTGAAAAAAAAATAAAACACTACAATAATTCGACAACTAATATGAAATTCAAAGCGTTCTTCCGCAAACACGACTTTTCCATTAAACTGCAATTACGTAGTTTGAGCACAAGCTGGTAATCGATGACTCCATATAAAACACTGACATTTCAATTTTTCGTATATTAAAAACGTATACTTCCTATCGCCCGTCAAATGCAAGCTGATCGATTGAAAAAATCTATAGAGCTCGAAAGATTTATAATTCAAACTAACGTTTCTTCATCATCGAGCTTCTTTTTTTTTATTTTTACCATTATCGACGCGCCTTGTATCGATTATTCGACGTATACCTCAATTGCCGCCTAATTAAGCCTTTTTTTTTAAAAAGATTTTTTTTAGTTCTTCGTGTATAAAAAAAAAGAAAAGAAAAGGTCGGTCGTTTCAAAGTCAAGTGCACTACGACGAAAAATGTGCAGTAGTCGTGTGTGTCGCGGGTAATGAGGTACATGTCGATGTCACGTAACTTAGCGAGCATCACGTAATGTCGCCTATTATCTTCTGTGAATGTCAGAAGAAGAAAAAGAAGCAAATTTAAAGTTTGGTATCACGGCTGAGAGAGAAAGAGAGAAAGAGTTTGGTTTTGCGTGGGTGCAATGACGCTTTGTGTATATATAGCTTAAAGATTCGTTGCGCGCAAGAAAATTAGCAGTTTCAAGTGAGAGTCTTGAATAATTAGGGGAGAGCGGGGTAAAACACCCAACTTTTTGGTTTTTAATATTTTTAACAATGTTCCCATGAAGTGAATCAATTTTGTAATAATGGATCCTCCAAGCTCAACACTTGTAGAATACATTACAATTTTTTTCAATGTGCGAAATTATCATTTTCACATTTCAATTTCATTTCACAAAAAAAATTTCTTTGGGTAAAAGTGCCCTGCCGGCGGGATAAAATTACCCGCTCGGTGGGGCACTTTCCCTAATCACTATTTAAACAATAACGGGAGAAAATAACGAATTTCTTGACACGAAAACTTAAAATTTTTATATTCAGAGACATAGTCAAATTGTTCCGCGAATAAATAAGTTTATTTCAAGTCTAGATTTCGACATTGAAAATAGGATTCAATTTCGTAATTTTCTCGAGCTTTTGGCAAAAAATTTGGAGATGAAAAAATTTAACATTGAGTTCTTATGGGAGGGTAGAATTGCCCCAAAGAGTAAAATTTTTTTGATAGGCTGTATCTTGGGTGCACATGAACTTTCAGATGCGTGCGACCCGTCAAAATTTTCGTCTTTTGACAAAGATTGTAACAGTGTATCAATCTTGTAATGGTTTGTTTGCATACTTTTTGTAAACGCATAATTCTTTAGTGAAAAAGTTACAAAAGGCATAGATTGAAAATGACAATATGCCAGAAAACGTTCTAAAAGCTATTTCTAAAGCCAAATTTGGGTGCCATTGGAAGAGCACGAACACAAACATAAATAATCTTTCTTAAACCTAGTTGAAATGTGTTTCATTACAAAGATATTGAAAATCGGGTGTTTTGCCCCAAGGGTAAATTACCCCGCTCTCCCCTATACGCAATCGAAAATATGTAGAGCGAATTTTCATTTTTTTTATCGGAATACTCAATGACTCAAATGGTACAATTCCAACATTAGTTTATAAACATGTGCTCCAGTAGCTTTCCAATCCGAATGGCGTAATTTGTAACACCTTGATGTTGATTCAATTGGCGCCTCCTTGTGTAGACACGCGCCGTTTTCACACGTCGCCGATTAATATCGTGATGTCACTCGAGTTTTATCGATATATATATAGATTCTAAATTCTCACGCGCTCTCTTTCTTATCGCTATACTCGTCAACACATCAAACACATGACACGCTGTCATTGACTTCCACGATTTTTTTTTTCAAGTCGCGAGCTGCATTTGATAAAGTATAATACTCTAATATTTCAAATTGAGGTGTCTTCAATTTATATTTTTTTTATCAAAGTCCAAGAGTCACGGGTCAATGTTTTTTTCCAATACTTCAATGATATGTAGCTTACATTTCGCAATATTATGCCGTCGATTTGGTCGACCGAGACGTTCAAAGCTCTCTAAAATAAAAACAAAAATGTCCAAATACCGCCGTGATAAGAAAGAAGTTATAATGTTCGCGAAAAAACTGTTTATGCTTCTTCGCGTGCTTCCTCATCCGCGTAATACATGAATTATTAAAACGAAAGATTAAACATTTATGCAATTGGTTTCTTTTTTTGTTTTGCAGGACCATGCGGAGGCAAGACAACCGGACAAACCCGACTGTGCACGTTTTTTGAGAACCTGGGATGGAAGGTGGGCAGATTTATTCAATTAAATTATTTTCCGCGTTCTATATACATATAAATGTAGAGTAACTTTTTACATTCGCGATAATATTCAATTTCCCCGCAATATTAACGAATATTTTTTAAAGCTAATGGTTAACCAGGTAAATTTTATCTACAAATATTAATTACAATTTTTTTTATACAAAAATATATCAAAGTTCGTCATCTCTGTTGAAATGTTAAAAGAGAACAAAAAAAAAAAAAATAGAGTTCTCGCAATCTCTTCCAATCTTCTGTCGCCAATTCTGCTCATTGACAAACCCTTATTTTTTGAATTGTCTACTTTTTTCGATACAAAAACAAAAAAAAATGTCTTCAACTGTATACAGAAACAAATTCTTTATGGGTATCAATACGCGGTCGTATAAACCAATAAGACTGGCATAATATACTTGCACTATCATTCAAGTTTTTGACGACGATAATTGCACGTCAGAGATGTGTAGTTAAAGTGTCCAATAAATATAGAATTGTTGACAGATGCAAACTGCGATGAGAGAGTGCTTCTTATCAGACACACGAGTCATTGCACCTTGAGAAAAAGCTTTTTTTTTTCATTCGTCGCGAAACCTGTCTTGAAAATTTTTCAATATGCACCAGGGGGGAAAATTATTCCACGCAGGTAATAAGTATGTAACTTTCCATAAGTGCGTATATACAATAAGTATCGCTGTGGGTTTTTTTTTATTGCGACATCGTGTAAATTTGAAACAGATAATCGAAGGAACTTTACAGTGTAAGAGATATTGTGATAGCGAGTCATTCGATTCGTTCGAAATATTTATTGTCGCCAACTTTTCCGCCGCCGTGTGTCACTTTGTTGATGCTTCGTAATCTGAACAAATATTTCGTAATAACGAGTCGGCGTATCGTCTTGTATAGAGTAAATATATCTGATAAATCATCGCTTGACAGTCGTGATAAATTAGCGCTATATGTATATTGAATGTTTCTTTCAATTTCTTTCAAGGTCCGGTTTTTTATTATCGTTGATAGTCGATCTCAAGTGCCGTCTGTTAAATTGAATATTTATGTCGATTGTTGAATAATTAAAATTCCAAGCAATGTTGGTTTTACAAATCAAGTTGTTAAAACAAGGCATGAAAATTAATTAGCCGATTGTATAAGATGAGTTAGCATAAACCTTCAAAATCAATTTTTTTTTATTTCTTTTTGAGTAGTTACTTACGTAATTCGCGATATGTGGTGTGTATAATTTTTTTCTTTTTTTTTTGCAACGTAAAATCAGTAATAATATTTCATTTCGCAATTGTATAAATTTTTGAAAATAAATTAGGAAAAAATACATGTTACAGTTTCCTGCTACAAATTTGTTTTTATTTTGTCGATATACAGTATCAACAGCTTCGAAGTTAGTCAATTTAAGTCTTATAAAACGATGATAACATTTGAAATGATGATAAACATCGAATTAGTGGTAGTATCTATGCAAATCTTATTGGTTTATACTCGACAAAACAATGTTGGACACAATATCGTCGTGCCAACGAACAAAACTGCAGAATTCTTTTGCTTGCCACTTTTTTTCTGGCAAATAATGTCCAAACAATGAAATGAAAAAAAAAAACGAAAAAAAAAACGAAAAATTGGTTTTGGGGTTGTCAGCTTCGTTGTGGATTCGATAGAGTGGTGGTTGTCTTCTTTTTCAGGTGTTCCGTGTCCCCGAGACAGCGACCGTGCTGCTCAGGTATGCCACAATTACACGCTAACAAACTTCGCAATTGCCAAATTGACCGGGAATTCATGTCCCGCATTATCGCAAAGTAACATCAACTATCTTTTATTTGACAAACAGCAATTTCAAAATTTGGTTCTTTCTTATTCAAACTGTCAATGTTTTGACATAACTTCAGGTTCTGTATTTTTACTGCAAATATACTTGATTTTGAAATACTCTCAAACTTGATCAAAATCAACCTAAAGAAAGCAAAAATTTTCAATTCAATTGTATCCAAATTGTTGTGCAGTCGATATTTATCATCGACAGAATACTTTTGATAGTAATTTTAGTTTGTATTTTTTGTTTTGTTTTTGAACAACTATAAAAGGAAAAATGATCTTTTTCCCCGCAGCTTGTCGATTCTATTCGATAAATCTATTTTCAATTGTTTATAAAAGTCCAAAGTTCTATGAACATCTAAAAACTTGCAGCATACAAATTATCAAACAATCTTCCAGTAAATTCTATTATACAAAAAATTAAGAACTATTATTGAATTTAAAAACAAATGTTTTGAGAACAACTTTTAAAGTAAAATCACATTTAGGGATACAAACATTTCCGGTCATAAATTCATCCTTCCTCTGCTTTTTCGATTTCAGTGGCGGCATCAAATTTTCAGACCTGAATGCAGAGCAGGGTAAGTTGATTTTTCTCATCCCTATTTCTACTCTCGGCTAGAAATATCAAACAGTTTTTTCCCTCGGGTTCTTTTTAAATATTCAATATTTTGACTAAACTTTTTAAAACCTATCAATCTTGCTCAAGAAAACACACATAAATAAGGGAATATAAATTGCTATTGCAACATTTACTTTACTTATAAGCAGAGTAGTCAAAACTTTCCCGGATGTCTTGCATATTTTCCAAAGTTGCATTACAAAAATAGTTTATTATAGCGTTTATCAACAACAAACTCGTCAGAAAGGAAAGAAAAAGTCGATAAGATTACACGCGCAGGATAAAATAAGAAATGGCTTGTTAAAAATAAGCGTGTGCCACAGGATTTCCGGTGTTTATGGTATTATACTGTAGAATTATTTTGCGAGTCTGTTAATTTTTGCATTTTGTTATTATAAGAAATTGTCTAAGCAAAGATCTTACGCACGTTGAGCGATGGCCAGTCGCCAAAAAACCACGAGTTCGGGACAGCTGTACCTCCCAATTCTTCAAACTTCTTTTTCTCTCAACGTTCTTTCGCGATAACCATATTGAAACTTTTATCAACGAATAATCGCAAATGATTACGTAAATTCGTAAAATGGAAAATCTTTCGTGAATTACGTAAAATCATTTTGCATTCAAGCTCGATAGTATATCAGTCTTTAAGGACCTATTACAATTCAATTTCAATTTACGTCTAGTCGAGCGGAGAAACTTTAATGTTCTCAAATCGCAAGCTCGTGATTACGCAACGTCAATTTTATTATTTTTTTTTCATTACTAGCACACTTTAGTCGATTGCAGTACAAACCGAAAAAAATGTTCATAACAAAATAACGGTAATCAGCATTTGTTCGAGCATTCACCTGATTACATAAAGTTGCACTGAAGAAAGGAAAAAAATGTCAACCTTGAACGGAGTAGAGTACATTGTATTACACACGGTGGGTTTCCGGTACAATGGATTTTTCTTTTTATTGGCTTCCTTTTTTCTCTTCTGCACGCGGCGAGCGTGTGAATCATACACGTTTGAAGGCGAACGATAACGTTATGTAGTAAATAGTCGAGCAATTTGATTATGCATATACGACTGAGCTTTTTTATTAAGACTATCGAGTGAAAAAATAAAACTTGCTATAAAGTTCGAGACGAGAAAAAGAAAATTATTGCTTCGGAATTCGCGATTTATCGCTCCGACGGAAATATACAAAAGAGAAGATAAAAAAAAAAGTTTAATCGAGTTCTGTGGTTTAAAATAGCTCTCGTTTGAGGTTTTACAAAATGGGCTTTCAATGAAAATGGATTGCTCGTGTTTGGCTGTTAGCCATCGAAAAATCGCGCATTATCGCGTATAGAAATTCGTCACGGAACCTTAACCCACAATTTTTAACGCCGTGTCCCTTCACCATTGATTTGGACAGTTCAAAATCATCGTGATTTACATCGTCTAATTATACACACAATTTTTCTCAAAAAAAGTTCGAAAAGCGTAATCTCTCGCACGTAGTTGGTCGAAATTATATCAATTTTGCCAAAAAACGACTTAGATTTATCGTCGGCATTACAATAATTCAACTGAAATAGCCTGACTGATATTTTGTCTATGTCGGCTTAAACAATCAGCGCAATTTGCCGCGATGACTCGCAATTTAACTAACGGATTATAAACGAGCTTAGCGTGAACATTAATTACACCTTATAAATGCACTTATATATATTCAATAGATCCACGCGTCTCTTGAACGCAAAATTCACGGCGAGAAAAAGTCTGCCTGCCCGCGAGAAAGTTTCTTCCAACGTTTTGAAATGAACATAAAAATAGAGATGACGCTGCCTCACCGCGGACGAACCATTATATTATTTATATATGCATATTTCTAACGGAGAAGCGCTTTACGTAACAATTGTCGTCGATGTAGGGAAAAACCGTTTAAAAACGCGGTGATTAACGATACACACGGCGACAAATGTAATTAAGTGTTTATCCACCCCAGTGTAGTTCGATATGATTGGCGCACTTCCCAATGGTAAATCACTCGATGCGCGATCGGCATGTGACACACCCGTCGGTAATTGACGCAACACCCGCACAACTGTTTTTTTTTTTTTCAATTTTGCGCAACAAGCAACGCGTCGTCGTTTTGCTTATTTGGATCTTCTCCAAAAAATCGCGTGTTTTTAAAGGGGAGAGACGCGACTCGCGCGTTTCGCATTGTTCTTTCGGTGTATGAGCGTCAAATTGGCCGATTCCCGCGCTAAATGGAGACTAATTGCCACTTGAAGCTTTTTCCTCGTTACAATTTTAATTGTTTTTTTTTGTCTTATGACGTTTGCGGTTGTTATTTTTGGTGGGTGTGTCTAGCGCGAGAATTTTCTTGTAAATATTGACCGGATTCTTCGAGTGCCTTTAAAAATGCTGATGTACATACTTGATTTTTGTTTTTGTTAAACCTGCCAAGCTCTATAAATATGGTTGTTCGTTCGAAGACCATAATGAAATTTGAATGGTATAAAAAAATTATAAACGTATACAGTAGAGTGTACAACAATTATCGGTTGCAAAACCACTAAATTTTATTTTCCATAAAAGAAAAAAAAAACGGGGTTTCTTGCAGAGAATGTTATACAGTCATAAATGTCTCGCACGGCGCAAACAAGCTCAATTGCGCATAAAAAGTAATTTATGAAAATTAAACTCTCTTCCATCTCTTGTAAGAAAGAAACCGTCAATTTATACAATTTCCAGTTCGAGGCGGCTTAATTACTTATTCTCCTTCTTGCTTGTGAAACACCACCAAGAGACGTTAAACTAGTTCAATTACACGTATATATACGTATATATTAAAAGTCGACTGCTCTTGGACAACTATACGCGTGTATCTATTAATAGAACAAGAAAGAAAAAAAAAACTTGCAAGACGAAATATACTTTCACTCGTTCGTTAATTCACGTGTGCAAGACAGGCGATAGAGGGATGGGGAAATTTACGGTCGTGTGCGTTTATCGCATTCAAGGTCGCGAATCGATGACCAACCCGACGTACAACGATGGTAGCAACAGCACGGCCAATGTCGCGTGAACCCGGAACATTGTCATGGCGGACCTTGGTTGGTTACTATATGTGTGTTGTGCGCGGAAGGCTCTTTTTCAGTGTATAGTTTGTCGGCAAGGAATTTTTCGACGATGATTGTTTTTTTTTTTTAAATCGTGAGCGTTTTAAAAATGTGTACGAAAAATTCGTGAGATAAGAACGAAAACTTACAGGCTTTTAAAGTGATTGCAAAAAAAAAAGACTTATCGTTTCAAGAATTCTGTTTTCTTTAAAAAAAACATAGTTTTTTTTTCAGACTTTGCATAATACTATTTTTAACTCTTTAAATAATTAATTACTTTTCATTCAACAGTTCTTTATCTCGTCGTTCGAAACGTCAATTATAACAATCAATTCAAAGGAAGATAGTCGTACCTTGAAATTACATAGACGCGCGCTCGAGCGCTTATAGTTTGCCAAGTTGTTTACAGAATTGGCAATCATCGTTCGTTTACCAGATAGCCAACATTGACAATTAAGACTCGTCGGAGCAATAATAATTCATCCAAAGTGTATTTCATAAACTTAACGAAGCGTAAACAGCCAATTAACCGTCGAAACCACGCGAAAGCAATTTCAAACTTTTAATTGAAAACTACAATTTTGTGCGCAGTTTGTGAGAAAACAAAAAGTTTAATCAGTCAACCTCCGAAGACGCTCGGTAAATTAACATTGATATCTACGTGTGTGTATGTATATATAATATGTACATTCGTGTCCAATCACCTTGCCCCCACAGTGTATACTATATACGTGCGCGACTTATTACAATATGACCGAGGTCATCGGTTTTTTGAGGCCTTGCGAAATTTGCTCGGGTGAAAAATGGCAAATTATACATTTTATTTAAAATGAGATATATAGATCGATCGATCGACTTGTTTTTTTTTTTCCACCCCTTTCTTCGATCAGTAGAGGCAAACAGACGTGAATAAGTAATGAGCTTTATCGACTTTTTTCGCTTGGCGAGTAAAAGTGAAAGGGGGTTCGATACTAATTAACATACCTAACGCGCAACTGTAAATAAAGTTCACTCGAGTCTTTGTACTTACAAGTAAGACACTTTCAACATCGTTCAGTTAAATTCCAAAATACAATGATTAGTCACGATATACGCTATGTAGAAACTCGAAAAATGCCAAAAAAGAACACGCAGTTATAAAAACGCTGCTATCCATTGCGCAGTTGAGAGAAGAAGAAAAAAAAAGTGCAGACGGATATTACGAAGTGGCAGCGCGCGCGAAAGTGAATCGTTCGAGCGCGGTCAAGGTCGAGCAAGGCCGAACGGAGTGAAAAAGAGGATTTGACGAACGAGATAACAAAGTTATGTTTTTTTTACGAGCGTGTTTCGGAAATATTAAAAATTTAAAGAAAAAAAAAACAAATTTATAGCTAAACCTCTGGTCGACGATTGGAAAAGTTCGACGAGAACTGGAATACAGTGGCCGATATTCCTTTCGGTTGGTTCTTACGAGGGTGAGTTCGAGACACCGTTCGCCAGGCATAAACTTGCTCGATTCTTTTTTACATGCCAGTGTAACGCTGTAACTCTGCCAGCCTTCGATAAACCTTCTTTTTTTTTCTCGAGATGAATAAAAAAGCTTAGATTTGTCGTATCGAAAAGTTAGATTTTTATACATAAAACGCTGTATGGTATTATGTCACTCGCTTAGATTGTAAATGCATCTTCATCAGTAATTCTTCTTTATCGAGACATACGTAGAAAAAGTTAAAAAGTTACGATGTACATCTCTTAAAAGCTACAATGTCATTCAGCTTGAAAACCAGATTTCGCGTAACGGCACATTTCATGACTTATCGCTAACTCGTTCCATTGGATAATCAGCATTTAAATTATCTTACGAACTTTTGATGCGCCTCTCGTGATTATCCGACTAACGAAGCGTGATTTGTGAATGTGAATTTTTTTTTTTATTGCGAACGGTTTCTATTTTAAGAGAGGAGAAAAAAAAAACTCGTTCGCGCTTTTGATGAAGTGATCAACGTCGTAGCTGTCAATTTGATAATGTTGTTTGAAGTTCAATTTGCCGACGGAATAACGAAGTTATAATTGACGTCAATGCGAAAAACAGTCGAGAAGGAATTTTTTTCAATTGAAACTTACTGCATTTAGTACATTATAACCATCATCTATCCAAATATAGTAAACCGAAGCAAACCAGTTACGATTCGTCTCGAGTATCTTTGAAATGTAAATTCAGCTAATGGCCCAAGAGCATGATAATCAAATAACCACCCTGTATTAAACGAGAAAACTCGTTCTAGCCAACGTTTCGCCTTGAACCTTCAAATATTATACTCGTCGCGAACTTACATATAAGTACATCTCTCGTCAGCGAATTCTTTTTTTTTTCTTTTGTTGATAAAGTTGGATCCATGCCGGATATCTGATACTATTTTCAATCGGGCGAGGACGTTGTCGTAGGTGGTATAAAGCGACATGTACGACGATCGACAGGGCCAAGTACGAATAGTCTTTTTTCGGCGTCATTGAAATTTTTTTCGTTGTGTTCTACATACACGTGGTTATTGCTTTTTTTTTTCACGTTGCTCCTTTTTTATACCATAGTATAACGCGTGATTCTTTGGACGTTATCGAAAGGAATAACACGAGTTGTGCGTGTGTGGGTTTTATTTTGATAAACACTTTGCGCAACAATTATCTTTGTTTACACTATCAAGTATAATTTTGGCTTCTTTTGGCTCACGTGCGAATCCGCTAGATAGAGATATATAACTTTACATAATGCCATTACGTATATGAGTAGTTCGAAAGATTTGACGAGTCATTTCTCTAGGCCATCGCAAACTTGTGTAAGAAAAGCTCATTTCCGGCTTGAGAACTAAAGTTCGATATAACTTCATCGCTAGTTCTGTGTACACACACGCTTATATTATAAAATGTCATTTCGAATAGAAGATAAACGTAAAATAAAGTATCTATGTATTTCTACGTAACAATGGATTTATTTGTTAATTTTTTTTTTGTATTTATGTTGCAGCATTCAAATTTCAAGAGAACTTGCTGAAAACGATGCTCCAGATTGAGAACAGCTTCTTTCAGCTTGGCGAAAGCCTGTCGAGAAATTGCCTTATTATCTGTGATCGCGGTGCCATGGACGCCTCTGCATGTGAGTTGCCATTATCTCATTGTTTTAGTTTTCGCGAACACACTGCATTATTTGTTCGCGCGCGTTGGTATGTGTACTTTTATTTTCGATCGATAGATAGCCGCGAGTAATTATATAGCGGCTGAAGTGTATTATTTGTAAATAATTGATGAAAGCAATATATCTATAATTACATTGAAAATTCATTCCTGCAACGCTATAATTTTACGAAGTGAGTTTTAATTCCGTTCTCGAGAGGGCGAGAAAAAGTTAATCAAAAGTTTCGCCTTTTTTTCGCACCCAAGGACAGTTTTTCCGTCTCATCGTATAAAACAGAAGCAGACTCTTTTTCTTTAGATTCTCTATCGATATTCGATATATTAAAAAGCAAAAAAAACTAGAGCACCGCAAAAATCATCCAACAATAGAAGAATATTATAGACCAATGAATAATAAAACTTTTTAATTAATTTCTCAAGCGATGAGAAAAAAAAAGTCGATGCGTAAAACGCAAGCCCAACAAGAAAATCTAATCATCGCGTCTCGTTGGAGGATTACGAGCTCAAGGTAATACTAACCGTACATAGTTTCACTGGAAAATTGGATCTAATTACGTGTTTCTCTCTCACTCTCGATCTTTCATTTCTATTCGCGCACGTGGGTAATGCGATACGTGACCAATGCGCAACTGCACGAGGGGAAAAAAAAAAGAAGTTAATCCGCGGCTTAAGGAATTGGCCTTTTAACAACGCTCCTTATACACGCGCGGCTCTGGTAAACCACTTTTCACGAATGTGCGCGACGCAAAAACAAGCGCAATTTGCTAGAGCGAGAGTTAACGAATAAATAAAAAAGAGAACAAGTTGATTAATAAATAACACCTTGATAAATTACAAAAATAAAACAAGAAATTAATTTTTTTTTCTTTCGTTTGCAGTTATTTCGAAAGACAAGTGGGAGCTGATGATGGCATCGAACAACTGGAACAACGTGGAGCTGCGTGACAATCGTTACAATCAGATAATCCACATGGTGTCGGCGGCCAACGGCGCCGAGGACTTCTATTCGACGGAAGATCACGCGTGTCGCTCCGAGGGTATCGATTTGGCGCGCGATTTGGACTACAAAGCCGCGTCGGCTTGGGTCGGACATCCGTATTTCGACGTGATCGACAACTCGCAGGATTTCGAGAGCAAGATCTGTCGGATGATCGAGGCCGTGTGCCAGAAGCTCGGCATCGACACCGGCGATCGACTCGCGGCTAGCAGTCGCAAGGTCAAGTTCCTCGTCAAAGGACCATTGCCGCCCGATACCGCTTTTCCGCCTTTTCAAGATTTCGACGTTGTGCACAATTATCTGCAGAGCAACAATCCCAAGACTCAGGCGAGGCTCAGGAAACGCGGACAGAAAGGTGATGGCGCGTTATGCATGGATGATTTAGAATTCCATGAGAAAGATTACGAAGGTCTGCTGATTATACTTATTTTTTTTTTATGACGAAAGGTATTCCGAGGTGGATAATTGGGTGAATTGTAAAATTTGGCAGGGCTTCACCTTCGTATCACTGATTTAGTATAGATTCTCTCTTTTTGAACATTGTTTTCATGACAAATTGGTATTAATAAGATTACAAAATTTGATCTGAAGTTCATAAATTACGTAAAAGTATTTTATTTCTATAAGTAAAATTTATTTTATTTTTTTTTTTAAATAGCGATGATACACAATTAAAGTTAAACGTAAATGGCACTGTTCTTTCTTTAGAATGAACATCTCACGTTGACCAGCTTTATAACACTAATCACTCTTGTCAATTTAACGCTGATTCGCGAATTCTATTTTCAACGAATTATTTGGATTTTAGGTCACTGGTCGTATATTCACACTCTCAGGCGGCCGAAGATGTGCGGTCAGGTAGTCGAGGTCAAGACGCAGCTGACGCACAGAGACTACTTGAACATGTTGGCCCAGCGAGACGACTCGCACTTCACTATTTTCAAGCGCCGTCGTTGCTTCCTCATAAACAACCAGTATTTCCAGCTGGACATCTACAGAGAACCCGCTCATCCTAGGTACGCATCTCTATCTCGAATGACATTTAAAAAAAAATAAAGGAGCTGTTTCGATTGATTTTCTTTTTTTTCTTGCGATTAACAGGTGCAAGGGATTGATGCTGCTCGAGACTTACACAGCGTTGCCAAGTGACAAACTGAACACGATACTGCCTCAGTTTTTGACGATCGAGAAAGAAGTTACCGGCACACCCGAGTACAGCATGTTCAACTTGAGCTTGCGCGAGGAATGGACAAAAACCAACAAGTACTGTCACAACTTTAACGGTAACTCTTCGTGAAGCAAATCGGACACAGTCATATTGGCGAATCACTGAGATACTAAACGCGTTGGAATTTTTTTTTGCAGGCTCAGTCAGCACGGCGAAAACAAGTCATCTGAGTGACATCAAAAATCCACTAACTAAGAACGGCATAGACGCAATTGGCACGAGTATAGCCAAGCAAAATGGAACGACTAACGGAGTCCATCACGACGCGACAATCTGCAAGAATGGGACGGCGAAATCATTAGAGAACGGCCAGCCGAACGGTAAAGCTGAAGCCAAGTGCAGTCTGAAGAGCGACGCAGTCACGGAAAACAAAGAGAACGGAAAACTCAATGAGACGAATCGTCATCAAAAGGATCTCATTAACGGCGTAAATTAACGATTGCATCATCACAATATATACCTCATGAATTATTTCTGCAAAAAAAAATAGGTTTAATTTTTAAGCAAACGGCGATTTAAGTGCAGATTAATTTGAATCACTAGCTCAATAATTGAAGTGAATAGGTCGAAAAGAGAGAAAAAAAATCATCGTAGTTTATTAAGATTTTATTTTTTAATCCGCTCTGCATGTTATTGCGATGTCCCGCCAATTTTACTGCAGTATTAGCGCGAGTGTAGGACACTGGAAGCTGCAAAATAATTTTGTTTTTTGTATTTTTTATCCTGGACCTTAGTTCAATGCTCTAGATTGTCCTTATTTTTTAAATTTTTTGCTAGGTAGCGAGAAGGAAATCATTGAAATCAATTTATAGAAATGTTCCTACGGCTAGAGCAATTCATTATTTGCATCATGTGCAAATTAATATTTTTAAAAATACGAGAGCGTCGTTGTTTTTAGCTCACTTTGATTCAGGAGAATCCAACAAACGCGAATTGAAAAAGAAATCGGTTGGTTAGTAACTAAAGGCTAAAGGCACTATTGGCGAAATAATCAATTTGTGAAAAAAACTCCTTTTTAGGCTCATATAATAGTTAATAAATGTATAAATTCACGTCTATATTCAAGTATTTTACTAACGTAGAAAAATCAATAGAAAGTTAAAATGAATAAAAATTTAAAATTAGCATATCACATGCTCCAGTCATGTCATTTATTTTTCATATATCTTTTCGATTTATTTCTGTGCAGCATGTTAATACGAATGGAGAAAAAAAAACACACTGGCGAGGATTATTGTAACAAACCGCTAAAACATGGGAGATACATGTTAAATAGGACTAAATTTTATAGTTTTAACAATGATAAGCCATGAACTTAAGCAAATATACTTGTGATATCATATATTTTATGAGGAATAGCGTGACTCAATTGAAAATCAACTTTCATATTTTATTCTTTGGAATCATCTTCATTCAACTTCAAACAAGGTTCAATGTTAATGTGTCAAAGAAGTAATGGACTGTCAAATCAGAATCGTTAAAATTTCAGATTTTTACACACCCCAATTTAATTGAATATGAGTTTTGAATATATAATTATAATTGTACATTTTCAAACCAAAATGATTTTTATAAGAGCAGAGTACAGATCAAAATTGTTTCGGCAACAGCTAATCTGCGTTTATGGTAATTTCTACCTCG
The DNA here is from genome assembly GCA_035047105.1 of Galeopsomyia nigrocyanea. Classification (NCBI taxonomy): domain Eukaryota; kingdom Metazoa; phylum Arthropoda; class Insecta; order Hymenoptera; family Eulophidae; genus Galeopsomyia; species Galeopsomyia nigrocyanea. The sequence continues at coordinate 10,579,403 of JAWWMK010000008.1, read as the reverse complement.
AATATTTTTTATCAACTGCGTGACAATGATGACAAATGAAAGGTGAGAACTTTCTATGAACTTTCCTGTTATAATATGAACCAAATAGACCAATAGTTTTGAAATAAAAATAATGAAGTATTATAAAAAAAATCACGTAGGTGTACTTAATAATTCTGTAATTCAATGTACTGATCCAATCAATATCAAATTTCATGTAAAAAAAAAAAACAAAATTTTTAATAGAATTGAAAATATTTGATTGAAGTTCTACTCCTGTCTTTGAGCTTGCTTAGATCAAATGGTCATAATGCAAGTGTTTTTAATGGGATATTTTACTTTGAATTTTACATTGCGTAATTATTTCTGTACTTACTGTATATTTAATACAAAGCAAACTTTCTTACTTTATGTATTTAGCGAATGAATAAATTTCAAACGCGATCATATCTTCAAACCAGAAGGCGGTAACTTCAATTGTATTTATCATATACAACTTGTCAGAAACATTTTATAAAACACCTCAGACTGACATGTTTCTGGAAGTAATTTTCAAAGCTAAACAAATTTTTACTCAAACTTGCAAAATGAAAAAAAAAGTTTTTACTTGAAGAGGATATTTAATTTCTTAAGGAGTCGTATACGACTATTGAAGCAATTTTTTACATATCGTTGAAAACAAGATGAGTTATTTTTTCTTTCAAACTCATTGCTGCCGCGAGTGAAAGTTTGCTATCTTATCAAACAAACAAAAATGTTTCAATTCGATTTTCGTTAATTGAAACGACAAAAGCCACTTGTTAATGGCCATTTGAAAAATGTGCTGTGATTACTTTCATAACAATTATTGAATAATGTTTGAAGAGAGAATAACACGTGCACAGTGTGAAACCAAAAAAAAAATATCTCTTCTGTATAGCGTTTTTTCTGTGATGACTCAAATCTGATGTATGCTAAATAATAAACTTTATCACAGACCCTTTAACTTCTGGCAAGGACAACTGATAAAGTGCCTGTGAAGCAAAGAAAAATGAAAGAAAGAAAAACCAATATATTTTCAATGAATGTTGCAATGGAAATACTTGTCAAAGTTGTACATACATACCTAGTAGTGCATACAATCTGACTTTATATTGTAATTATAGTCAATAAATAAAATGTCGTTTGTCTGCTAAAAGGTTCTATCTTATTCTTTTTCACGGCCTTCTGATTAATCAATCGAATGGAAAATATTTATAAACCCTAGAGATATTTATAAAACTTTGCAAATGAAATGTGGGAGAGGAAAAAACAAAGATTCACTTCAATAGACAGAAACGCATGTAAATTGACAGTATACTTTATTTATCACTTTTTATTCTTTTAAAGTTGAGAATCAGCAGAGTGCATAAAATGTAACAATGATAATTATAAAGCAGATTAAGTAACATTTTTTATTAACGTCCAATACACTATAGGATAAATGATGGAAGTAAAAACTTGATTTTAAATGGAGTTTGGTTTTCTTCAAGAGAAAACATCTCGTCGTTAAAAATCATTTGATTACAATAAAAACACTTCAACTTTAAAAATTTAGAAGTTTATAAAATGACCATCTGTTAGCCTACATATAAAATAATTACATCTATACCTATTCAACTTCTTTTTGTACAAATCGGCCTTCTCTGAAATATGTAATGAAAGACAATTACGCAATTCGTTAGCGACTAGTTATTTACGCCTATTTTTCAAAATTTCCACTGCAAGAACCAAAGTGAGATGATAAATGTTAAGATATACGAAACGTCAAAATATTCATCAATAGTAGTTGATAGCAAGAATTACACACAATTCTTGATATCTATTTCGTTTGAGGAAGATGCAAATTGAGAAAAGCATTCTAAAAAAAATTCACTAGATCATAAAACTATGTAGAAAAAAATCTACTTTTACTTTCTTTCTTCGCCCTTTAACAATTTTTACAAATAGGACGTTAATAGTACACATATGGAAGTATAACTTTTCAAGTGAACGGTAAATCACAATTGATTCAAGTTACATGTTAGATTTAGATACTTGTTTATCTAAGTTTCAACCCTATAATGACGGAAGCTATATCAAGTAAGAAGCCTCATTAAAATATAATGCACTAATTTTAAAATTAGATCTACCAATAATCATGTATATTTCTTCAATATGTAAAAACAATTATGTTACTGAGATGCAATGTAATATGAAAATAGTTGGACCCAAACTTTAACAGCACATAACTTGCCCTCCGTCACAGAAAGGTTTCATGTAATACAACATTTTGAGGCTTGTTATGTTTCAGAAGACAGTTCTATACTGTTTTGTCAGTCTAAAAAGTTTTTCATTAAAAAATATTTCAAGTATCTGGGAACATTAAAAGAGCAAAATTTGATACCGAGATTATCTGTTATAAATATGAGTATAAATGTATTTTATAATTTGAAGCTCCTTGTTAAACTCTTGTATAGTAGAGGATTAGTTTATAAAAAGAAATTTTTATAAATATCAACTTTCACAGTGATCTTGGAAATTACAGTTGACAGTTTATGAAGATGATTGAGCTTCTAGCTACTCAAGCATTTTTGGTAAATTGTCTATATAACATGAAAAATGGTTGTACTATCTACCTATCCCTATTATGGAGAGTGCATCACTATTCATTTTTAATATTGACAGACTTAAACATAGACACTTTTACTTATTACGTCCAAGATAATCAATATTTGTTACGTTACAAAGAATATTAGTTATATGGAATTTGTTCACTTTGCTGAATTATATATTCACTTTCAAAAAACGTTTTTGAATTTTTTCGATACACGTCAATAGATTATGAAAAATTTAAAATTATTTTTGCTCTCAGACTACAAAAAAGTATCTATGCTTATTACAATTGCTTTACTTATTTCACGATGCAATAAATAATAATTCGATAAATGTCTTAAATTTATCTACTAACTGCCTTAGCTTGTTGTGCTTTGTACATTTTCATAACTTTTTTTCCAGGAACAAGAGTTTGACTTAGGCCTGGTCTCTTTTTACGCTTGTGCGTTTGGTTGTTCTCTTGATCAACTTCCTCTTCCTCGTTGATACTCACTTGTCCATTGTACTGTGTTTGACATATAACAGTTTCCTGAGGTGTACGCATAGCTTCCAATTCAGAAGCCGTTCGATGTAAATCAGAATCATGGGCAAAGGTACAATTGTGTCCAAAACGACATCGACCTTTGCGATAGTTCCAGCAGATCTTCCTGCCATTGATCATTTTTGTGTCGTCTAGAGTAGGAGTCATCTTGACATGCTTTTCTAGAGTGGCAATCTTAGCTTTCTCTGCTTCAACAAAAGGATTACTGAAGACTGAAGTTTTCATTGTAGGTGCACTGTTGAAGTCCGGTGTAGGTAATGGAAGTTTTTTATTGGAAGCAGTATCTTTTTGATTATCATCTTTACTATCTTGACTGTCTTCTTCCTCTCTGTCATCCTTGGAACTGATAATTAATAAAATCAATGTGTAAACAAATTATTTCAATTTTCATATACCTTACATAATTGATTTCAATTACAATAGAAACTGTAAGTTTTGAAGGAGTAACATTGAATGTCAACATCAGTTTCCAGAAAAACCAAAAAGAGCATTTAAAATTTAAGTAGTGCTTGTATTTAAATCCTTGATTGGTAGCTCTTTTTAGAAAATCGTACAGTTTCCAAAGCTACACACGCCACGGTTCGTTCGGTTTAGAAAGTCGTTGCAAGAGTAAAACGATAAAAGGGTGAAAGTCGCAGCACTAATTGTATGCAATGCGGTGCGGATTGCCACGTTATATAATTTATACAGCGATACACATCCTTCACAACAACACAATCCTGCGTCCGTTCCGTTCGTGAAATCGACCAAACATCTCTCGCAGAAGAGAGTTCATTGTTGTTGAAGAAAAAAACATTAAAAAAACGAAGCTACGTTTGAACAGCCTTTACAAGCTCGTAAGAAGCTGAATATATGCAACAAGGACGCGTGATTGTTTACTCTCACGCGAAGCACATTTAAAATTGAAACACACAAAATCACCCGCCGACAAAACAAACAGAAGAATTACACTCGCGATCACGTAGGTTAGAACGAAATAGATGCATCTCCGTATAAGTATGCGAGAAGGATGCTGCGTGGTAACATCATACCTATACACAAAACAAAAACTTACGATTCGGAGTCGGACAGCTCGTCGCTGTCGCTCTCGGAACTGCCATAGTCCGGCACCAAGGAAGCCATAGTTGCTCTGTTTGGTCAGTTACAAGATAGGATGATTTTGTATTGCAAAGGTGCGCGATAAAAGCTAAAAAAAAATCTAAATTGAATGGGAAGTTTGATCCCGTGCAAAATTGACGTGTGCGCCTTCACGGCGGAAGAGTGCCGCGACGACTGTTGGCTGCTATGCTGCGGCACCAACACACATTGAAAAGCCGCGGAGTGGGGGTATTGTTGCCCGCGTGTGCGCGAATATTTTTCCTACAAAAGTCTTAGTGTTGCGCACAGCTGTCTGGAGATTTAATTTTTTTTTATCCTTGTACAGATGAGCCTCTTGTTTCGTTTATTTTTCTGCGGTTCGTAAGAATTATAGTGGAACAAATTTTTATTTCTTTCAAACCGAGAAAAAAAAAAGATTTTTTTTTCATTGTCAGCCGAATTAGAGGATTGACAACGCATGAAGTTTTGTTGTATTCGCGATAAAGCAATAAGTATTGACGATTTTGGAATCGATCGTGTGAGGAAAAAAAACTAACTAACGCGAGCGTTGGAGATAATAATAGTTTTTTTTCACGCTAAAATGGTTAGCATACTAGTCGACGCGTGTGCCAAGGATAAAATGAATAGTTTTTCTTTTTCAATTATGTCAGATAGCAGAAGTGAATGCAGTGTGTACAAAAGCAAATAGTATACGTTTATTAGAATATTCAAATCATTTTATTCAATATTGAGTGTAGAACTGATTAAAATTTAATTGTAAATCGAGTTAGCAACGATTTCGCAATCTAACCGCATGCTATGTTGCAATATTATGCGGGAAAGGTAAACTATAAGAATAAAGATTGATTAAAAAAAGAAAAAAAAGGAACGGGTACACGGCCGTCTCGACAATAAACACAAAAATGCCCCCTAACGAAATCGCAAAAACGAACTTTCTAATGGCTTTTTGCGAAACCACACTCACGTCGAAATACGAAATAGCTCGTCAACTTTGAACAACACCTTCGTCTTTGATATGTACCAAGCAACTTTTGCCATCCTCCAACTGATTACTCTTCCACACAGCGATCTTTCTCTGGCCTTTCTCCTCTTGAGTCATTAGCAATCTAACATTCGGCACGTACAGCCAGTAGTTTCCCAAGGAAGGTCTGATTTTAGGTTTCAATTTGTTTTCGATCTCTCGCTCCTGAAATAACAACGCTCCTTGCTCGGACCTCACGGTATTGACGATCAAAATCACAGCTTCGGAATGACCAACAATTTGTCTACACATCGAAGCTACGTTACACAAATGTCGATTCAAGTCCATGCTCGAAATAATTGCGCACAATACCGACAGAGAATCGACGATAATCAACCTTCTTTTGGATGATTCAGATTGATCTTGATCTTTGTCCGGCGCTTTAGATAGACTGTGAAGAACGTTGAAAAGCTCGAAGATATCGCTGATCTGATAAACTTGTATACTACTCATAACGTGTCCAAACATCTAAAAAAATTAAAAAAAAAACCTGTTAACAGATCAATTCAAAACAGCAATTTCGAAGAAGAAAAAAAAACGCATTATACTCTATCATCGCAATGCTTGGACTCCAGTATCATCTGAATGCGGTTGGCGCAGAAGCTTCTGCTGGCATCGATGTAGTGAACCACCGCGTAGTCGTTGGAAGTTGCGTGCGTCGACAGCCAGTGGCACAGTTGTGATTTCCCCGCCGAGGAAGACCCGCAAATTTCGTAAATTGCACCGCAGCGCAGTCCACCATTCAGCAGAGCATCCAGACTAATGCAGAAAATGTATTTTGTCTTCAATCGTGTTAAAAATGTCGGAGATATAAGTTATATGTATATTATTACTTTTGTATTCCTGTTGGTATCTTCTGCTTTTGTTCTTGCTCGTAAAGCTCGAAAGCATTTACTGTTTCGCCTCCGAATTTCTCGAAGAACGATTCGCGTATTTCTTCTATTTCCTGTGGGATAATTTTACAAATTATATCATGTGAAATAGCAATAGTTATATTTTTAGTTATACATGCAAAAGACGAGATAGAATTTTTTTTTTTCATTTGGTTTTAAATTTTCTCAAACAATGTGTTAAGACTCATTGTCAGCTGGCGATGTAACTCGAATTTGAAAATTGTAAGAGCTTTCAACTAACTAGAAAAAGGTACATACCTATATGCACATAAAGTTGCGCAAAAGCTCTCCCGACCAACGAGAAAATTATATCACAGGCGCGAAACTCGTTGACAAAACGCGAATGCTATTAAAGCGGGACAGGTCCTTGGGGGCGAGTGCGCGCAGGATAAACTTTAAAGAGGATGTATATAGACGGCAAACAGCATCACGCATCTCGAAAATATTCGAAAGAAAATTTTTATCCCCAATTACCTTGAACGTCAATCCAGTTTTTCTCATGAGCTCGTCGCATTCTCGCAGCATGAAATCGTAAACGGTGAAGATACCTTCCGAGTGCAATTTTGAAACAACACTTTCACTCAGCGCTGGAAATACGCTCGAATTTAATCTTGCCATTTTTGCTTGCCAAACCTTTCACACGCGACGTTGATTGATGAATCCCACGCTCGGGAAATCTATATATTCTGCGAGCTATAACAACGTGCGTGCTACCTCATAACTGGCCAGCGGAAAATCTGGAAACGAAAATGAAAAAAAAAAACACGTTAAATTTTATGATTGGCAAAATTTATTTGAAACTCGAGAGAGAAAAACAAACATTTGTCTTTCGGATTGAGTATCGCGTATTACGTAGAGAATGTACTGTTGACAGGAATATTAGTCACATAATGAGTTTTAAGAAAACGCTGGTTATAGCAATTTAAAAAATAAAACTCAATTCCCGAGGCGACGTTGTAGCGCGGGTATATTTGTTCTGCTTGTAACATCTTATGTAATTCCATAATAATTATATTATTCCTACCATCAATAAAATTCAATTCAACTTATTTTTTTTCATCAATGTCTCAAAAGAAACATTCGCATATTTGAAACATCTACGTTGCACACCTACAGGTGTAAGTCTAAAAAGTAGCTTATTCCTATTCGAAAGAAAAGAAAGATAAAAAAGAACTTAAAAAAAATGAAATAGCCTGGAGCCGTGTCGTAGATCTCGTTCCGCGGAAGCCGCTAAGCGAGCTCGCGAGATGAAATTTAAATTTTCATTAAGTCGGCTCGTATAACTACGTAGTTCAGAAAACGAGCGCGCGCCAATCCATATAAATATAAACACAATACACGCGCGCACACACGCATACACACACACACACACACCACACAGAATCTAATATAGAGCGGACGGTCGACGACGATAGAGTGGGCGCTGATAGTGTGCCGCCGCGAAGTCCACGTGTGGCATGTGCACGATTTGAGGAGAGAACCCCACCGCCGAAAAACAGCCGCGAGAGCAACGCCACACTATACAAAGATCCGTCGGAAGACGAGGACAGGCCTCGGGCACACGTAATCGAAGTGGACGTCGTCGGCAGCGACCCAGTTTTTCCACGGATCGCGACGGGAGCCACGTTTTTCTCGTTCAATTCGAGCAGTTCGATCGAGCAATCATCATTGTTACGTTCGCTCTCTATTGTACTGCTTGCTGCCAAGACCGGAACATCACACGAAGGAACGATGATGAAAAGACAAGCCACGTCGAGCGGTTGCTGCTGCTGCCAAGCTGCACAGATACGTCGAAGCAGCGCAAGGAAAATCCATATCAGCGCGAGACGACTACGACTTGCCGGCTGAATTGCAACCCGCGGCCGCCGCCGGCGCGGAATATATGGTCAAGGTGAGTCGTCGCTCCGTTCTTTTTCTTTTCTCTCTCTTATTCACTTCTCTTCCGACTCTTTATAAACGTGTACAATACCTTTCCCCCATAACCGTCCTTGTGCTCTCTCTCTCTGTACTTACTGCAGGCCAATAATACATACCTCGACTTTCTTCACCTAAGCACGTGTCACGCGTAGCGAGAGATTTTTAGCGCTCTATATACCTCACTGCAACTTCTAAAAGGAGGGGCCCCTCTGCCTGCCGGTTCAGTACATATACTAACATGTGCTTGACCGGCAAATATGCCTGAATGGCGCGCGGGCTGAGCACATGGCGCGCGCACGCTGAAAATTTCTATTCTCGATTTTCTATGCCGTGCTTTTCACTTCGCAGTTGATCTTCCCTCTATATAACACGTAGAGATATTTTGCCGAGCAGAACGGAGTAATTTGGTAGGTTTCCGAGTGCTTCATGTATTTCGGAGCGGCGATTATTTTTAACCTATGATGTGCGTACGAGCGACGTTTCAAATTTGAATTTTTCACGGAAAATACAGCGTTCCCTTTATAGCTAATCAAATCGTAACGCAAAGATTAAGCGAAAAATACGATAGTCTACACATGTATGATTGATGACGAGGCAGTTTGCATAAAATTTGAAAAATAAAAAGTGCGAAAAAAATGTTTTACGCGAAAACGACGAATAAGAAAAAAAAGGCGGAAAATTCGGTCGTGAAAAACATTACACGCGTCTCTCGCTTATTCAGCGTCCAGCGAGCTGGAAAAGAGAGATGCGTGGCAGAATGAAATGGGATTATTTAAATTTGACCCTCCCGAGCCCACGTGGCGTTATAACGAAGCGCTGCTCCGCTGCGCGCCCGGATAAAAAGTTGAGAAAAAATGCCGGACTCCCTCCATCTTGGAAAGCCGAAGAGAGCGAGCTCGATACTGCGAAATACGCGCGAGTTTTCCAGCTAGCTCGAAGACATATCGTCGTTGGATGAAACTCGTAAGATCCTGTCTCGGCGTATCGTTTGTCCGAGCGAAGAATTCGAGTTGCGCTTGTGTGAAAAACGACGAAAGAAAGAAAAAAAAGCGGCCAAGCAAGCGGATCACGCCTGAGTCAGCGCCGGATCCTCCGCTCCGTACCCCTCTCTCTCTCGCTCTCTTGCTTCTCGGCAAGCGGAAGTTGAGCCTCGGGCTGGTGTGAGCCAATCGGATCGTTGCTGACGGTCAGAATTCGGTCGGGCATGATGGCCGTCGTGCCGCGGATGTGGCGTCGTTAGCTAGTCAAAGCTCGGCGAGCCGTCGCTGGGTTGAGGACGTTGGCTCGAGTATCAAAAGTGCGGGCTGGCTTCTTCCGTCCGGGGAAGTTGAGTACCCGGAATGCCATCGGCAGCTCGCAAGAAGCTGGGATGGCGGCGGCTCGTGCTCTGAGCCCCATCAGAACCACGCCCAGGTAAGTGCGCGTCTCTCTCGCGCTAGCATATAACCGAGACGAGGCACGCACGCAACGCCAATATGGCTGCCGTCGGGCTTCCTTTGTGTGTGCCTCGCCGCCGCGCAGCCCGCGCCCGTTTAGTTCGCTGCCGACCTGCCGAGCGCGAGGGTCGGGCGCCGCCATTCCGCCCGCAGTTCTATCGCGCGCGCACGCACACATACACACCGACCAACACGCCCGCAGCAGCAGCACACCAACACGCGAACGTGCATTTGTGTTGGATCTGTCTCTCTCGCTCGCACCAACGTTCGGCTCGCTTGCTCTCACTCCCTCTCTCGCTCGCTCTCCCGCCGCCTCGCTCGATATCAAGAGCAGCCGCACGTCTGCTCTTTATTCGGCCGGGCATCGCCAGCTTCGATTATTAACCGCCATACACTGAGTTTATGCCACGAGGAGATGGGATTTGCCGTGATTTCCACGACGGATTACGAGCAAACGTAAATATTTGCTTTGACTCTCACCACCTTTTTTTTCTTCTCTCTTTTCATTTAGCTTTTGTTTGGTTAAGGTAGTTGAATGTGTCTGTGTAAGTGTGTGTATGTGGTGGGAGAAAGTGCCGGGTTATTCAAATTTGTAAGCTTCGGCAGGAAGATACTCGAGCCAAGAGAGATTGGCTTTTTATCTTCAGCCTTTTTTACACATACGCCTCACCGTCTCGTCTCGTCGTCTGTGCAATTTTCGGAGCCGACGCGCGCAGCTCCGCTCTGCGGCGTCCACCGGCTCGCCTTTTGCCTCTCGCTTTCTCGTTCCTCCGTTCGTTTTGCGCGATCGCCGCTTTTTTCTTCTTCACTGTCTGCTGTTTACAAGCTCGTTGTTGACTTGGCGGCAACAACGTCACTTGCACGTTTTTGTTCTGCTTCCATGAATGGCTCGGTTGTTTACTAAAAAAAAAATTGGATTTTCAGTGCCCTTTAGGAATATTTTTAAATTTAATTGCTACAATAGTTGACAAGTAATTAATTATTGGAATTTTTCAACGTGCGTTTCTGCAAAAGAGTAAATAAATCAGTATGATAAATAGTTTTTTCATACTGCTGTTGAGAAAACAGGCGTTTCTTGTTTGATGAATTCAAACTGAATGTGATTGTGTGCTCCAATCAGACAGCATTTTAAGTATTTATCTCATGATTTGCCTTGTCACCATTAAAAGAATGTCTCAATTGATAACAAACAAATTGGAGTTTGTGTATATGCTTATTAGCTCAGATAATTATATAGTAAAAGCTTTCAATTTATATACAGGCAAAAGTTTATCAAGTACTTAATAATACATTGTTAGAGAAAATTCAGAATGGTTTGGCAGTGTTCCATCAATTATGACTTTGTCCCATTCAATATCCTATGGATGTTTGCCAATGTACAAAGTTTAACAAGCTGAAAATACTCAAGGAGCAGCAGAAGTAAGGGATGCCATGAAATGTAACAGTGTGAATTTTTATCTTTTCCAGTGTCATGTGTAATGAGTGATAAGCAAGGTGCGCCTACTTTGCCGCCCCTTACTGGGGGTGGAGGAAATAATGGGGGGAGCAATGGAGGTGCACCACAGCAAACTATCAGTTTGCAACAGGTCTTTGCCAATGTCCTTTCTTCAGCTAATGTACAACAATTTGTCCTTACCTCACAAGTTCCTGGCCTCACGCAGGTACTTTCAATCATTGAATACTGAATGTTTTTTTGGTGTCACATTTTCCAAATTCAAATTTATTTTCTTTGGAATAACTTTGATGTTTAAGTAGTTCATTGTTAATAATTCTTGAATTTTTTCTACTTATTTAGATTTTTGTATCTTGTACATTTTTAAATTAATTATTTTACTGACGAGACACATAAATTTTTCAAATATAGCATGATTAGCGACAACTCCATTCTAATACTACAAATATTACTAACAATTGGTTGTACACTGAAGAAATTACACATTTTGCAAATTTTCTGTTGTTGAAAATTGCTCAACAGCAGAAACACACAGCACTTTATTAGTCTGGTTTATTTGCTCTTTTGCATAGCACATGCTCGGTCTAACCTCCAAAATAGAACAAAAAGACTTGAACAAGGAACCATTATTCTTAATTTTGTATGTTTCATGCAACAATTGTTTATATTTTCCGTTAAGCTATGGAATGACTTGTATTATTTTACAAAAAGTATAACATTTGCCCGAGGAATGCTTGGTCCTGAGCGCAAGAAACAATCTTATTGGTGTGACATTGGAATGATCATTTGGTGATGATAAACTCTACCGAAATTGAAAGAAAGAATGAATGTACCATTCAATTTGGTCTTTTTGATGAAAGCTGAGGCATTTGTCTGAAAATGAAATGTTATATATACAACGACTTATTGAAATTCTAACCTACGTTGTTGGAGAAGCATGCTAAAGCCAAAAAAAAAATCGTGTGATTTTGACTTTGTAGGTCATACCGAACAGTGGTACAGGAACTGCACAGCCGATTGGCGTCACGCGTATCGTCAACATCTCGGGTTCGGCGCCGCGAGTCAGCGTGGTCAACGTGTCGGGGCCGGGCGGCGTCACATCACCCAGCCGTCCGAATAACCCGAAGCTCGTGTTGACCACCTCGCCGAAGCTCGTGCGCAGTATGTTCGTCACACCCTCACAGGCGACGACGACGACGACGACAATGTCGAGTGGCACGTCGTCGCCATCGCCGTCGACATCGCCACCTGCCAGAAAGAAAGCTCGACTATCCGAGAGCTGCAGCAGTGGCAGCTTGGATAAGCCGACAACCGAGCCGGTGGACGCGATGGTCTACAAGCGGCGCATTATCGAGTACAAGCTCCAACGAATGCGCGCCATCAGGGACAAGTACAACGAGAACATGGCCGAGTACTTCTTCCTGCGGAACGGCGGCAACATTATGGACTTGAGCGCCTGGAGGAAAAAACCTACGTCCCAGTTCCTCGAGTTTATGAATCAGCACCAACTCGACACCGACGAGAACGAGGAAGAGTTCCTACAGACTGGTAATATCACTACGGCTACCGCCACCACCACCACCACCGCCGACACCGCCACCGCCACCACCAGTACCGTCACCACCGACGCCGCTATAACCGCAGCCGTAAGCACGGCGGCAACGACGACGACGGTGACGGCGGCGGCGACGACGACGAAGACGACACTAGCGGTAGTAATTAGTACAGCGAGTACGACGACATTGTCGCCCACGACAACTACGACGACGATGTCAATGGCGACGCCGACGCCGACGCCGCTAACGACGACGACGGCGGCGGCGACGACGACGAATGTCACGCAAAGCACGGAAGTGGCCGTTTCCGGCGGCACACCCGTCGCCGTGTCGACGACCTTGCCTCCGGCCGTTGCCCAGCTCAATCAGCAAGGTAGGATTGCTTTTATTTTCATTTCGATTAGAACTTCATTAACGTGGGGTTGTAAATACTTGTGCACAATCAACCCAAATATGTGTAGAGCACTCGACAAATTGGCTTTGATCCATCAAAATTCATTTTTCATTACATTTAGGTATTGATCTAAAACTCCCATCGTACAACTGCTACAATTTATAATTTCAATTAAAATGTAATTCGTCAACCTCTCATTAGAGTATCATCATTTTCAAGCACTTTGAGATTTTTTTTGTTCGTCAAATTGTAAATAAGTCTTGATGCACATTCTGAATGAGTAATTTTCAAAATAGGGCAAGTACCTGGTCGCCCTGCTGGGGGCAGACACGGCATGGTTTTTGCCTTCCGAACAGCAATTCAAGCTTCACCAGTCACCATTCACCCTTCACCCACATCTACCATAGCACCCACTCTCATTATAGGTGATTACCGCAAAGGCCTGCTGTCAATGTCATTTGTTTTGTCAATCGTCTTTCGAATAGACTATTGTTTTTTTATGTATTTCTTTTAAAATTGATTTCTACTATTGATTTTGAATTGGTATCAAATTGATATGCTGAAAATTAAATTTAACATTTTTATAGAAGCACTGTACTATAATTAATAGTTTATTTCACTTGTTTTTACAATTATTTGGTTGGTGTTTTTGAATATTTATTGTTTACAATTGAATCTCATACCCATGTTACAATTTGCTGGTTCAATATTTTGAGACAGTATTCACTAATGTGGGGATATTAAACCTAAGCATTGTATGGCTCAACGATGCAATTTGTTGAGCCTAAGGGCGCTTGGAAACACTCATCTATATTTATAGTTCAATACTTTTTTATAGTCATGGATTTATTAATGTTAACTTTTTTTATATAATGATTATTTTTTCTGACATTGATTATTAAAAGAGCCAGTTTTTTGTTATTATTGGTTTGATTTATTTGAAAATTAGTTTGATTAAATACATTTTTGAATTGTGATATTTTTAATTAGTGTAGTTGTTTACAAATTACTAGAATCTTTTTTACAACCAATTTACCATTTGATACCAATTATTAATTATTTTTGTAATAGTTATAGTCTAGCATTTCTTGTCATTTCCATTTTTCATATTATGCATGGCAGCAAGGTAATTTTAAAGTTGCACAAGCCGTAATAATTATGTAGGTTTATTCCTATGAAACAAATCACTGATCACTCATTACTATCCATCACATTTCATACTGGCTTCTATGTACACTATCTTTAAATGTATTATCGTTTCATCTATTATGTTACAATATTGCTATATAAAGAAATGCTTTGAAAAGAATCATATTACAACTCAAATTCTTGAATTGTTTGCACAACTAATTTAGCATATGGTTGTGTATATTTATCCATAAAAAAATTGCATGGTTTCATTCTTTTTATAACTATTCAAGTAATTCATTTGGAAATAAATGATAGTAGATGCAGAATAGAGTTCGAAAAAAAAATATTCTAGGCATATGAGCTTTGAATGTATTTGAAAAAATGCAAATTATAAAAATATTGTTATCACACGATACATAATTTTTTTTTTAAGGTGGAACACCAATGGTTATAGACTCTCCAAAAGTTGAACCTGTTTTAAATAATCCTGTAGCAGAAAAGGTGACAGCTACCACAGCTGAAAAACCTGCCACTCCTCCAATTTCATCTTCTCAACCTATAGTTAAACTTGTAAAATTGTCCCCTGCATCGATAACTTCTTCCTGTGATACTGTTAGTAGTAATCAAGAACAAATTGTAGAAAAGGCAAAACAGGTAATTTTTTTCTCATTTCAAAGCTATTATTATTTCATCTTTATAACTTGAAATTATAACCGTCAATTTAATATTCAATAGGAGGCTTACGTAATGCAAAGGATCGCCGAATTACAAAGAGAAGGTTTGTGGTCGGAACGTCGATTACCGAAAGTTCAGGAACCAGCCCGGCCGAAAGCACACTGGGATTATTTATTAGAAGAGATGGTGTGGCTTTCAACGGACTTTGCACAAGAGAGGAAGTGGAAGAAAGCTGCAGCGAAAAAATGTGCAAGAATGGTTCAAAAGTACTTTCAGGAGAAAGCTACGCAAGCCCAAAAAGCAGAAAAGTTAGAGGAACTTCGACTAAAGAAAATCGCTGGATTCATTGCAAAAGAGATCAAAACGTTTTGGGCTAATGTTGAAAAGGTAAAATTAGTTTTTTCTTTCTGAAAGGAGCGTTTACCCCACACAATAAGCCGGCAGTTTTGACTTTATCATGTTACGATTGTGCGCTCGTTGTGGGAACATTAATTCTAAGAAATATCTAATTGACTGATTCTATTTAAGAGCCTCAGTCAAATATTATTTTGGAAACATGGCTCACATCGTATTTTATTTGATAGCTTGCAATGCTGATTGAATACATTAAATTCATATTGAATTATTCATATTTCAGGTGGTGGAATTCAAACAACAAACACGACTTGAAGAGAAGCGGAAAAAAGCTTTAGATCAACACTTGAATTTCATTGTTGATCAGACTGAAAAATATTCGTCGTGGTTGACTGAAGGTTTAAATAAAGCCGAAGGTATTCAGAGTACGCCAGCTTCGATACACAGTTCTCGAATATCGTCACCTGTCACAACCGGGAAAAACTCTGATGATGGTATATTTACTAAGCTTTTGGTAGTTTACATGGTCGATAACGTTTGCAATCTTTAACGACCAAATGTTTTGCAGACGAGTTCAAACCGAATCAAGACTCTGACGACGATGAAGAGACGATAGCAAAAGCCGAAGAAGAAATGAAATCTAATCACAAAGAAGAAGTAGAACTGTTGAAAAAAGAATCTGAACTACCGCTTGAAGATTTTTTAGCAGAGTTGCCGCCAAATTATCTTGAAGAAAGAGATAAAAGTCTATCCCCTCTACCCAAAGACGTTGTGGAAGAAGAGGCATGCACTAATTTTCAACTTGAAAATAACAACTTGTTTATCTCTTTGATTTTTTACTTATATTTGTCATTTTGATGTTGCAGGAAAGCGATAATGCGGAAGGTAAAGATACGGAATTCACAGTTGCGTCGGATGCGTCTACAGATGACGAGGAAGATACTATCCAAGAGCAAGAAAAATTAGAAAAGAATGTTGACCACAAGCAAGAAATAGCTGATTTGGAAGCGGAAAATGAAATGTCGATAGAAGATCTCATGGCCAAGTATGGAAATGCTTCAGAAACTCCTATGGACGTCGATGATGATACCGATGATGAAGGTATGTAAATTATAATTTTTTTTACAGTTAAGATTACTTGAGTTAAGGATGATGATATTCTACCGATTCCTGAAGGCTTCCTCATGCTGTCGTTTTCGAGGCATTTGTCTGACTTTAATTATGCAATATAAATATTTATTTTGATCATTTTGCTCATTATGCAATTAAATAACGTATTTAACATTTACAGAGTCTGATAAAGACGAGGATGATGAGAATGAATCGGAAAGTGAGGAAGAAAGTGAAAGCGAAGACGAAACTCAAGATGACTCCCAAACTCAAAGCGATGAAGATCAAACGGTTGGTCTGAAATCATTGCTTGAAGATCTGTCCGATGAAAATAAGGTAAATTTTTGGTTGTTCATACAGTTTTTTCATATCTAATATCTTGTATCTTAATTTTGAAAATTTCAGAGTATGAGTGAGGCATCTGAGAAACAGAATGAGATGGACTCTGTTGCGGCTATAGCAGAGAGTATACAGCCAAAAGGAAACACACTGCAAACGACACATGTAAGTTTTGCGTAATTTTATTTTATTCATAAAACCTTCATTTCCAAAGTGTTTGTGATTACTTATGAGCAAAGCACTATTTCACCTGGAGGAAGATTAAAGCAATCATATCCATTGCAAATTTCTAAAAATTTGTTTGGATTATTTTGATTGCGACAATAATATTTTTTATACTTCTACTTGATTCATAAATAATTGATGCTGCTATATTCATTGAATATTATGTTTTTGTCTTTCAGGTTGTCACTAAAATTCCATTCTTATTGAAACATTCTCTGCGAGAGTATCAGCATATTGGTTTGGATTGGCTTGTTACAATGTATGAAAGAAAGCTGAATGGTATACTTGCCGATGAAATGGGTCTCGGTAAAACTATTCAAACGATTGCTCTTTTGGCGCATTTGGCATGTGAAAAAGGAAATTGGGGTCCTCATCTGATTGTCGTGCCGACGTCTGTGATGTTGAACTGGGAAATGGAGTGTAAAAAGTGGTGTCCAGGCTTCAAAATTTTAACGTATTACGGAACGCAAAAGGAAAGAAAACAAAAGAGGACGGGATGGACAAAACCAAATGCATTTCACATATGTATCACGTCTTATAAATTAGTCATCCAGGACCATCAAAGTTTCAGAAGAAAAAAGTGGAAGTACCTTATTTTAGACGAGGCTCAAAACATCAAGAATTTCAAATCCCAGCGATGGCAGCTATTGCTGAATTTTCAGACACAAAGACGATTGTTACTAACAGGAACCCCGTTACAAAATAATCTCATGGAACTTTGGTCTCTGATGCACTTCCTTATGCCAAATGTTTTTCAATCTCATCGCGAATTCAAAGAATGGTTCAGCAATCCTGTCACGGGAATGATTGAAGGAAATAGCGAATACAACGAAAATATCATTCGACGTCTTCATAAAGTTTTGCGACCATTTTTGTTGAGGCGTCTCAAGTGTGAAGTAGAGAAACAGCTACCAAAGAAATACGAACATGTTCTTATGTGCAGATTATCAAAACGTCAGAGGTATCTGTACGACGATTTCATGTCTCGAGCGAAGTAAGTAGTTGAAATTCGATAGATATGTATCGTTGTTTGCAGAATACTCATACATATCTATTTTTGTTTTAGAACGAAAGAAACTTTGGCTAGCGGCAATCTACTGAGTGTTATAAATGTTCTTATGCAATTGCGTAAAGTGTGTAATCACCCAAATTTGTTTGAAGCCCGACCGACAGTTTCGCCTTTTCAAATGGAAGGAATTGATTTTCATACTGCATCTTTAGCATGGAGCGCTCTTGATTACGATCCATTCAAGGTATGTAAAAGAAGTTACCAACATTCTTTGATTTTTATTTCTTGTTTATAATTGTCTTTGTACCCATGTTACTATTTGCTGGTTCATTATTTTGAAACAGTGCTCACTAATGTGGGTATATTAAACCTAAGCATTGTATGGCTCACCGATACAATTTGTTGAGCCTAAGGGCGCTTGGAAACATTTATTCATATAACAAATTATTTATTTTCAATAGAATAGATTGGCAATTTTTACTTTTTAGTACTAACGTTTTTTGTTTCATTTCCAGCACATCGATTTGTCTTGCTTGAACCTATTACTAGTTGATTTAGAGTTCGTCGTAACCGCGTTTGTTGCTCATCGCGTTAGGCGATTGAAAACGCCGAGAAAGCTTATCGAAGAAATAGACAGTCAACCGGAGCCTCCTCCACGACCTCCTGCAGGAAAAATTAAAATTAATGTTAGATTATCTAATCAAGTATCTAAAGCAGCTTCAGCTAACACACAACAGACTTCACAGCAACCAATAAAATTCAAAAGCTTTCCTGGTGTTCTACCAACTCCTAGAGTAGGGACTTCGCCATTGGTGAAGAATAATCAAACGCCAACTGGACAAAGTAAGTTAAAAATACAACTTCGTGTAATTCATTATTTTATTATATTTTGTTATCGATAATCTTACATATTTGTGATGATATTTTAGGTGTAACGTTGAAAGTTGCTGGTGGCCAACAACTCCAAGGTATCTCTGTTCAGTTGGTGTCACATCAAGGTGGAGTTAAAGGTGAGATTGTTTCTGAACTCTGCATTCAAAATTCTTGTTCATTATTGAAAAAATTCATAACTTTATTTTGTTCTTTTTAATTTTCAGCGATTCCTGTTGGAAGCGTTGCTCAAAACATCCAAAGCACTGCGTCGGTTACTCCAACCACGGCGAGTATCAATGCTCAAAGAATAACCGTTAGCAACGTCAATGTTAAAGATGGGCAAAAATTAACGATGCAAACTTACACGGTCAAAACCGGTGACTCCGTCCAAAAGTATCAAGGTCCTAATATCGCTCAGTTAGTTCAGACATCAACCGGCAAACATATCATTCTAACAAATCCACAACAATCTGCAAATGCTCGTAAGTATAACTGTATAGATTATCGATACTAATAGATTTGAATTGTTTTTCTACGGATGGTGTTTTTTTTTAATTTCAGTTTCATTCCCCATCATGACACCGAGTGGTCAAAGGTTAACTGTTCTTTCTAAGCAAATAATGGGCTTATCTACGACGTCAGTACCTGTCAGCAAAGTCATCGGAGGAGTCGTGACGACTAGTTCTGGCGGCACCAGACCGGTTATGCGAGTTCCTCCTCTCAATGTCAATGCGGCACAATCAAGTGGACAAGTTCAATCGACTGGCCAGATCCGTGTAACTAAAGCCATTCAAAAAGAGTCTGAAAAGAGCCAAGCAAAAGAAACGCCCAAATCCGAATTCTATTTGGTAAGTGAAATAATTGCTTTGATGTAGTAAATTGCCAAAAGCATCATAGATCAGTGGTTGCATTGTTGCAAGCGCTTTTGCAGTGATGCAAGAACAACCACACTCGAGCCAGCTTGTACGTTCTTGTTATCAGTTCAAACGCACACTCTAAACCCGAGCTTACATTTCTTTCATTGAAAAGAATTATTTGAGCAATTCAAAAAAAAAATTGTTAGTCTATAACAACTTTTTTGTCTATTGCAGCCACAATTAGAAGAAACGAGGAAGCAAAGGCGTCAGTCGAAGCTCGCTACACTAGCCGACGGAAACGAACGAAGATGTTCTGCCTGTCCGCTCTACGGCGAAGATCTGTTTACGGCCTTGAGGATAGAGAAGCCAGCGACTACGTGTAATTGGCATAGTGGTTGGTTGCACTGCAACCAGAGGAACCAGCCGATACGCACGAAGAGACAATACTTCTCGCGCACCGAGGCTTTGTGCCAGGCCATAAAGTCGACCGAACAGATCGTCGAAGAGCTGAAAGAAATCTTCGATAAATTTGTCATCTATGTACCCGCGGCGCGGGCGCCGTTGCCCCGTTTCCACGTCTCTCATCCAAACCCATCGAAACATTGGCAAGAGCAGCGACTGGTCGTCGAACTGAATCAGCAGCTCTCATCGAAAGTATCCATGTTCCATTCGATCACGAGGTCGATGCTCACACAGTTCCCGGATCCAAGGCTGATACAGTACGATTGTGGAAAATTACAATCGCTCGATATTCTGTTGAGGCAGTTGAAATCTGGAGGCCACCGAGTACTCATTTTCACGCAAATGACCAGGATGCTGGATGTTTTCGAATCTTTTCTCAATCATCACGGACACATTTACCTGCGACTTGATGGTGCTACGAAAATTGATCAAAGACAGATTCTCATGGAAAGGTTCAACAACGACAAGAGGATATTCTGCTTTATTTTGTCCACGAGATCTGGTGGTGTGGGTGTCAATCTGACGGGAGCCGATACGGTCATATTCTACGACAGCGATTGGAATCCTACGATGGATGCTCAAGCTCAAGACAGATGCCACAGAATTGGACAAACTAGAGATGTGCACATTTACAGGTGAGTCACCGTTTTTTCTGATCATGAACTTTGAAAAGTAATTTCGCCACCGACCACGAAACTGAACTTCAGTGTCTGTTATCGTTTTTTATTTAACTGGCGAGATATTAAAGTTTCTTTATCAAAACTCGTGCGTTTAAAGTGGAAATTATAAAACGTGCGTATCCTGTCTGAAGAAACAATTTTTTTTATTCAAATCGATTTATATTGTATTCAAATATATGTATATTGTAACTATTTAATCTGAAAACCAAAAACTTTTAGAGTCTAATCCATTCGATATTACAGATTGATTAGCGAAAGAACAGTAGAAGAAAACATCTTGAGAAAGGCCAATCAGAAAAGACTGCTCGGTGACCTTGCCATCGAAGGCGGCAACTTTACAACTGCCTACTTCAAAAGCGTATGTATTACAATTTTAACGGAGATCATTGCATTTTTTTACACATAACTAACTCTTGCATGCTTTGTTTTACAGTCGGCGACTATTCAGGACTTGTTCGAAGTCGATCAAAATGAAACCGATGCTTCGGCACGAATGGCCGAGGTATTGGATCAAAGCAAAGAGCGAGAACGGAATCTACAGCGAGAATTGTCGCAAACGGAAGATAAAACGGCGCTCGGGGCTTTGGAAAGTGCCATTGCCGAAGTCGAAGAAGATCAAGACGTTCAAGCTGCCAAAACTGCAAGGGCCGAGGCTGTTGCTGACTTGGCAGAATTCGACGAGAACATCCCCGTCGACGAATTCGATAATGATAATCCTGAGCTTAGTAAGGCCGAAATAGAAGTGCAGTCTTTGGTTTCTCAAGTGAGTATCGCTATTTTTGTGGAGAGAAAAAAAAATTCATGTTACTGTCAGTTTGCTTCGCAACTTTTTCCTCCAGCGATTAGTAGTCCGCAGATAACTCGCTTCCGACCACAAATCTGTATCTCTATTGCAGTTCTTGTTTTTTTTTTTCATTTTAAAAGCGAGATATTGAAGTTTCTCTATTAAAACTCGTGAGCTGGAAAGTGGAAATCATACAGCTTGCGTATCCTGTCTAGAGATACAAAAACACTTAATTAAAAATTAATTTTGTAATACATACTTTCACGTTCACTCGATAAAAAGAAAAAAGAATTAAACAAAAACGATTCTTCCAATTCAGCTGACGCCGGTGGAGCGTTACGCCATGCGTTTCGTCGAGGACTCGGACGGCAACTTCTCGGCGGCAGTGCTGGCAGCGGCGGAACGAGAACTCGAGGAGCAAAAGAAGGAATGGGAGCTGGATCGTCTGCGAGCGATGCGCGAGGAGGAGGAGCGCCAAGCCCGGATGACCGACGACGACGAGAACCCGTTGACGTTCTCGCGCGAGGACGCTCAAAATCAGGTTAATAGCAGTGTTAAGCGCTCGGTGGGTCGACCGCCTCGAGGTAGACGCGGTCGCGGACGTCCTGTACGCGTAGACAGGAGGCGTTTCAATCCAGGTCGTAGGCCTAACGCGAGTAGGGAAATCGAGGAGGACGAGGCGGGCTCGACAGAGTCGGACAACGAGTCGGATACGACGTCAGTGTCGATCACCGACTCGGAGAACGACGATGTCGCTGCCGCCGCCTCCGACGCTACTAGTTCCGATAGCGAATCAAAGTCGAATGACGAGGAGGAGGAGGGTGGTCAGAGTAAGAAAGAGGATGATTGGGAGAACGACGAGGAGGACGAGGGTGGAAAGAAAAAGGTTTCGTTTAAAAATGATCTGCTCGACAAGACCATGAGGAATCACGTCGACATCAATAGTCCGAGAACTAGGTCGAGGGGCGACGTCAAGATCAATCTCTGGACATTGGACAAGAACCCGCTGTTGCCAGAGGTAACGAGACCCAGAGGAAGGAAAGCGAGGATGAACATATCGAACGAGAGCGTCGATACGAAAGCCGACAAAGGCAATAACAGTACGTCAGAGTCGCTAGATCGTACCGAGGAGATACTCGACGACACGATGAGTGTAAGTACCAGCGAGAGTGCCTCTGTAAGTATGTTGACCGAGTCGTCGACAAACGAAGCGTCGAAGAGCACTCTCGACGATACGAACAAGAGCCTTCAAGGGATCGAGAGCAACGACAACAAGGAAAGTAATCCAGCCCCAGCAACAGTAGCAGCCCCAACGCCTCAGCGAGGCAGACCCCGAAAGCAGACGGCAACGGTTGAGTTGAGCATCAGCAGTAGCAGCAGCAGCAGTACCACCACCGTGACTTATTCCACCAGGTCTTCGAGTAGCAAGGTGATGGTAGCAGCAGCAGCACCGCTGGCGAGCCCGTTGCAGGAGAAAAAAGCAGCAACCTCGCAGTCGAGCAACTGCGAGGACGAGAACAAAATCTGTGATATTAACGATACTTCTAATCCCCAGAACAAGGAGAACAAGGAAGGTAAGAGTAAGACTGCCGATAGCGGAGTGCGGCCTAACGCGACAGTGATAAGCGACAAAAAGTTCGATACCGAGGAGCAAGCGGAGCACGAGACCAAGAACAATGCCGATTCGTTATCCATCGACGAGTCACCACCACCGCATAGTCCGATCTTCACGAGAAAATCCAAATTGACGTTGCGTTCGCGCCTTCGTCCCGAGTCGAAGGACAACAAACAGACGCTCGAGTCCTCCGAACAGGTGAAATCCGACGATAACGAGACGAATGAAATTCCGATGGAGGTAGACGTTTCCATTCCAAAGGAGCTCGTCGCTGCCGACAACACTAAGATAACGATTGCCGATAGATCTAGTCCCATTCTGAGCACGAGACGCTCCAAAATCACACGATCCAATACTCAGGCGAGCGCGGATGCCAAACAAGATCCAAAATCCGAGGAATCCAAGCTTGTCGATAAAATCAAACCTTCGGTGGTCGAGTCAGTTAAAGAGTCTGAAAGCTCTTCGGTGAGGAGTACACGATCGTCGACGCGATCGATCTCTGACGACAAACCGAAAGAGAAGTCTGCCGTTGCGTCCGAGGCTGAACAAGCAAAGTCAAAGAGCGTTGAAACATCCGTGCCGGCGTTAGAAGTCGAGAAAGTTGCGGTGAAAAAATCCGACGAGGAGCAGCCGGAACGTCCTCAAACTAAGATAACTCGATCGTCCACGAGACTGTCGACTAGCGTTGTTGATTCTGTGAGTTTGGAACAAGTTAAAGTCGTTACTTCCGAAAAGACAAAGACTGTGGAGGTTCCTCCGGCGAAGATTGATAGAGCGAAGAGTCCCGAAAGCATGGACTTGTTGCCAGCTGAAAAGAGTGTCAAGGACAACGAGAAGCCCTTGGAAGTACAAATCGCCGAAGAGTCCAAGCCCAGAGTGGAAGCGTCTGCTGTGGGTGTAACGACCAGGCGCTCGAAAGCCAGCAGTAACATCGAAGACACGTCAGAGCCGAAGAGCATTGAAGCCGTGGCTACGGAGGCCAAAACTACTCCGACCGTAGAAACTCCAACTGCAACTGTTCCTACGTCTCCCGAACAACCACAGGCCGACTCCGAATCCCGCTCGACAAGGTCAAACATTCAGCTGCCAAATCCGATGTACCGTCGCACCTTCAGCACCCCAACGAAACCAGGTTTCCGTCGAAGACCCGACACGCCTATGCCGGACTTCAGCATCCGACCCCGAACTCGTTCCCTGTCCAACACCAACGACGGTGACACGCCAAAAGCGCTCAGTCCACGCAGCCCTCGGACGGACAATGGGTTCGTGGTGCCGACCTTGGCGCCGGTGGCAGTGCGTCGAGCAAGATCCTTGACCTACGTGAAAATGTCGGATCGAATGAGCATAGAGCGCAAGGACTTGCCTGTCGCGGTCGGTGCCACAGGCAGGGGAATCATCAGAGATCCAACTTCGGGCGAGAGCGTGACTATCAATCGAGTGATTGCCAGGAAGAGGCCTGACACTCCCATGCCCACGCAGGATCAGGTGACCAGGCTTGGTAAACCTTCTGCGGATCCGCATATGCCATCGCCGAAGTCCTTGCCGCCTATTCCCAAGTTGAAGAGACCTCTGTCACTACCGCCACTACCAACGCCGCAGCCCGAGTTTAACGACAGCACCGACTCGAACGGCAACTCGCTGGACTCCACCTCCAACGCGGAGTCGACCTCTCAAGAGAAACCTCAACGCACGGCCAAGGTAGTCTGTCAAACCATACTGAATCTCGATTCGAAGAGCAAACCCAAGGCGACGAGCAGCCCACCGCAAAAGACAAGTCCTATGGCGAACAACGTCAAGTCGGGCAGAGGACCGGGTCGACCGAGCAAAGCTGCCCTGGCACTCGAGGATCAGCAGATAATCGATCTCGATAGCGACCCCGAGTACAACGCTCCCCCTCGGGCCAAACGTACTAGACTGAGCAATCAATTGGTCAAACCCCTCGTCAACAAGCAGTCCAAAGATCTGCACACGATCGATCTCGAAGACGACGACGATGGCAAGAGGTAGACGAAAGATTATGATGTATTATAAAAATATTTACGTGCCAGGGCAGCAAAGGGGCGTTCTCTCGTTTTATTTTGAAAAAAAAATCGCGCGGAAATAGAGGTGGAGAGCGCCAAAACGAATCGTGTAAATAGTGATAAATATGAAGAAATTAAAAAAAAAAAAAAAACAAAACAAACACTTGTATTTCGTAAGCTTTAATTTTACGCATCGACAATTGCCGTGAATGCGAGCGACCACAGCAGACAAGGGGCGTAATTGTTGATAAGTGAATATATGTTCCAGTGTTCTTTATTTTTTCCCTCGCGGAGAGGAATCGTTGAACTTTTTCTGTCTCATGTTTTTTCCTTAATATTATTATTCTTTCATTTTTTTTCATTCGTCGTTCATTTTTTTTCTCTCTTTCATCCGTCAGGTGAACTTATATAGAGCGTTATTTTGTAATTTATTATACGTCGTGATAAAATGGGAAAAACAATAAAGCGGCATGACTGTGTATTATAATAATGAATATGTAATGCGTCGAGAGAGAAATGATCAATTTGTGTAACTTACGCGGTTATGCATTTCACTGAGAGTATAAACTTAGTTGTGAAGCTGTTGTATTCAAGTTGAAAAAAAAAGAATCAGAATAGCAATAGCTCGATTTAACGAAAGGTAATCGCATCGGTTCCATGCTCATACGTAACGTACACATACATATTTTAGAAAATCGTAAAAATGCTTCGTCGAATTACCTTATTTGTCACAATATATTTTACTTTTCTTAAAAAGCCGTTTAATTATTAAATATATATATATAAGTCCGAGAGCGATCAGAGTGCGTCCTACATTGTAATTAACGTGAAAACTTTAATGAGCGGGAAAGTGAGTTGATACTATTAAGTTGCGTGCCTGTATTTTTTGTATGATCGAATGAGTCCTCGAAAAGGAAATAAATGAAATATTCCTTGCTAATGAACAATAATTAACGACAAAGTGTTTATTTCTTGGTACGTCTCCAAGTCTGTTCGATCAAAGGTTCAGTTCCGTTTTGGTGTCCAATTAGCTCAGTGTGCTTGTTTATATTTTCATATTTCTTGCACGTTTAACTAATAGTAATAGCGATACATTATCAGTTTGGTGTGGCAAGGCTGTCATGACCGCACGATAATTGATCTGATTCTGTCGATTACTTCTTTCTTTTTATTGATTATTAGAGTGCTACATACGAAGAAATATGATATTTTGTACAGTTAAAAAGTAACTTTTAAAAAAAAATGGCACCAAAACACTGCCTTTGCCATTCCAAACTTGGATGCAACCAAGATATAAGCAGGCACATTAATGAGCGTTCGCGAGGATTATTTCTCATTTCTTTTTCCTGGTATTTGCGATTGGCAAAACAAGGGATGAAATGAGTCTTTGAACGAACAAGACTTTCCCTTTATATCCCAAACCACCTCAATTGTTTATTACTCTTATTTACTTTTAAAATTCAGAAAAATATTATTTATTGCAATATCAACTGATTATTTAAATATTCTAATTGTATGAACTTTAGTTTTGACATTTCAAAATTAGCAATTTTCATATTATTTCAAAATTTGTTTTCTAAATTCTACGTATCTTCAGTTATTTTTAGTTTGATTATGAAATTACTAATTTGCAGTTCAATGTATCCGCAATATGTGTTATATCATTTGCCACAAAATTAGTACAATTATAAATTTCTTGGTAAGTTTTTTTCGTTTTATCAATCCCACAAGGTACAAGCCGTTGTTTTGCCAATGCAGGATGGAAACAAAATGATTGATTATAGAGTAGTTCAAAAATATGAAATAGTCTATTTGACGAAATCATTCGCATTTTGCAGATTTGGATATCGGATGACAACAAGGAACAGATGCCGGTTAGTATCACGATTCTATTCTTGCAATTATTTCCAAACGGATTTTATTTTAAATCAAGAGTTATGTCAAGTCTGTGATAAATTCCGAAATATTGAAAATAATTGTTATTTCAAACACTTGGATTTACGTCTTGAATCAATCTTGATGATTTTATACATTATTCCGTAAATACTAACACGTATTAGTAAAATTTTTTTAATCTGAAACGGAAAATATCTCTGTATATTCTATCATCTCAAACATTAATTTATTAAGCACTTGGATAGCTGCGATGAATTATTATGAAGCCTTCGTATAAAAGTAACTTATTCGAAAAAAAAGAATGAATTCTTAAATTTGGTATCGACTGAAAAATATCTAATTCAATTTTGCCCAATTAGATGTGGTGTCCACCAACTCCACCAACATCGGACAACGACGTGTATATCGATTACACCCTGGGCTTCCTGTACGATAATACTCCAATGACGGAGGCGCAACTGCCGCCGGTTTACCATAAAAAAGAAAACAAGCGAACTCGCGCCGAAGCAGGTCTTTCAGACAAAGATGGTAAGTTTAACTATTTCCGACGAACAAAAATACTTTGTTTATTTTTCGTCGACTCTAAATAATATTTGTTCTTGCAACAGGTCGTCGTCCAGCGAAAGTTCGACACAAGGAGGAATCCATATACGCTCCTCGTTCTCTCTTCGACCGACCGTCGCCGGCGCTGACGAAAATGCGTCGCGACATGAAACTACACAAGTATCGTCCGATGATGCGTCCACCCATCACGATGAGCGGTGTGAAGCCTTCGCCGATGATCAAATCAGCCGCCGAGCAAGAACCGGCCCTCGAATGGATGATACACGAGGATCACGCGCTGCTCCAAGCCATTCAAATCTATCAAGGCTTGCCGCTCAATCTCATGATCGTTTCACCGGGTCACACGCCCAACTGGGACTTGGTTGCCGACATCGTGAACAACACCTCGAGAATCTACAGATCACCGAAGCAATGTAGAAGCAGGTACGAGGCGATTATCGTACCCAGAGAGGAAGGCAAACTGCTGTACGATGTCACGCCCAAAAAGCAAAAGAAACAGAAAGGAAGCGTTTACAAACTTCCACAGGTCGCCGAGGTAAGAATTTATTTCCATTCGTTCCGTTTACCCATCAATGAGAAACAAAAAAAAATGCTCATGATTGATTTTCCTTTAGCAGCAGAGTAAAACGAACAGGCCTATGCGGACGTCGCAGCTGTACAACCAAGACAAAAACATCTCCTTCACGGCGATGTGCAGCCAGAGATTCGATAATATCAAAACGGTGTCGAACCGTAGATCACCGACGACTAGGCACACGGTAACCAACACAACTACGAGGAATCCGAAACACGCGGTCGTCCTGTCTGAATGTGGTATTCAGTACGATGTTCCTCTTGCGCCGTTGGACGTTGCCGCTCGAAGAGCCGAAAGATTGGCCAAGGAGAAGCTGAAGAATGCTGTTGGCACAGTAAGTTCAAAATACACACACTCACACCTACACTTCATGCACCTCATACGCGCGAGAACACTAGTTTTTTTTTTTTTTTTCGTCACCCGTGTCACGAGTAACAGGCTGAGTACTTTGACAGAAAATTCAATTCGACGAAGTCGCAATATTCATCCTGTTAGTTTCATAAAAATCTCAGAGACATAATTGTTTCTTCAAAAGTAAAATGACGATTGACGCTTCTAATTTTTATATTTTAGACAGCCAAAATTTTAGACAAAAAACTTATGGATCCTATCACCAACACTGACCAGAACTAGTGTACATCTTCATACCTGTTCTTCTACCCTACTCTTTGGACTATGTTACTGTCGTTAATTTATCGTGTGAATATCGGTCAATAGGGTCTCTCTCTCTCTCAGCTTTAATCTATTGTATGTACAAACCAAAAGAAAAATTACAGATTTACGTTTATGAATGTTAATGTCCGTAACCAACAAGACTTTCAGTAAGTTAGTGATAGGATTTACAACGACCTTTCGCTGACTGTTTTGACTACACATACCGATTAATATACCTATAACGGATTTCTAATACTTTAGACGAGATTCGAAAGTGAATTAAAAAACCACACTTCTGTCCGACAATGACACAAATATATATTACGCAATAATAATTAATCTAGCCAATCACGGCGGAACAACAGCAACAGGCAGCAGCAGCGCGTTTGGTGCAGCAGCAACAACAACAGCAGCAGATCGTCGCTCAACAAAGCCAAGCGACAGCTTCGACTTCAGCGCAGGCGAATCAAGCCGGTCAAGGAGCAACGACAGTAGCTACAACTCCAACGGGCATTCGAACGATCAACGCTGCAACGGTGGCCGTCAGTTCGCCAACGATCGTGGCGACGACCAACGTGAAGGCAGCGCGAGCAGTCGCGCAAGGACCAACGATAGTAGCCAACCTGCAACCGGGTCAACGCATCACCGCAGCCAATCTCGTTGCTTCGAATGCCGCTGTTATTGGCCAGAAGAACATCGTCAGCTATGCCGTATCCCCGGCTAACAAAAGTCTCACGCCTGCACAACTTCAGATGGCGAGGCAGCAGCAGTTGGCAAGGCAACAGGCGCAGCTCAAGGCCTTGCAACAAGCGCAAGCTAGTGGGCAAAAAGTCGCGGTTGCCCTGTCTCCGTCGGCTGCCGCTGTCGCGCAACAACGGGGTGCTACGCTCATGAAACAGACTGCTGGAACGATTGCTGGCACGAGCGCCGCCGCACAAGCGCAGGCTACCGCTGGCAAGCAGAATGTTACGACGCGACAGGTACGGGTAAAGTGTCAAAAATTTTGTCTTATACTTTGCCTAGAAAAGCTGGTTGATTCATATTAGTGTTTTCCATTTTTGACTTTACAATAATGCATAATTTACGAGGAAATAACGACAAACAAGCTCAACTCAACGAGACAGTATATAAGACTTATATTACTTTCTCAATGTTTCTCCAGGTTACGGAAAGCGAAATGGCTGTTCTCCTCAAACGTCAACAACTGCAGCAACAACAGGGCAAAGCCATAACGCAAGTCCAAGTACCAGCTCAAGCAGGGATTGCTGGCGCTCAAGTTTACACGCAGACAGCGGCTGGACTTCAGGTTCAACAAGCGGGAACTTCGGGAGCGACGGGCATACCGATGACGTTGGTCAAGACAGCGGGGACGGTTACCGGAGTTAGAGCGGCGACGCAGCAAATCAGGCAACTGCATGTCAATCAACAGATACTCACCCAGAGGCGGTTACCTAGTGGCCAGAAAGTGACGCAACTCGCTCAGGTAGCCGGCAAGGGTGGTGTACCTACTCAGCTGATTGTCCAGCAGAAGGGCGGCTTGCCGGGTACTATGATGGTGCAACAGCTTCAACAAGTCATGAAGCAAGTACCCGGTACTAGTTTACAGCAATACGCTCATGTGAGTATTGAAATACTTTTGATGTGCTGAAAAGTTGTATGTATTCGCTGGGATACTTGTTACGATAAAGAACAGTTTTTTTTTACTTTTTCTTAATTTCGTTACAGGTTTCGGCAGGACAAGCTGTCGCTCAGCCAGGCCAGGTTGTCTTAGCAAAGTCACCAATTCAAACCCGAGTCATTCCGGTATCGTCTGGTACCCTTAAGCAAACTATTCAAGTCGTAACAGCGAGTACTGCACAACAACTCCGGCAAGCAACTCAAGGAAAACCTATCGTCACAACAGCCAGGGCAAGTCCGGGACCAAGTACAGTTAGACTGCAAACTATCCCCCAACAACAAGCGCATATACAACAACAATTAGCGCAACAACAGGTACATCAACAGCAGCAACAACTACAGCAAACTCAGCAGCAACAGGTCCAACAATCTCAAGCGGACTCGCAACCGAAATAAAAGATAAAATCAGTTCATTAAGGGTTTATATAAGCAATATTTGTTACACTTTCTTTCTTTAGAATCTTAAAACTGCCGTTGGACACGTTTGTGTTATAGGACAGAAAAACATTCCACATTTAGTTATAGTTACACTTTAATTTAAATACTGTGTGGCGATGCAGATTTTTTTTTGTAAGATTTGGTGTAGCATCTCGAGTCAAACTTCATTATTTATTCTTTCAAATAAGTTTCTTTTGGTTTTTACGTAAGTTTAGGTTTATAATTTGATTATTGTTGATAACTCGAAAAATGATGAATTATGTAAAGTTTAAGTTTAAGCAAATTGAAGTTTACTAACTAAAGTGAAAATAACAATGAATATTCACTCTTCAGACACATTTTGCCAATATTTAAATTTATCCAATGAACTAACAGGTATGATAATCGTAGAAACATCAAATATTCTAATTGAAATCATTAAAATCTTCAATGTTGTTGATAAGATTTCATAGATTGAATTATTTAAAGAATCATCTAACCACAAATTACATAATTATTATCTTGCTTTTGTAAGATAATGCTGTGAAAGAGACTGATAACTCAATATTTCTTTCAATAGTAATAATAGAAGATGGGAGTATGGTAATTTTTTAGATTCCGGATGATTTTGCTTAGCTATAACAGACAAACGTATAGTAGCTGTTATGAATTATTGCAGACTTTTTATAATTTGAGTCTAAAACAATTACTCTGTTAATACTCTTCTGTCTTTACAGTAACAATAATGATTTGTTTTTATTTCTCTATTATTTGCTATGACGGAGCGAATATTTTAAACTACTTTTAAGAATCAATTACTTTTTTGTATTTGAAAAACCAAAAAAATCGAAAACATCAATTTTGATTTGTCAGTGGCAATATTCAATGTTTACATTGCTGCAGAGTAAAGGAATTACTGTATATATTTCCATGATTTTGTACTTATAATATAGCTTAAGCTAGTTAAGTGTATAAAATATGTGAAAAACAACTAATAGGCTTTTAAAACAATGAACAAAAATTGATGCCGAGGGGCATCGCTGTATATACATGTTAGTTAATGCCGCCTTCATAACGAGTGTACATCTGTAAAGTGAATGAAACATTCTTCACAGCCCGTTAATCTAATGAGTGTAATTTAATTTTTGAAAATAACATTGAATTTTGGTAAAGCTTCTGGGAAAAAAACATTAAAAAGAAGAATCGCGATCCGAACAGTATTTATAGATTTTATTTTACATGCGCAATTAATTTCCTACAAAACTTGATTCTAAGTTATTGATGTTTCGGATGAACATTAACGTTACTTTGTCTTACCTTGTTACAGAATAGAAATTTCGTAAAAATTATTTGTTACAAAAAGAAAAGTGAATCGGATAATTTTTAACATTGAAAACTTGTATGTACTGTATAATATTTAAGTGCGCTGAATAAGGTGTAAGTAATTTTCGTCAGGGCAAAAACAAAAAAAAAAAGATTGTATTGATATTGTATATGTTTAATTCGTGTATAATATTTCAAATAAATTTCTTCTACGAAGAATTTGATTATGTATTTTCGTGAACACCTTGAATTTAAATTTTAGCCCTTACCAACTATCAATTCTTAAAAATAAGAAGACTTGAAATTAGTTTTACTTTCGTGATAATTGCCACGGTTTTTTTCAGGAGATTTTCAGATTAAAAATAGTTTTTAATGCTAAAAAAGAGATCATTCTACTTCTAAAAATCCAATATGTTTGAATAATATAAATAAAACAAAGTTTAGCAATGAAATGAAAACTACTTTTTGAATTATTCTTTTATGAATGATCTGTTAATTTTTCAAAAGAATCTATAAATTATTTCATCATACGTGCGGATGACAAAATGACAATTCAACAAATATTCCTAAAATATTTCCCGCCAAATTTTGCAAGCATCCGGAAAAGTCGCTAATTGTTCCCCCACTCCGATCAAATTCCGATAACACGCACGCCATTACCAGCCATTACTGAGCTGCTTTGGTTCACAGAGTCGCCGGCAAGCATCCGGCAAGGCAAGGCATTGCATTGCCGTCAATTGCCGTCCATTGGAGAGTGCAGATCAGCACAGCATCAGTATACCGGCGGACACCATACTTTGTGTCCTGTGCGAAATTCCACTTCACGAGCTTCATAAAAATGGTACTTGTTGCATATTTGTAAGTTACTAAAAACGTTCTTTTTATTAACAATGCTGCAAATATTATGTTGACAGATATATTTTAACAACAAATCTACGGGTTGGACATGTGGAGTGTCGGGTGACTGCGACGTGCCTTGGATTACTCAGCGGCGAAAATTAACGTCAAAACTGTAAGTAATTTACATTTTATTTTCATATTTCCGGTGTTATTTACGTGCTATAACACTTCTCGCAGTACATTTGTATAATAATCGATTTAAGATTCGCTTGAAACTGATTGGAATGTAGGTTATATCGCATGGTGTATATTAAAGCATTAAATTACCATCATGACGATAGCAACGAATATGTATACGCTATAGCGTCTCTTGATGATGAAACTCGCCTAATGAATGAAGTTTTTGAATGACATTTGAGACAAACGTTTATAATCATTATGATGATAATATTAGCATCACGTCGTTTATATGAACATAACCTATGCCGAATTTGCATTCATAACAGTAAAATAAATATTTAATCGATATTGTTGTGACTGTCGTTTCAGACGATTGTAATTATGTTTACGTTATCTCATTGAACGCGTCGTATGATATAAACATAAATTTTTGCAAAATTGACGAGTTCATTGACTAAATCACTAAAATAATGTTTATGTTCCTGGATTTATTATTATTATTATTATGTAATAAATATGTAGTTGTGCATTTTTAATTAAAATTGTTGTTTTTTCTTATTTGTTACAGATTGATACGGATGAATCGACAATTACCATCCAACCGCACTGATTGAAATGGCTGATTGTTGATGCTCGAACATGGATTCTTGCTATAGTGAGGTCTCGTAGTTCCAAAGTTGATTATTTGTAATTGTAATCTGTAAAATAAATTTTTCCTTTTATCTAACATTTGACTGTTATTTATTATATTGACCTACCTACAAAACTTGGTATTTGTATTTATAATCGTTCAAATGGTTTTGGTGAAATTTTATTTAAAAATTTAACATGAAGTAATTTAATCAAATTTTATTTCAATGTTTAATTCATGTAATTTAACTTGAACATTATTCTTATTAGAAAAACAATTAACAATCACAGTTCTGAATATTTCATTATTAATCTGCTTCCAAATACAACATTCGTTCAGAAAAAGATCTTAAACCTTCATACTGTATACAACTCGAACAAAAAGAACGTTACTTCCGTCAGTTAGATCCTATTCTTAAAGAACGTTGAATTATTGTTGGATTACTAAACATTCAGCATCGGCGTTACGTAAAAAAAAAGGGATCAAGGGGGAAAAAAAAGCGCGCGCGCCTGCGTAAGAAGAGACGCGCCACGTAAAATCGTTGAGATTTTCCGCGCGCTCTCGATATCAATAGCAGCTCTATATACATTTTCCCCACAGACGCAGCAGCTTTTTCCCTCTATATAGCATACACAGCGTTACTGGAAATCGGCAGCAGCTGCCATCCTCGTTCGAGGGGCGGGAGAGAGACGGAGAAAAGAGAGAGGAAAAACCGCTACTGGCGAACAGCATCTCTCAGCTCGCAAGCCAGGCAAGCCAGTGTGTGGCTCTCTCGCGCGCGCAACACCTTGGCAGCGGCCGGAAGCAAAGTGGAGAAAAAAAAGAGGGAACGCGAATCAATTTTATTTTAGCACAGACGGGAGGTTAAGTAATGAATGTTGCCTGTTCTATTCGCAAAGATGTACAGCCACAGTAGTAGTCGTAAGCAGGACAGCCGTGTTTGCGTTCTGGTCGATTAACGGAGATGTCAAATTCTAATGCACAAAAAGGGGACATCAAGAGTCCGTCAGTTCTCGATCATCTTCGAAAGTTTCGCTTTCAGAAGCCGCCTGTCAAGAAAATGTTCACCTGTAAGATATTCTTTTTTTCGCCTTTCATAAATGTCGCGATCATGGCTTACGTGCCCATTGTCGCTTTAGTGTTACCTGCTTGCTGTGTTTTCGTGTTTGTATTTGTTAACGCTGATGCTCACTTTTTGGAGCTCTATCATGATTGTTGTATCGGTTCACATCTTTATCTTTTGCTGATTTTTCAAATTAAAACGTCTGGTTATGCTGACACTCATACTATTTGTATGTCTTATTCTGGGATAATAATTATGTACTTTGCAATTTAATGCTGTTGGTTACAGTTGATGCTGTTATTATTAGATAATTATTGATGTCCAATGTTTACAATGTTTTGAATTCAAGAATATAATCCATATTTACAATATTTCAAATTATTGCTTCCAGCCGATGAAGATAGTAATTCATCTGCTCCAGAAGTACGTCGTAAACCTGTCAACCGTATTGAA
Organism: Galeopsomyia nigrocyanea; assembly: GCA_035047105.1. NCBI lineage: Eukaryota > Metazoa > Arthropoda > Insecta > Hymenoptera > Eulophidae > Galeopsomyia > Galeopsomyia nigrocyanea. The sequence continues at coordinate 10,544,095 of JAWWMK010000008.1, read as the reverse complement.
GACAGTGAAAGTGATGGAGAGAAACCTGTCAATGGAACTACGTCTGACTCAGAGCAAAAGTCTGAACTTCAAGTAAAAGAAGAGAAGCTCAAGTACCTGGTTAACTTATTCCCCCATTGTTCAAACAAAGTGAGAGAAAATTCGATTGTTTTCTTACTAATGTTGTGGCAGTGCATAATATTTATATTTTGTTTCTTTATAGTTACTCCAAGATGTACTTTACAAGGCTGATTGGGATACAGAAGCAGCTAAAGCAAAATTAGAAGCAAGTCGTAAAAGACCATCTAAAAAAGAATCTAAAAAGTCTAAGAACGCTAAGCGTAGAAAGTATGATGATGATGAGGATAAGGACGTTGACTCAGACGATGAGAATTATAGTAAAGCTAAGGTCTTTGATAGGTATGATGCATATGTTATATTTCAATTGCATTTAGAAATAGGAAGCTCATCAATAAAAATGCTTGCTTATTTAATAGCGATGACGATTCTGATGCAGAAGTGTCAAATGAAATGACACGTGATAAAAAGGCAGTATTAGATTTCATGCAAAATGCACTTCCTTCCGAGTTGCTTTTACTGAATCAGTGTTCTCAGAAGAGAGTTGACGCAATAATAGCTGTGAGACCTTTTGAGGATTGGAGAGATCTTATTCAAAAATTTCAAAGTGTGAAGTTCTTGGATACAGAACTTTTGAATGGAGCTCAGGTTGGCTACATTTTTTGTCAAACTAAAATTTGGAAAGAAAATTTATCTAATATAAATATATTTATGTTTTCTAGGACTTATTAATGACACGAAGTGTGATTGGGACTCTCATGAAAAAATGTCTGAAATTGTCAGCAAATATGGAGAAAGCAGTTGCTGCTGGTGCAGCAGCAATAAAAGAGCAGCCAAAGAGCCTGTCTCCAGAATTAACATTAGCTCCCTATCAAATGGTTGGTTTGAATTGGTTTGCTGTAATGCACACACAAAAAGTCAATGGCATTTTAGCTGATGAAATGGGATTAGGAAAAACTGTGCAGGTTATTTCTTTTCTCACTTATCTCAAAGAAGCAGGTCTTAATGGGGAAACCGATGGCCCACACTTGATTGTTGTGCCTAGCTCAACCATAGGTAAGCATCCATGTGTGATTGAAAACGGACCTACGAACTTACATGAAATTACAATCAACAGAAAATTGGAGCAACGAATGGGAGCGCTGGTCTCCGGGGATAAGAGTGGTTAAATATTATGGTTCACAAGATGAGCGACGAATGATTCGTTTTGGATGGCGCAACGGCGACTTAGATGAAATTGATGTGATATTAACTACATATAACTTAGTTAGCAGTACACCAGAAGAACGACGACTTTTCCGTGTTATGCCTATAAAATATGTAGTTTTTGATGAGGCACACATGTTGAAAAATATGTCCACACTGAGATATGAGAATTTAATTAAAATTAACGTATGCAATTTTCCTTCGTTGATGTTGACTAAAAATAATTATTGTTCTATAAATAGTTGATGCATTTTTCAGGCTAAACATAGAATTCTTTTAACTGGAACTCCACTGCAGAATAATCTCTTAGAATTAATGTCACTACTCATATTCGTAATGCCGTCCATGTTTGCCGGGAAAACGGATGACTTGAAAAGTCTTTTTGCAAAAAATCCCGTAAGTTTATATTGTGCTCAATTTAAGAAATATAACAAAACAATATTTACAATTAACATGTTTCATCATTCAACAGAGAATACCAACTAATAAGTCAGTGGATGATAAACCACTTTTTGAAGAAGAACAAATCAATAATGCAAAGCAAATTATGAAACCGTTCATTTTGCGTCGTTTAAAATCTGAAGTTTTGAAAGACTTGCCAAAAAAATCTGAAGAATTAATCAAGTGTCCCTTAATCGAAAAACAGAAAGATTTGTATGCAAACTTACTTGCCAGATTCTCAGCTGAGGCTAAAGAGAATTCCGAAGTCGATGGTACAGGCATGTTAATGCAATTACGAAAGCTTGCAAACCATCCACTTTTGATCCAGAATTATTACAAAGACGATCAGTTGAGAGTATGTGCGATATTTTTAAAATTGACATAGAAATACGTGTAAAATCTTAACATCTATCTATTGATTTACAGAAAATTTCAAAAAGATTGGTCAATGAATCTGGTTGGAAACAGAAGAATCCACAGTATACCTATGAGGAATTACTGTGGCTTTCTGATTATAAAATTAACCAGCTGTCACGGACTTATAAAAGTTGTGCTGGTTTTGGTTTGCCTCAAAATCTCATACCAGAATCTGGAAAACTAAAAAAATTAGATGTTCTTCTACCTCAATTAAAAGACGAAGGTCATAGGGTATTAATATTTAGTCAATTTACAATGGTCTTAGACATTTTAGAAGAATATTTAACAATAAGAGGACATAGATATCTCAGGTGTTTATCAAGAAATTAATTTCGTATTGTTCAAAAATTAAGTCTAGAATAAAGACTAATTGTATTTTTTATATTTTAGATTGGATGGCCAAACGCCAGTGATGGAAAGACAAGACATGATTGATGAATTCACAGAAGATGATGGAATTTTTATATTTTTGTTGTCTACAAGAGCTGGTGGATTGGGTATTAATTTAACAGCTGCTGATACAGTGATTATTCACGACATTGATTTTAATCCACATAATGATAAACAAGCAGAAGATAGATGTCACCGAGTTGGACAGAAAAGGTAAAAAAACGGTTTATTATTTTTTTTACAAATTAGTTTTACTGTAGTCACTATTTAATCTTATCAATTTCAGACCCGTGAGAATTGTTAGACTTTTAGGAGAAGATACAATTGAAGAAGGCATGTACAAATTAGCGCAAGAAAAATTAAATTTAGAAAAGAAAATGACTGGTGATGAAGGTAAGTTTGTTGTAGAAATAATTCATGAAACTGGTAAAGCCTGTTTTCGTTTGACTGAATTGTTTTGCTTTATTTACAGAAGGTGGAAATGAGAAGAAAAAGGGTATACTGAAATTATTAAAGACGATTTTGAACTTGGATCACAAAAAGTCGATCGTTTTATCACCCACAAAAAATGGCGAAGAAAACGGGTTTGATGGAGATTGACAGTGTTCAGTGTAGGAATGATACTTATTATATATATACATTTACTTGTGATGGACTTTTCTACCTATATTGATGCGGAATCTACGTGTAGTAGCACGAATTATGAAAACTTTTTTGTTTATTCACTTTTGAGATGCAAATTGTATGTACAAAAACATTTTTATATATATGTGCATGTGTCTTGTTTTAGACAAAAATCGTCCAGCGAAATATTTTGTTTACTATGTAATTATTTATTAAATGATCGTCATTTTTATAGTTTCGATTTTCAATTCTCATCCTAATTATCATTGGTTTTTAAAATTCTGTAAATTTGTCATTAAATGTATATTTAAAAAAAACATACTATCATGCTTATGTAATATAATTATATCAATTCTCTTCAAAATATTATTTAGCGTTTTGAACAAGAGAAGACGTATAATATAATCATAAACCACGGTAGTAACTTACATTATACTTTAAGATTTTTACCTTGATGTTTTAATTATCAGTTAGATTTAATTTTAATGATTACGTTACTTTAACTTACGACGTAATAAAACTCAAATCATGTGTTGATAAAAATTTTCCGATACCGTACAAAGTTCTTTTATATCCATATCTGAAAATATAATCATCGTTCAATTAGGTAGCTTTAAATATTGCTGACTAGGTATATTCATGCGTTTATCAGATTCGTCTTCTTTTTTTTTATGCGACGCGCAACACTCGAAACCGAACGAATGTATAAATATTACAATGAAACAATCTGAATAGAACGTCACGGCAAACTAAATGTTTATTCATTATTTTAACAAAAAAAATAGAGAAACGTCGGTATATAGAAAAAAATGCGTTAGATAACAGTACTCATTATTATTATTATTAAAACAATCAACATTCCTCAGCGAGATTTTTCATAGACGTAAGCAAACGTGCATCATCATTCGCAAGAGTGCATCATCCTAAGCAACAACAAAAAAAACCCGCAAGCTTTCTTTTCGCGATAGGATATTTTTCCACTTCCGCGCGTGTGCGTCGCGGCGGCGGCGGCGGCGGCTGCGACGACGCCAAAGAAGCGAGGAGAGGCTCTTTGCGTTGCGATTCTCGCACACGCTCGTTCGTTCTCCTAAGGCTGCCTCCCCAATAGCCGCGAATATCGTACGCGACTTACTGCAGCCAACCTAAGAATTTCAAATGTCCCGAATAATCCAAATATA
>JAWWMK010000008.1:10512914-10539054 GCA_035047105.1 Galeopsomyia nigrocyanea | reverse complement strand
AAGTTGGCAGCATCAGAAAAATAACCATAAATCGCTTGTCGCGTACGATATTCGCGGCTATTGGGGAGGCAGCCTAACCGCACGAGCAAAACACATGCGCGCACGCGCTTGCTCAGCAATCATCATTGAGACTTGAGTTTGTGTTCGAGTTCTCCTCTCCTTCATAGAAGGAAGACCTTTGGCTCGTCCACGAGGATTTTCGTGCGCCGAGTTTATGTATCTCGCTACAAATTGAGGATAATACAGTAAACGAAAAGGAAAAGAAGAATCATCGAGGAAAAGACGAGGGATACACGTGACGTTGTGTTGCGTGTAGCCAAGTGAGGCGAGATATTCAAGAGTCCTGGGCTTCTTGTGAATGCTGATCGCAGCTGCGGGCGGCAAGCATGGCTGGGGTTTTTGATATCGAGCTCGGCGACGGTCCGCACCACGAGGTCGAATCCGACGACGATGTCATCGACAACAACGTGGTGAGTTTGTTATACCAGCTGCGCGCAAGTGCGATTAATACACTCGCTTACTCGTTTCTCTCTCTCTCTCTCAAGGTTACCTTACAGCACGCGCGCTTGTATATGCTTATTATTACCCTTGGCATCCTCGTGCTTTTATGTTTCAGGAGGAGTATAACAGCACTCCTAACGAGGACACGATGCTCGAGTGAGTACCTTCTTTTTTATTACCCCGAGAGAGAACCTTGCTCTGAAAATTTTCGTTGCCAACGCTGCTGCCGCTGCCGTTGCAACAGACTGCAATGATGCAGCTTCGTGTTTCACGGAGAATTACAAGTTTTGCATCTTTTGTCGCAATGACGCGCGTCGCGTTCGGGTGAACGCATTTTTTTCTCTTTCTTCAAACATTGATTGTTGAATTGGAGTGTGCTTGATAGCTATTTATTGGTATTAATAACAAGTAGGTCACCCAATTATACTCCTTGACATGTAGGATCTTTAGTTATTGTGAAAGTGAAATTTCTTTCTTCGTGATACTCGATGAGTAAATCACTACTGGTCTTTGTTCCATTTGCAACTATATTTAGAAATGACAATGTGCCTCTTAGGTCTGGTGAGCTTGAGCGTGTCCAGCTGTGTGAGCAGAATGTCAATCCTGGACAGGAGAAGACCGGACCAAAAGACTTTGAATTGTGCAAGATCTTGGGAGAGGGTGGCTATGGCAAAGTTTTTCAAGTTCGCAAAATTACTGGCAAGGACAAAGGCAGTATATTTGCAATGAAGGTAACTTTTTTCCCTTCCTCCATGCACAAAGAAAGTTGCCATTGGGATTTTCTTTTTCAAAGTCCACTCTGTTAATTGATGTGAACTGAAAGTTGATGTTAACATTATCAGTCATCAGAGGAGTTTTCTTCTAAAATTGGAATATCAAATATTGTTTCAGGTGCTAAAAAAAGCATCAATAATAAGAAACCAAAAAGACACAGCACACACCAAAGCAGAAAGAAACATTTTAGAAGCAGTGAAGGTATATAGTTGATGGGTTATTATTAGCCATGCTATTTCTAGCGAGAATTTTTTTTTATGGATTGAATTGTGATTATTTTCTTTCTTTCTTAGCATCCATTCATTGTGGATTTAATGTATGCTTTCCAAACTGGAGGTAAATTGTACCTCATATTGGAGTATCTATGCGGTGGAGAACTTTTCACGTATTTAGATAGAGAAGGCATTTTCTTAGAAGATACTGCTTGGTAATTGTCAATATTCGTGATTTTTTTTCTATTTCATTACATGCTTATTAACTTGTGCTTTGCTTTTAGTTTTTATTTATCAGAAATTATAATGGCACTACAACATTTACACACACAAGGAATAATATACAGGTGAATGATTTGATGATCAAACATCTTTTTAATGATTTTTTACTATTGGTCTAGAATTTTTACTCAATGGATAATGTTTTTAGGGATTTAAAACCTGAAAATATATTATTGGATGGCGAAGGTCATGTAAAGTTGACTGATTTTGGTTTGTGCAAAGAACACATCCAGGATGGAACTGTCACACATACATTTTGTGGTACTATTGAATATATGTAAGTTAAAATTATTTATTTATTTTTCATCAAATGCACCGTGAATTGACAATTATAAAAATGTAACTATCTCTACATTTTATGAATAGGGCACCAGAAATCTTAACCAGAAGTGGACATGGCAAGGCTGTGGATTGGTGGAGTTTAGGAGCACTAATGTTTGACATGCTTACTGGCGTAGTAAGTATTTGAATGCTGCATATCAATTTGAGCATGTTTCAATTAACTTGCTTATTTCATGCAGCCCCCATTCACTGGATCAGATCGAAGGAAAACGATCGAAAAAATTTTAAGAGGCAAACTGAATCTGCCCCAATACCTAACAGCAGATGCTAGAGATTTAATTCGTAAATTGCTCAAGAGACAAGTTGCACAAAGATTAGGTTCAGGTCCTGACGATGCAGATCCAATAAGGAATCATAGTTTCTTTAGTCATCTCAGTTGGCAGGATGTTATTTCACGAAAATTAAATCCTCCGTTCAAACCATCTCTGGTAATGAATAATCTTATTATTCACCAAATGTATAATGTTCTTGAAATGATAAATGATATGAAAAAATTATTTTACAGAAAAGTGCCGACGATACGTCACAATTTGACGAACAGTTCACCGCCACTGTGCCTGTTGATTCCCCAGTTGAAAGTATGCTGAGTGAATCTGCAAATATGATTTTCCAAGTTAGTAATTTCAAATGTCTATTGATCTACAGATTTCTTTTATTGTCCTTAAAAATAAATTATGATTATTGAAAGGCTTTTTCCATCACATAACTATAAATCTTTTATTTGCAGGGTTTCACATATGTAGCCCCCAGTGTATTAGAAGAAATGTACAATCAACCAAGAATTGTCACTCCTAGAAGCGAGAAAAATTTACTTGGTACCAGTCACGGCAGGCGGCACCACGGGTTCGCGCCTCGAACGCCAGATACGCACTTGCGAGCAATGTCAAACTTCCATAATCACAGGTATACTTTATACTTTTGATAATTTTTCAACGGTTGAAAATTGAAAGAAAAAAACAAGCATGCTAAATGAAAATTAAATGTTTCAGGCTCGCGGTTCCGGGTCATCATAGTGCCGACGACACCGAAATGATGGAGGTAGGCCATCTGTCGGGCCATGTATAGCACACAAAGTATCATAGTCACAGTTTATAAGCAAATGCCAAATTTCCGTTTGTGCAAGAGAAGGGGAGTAGCTTGTAATTGTACATACGGATCGGTGAAAATTTGGTGACTGCAACTAGCTAATTTAACCTTTTCTCAAGCTACAGGAAATTGCTTGTAAGCAGTTTGAGAAAAAAAAATGATATTCGCTTGGCTAAACGGTGTATAGCCACTTGGGAAATTGGCTATGCCTGGAGCAACGACTACAGATCATTTGATTAGAGTATCTGTATTCGTTATTCGTGGCAAGTATTTTACACAAATGCATTGTTAACACTTTCATAACAAAGCAGAATCTGCGTGTGCTTTTGTGTATGTATGTATATATTAATGAAATTTTTGCGAAAAAAAAAATAATCGTGCAATTTGATAATGTGAAATTTCAAGGAATTGTCATCTTCCCAAGATTACAGACAGATGTAACTTTTCGTCTTGGATTTCGTGAGTAAAAAGTGTCGATACAGAAAACGCCAAAGTACGGAATTCAGATAATAGAAACTGTTTACAAATATTTTTTAAAAATCCTTGTACATATAAACCAATAGATAATTGAACAAACGAAACAATCCTGGGAAGATGTTGCTAATAATTCTAACAATTTAGGAACGTTTCAGTGAATTATGAAGAAAAAGAAAAATTAGTTTGAATTTGATTGATTTGTTAGGGAAGCTAGGAAATGATGTGGATTAATGCATAATGCATTTTACAAAACCATAGTGCTCTGTATGATACATTTTTTCTTGCTAATTACATAGTAAGAAGTTCAATTTCGATTACATTGGTACTTTGTATATGGTTTTGCACAGTAACTTTGTCAGAATCAAGAATACAATGTATACCACAGTTACCTTTCTGATAGAATCAGTTGGATCATTGCTGATTTGTTCCATTTACTTGTCCTTAGAAAGTTTTGAGAATATTGAAAGTTTAGCCTTAATAAAAGCAAAAGATATTAAAACCAATTAATTAATAAAAAAAAAAGAGTACGACTCACTTTTTGGTGATATTTTTGTGAGCAATATTAAATTTATTTTGCAAATATTTTTTAACATGTGAAGTGCAAATAGTATAAAGTAGTTTTGAACATTTTCTAGAATTTTCTATCAAATTCTTTACAATATAAAGCAGAAGCATATTTTAAACGTCTTTTTGTTATTTATATTTATTCATAAATGTCTTTCTAGTTTGGATAGAATATGAACTTTGCACAAAACATGTTGAACAAATTTGTCTCATAATATTATCAGATGTAAGTTTTATGAAACTAACATATTTTTATTTGAAAAAAAAAGTTTTATTTTTTATGACTAATTAAAAACTACGTTTAAACGTAGCTTGATTGAAACAAGAAACTCAAACTGGTAGTTTAGAAAAAAATTCATCACATGTAAATGAACCAAACTGATTCTAGTAAAACATTACAGATAAATTAAAAATAAGCCAAGAAAGCATGGAATCCATGTGTGAGTGATAGCTCAGAATTTAAACTGCCCAAGTGTTCACCGCCATAATAGTTGGCCAAATGAATTCAACATAGATACACGCATACTGTACGCATAAGTTGAAAACACTAGTTATAAAACGTATGTTGTTATGAAATAACTAATCTAGACAAATTTGAGAGTGAAGTAATAAGTTGATTAAACATTATTTAAAGCTTGTGATTATCAAGATATTTAATAATATTTATAACACACAAGTTGACAATTTTTAATCAAATTGAAGGGAACGATTTTTTAATCTTTATTCATAACTTAAAATTCGTAAAATTATGCTTTTTTTCTTTAATTGGATATCAGTAAAATGTGTATCAAGATTTATTGATTATCTTTTCCTTAAATTATGTAGTCTTAAGTGATGATTTGAGTATGTGGATTTAATGTACATGGCAATACATCAAATTACATACTTTCTAAAGCAATTTATTAGTAAAAGTTTGAGATGTTATTGTAGATGTGTCATACGATTAAGCATTTTTGTAATGGTTTCATTTAAGAATTTTTGATGATTTTTGAACTTATTAATGTGTTTTTGCATAAAATATACCTATATATAAAAATATAATTGATTTTATTCTTTCCTCCATACCAATGTTTTATCTTATATAATCAATGTTTTAGTTAATTTGTTTGTCCTTCTAACGAATCTTTTTACAAGTAGAAAATATAAAATAAAAAATATTTCTCTATTCTTGGGCAACCACGAGTACTCACAGGACTGATTTCTTCATAATTAAATTAATAAATAGTATTCATACAATTATTTGTTTTATTTCGTTTTTTTTGTATAGATCTACTGGCTATAGACCATATATGTATCGCGAATGATAGTATTAAATTAGAATACTAATACATTGAAACATCGTAAATGACAAATGCTAATAAAAATTTTCTATTTACATTGCAATTCGTGATTATAAATTTTACTTGTCAAATTGTAGATCACAATTTGTTAATTTCTAACGTATTCAATTAGAATAGGAAAGAAATACAATCACTTATCTTCTCCGACGTCTGTCATCTTTTCTTCTATACCTCTCTTCGTCACGTGATTCACTAGACTTCCTTTTCCTACTTTTTGAATAATCATTTGACGAGTGTGATCTATCTTTATGATTTTCTTTTTGATCCCAGGTCTTACTTTTTTCTTTCAGTTCTTCTCTGCCATATCGACTTGATTTATGTTCCTTTCTGTGCTTTTCTTTTCGTTTCTCTTTCTTCCTGTCTTCTTCAGAACTACTTGAATCACTTTCACTTTCACTACTACTGCTACTACTATTCTCACTGCTATTGCTTTTAGAACTTGACTTCTTCTTCTTCTTCAACTTCTTTTTCTTCAATTTCTTATTCTTCTCCAATTTTTCTAGTTTTCTGAAAATAAATAAAAAATCATGTTAAAATGTGAATAGTATTTCACAGAACTGCTAATTTATAACATACTAAAAGTGTTACTTCTTACTTTAAAAGCTTTTTCTTTTCCTTCTTTGACAATGACTTTAAAAAAGTAACTTCAGACTGTTCCTCGTCATCGGAAACCATTAAGTGTTGATGTTGTGGAACACTCAAATGTTGTTGAGCATTCAGAGCAGATCTGGAATACATAAAAAAAAATTAATTTGTATTCATATTAGGTTTTCAATAACAAATTTTAAAAAATTATTACAAAGTTTTCTTACCTTTTTAGTGCTAAACCATCATCTCTCATCTGTTGCACTAAAGTTAAAGCATCAGGAGCTGCTGGAGGTGTTTCTGTAGGATTATTACCAGCTATTACAACACTCATTGCTTGACTGTACAGTGGACATTCCTTATCTGAAATTTTGATACATATCGTTAGTATAAAACTGAAAAATTTAATGAATTATATAATAAAAAAAATTAAAAACACTATTTGTACCTGTATTTATATGACCCCACTTGTGACACTTGATACACCGTACATTACGCACTTGAATACCAAAAGGTTGATCTCTGATCTCACTGTCTCCTTTACAATAACTTTCTCTTGGTGCATTGTATTTACGTTGCCACTCAAACTTGAATTCAGGTTCGTTATCTTCCTTTTCTCTTTCTTTTTTAGCGCCAGGAGGAGGCTCATACATAAAATTGACGCTTAGTTTGTCTTTACTTTCCTTGCTCAGCAGAGCTCTGAAAAATTAAAGCTCATTGTAGTTGATAGATATACAAATAGTTTAACATAAAATTGACGGATTAAATTGCTCCAAAAATAATGTAATTTCACAGATGTCAAGACAATGAAACGTAACCTCAAAATACAAACTTTTACGTACTTATTATTGTGAAGGTCCTGTTCTTTTTCGTATTGCATACGCAACTCTTCCTGTCTCTTTTTCTCGGCCTCGGCTTGTTGCTCGGCCATCCATACCTAAAACATTATCGTGACATTTAGAAGTGTTTTTAAGAAAATCGACAATTTGCTGCTGCGCAATTCGATTGCATTCATTAAACGTGGCGCCAACTTACCCGCTTCAGATTGTCCCTGGAAGCTGGATGAAAGAATTTTTTACACATGTAATTGTTGAATCCTTTACCCATTTTGACTGCTGTTCAACAATCGAAAAGTTCAATAAGAAATAATCCAGCGCAAAAGTCGTCAACAACTTTCTTTTTTCCACACCAACACTGACGTCAGCAGCGACATACAGTCATCGATTCTGCCAGTTGGTGGCGCTAGTGCTACGTAAGGGTCGTAAGGGAGCGAAATGTAAACATGATTTAAATGCCGATATTGCCGATGCGCGCGGAAAATTCGGTGGGAAATGTAAAGTTAGCTAGAGCGGTAAGTAAATGTGATCATTTGCATATTGTTATTTGATTAAATTACTTCGTGCATTAAATTTAATGGCGTACGTATACCATAGCTCATATATTTAACCGTACGGGCGATCGAAAGAAAGCAACTGCAAAGTGCAGAGGCGTATAACCAGTATAATCTTCGGAAAAATAATCAACCGTTTGGTTGACATCCACCCCTAATTCCAGAAATCTTCGTACCAAAGCTACGTCGTGTCACATACATGCCACGTGAAAGTGGGATATTCCCTCAGCATCCGTAGGATTGACATTTTGTCTTCATTAAGCTTTTCTTCAGAATTATACCTATGAGATTTTCTGTTTGGGGATCGAATAAATGGTGCAAAAGAAATCATTGATAATTAATTACAACTGATGAGCATATCATATTTAGAGAGCGAGGAATTTATACGCACCAGAAATTTTGTGTATTGCAACTTTGTCAAATGCTTTATTTTATAAAGTCATTTCGCATCTCGAGTTGCCTTTTGATTAAATATTTATTCATTTTAGGGGATCTTGTAACAATTTTTACAAAAGTCAAGGAGTTGATCACACGATGCTCATAAGAGTGTTGATGCTTTTTATGAAGTAGGATCAATAAAATGGTTGTTTGATGAAGATTTTATAAAAAAAAAACTATTAAACATTGGCTTCTGTTGTTCGTAGAGCATATCTGACAAACTTTTTTTTTAATAATTCTGTAATAAAAGTAATAAATTGTACTTTTTAATGTTTCTAGCTGGAGCTTTCGTTGCAATGTGCAATAAATTACGAGTAAAAAAAAATTCAGTTTATTCGCATTACTTCTTTTTCAAAAATGGCGGAAGCCGCAAGCGCGTAGTCATGTGACTTCTCTTCTGCAAGTGTGGTGGTGGTTGGGGAAAATGGGGGAGGAGAACCGAAATACGTTGCTCCGATTTTATTTTGGATAGGTCTTGCTCATTTTCGCGGCTAATAATTTAGTAGAACGAATATACAGCGGATAAACTATCTATTTATCGGCAATAAAATCTACCCGTGACACATACATATATATTTGTGAAAAAGTGAAAGTTATCAAACCTCCAGCTGATTGTGTAATTGCAGGCAAAAAAAAAAATGTAAATACAGCGAGCAGTGGTCGACATTCGCAAAAACATAACCTACTGTTAAGTGTCAATGTCATATAAGTCCTGATTTAGCCAGTGAATCATCATCGATTAACAGCGGATTAAAATCAGCGATAACGTGAAATTCATCAACAAAGAGATGTTCTTCGCGTGTGCAGTGAGAATGAAAAAGTGAAAGTATACATTGACGCTGTTGCGTTTCGATGCTGCTTGAGACTATATAATCATTGAGATACGTGGGTGATTTACGCACATTCGAAGATACGCCCTATATGAATTAACACATAGTGCACGAAGATAACGTAATAGAGCGAAGATGAAGTGTAACGAAAAAAATATGATCGCTTTCGCGAGTTCCCCAACGCCGATAGATCGCGAAGGCTGGCTGAACAAACGGGGCGAAGTCAATAGAGCGTATCAGAAACGATGGTTCGTTCTGAAAGGAAACATTTTGTTCTACTTTGATCGCCGAGGCGATAAGGAGCCTGTCGGCATGATTATCCTCGAGGGATGTACCATAGAGTTAGCCGAGGAGGAGGAACAGTTTGGTTTTAAAATTGTCTTTCATGGCGCCGGTAATAGGAGTTATCATCTCGCTGCTGATTCTCAGGTAAACATATAACTTCAATTGCTTGCAAGTGTGATTCAAACAAAAAATTATCTTCTACGTTGAATTTTTTAGGAGTCAATGGAGCAATGGATGAAAGCTCTAGCGTGCGCTGGCTATGATTACATGAAGCTGATGGTAGCAGAGCTTCAACGACAACTGGATGCAGTGGAAGAGGAAACTGTCACTGTACCGGAGGAACCACCAAAAGCACCACCACGCCACAGGCACAACCCATTCAACAGACCAGAATCTCATCACAGATCCCAAAGTGTCAGATCAGCTCCTGGCCGAACAGAAAATATACCCAGAACAAAAGTGTCCTTTAGAGAATTGCACAATACTTATGGTAGGAAAATATTAGCTGATTTAAACCAGTGGAGACACACCAAGAGAACCACTGAAACTCCATTAATACTCCTATGACCATAAAAAAACAAAACTGTACATATCGGTTGTTGTAATGACTCTCTAAATCCATTTATATGACTGTTTCAAATAAGTGGTACTTATTTAAGATCAACAAATTTAGAAAAAAAACTTTTATAAGATTATTTATTTTTCTATCTAAGCATAATAAAGATTTTTAGTACTGCTACAGAGTTATGATAATGATAATAGTTGAGATCAATTTTGATAAATGCTTGCTTGCTCAAAGTATTACTTATTATGGTTTACTGTGAATGAAAAACCAAGAAATAGTATTTGAAAATTGTTTATTTCCTACTGAGATAAATAAATAAAAACAGCCAGCTGTGTTATAATAAAGTACTGTGAAAAATACTCCGTTTTAATACATTTCAATCCGGTACCTCCTGAATATTGCAGTTGAAGCATTTTTTTGTATATCTACACTAATTACAACCTGTTTACATATAATACAATTTTTAAATAAGCGAGTCACGGTAAAAGACTAGTTCCGAAACCCTTAACAAACATGCATCGATAGAAATATTTATATAAAAAAAAACTCAAATACGTTAGATTAAAAATGAAAGGATCAGATGTTATTATAATTCCTCTAAAAAGTTGAGTTCAGTCATGTTATTATCATTCGAGTCAGTTTTAATAAAAATCGGAAAAAGGGGTTAATTTCATTTAAATTTAAAAACGCTTTTCTTTCTTGCGTCACCGGGCAAATGCCTAGCACCAAGCAGCAGTCGAGCTTTGTCTTCTTCTTGAGGAGTCACCTCCTCTTGTGGATTTCTCGGCTTGATTTGTAATTTTTGTTTAATTGCTTGACTTAGAATGACTCGTCTTGAGTCACTCTTCATGGCCAATAAAAGGTCCAGCCACGTCCACGTAACGTTGTGATACTCTAATGTCGGTATTACGAGAGCAATGTCCCGCACGTCTTCTAAATTTTTTTCTTTGTTACCCTGCAAATAAATGTAGTTATGTTAAGTACTGTTCTCTAATCTTCTTTATCCCGTAGAACATAAATTAAAGTTACTTACTTTATAAGATACCCTTACAGGCACTTCTGGTATTTTAATGTAAATAAACAATTTATTTTTGTCAGCTCGCTCTTTCATTTTTTCAACGTCTTCTCGCCTCTCAATTGGAACGTAGAATGAAGAATCTCTCTGAGAAACTTGCGGCTCTTCTATGCCTTCTGGATCTCTTTCGGGGAAACAAAACTTCAACATTGTATTAAAGAATTTCTTTGTCAAGCCTGTAAAAGAAAATTAATTAGTCTCGTCAGTCGCATTTACGATTTTACTTTGCAATATTGCACGTACCAATAGTTAATGGTATAACATTAATCTCGAAATGCTCCTTGACAGATATACCAGCAACCGGGGCTTTTTCTCGACAAAACACCCTGAGCGCTCTTTGCCTGTCTACCGGCATATTATTTTGCAATTCAGTAGGCGCAAGTACGTCCGTGTAAATTTGATTCGGCAGAAGATTCGTCATCCTAACGTATCCCAGTTCGAGTAGATGCTCCACCGAGTCGTCTGTCTTACTAGTCTTCGTGTACAAGAAATTGGTGAGGATGAGATCGGCGATACCCAACTGTCCATCAGCATCCGTCAGCCGCCACTGAGCATGTTTGAAACATATCTCAGCCGCTCTTGCCACGGCAGCTTGCTTATCCTTGAGCGTCGTTGCAGCAGCCGCAGGAGCTGTAGTTTCTTTGTAACAACTAAGCATAACGTCGAGCTCGTCAGCTTTGGCGCTCAATTTCTCTTTGCACTCAAAGACTCTCGCCTCGAGACGCTCCATTTCTGACAACAAACTTGGACTAGATTCTTCGACGAAAGCTTTTTGAACGAGGTATGTCTCTCTTTCTAATCTACGTAATTTAGCTACCAGTCCTCTGACGATGTTTTGACGTTCTTGAATCGGACGTTTCTGATCTTCTTCCGAGTGCAGCTGCATCTGGAACCTATCCTCCAAGACGACTCATGAGAAAACATTTTCAAGAAAACATTTTTTTAAATACAAAATTCTTTACAAACCTCATACGTTGAAGTCGCTCCAAAGCTTCTTTCCTCCTTGGCTCCACGTACAGCAACAAATTGTTGACAATGTCAAGAATCATCGCGTACTGCAGTGAATTAGTACACACATCCAAATCGTGATGCATGAGCGTGAAAGCATCCGCGGCCGATAAATCTTTGCGCTCCCATGGACTGATTTCTTCCCCGGGCGGAGGTGGTACTTCAACAAGCTCTTCTTCGTCCAATGCTTGGCTGTATCCAACGTAGAAAAACTCGCATTTACAACGCGAGACTATACGCTGCAATTGATGCTGAGGTCCACCGCCGCCTCCAACAGTTTGACTGACAACTCCACCGACACTTTGACCAGAACCGACAAGAGCTGGCACGTCTGGAAGGCCTGCTATGACTGTCGAGTCTTTTTCCTGTAAATATCACTGCTGAGTAAGCTGACTAGTCCTAATTCAAATTCGTCGGTAAAGGAAAAGAAACGTACCTGAATATTATCTAGCGTCAGCCACATAATATTGTCGTCGATATTGTCCTCGATATTCGCATTGACAGTGGCGTAGTACTGCATGCACTCTAGAGAACCAACCCAGGTTGTCTTGGACATCAATGTACGATCTTTCCATACCGGTCTATGTACTCTTTGGAGAATTTCAGCTTTCGCAGCCGAGAGAATAACGTAGCCTTTGGTTTCGATTCCTTTCAATAATACTTGACTATTGACCAAAGCGACTGAAATGAAAAAAGGGGCAAAATTATTTAAGTTTGTTAGAATAAAACAAAATAATTTAAAGCTAAAAAATACTAACTAAGCCAGTTCTTGTGCAACACGTCGTCCTGGTTGCAAGCCGCCAAACCGCGCAACTGTTGACCTCTCGTTTGCACAGACATATCGTCGCTGAAAGCCACCGGTTTGTTCGCGGCCTCGGCGATCAGTCGCTGTAACATTCCAGCAGCTTCACTCTGCTGAGGTTTGGCCGTGGTGACGGACGACGGAGTGGAAACTGTCTGCGACGAGGGTGTACCTTGGCCATCGATTGCCGGCCTCGTGCGGTTTTTGTGGGGTGTCGAGCTGGTCTCGCGATGGAAACCCTTGAGTGCCTCCGTAGACAAGTTCTTCTTGAGCTGTTGATTCTTCATGAACGAGTCGAACAAGGCGAAAGCGACGTCACGATTGGTTTTCGTCCAGGCACCTTTGAGATCGTGCACGACCAATCGATGCATCGGCGTGTCGTTGTTCACCCCAGCTACAACTGCCTCTCTGTAAGATTAATAAATTTTAGTAAGCACGTTCACTTCAAGAAATATTAATTTCGTTAGAAACTAAAAAAAAATCTCACCGTCCGTAACTAACGGTAGATACGCTCAAGCAGTAACACTTTTCAACGGGCTTTCTCAACGAAGCACTTTCCTTGTCTTCGTCCTGAAGTGAACTCTTCAACCAGATTTCAGAGTCACTAAGCTCACACGTCATGTAAACGATCGACCACTCGGCCCTGGGTCTGTGTATCAAGCCATCGTCAATTGGATGTAAGCTGAGAGTGTGCTCGGAACTACAAGTCACACGACCACCGGTCACTTCGAAACCACGTTGCATCGCAAAGGACATCCAGTAACTGACGTGGAAGCGATGGAAAGCAAGGGTCAGGCGAACTTTCCTATAGTGGCGGCTGAGTTGCTTTTTGCGCGGACGGATATTCTTGAAAAGCGGACCTTTACGAGTCGGCCGCGTGGCACCCGAAAGGATGAATTTCAGATTTTCGAACCAGCGCAAGGTGCTGCCGTAAAGCACTGCTGTTGGAGCACTGCTGAGCGTCGGCGAGCCCGTTGGCTTTGTTTCCAGCGACAGACTCACGTTCAAATTCTGTAGAATCATTAAATTTAGTTTTTTGATAAATCTTTTTAATTCGTAATTTAATTCGTGAATCAGCTTTTACCTGAGATCGAAAAGCACGGAACGAGTCGTGCTGCTGATTGCTGGTGTATTCGGGTAGTTTGTTCGGTGCGCAGGGAATCGCGGCATGGTGATCTCTCGGATCACCGAGGCAAACCCAAGCCAATTTCATGTTGAGTTTAACATTTGGTAGATGCAAAAGTCGACAATCGTCGTATTTGCTAGCGGTGCGAACGTAAACGTCGAGATCGCCTTTAACGATAATTTTACCAAGAGTCCAGTCGAGCTCGAGGTCCGACCATGTCAATTCCATCTCCTCGGTGGTGTTGTAAGGATCGAGAGAAGCGTGCAACAAGACTGTGAGTTGCTTCACGCAAAGGGTCATTCGGCCATGAAGCGCCAGACGCATCTTGTCCCAGAAAGGCAACGGTGGACTTGGGTCGCGGGAAGGGTGAACGATTTTCTCAAAACTCAAGTTGCATTGAGCTATCACTGGCTCCCAGCATGGACCGAAAGCGTACCTGATTACATTAACAATCGAATTAGCATTTCTATGAAAAAATAATAAAAACGAAAGGTTTTCGTGTGCATGAAAATCGCGCTCACCTAAACTTATTAATATCCCAATTCAAATCGTGATAATATTTCAGCGAAGTCATGCCGCGCTCAACGACAATATCATCCCAGGGTTCACCAACTTCGATCCTGACGGTCCTTCTGGCTCTCAATGGAGCCAATGCCTCAGCACCAGCCAGTCTTCCCCAGACGCTCAGTGTATCCACCAGTAACAACGGTTGCGGAAAATCTCTCAGCTGTAACTTCCATTCAAGACACTTCAACGAGATAGCTCGCACCCACAAAGTGTTGAACTCCAAACCATCTTCGGGCCAGGGTGTCTCGGGATCCATCTCCTGCAAGGTTCGCGTAGATCTTTCGAGACCGTCTATCGACGGATCGGCCAACGCGATGATCTCTAGATCCAACATCGTCCAGGCGAACAGACGCGTTCGCGCTGGACCCGCGCGTTGCATTTGCTTCCAACGTTGAACGTAAATCTCGGCGTTCTTTTTGTTCAGACTCGTGTAGAGCTCCTCGACTTTGCCTTGGGGAAGCAATAGATGAGCTCGACGGAGCTCTTGTACTTTGGCGTCCAGCATCGATTGTCGCTTTAGACTTTCCTTGTACTCGTCCTCCAGCAGCTCGTAGTTGTCGCGGAGACGGACTTCGAACGGATCGTCGCTCACTTCGAAAATCCATTCTTTAATCTGAAATACGAGTTTTTTTTTAAATATTCTCGATCGTTTACATTATAAAATAAATATACCTACTTTTATGACTAGATCACAGGGTAAAAGCTTTTGCTTTTTAACGCCCGAGGAGTGAATTTCCTTGAGCCACTTTCTAATGCTAAATAATTCATTTTGAATCGCTTCGGCGAATCGATGTTCGTACGGGAAGCACGCTTTCGCCAAATCAATATTCAAAGACCACGTCGCATTCCAATCCAACTCGAAAGTCTCGTTACTCTGTCTCTCGGCTCGAACTTCCTCGCTGTCTTCCAATCTGATCAACTTGAAACCTTCGATTGTAATTATAGCTGCATCGTCTAAAGCTACGCGTAGATAATTCAGCCTCCATTCGCCTTGCGACCATCGCAAACGATCTGTCGATAATTCTAAAAAGTGATTGGGAGAGATGACGACTGTCAATGATACTTCGTCTGTACATAGGATATCCAGCGTACGCTTCGATGGAGTTTTATCTTTAATGAAATAAATTAAATTCATCAGTAACTTTTCGTCGATAGTATTAAAATTTTGTATTGTCATTCAATTTTACCCTTTTGTCCGTCGATGACAGATACAATTTTTCTTTCCGTGACAATAGCTCGAAAATCAGCTGACTCAAGCCACAATTGCAGCAGGCGAAGATGCAAGTTGGGACTCCAAGCCGCATTGGTGTGATCGAGGTTGACGTTTATCGCCGAGTCAGTAATAGCAGTCTTGCACCTTCTAATTACCAAGAACGGATTTTTCAACGAGTTCCCGTCTTGCGCGTGCTGACATTTGATCGATTCGTTTTTATTCAACGGTATCGCACAAACACCTTCAGCTACACCTACGAAATGCTTTGAATTTCGCTCCAAAGCTGCTGAATCTAGACGCACCATGATTGCGACTGAAAATTCAAATTTAATTTTTTAAATCATGCCTTTTCTCTATACGCTTATCAAATAATCTAAACTCACGTTCATTTTCTGCTATAAAAAATAGATTACAGTTAGATACTTTTACGTTCAACTGGATCGAGTCATTGCTTAATTTATGATTGGTTGGAGAAGGCGATTGAACGTGTTGCTTGTAATACCTAGATTGAAAAATATTTCACAATTATTTTTTATTGTCTCAAAAAGAGTCATGTTTAAAATCAAGAAACTCACAATAATCCGCGTTCTAAAAATTTGGCAAGCTGCAAGCTCCATTCAGTCCTAAGCGCATCAACGACGACTACAACAGCGTTTTCTCGAGTGGTTACAAGAAATACTCCAATAGAAAGAGGATTTCCCCATTCGTAGGATAAATCGGATGCACCTGAAGTAGTACCATTCAATGCACAACAAAGAGCTTCAAGCGTGAATTCTGTATTCCATCCTTCGTGTTTTTCTGCATAATTAAAGAGTTCATACATTAAAGTAATAATTTTACGAAATTTATTATTGTATTGCAAATATGTTTACCGGCTAATCTATCCATGGAAAATTTTACGTGCGATACTGTACAAGAGGTTTCTTGAACGTCAGGTAATTTTATGAGTAAAGAACCTTCATAAAGCTCGGTGATAGTTTGAATTGCAAGCCAAGGAAATTTATTTTTTGACGTTGTTTTAACGTCAGATCTTATAATATCGCGTATGCCACTAGTGAAAATTGATTCCCAATCTTTATGGTCATAAGTCATTGAAAGGCTATTTAATTGTGTAGCAATTTTTAAAATATCTTCTTCCATCTGCAAATAAATTCATGATAAAAAGTTATTCAATATTTAGATTATATATGTTAAAAGCGAAATAATATAATTGTAAAATTACAGTTGATTCTATTGACAAGGAGCGCAGTGACAAAACTGGAAGCTTTCCCTTTACTGATATTCCATCCATATTCAGGGCTAAGTACAGTTGATTGCCAATTGGCTGGAACTTAGCGTTGACTTGAAGACTCTTCATTGTACATTCTACACCTAGGTGTGACCCATCTTCTCGGCCAGCAATGATGGATGAAGTACCCAGTTTTATTAACAAGTTCTACAGTAATTGATATTTGTATTAATTCATATAATTATAATAGTTTTACCACTCTAATTACTCTAAACTAACCTTTGGTAAAATAGGAGCATATCTAGCTAAAAGATTATCACTAAATTGCTTTGAAGGAGAAGGATTTAGCGTTTCTGGTGTCAAGGATTTTCTGTCCTTCAAAAACTGAAGTAAACCAACCCCTCCAGATCCTTCAGTTTGCGTAATACCAACAAATAGTTTCTGAAATACATTGAACACATGTAATTAAATGTATAATGCACATGTTTAAAAAATATACAATTTTAAATGATATAATTATACCTCGAGTGACAATTCCCCCTGAGCCCTTAGAGTAGCCTCAATTGTGCCAGCAAAATTTATTTGAGCTAAACAAGCATCTGATGCATGTCGGAGTAATTTCATTGCTCCATTAACAACAGTAACACTCCCAAGTAGCGTACGAGCTCCGTGAACAACACTACCATCCAAACTGAGAGATTCAGCACTCCCATTTGCTAGCCAACCGCTTCCAAGAGCCAAAAGACTCAAGTTCTCAATGTTTATTGCTAGAAACTATAAAATAATTCATTTAATAATTTTACAAAACATATACATACTCTGATACAAACTTACTTGTACAACCGTTATGATGAATGAGGGAACCTTGGTATTTCTAAAGTCTAAGACTTTGTTTGAACGATTTTTATGCTTAGCAGACACTGCAGGAACATCTACGTTAATCCGCACTCCTTGTAGCATAAGAGATAATAATTTAGCTACATCACTACTAAATAGACTACTGCGCACACTAAATTCTTCAATTTCCTATACCATTTAGAATAATTTTGCATTAAAATGTTGATTTTTTTTAACAATAAAGTGGTTACCTATAGAAAAGATCAAAGAACTTACAACTGTAAAACCATTGGTAGAAATATTGACATCTCGAAAAATAAAGTAAGGGAGCGAGATGTGTCCAAATTGCAAATGTATTTTGAATTTTCTTTTCACAAGCCATCCCAAAAACCTTGGGATAATCCTAAAGAACGCAAATACATAATTTCTGAACAATTTATGTCGATCAAAAATTAAATAGAAATGTTTTGTTGTGACTTACCATGTACATATACAATATAAAATCACGCAAATAAAAAAGAAGGTAAGTAGGCCCGTCATTTTTGGGCGATCGTTGAATTTGTTATTGCAATTCCTCTCGTCTAACGGTAAATATCACATTTTTGTCGATTAAACATAAACACAATACACATTTTACATAGCCGAAAGATTTATTTTTCGCATGCTGAAGTTATGCAAAATGCATTTCTGCAAACGTCTGATTTACAAAATATCACACGGTTTATTTCTATAAAAATCTTCATTTTATTACTGCGGATTGGTAACGAACGAGGGAGACGAAATGGAGCTAAAACAATTTTTGTACTTCTTTAACCTAACCTACATTTAGTGCTTTCTCACTTCAATTTTTGTGACGTCGACGATTTCGCGAGTGACGTCGTCTTTTACCGATACGCATACGAATTTCTTTCGTTCATAAAATTGGCGCCGAATTTTTTTCTTCGATACTTGTTTAAAGCGAAAATTCTCTTTATACTACTTTTACTGTTTGCAAAATAATTGATCTGGATCCTCATCAACCACATGAGAATGAATATGTGTGATTGATAAGAACGTAAATTGAAAAAGCGCAATAGCCGCAAAAACTAATTCACTTTGTTATTTAACAATTTGGGAAGCCCTTCAAAAACTAATTCTTTATCTACTGATTTAATTAAAACACAAGATTAACCCTCAACTTTTATAGCCGCGTGGATCAATAGATCACTTCTTGTTACATTCTCAGTGTTTTTTTAAAACTAAGAATAAAATATTTCAAGATATTGAGTGCCACAAATGAAGCAGTTATAAATTATCAAGATGAGCTTATTTTTTTTTTCTGAAGATGTTTCAACATATTCGGGCAAAATGGTCAAGAGCTTTTATTTGGTACGTTGCTCGATTAATTTCGATGAACGTCAGCTACGGATAGTTGAATAGCTTATAAGCTTAAGTTAATTAACTTTTCGTTGACAAACAGCTTTTATAACAACATATAAATATTGGAGGGTGCATTCATATCAAAACATTTAATAATATATCGTTCCTCATAGAAAATCTCCAAAGGGACCATTTTGCCCTACCTACCCCTATACACTTACATGGAGGTGTACATTTCATGTAAGCGACAATTCATTTATAAACGTATTTTAAATTCAAAGGTTTTTCATTTGAACATATTCATTTTGACTTGCGCTCGCGCGAACGCGCATGAAGATATCTTTAAAATATGATTTATATCAATTTCAATTATGTCAATCGTATGTAATTTATGTCAACAAATTTGATACTCCGTTTTATAAATACACTAAAATGAAAAGCGTATTAAACGTGTAAATGCTATTTTTTTTTTAATTCTTTAGGTAGTTAATACTAAATTTTGAACGTGTAGTTCATTCTATCCGTTAAAAATTGTATTTTAAACGCTCAAAACATTAAACACCACGAAACTTTTAAAATTGGTAACATACGGTTGAAACACACCACGAATGGAAGACAAAAAATGGGAAAGATATATGGTTTGCAATTATAGGTATATGATTTTATTTCTTTGTACAATACTGCGTGACATTATGTTTACATCGATGTATGATATACAAACAATTGCAACACGTGATACTATTTTTTTTTGTTTGCTCTATATTCTACAATTGCTCTCGTTTAAATGTGATGGCTACAATGTCACATCGTCCGATATACGATTTGTTTGTTTTTTTTTCCTTTAAATCTTCAGTTACATAAATTTTCTTGCTGATCCTCTGAATTATGCGATGATATGTGTGTATGTATGCGTGTAGTGTTCGACGTGAAAATGCACTGATACTTTTACATTTTTTTCCAATATTATTCCATAATAATGAGGCTTTTTATGATAGTCGTTACATGATTAACAGATACATCGCGCTCTTTCGAATGACATGATTATAACAATGATATCGCGTGTGAGTGTCGCTTAGATGAGTTTTCTTTTTTCTTGTTGATTTCTGATAGTGCACTACCTTACATCGATCTGCACGATAATTAATTAATCGACCTCCTCTTCTTCTTCTTCTTCGAGGCTCATTTTCGTATATTTTTACGTCGTTTAAAATGATTTTACACAATTCTATGATTTTTTCATACTCGGAAATTCATAAATCTTGCAATAGTTGCTTTACTCGTACAACAGTAAAAAATATGAAAATCAAAGGAGTCAACGATTCGTAATATTCTCTTAATTATTATCAACTATCCAAAAAATGAACTTTCTACTTTGGAAGATAAACGTGTTTACAGTATATTTAGTTCTCTCTTTATGGCGAGTCAGTTATCAAGTTGAATCCTAAGGTACTGAATTTTTTTTAATATATATGGCTAGTATTGTACAGGAATGATCTTTACTTTTTTTTGTAAAAATATAGTCTCAAAAATGAAAAAAAATAATCGAAAAAGATCATTTGCCAAAAATTTGATGGTTCAACACGCGCGGTGATGATTATGATGACGATGATATCGATGAATCGTATATATTATATAAAAATTTATTAAAAAACTTCTTATTCTTTTCATATTCTTTTTTTTTCCTCTCGTTTCAGTACCTTAGCACTTAATTACAATATACTCTGTCCGCTTTGATAGTTCAAATTTAAAAGTATTTATAATAGCGCAATTTACATAAGGTACCTTAAATGCTTAAAATAAAAAGTATAATTACTTAAACTAGTGTATTTAGAAATCTCATCGCTGGTTATCATTAATTATATTACGCTCGACATTATTAGTTTTGGTACACATCTTCGGAGCACTTTAAAAAAAATGCGAAAGCGATATCGTCACTTTTCTGAACGTCGCGACGAGGATTAGGGCGATGTTCCTCGTCATCGTGGAAATCAAGTGTTTCGCTATATATTTATATATTATAATAGAAAAGAAAAATGCTAGTCTACGAAAAAAAGCAATAATCTAATTTTCTTCAGATTATTCTTCGGTGCGACCGTATAATACTTGCGTTGAATGGCGACACAATTCATCATATAGTATTATGCACGATCGCGCACTTTTGTCTCTTGTCTCCTATTACAAATATTTATAAAACTTCTTCTATATATTATATATATTATATATATTATATTATATACATATACACGTATGTAATGCAGTTTATCGTTATTGATCTCCATTAACACAGTGGATCAGTATAAAAACCTGCCCGAGCTGCCTCTCTACTCACACTTTCAAACACTGTGCTCAGTTTTTTTTTATCTGATGTATTTTGCTTGATTTTTCACGTCTGTCCTTTTCCGAAGCATTTCCGTAGAATCGATTTCCTCTTGAATCCAGGATGAAACTGATCGTATGTTTGTGTTCAATGAGTTGGGCGCATCAATGCATTTTTTGTTTGTTTGAGAAAAACTCGCGCAACGGGGAGAAAGAGAGAGATAGAGAGAGATGGACGAGATGAGAACAGATACATATATATATATATAGAGAGAGAAAGGCATTATTAGGGTGGTAATATCCGATAATGAGCTTTTCCTCTCGCACGTACTTCGATATTTTTTGTTTTGTTTTTGTTTTCTTTTCCACGTCGGCTATTTTAAAACGATTTCTTTTTTTTGTTCGCTCGTCGCTTTCTATACGTATAAATCAAGTCAAAATTGACGTCACTTCGATGTGCTTCAAACGAAACGAAAAAAAAAAATAAATAAAAGATCGTTGTACTGGAAATCAATTGTGTATATAACGTTACTTTACATCTTCAATAAGTCTCTTGTAGTTTCAATATCATTTCGATAATTGTCACATATCGTGTCGTATACATAATCAATATGTAAGGAAGCTTCCCATGAAAAATATAATTTGCGTACTCCGAGTTTTATATCTTTCGGTAAAAATAGAAAATATATATATGTATATCGACGTTCGCATTCGCATCAGTTTTTTTTTTATTCCTTCTTCTTCTTCTTTTAGCTGCCTTGAGATACAATAAATTTCAACGTAACAAACGTAGTATATAAACGCCCGTACACTCGAACGATAATTCACTTTCTTATCTTGCCCATAAAACGCAAAAGCACTTGGAGAAACTACAACTAAGAGGCATTAACAAAAGTATAGGCCCTAACGAAAGTCGAAGGTAGCGTAACGATAAAACTACGAAAAAAAAGAGTCGAGAGAGATAACTAAATAGTAAAAAAAAAATCATTACAAAATAATCAAATAAATAAATCCTTAAATACGATCTTAACCGTGTATCTACAGAGTGTATACACAAAAAAAAATATGTATAAAATAATAAGACGGCGTATAGCCCCAACCAAAAAAAAAAGAAGACCAAAGTGTCGCAAGTTTTTTTGGGGGGGTTCGTAGGAATGATCTCGCTCGCGGAGTGAAAAGCATCGGAGTATACGAAATTGAATATAAAGTGCGCGATATCTCTTCTTTTCCGAGTTGATACACATATAATATAGGCTTTGGGCGATCGATGTCGAGCAGCCAAAGTGTGCCGGCGAAAATAGCTGCAGCAGCAGCAATCTAAAGCGAGCGAGATATCGGCAATCGATGCTCCCAAAACTTTTCACTCCGCGAGAGCTAGCAGGGAATAATAATGACGATGGGGGGGGGGCGAGGGAAGTCGACATCATACACATATGCTCGACCTTGAGCACTCATGCATACTTAAAAAAAAGAGTTAGAGAGAGAGAGAGGAATTCGCGTTTGCACTTTGTGTTTATAAGTGATGTATAGGAGATTACAGACTATATATAATAACGGTTAGTTATTTGTACGTCAGCTCTTATTGTGATGATGATCGAGTCTAAGAGTTCTCCGGTGGCATCCGGAGCGATCGAATTCTTGAATAATTGTGCCTACGTTTATATAGATCAGTCTTGGAGAGTGCTTGCATACTCGAAGAGACGGGAGGCCGGATGCCTGAATTCTCTAGTTCGTTTCTTTTTTTTTTTATTATTTTTTTTTATTCGCTCGATATAGCGGTGCATTCAATGCGTAACGTTGCAAGTGTAATGCTTTTTCGTATACATCTATATCAATGCGTATGATTTTCGAAACAAAACGAATCCGCGCGGGTTGCATCCGGGCTCTCGATATTTGTCTCTCGGCAGGATATCAATACGAAAAAAAAAATCAGCTTGTTCCTCTTTCTCTCCCACACACACACACTGTTGGAAAAATGAAAAGTCGCGTATATTCGCACGTTTGTGTCAAGCATACCGCGTGCGTGATGTGTCAAAAAATGTGTGATGAGAGATAGAGATAGAGAGAGAGAGAGAGAGAGATGGAGAGAAAGAGAGAGAGAGAGAGATAGGTGGTGGACGATGATGATGAAGATGATGATTAGAGGTTTGTCGTGACAATGACAGTTCAGTTTTAGCAGCACGGTGCGCTTGTCCATCTTTTGTTAATGTTGTTATTATTATTAAATCTTGCATCGCTCGTCGTGGTGAGAGAGTGAGAGTGTCGTGTGGTGGTCAACGGCGTCGACGACGACGAATGCATCGCAGCTGCAATCGTCGCGGTGGTCGTCGTCGTCGTCGTCATGCTGGTCAGCTCTAGAGAACAACGTCGGGCAGGGAGCAATGCCACTAGGCGAGCTGCGTACCACTTCTCATCCCGTGGTACTGTTGCTGCTGCTGCTGCTGTTGTTGTTGCTGTTGCTGCTGTTGCTGGACTTGCTGGTGGTGCTGTACGACAATGCCAGGGCCGCCGTGATGCATGTGCGAATTACCACCGAGGGAATTGTTGCCCGTCGCCACTGCTCCCGTGGCGACGTCCTCGCGCACGATTTTGCGCTCCTTGTAGTAGATCTCCTCGGATTCTTTGTCGCACAGCAGCAGAACTGCACCGCCGAACAGGAAGATCGCTGCGCCCCAACCGACGCCGTATGCCCAGCCGAATTCCCACATCGTTCGGTTACCTGTCGATTTTCCACATTTAAAGGATTAGCTTATTTTCACTGGTCAAAGTGGAAATTAATCGTCGTTGATGTGTTTTTAGCTCTAAAATAAAATTGCAATGGAGCATAAAACTGCTATTTTTAGAAATGACCCGCACTGAATGTGTATTTCAAACTGTGCTAAAAGCAAATAATCGGACAAAAAAATGCAGGCACTCAAAAGGAAAAAAAAAATTATCTCGATGAATGAACGAAAAGTTTATCGAATGACACATGAATAAATGGATCTTTGAAAGTGTCTCCGAAAGTTTCCGGCTTAACCGCGATACAAATATAATACGAAGCAACGCGAGATCAACGTAAATTGGATTGATCAATAATAAGCGCTCGAACGAGATTTAAAATTAACTCTTCATCATCGATTAAAATTAATTATACTCTCGCGATGCAAACTACGTATAATACTAATATCAAATTTAAATTGAACGTCGACGACGATATTTTCCTATCAATAGGAAATCATTAGCATTCGAATATTCGCAAATAGTAGCGAAAATTTAATTGAATTTCACTTTGAATTCATATACCGTCAGTCTGCATTCTCTGCCTCTGCGTGAATATTCCGCGCAGTAGGATATACACATCGAGTGCGCCTATTTCGGATGAAAAGCATTAACGAATCAATCGATCGTTAAATGTAGACGGGAAACGAAAATAAAAGCGGGAGGAAGAAAATGAGAAAGAGAGCAGCACCAGCAGCAGCAGTAGTAGTAGTCGCTGCAAATTTAATGCGATTCTCTCGTTCCATCGTTATTATTACTAAGATATATACATACGTATATCCGAACCTCTCAGAATATATAAATAGAGCTCTTGGAGAGATGCGTATTTACTTACCGAAATTGAGTTCAGCAGCAAAGCACACCGGGTAAATAACCAGCGCTATT
The DNA here is from genome assembly GCA_035047105.1 of Galeopsomyia nigrocyanea. Lineage (NCBI taxonomy): Eukaryota > Metazoa > Arthropoda > Insecta > Hymenoptera > Eulophidae > Galeopsomyia > Galeopsomyia nigrocyanea. Next base: position 10,514,207 of record JAWWMK010000008.1, on the reverse strand, counting down.
AGCAGGGAAACGACTGCAAAAAGAAAAAGTGAATAATCGGGTTTAAATGGGAAGTAATTGATCGAACGAATTATATATTATACTCACGAGCAACTCCCATGCAGAAAACGGCGAAACGGTAGTACTTGTGCTTGTCCGAGTGATCTTGACAGCGCAAACCCAGGCCTGTGAGAATTGTCGCAGCGATGTCGGCTAATAGGCAGACCACGCAAAGTGCCGCTGCAGCCCTTATGTAGCCTGTGTGTTTGCGAGGAACGTGAAAAAAAAAATTTATGTCACGTATATAATATTCATCTCTCTCTCTCTCTATGAGAGGAGGGTTAAATATATATTTATAGATGTATGCTCTTGCAAGGGGAGAGAGAGAGAGAGAGAGGCAAGGACGTTTTCTTTCTCGCATGGGATGCTACCGGTGCTCGTCGAGCCCTCGGAACTTTTTTTTTAATAAATGTGGCTATTAATATGCACGCGCGGATTTGTTGCCGGGATATAAGTGGTTTTCGCGTGAATTCTATATCTGTGATACACGAAGGATACGGTAGTATATAACGCGGTGCGATCGTGTTATTCGTAAGGAAATTCCGGGGATTTCCGCTTTCCGACCACTGCTACATAAATTTCATCAGTTCTTTGGGAATTTCGCAAGGTTACTTTCTTTTCGGTTATTCGGTAATGAGATTGAGACTTTTTTTTTACGATGGAATTTTCTGCTCCTTTTTCCGGGAAATAACGTCAAGCAAAATTGAAACTTTCAGCGTGGAGCAATTTCATAGCGTATATGTATAATAGTTGGACATTGACGCTGCGTTGAATTAATCGAAAAAGTTTCGTTTTTTCCAATATATCGAGAAGCGTGCAGTCAATTAAACATCGACGCGGTAGTGCGAATCGCGGATATTAACAATTTCCCTGATGAAGTGAAATAAAATTTGTACAAAAAAAAAAAGGCTTCAATCCAATATTCTATTAAACTCCAAGAGTGAAAATCAATTACGATATTCGTCGGATTTTTTTTTTCTCGACAATTTTATAAAGCGAACGAAGAGTGCTTCGGCGAAGTTTCTCGCGGCTAATTGAAATACGATAATTATATGATTTCCCCGATGGAAACAATTCTCGAGGAACTGTAACAGCGAAGTGAATCTCCGCGAAGTAAGTTCTCGAAACTGTATAGATACTCGATAATTAATCTCGGCAATAGAGTTTACGTATATGACTATATGAGCAAATCCACAAAAAAACTGCCGTAATTCGAGAAAGTATTTTCAAATATTCAAACTGGGTGCACTCTCT
>JAWWMK010000008.1:10498179-10512814 GCA_035047105.1 Galeopsomyia nigrocyanea | reverse complement strand
TATATATATACTTATAGCGCTTAATCTGGTCAAGCTATAGGACGTGATAGGCAGATTTTTGATATTTTTACTCTGCGAATTCATGTATAAGTGGCTACAGATTTTCGGCAAATTATTTTTTCACAAATTCCTTGGAAAGGATCTTCCAGAGGCATTTCGGAAAGACGTAGGCACATTAATGTGTGTACATACTTTAGCACTTAATCCGTCCGAACTATGGAGTGCGATAGGCAAGTTTTTCAATGATTTTACCAGAATATGGGTGACCACGGACGGACTTTTTTAAAGATGCATTTAGGAAATTATTATTGGTGTGGAAAGTCATGTTTTGACATGTAGAAGTTAGTTTTCAAGTCTACGAAAAAAATCATTTTTTGGTCAAATCCAATGGGTTCCTCGCCCAGCTTGGCTCATACATGTTTTTTAATGCGCAAGCAGTAAAACGAGGATTCAAAAATTATTATAAACAATCGTGCGTTCCAAAATTTAAAAAAAATTACGACAACTTCTCGATGATTTGAAAATTAATTTCACTGTAGTAGAAAAAAAAATCATAATTATGCGCTATTTGTGGTTTTTTTTTTGCTACTTACTAAAATAATTTTTTAATAAGATACGAACTTACAAGAACATCTCTGTCATCGAATTTTTGATTAAAAAATGCAGTTAATTATTTGTTCAACAATATCGTTATATGATCAGAAGTAAGTAGTAGATGAAAGATTGTACAATGTACATACCCCTTGTGTAAAATAAAGAGGTAATCTTCTGAACTTCACTAAATCACAAATTCGTTTTTACAGCAAAAATTTTCATCGGCACCCAAGTAACTATATATATCGATTTGTTCGCACGATATATAATTGCTTAGTTTAATCGATGCGATCCGTACAGTCGAACGAAATCCACAAAACAGAGCGATCACCTTCGTCACATGTATATATACTTTCAGATAAAGAAAAGAAAAAGCCAATCGTGCTGATTTTCCCGCTACATCTTGCTGTGTATATCTGCGGTGAAGGAGAGAAAAAAAAACACGCGAATGCAATACCTTGGAGAGTAGAGAGGGCAGGTATAGGTAACATTTATAAGCCGTTTGAAAGTTCGACGATCATTAGATCGATTTCGCGCGAGGTCGTGCGGCTCCTTTTCGCATTTTGCAAGTATGTATACGCTATTGTTGAGCTTGGAAAATCGAGAAGGGATCGAGAAGAGAATAAGAAGAAAAAAAAATGATTAGATCGGATTTGCATGAAATTGTGCCGCTGCCGCTACATTATATACACATATCTTTTGCGGTTTTACTTTTGCAACGAGAGATAAAGTTATGAGGGGGAAACGTTGGCTGGTTGTGATTATATCTCATCTCTTATACGGGGAATTCAATTCTGTTTTTTTTTTTTCATTGCAAGGGAGTTCGTGACGATTGATTATGGTTTCCATGTCCTCGTTTTCAATATACCCATTGTACTCGAATCAACTCGTAAATCACTGTAGATGCCGATATGTATGCACTGATAATTGCAATTATGTGTTTAATTGCGAAAATGAGCGTATATTTCATTAGCCTTTTGTCGAGCTTCGGAAAAAAATATCATTGATTGGGATTCCAATTCGCAAAGTATATTTCTGCTTCTCAGAGTAATATGCCGTGTTACTGCGAATTATACTTGCAGTCGAATCTGATAAGCTACAAAAAAGAAAAAATTGGCTAAGCTAGGATATATGCGCTATTTTTATATTTTGATGTAACTATTTATTTTGCTATTCATTTAGCGCGTAACATGCAATTTTAAATTCGAGCTTTTTTGGGTTTCCACGACTATAAATTGCGCTTGCGCCTTCAATTGCTGTTCGAGTGCGGAAAATCGTTTACAGCGCCCGCAAAGTGCGTGAAATTCAGTTCGGATTGAAAAAGATAAAAATACAAAGCTATTTTAAAAGAATATGCGCTAACGGAAAATTCTCAATCAATCAATGAAATTAAAAAATTACATTATAATACATAATTATAATTATTTTAAATTTCACATTAATCTTTGAAAATAGTAAAACGAGAAAAAAAAACGTTCGACACTCTTTTTTTTTGTACTCATATTAGAATGAACTTGACGCATAGAAAATAGTGTCTTCTTTAAACATTTGTGTACCATATGGCATGGAGAATATATAAATATTAATAATGTGTAGTAAAATATTTATCCATTAAATAAACCTTATAATAAACAAAAAATGACCTGGCTTTAGAATAATTACATTTCACGAACCTTGCACATTTATACTGAATCGCATTTTTTATATTACATTTTGAAATTGAAATTCAAAGTATGCAAACCGGTCGGTAAATAATAGAGAATGACAAAAATTGATCTCGACCGATAAAACAGAAAGGATTCAATGCCAGTGTTTCGTCTAACGCACACTGCACAGTTGAACGCAATAAATATATCCGTATTTCTTAGAACGTTCCTTCAGATCTCAAAATAATGGGCAACTCCAAAAATCTCAAATTTTATTTTTAACTTTAGAATTTGGTTCAAGTTACCATGTAGTTTTAATATTTCGAGTGTAACTACTGAAAATTGCAAAATTTATTGTCAAATATTATAACCTAGTTGCAGAAGATATTTATTAATAATCAAGAAGATAAATAATTCATTCAACAACAAAGATGTCTCTCACTCGCGGTATCAACGTATTGAAAGCAGTTCGTTACTCAACTCCAAGGATTGGAGTTTTTACTAGCTCAAAACTGTGTATGTCAACCACTACACCAGCAGGATCTTATTTACCAGAGCCAAAAAAACCTCGTTTTGTATTTTTGAGAATAGTATGTTGCGTTGGAATAGGTCTTTTCATAGGAGCAAACATCAGTAAAAATATAGCCAATTTTCTTGAGGAAAATGAATTGTTTATTCCTTCAGATGACGATGATGATGATTAGATAAATCAGTGGGTTTGTAAACATTCTGATTTCTAAACATTATAAATAATTTTTTTTATGTCTAGAGCCTTCCTGATTGCTAAACTATTTTTTAGGTTGATCTTCATTGATCTACTCCAAAATAAAAAAAAGATGTTGAGCACAAATGCTGTATTAGGTTCCTCTTGAGCCTTACCCACTTTTTGTGAATGTTTTGATTATTTTTAAGAAATACTGCAGTCTCAAATTGTAAAATTTATTTATTTATAAATACAGTTAGTAATAAAGTTCAAAGTATAATTACATCACTTATTAAAATGTATAAATATTTATGGTTTTAGAATCAAAGAAATGTTATAAATAAATAAGAATTGTACAATAGTACATATTAAAAATGTTTAGTCTCTGGTTTATACTTATTTTTAATCCTGATAATATTCACCACATTAATTTTAGCATTTCCAATAATTTGCTGTTCTCAAGCATACATGAAAATAATCTTTAGAGGTATATATCCTTAATAAGTGTTGCAAAAGTTGAAATTTTCAATGGCAAATTTTAAAGACCAAATTGCACAATTACTTTTGTAACAATGTTTTCACATATCATACATTCCTCTCTCTCTCTCTCTTTCTCTATACATATTTACAACAAACGCTATTTGTCAAATTTACAATAAAAATTGTGAACATAACAGCATTAACTATAGTCTATAAAAGTATACATTTAAAAATTGTCATTAAATTTGATTCTTTCTGAGAAGTTTTTCAACAGTTTGAATTAAGTAGTTGTTTTTATCAATCACATACAATTCAGATAAATCTATATGTTCTAATAATACTTTTATCAACAATGTCGCGTGAAATGTTGTATATTGCTATATATTTTTAATTTTTCGAAGATTTTCGTTTTTGTATGATTTTTTTACTGAATTATTTTTGTCCAATATTTCGGTATTTTTTAAATATGACGATTTTCTCATTTCAATAAATTTAAGAATAATCCATTATCATTTGCTTGAACACATAGCATTGAGTATATTTTAATTATAATTTCTTTCAAATGATATTTTTCAATAAATTTGTTCCTTAGTCGTTTAATAAACATATTTTAAGTATAATTAATAAGCTATTGCATTCAAAAGAATAGTATTTTTCAGAAAAATTAATTATTTAAAAAATGTTTTGTATGTAAAACATAAATACCTCTCGATAAGCTACTCAATTTCAAGTTCAAATAAGATCGAAGGTAACTGTAAATAATTATTTAAGAAATAATGAAAAATTAATTGAAGCTGAAAAAATTACATACTTAATTCTAGAGTGTTAATGAAAAAAAGCTCTTGATAGACTTATTCTGGAGGTCTTTTGTGCGAACCCCATCCATGGAAGCATTTGATAAAACGACGTGACTCTTTTCCTTTGGCCGTTAGGTATAGTTTGCGAGGTCGTTCGGGCTGCTTGACTCTCAGATGTTGAATGTAAACCTAAACACATTAGAATTTCGTTGATATTTCTCATATCAAAACATAGATTGAATAATAGTTTTGTTAGAATTCACGTGAAAAAAAAAATTACCTGAGCAGATTTGAAAGCCAACTTGATTTCTACTTCCGAGCATCGAGTGCCAAGCCAAAGGAATACTTGTTCCCCATTATCAAGAATCATAATGTCGTCATCAGCCAAGTCATCCTAAGGTAATAATAAAAGCACCATATTTGTTTACAATAAATACTCTAATTAGAAACGATACAACTTGATTTAGATGCGGGAGAAAAATGGAATCTTACTTGACAAAAGTCTGTGCATTTTTCACTGATTGTGAAATATCCTTTTTCATTGGAACATCTAAATAATCTAGTGTATTGCATAAATTCAGCATCAGTCTCATATTTCTTTTTACCACCTAAAGCGACCCAAAAGAAATTTTCGGGTTCTTCGCCTTCATTTATAACTTGAAGGCTTATCCACGGCTGCAATATAAATTTGATGATTATCATGTTCAATTTTGAATGATTATGATTTTCATATCTTTCTTCGTTTATAACTTTTACTTACACTATTAAACTTCTCATTAGCTATTTCTTCAATCAACTTGGCATCTTCAGGGTCGCATTTAGAACCAATCCAAACGTATATTATTCCAGACTCATCGTCATTGTTAAACGGTACATTCAAAAGATAGCTGAAATTGAAAAATATTTTTTTTAATCAATTAAAACATCATTATAGCGTGGCTAATTAAAATGTCCCACATACCAAAAAGCAGAACTTAACAGACTGGCATCTGTCCCAATTTGAATTAATCTCGTGCATAAAGGACTTCCATTGCTTCTCAAGTGATAGAATTTCACTTTTTTGGCATCATTTGATTTTACGTCTTTTCTTTTGCCATGGTGAATAATGAATTTCTTTTCGAAATGTGCCATAAATTTGAGTGTTTCCTGCTGCTGATGAGTTCTTACTACTTCCAATTTTTCGCCAAAAAGTGACTTGAATTTTTTCTGAAGGCTACAATTGTAAGATTGACTGTTTAGATATGACATTATAAAACAATGCATTCGCTAATTTTAATTATACATAATAAAATAATTACCTAAAAGTAAAAGTGAGCCAGCCCATATTACCAGCATCTCGTCCTTGCCAAAAGTAAACCATACACTGAAAATCGTCTTCACACTGCTCATCGCCATCTTCATTTTCATTCACATCCAATGGCTAAAAATTATCATATGGGCATTAAATTAATTCACAAGTGTATTATTGATACCTATTATTCGAAAGTCTTACCATCCAATATCTACATAAAAATACATAACAATCGCCGCTGTAGAAGTGACCCAATTCTTCTTCTGGAAGACGAACGAACTTTTTGCCTTCTAGAACGAAAGCTTCCATTGCTTCCAAGTCTTCTTCATTCCATTCTTTCATCAGTTGATCTGCTTCGGAAGAAGACATTGGACGTTGACGAGGCATAAATAAGGCAGCAAGATCAGCCTAGAAATATTATTTAATGCTGAAAAAAATTCTACAACTTGAAATGAATTTAATTATGAACTTAGAGCTTACCTTCGTTTCTTGTTGTTTGGCCCACTTTGTCAAATCAGCACCAGTTTTAGCAACAGATTCCGCTGTTCTCGTAAAATCAACAGCAATAACTTCATCCCAACCAGTGAATTTACTTTTGAATATTTGTGACTCTGTGCCTTCTTGCAATCTTGTGACTAATGCGTACTCTGGTCTCTGAATCATATTAAATAATTCTTGAGATAATTTTACTGCAGCAGCTCGTACTAATCTAGTTGATTTCTTCCCGAACCTAAATATTGATAGTACAATTTTGTTAGAAAGAGCCAATAGATACGACCTTTTTCGTAATTACTTATTCATAAATCTAGCTACTTACCAAACATAAACATCCAAATAACAATCTAAAATATAAACATTTCGATTATTAAGAAGCTTATTGACTAGCTTTGCATGAGGTACCTCAACTTGAGGCAATTCTAAATAACCCATTCCCAATCGGACTTGGTATAATCTTGGGGTAACAGGTACGAAGTCAGGATCAACGTGATCCTAAAATAATGATTAATTATTTTCAAAATGAAGACAGATGCATAAAAAATGTGTAAACCTATAAATGAAAAATATATTTACCACTGGCTTCACTGGACCATCGGCACCTATGGCCTTCCAAAACTCTTCCGACTCAGATCCCATCATCTCCGTGATAATTTCGCTTTTACATTTCCTCTCGTTTTTATTGATTTTCTCAGCTATCAATCTCGATTTTGATTTTAATGTGTTCTTTGCATTTTTACCATACCACATATAGATTGTTTGATTGCAATCAAGAACAAATACATAGTTGGGATCTAACGATTCAGCACAAACGGGAACTGGTTCCAAATGTATCGAAGCTCCGGCGCCGTGTACTCGATAAAGCCTCGTAACCATCGGCTAAACGAAAAATTTACAGTAAGACAAATTGGTGATTAAACGAATAAAATGTCGAATAATGATTTTTACCGTGTCTTCAACGGTATAGAATCCTGACGAAGTACGACCACCTTCTATATATGTAATGCCGGACTCGAAAAGCATGAGGAATTCATCAGACTCGTCAGCTTGCTCTTCCCTTATTGTTCGACATTGAGCACCAAGAAAATTACGCAAATTTACTGCGTGAATAGCTGCGCATGCACGTTTGTCGAGCTTTAATAGAGAAAAAAAAAGTTCACATATCAAGACAATGTCAAGGAAATATAGAGCTATTTTCACAAATCAATACATACCGTAGCTTTCTCTCCGATCCAAAAATAAATCGCCCATACCAAAGATCCGCTGTCATCAATACTAGTTTTCAAAACAATATAGCAATCTCCTTCGTAAAATTTACCGTGGGCAACTTCTTCTATTTGATTTGGCAAAAAGTTCTCAATTTCCCAAACTGACAGTCCAGGCGTTCGTCCAGCATCGTCGTCAAAGAATTCAGAGTAGTCCAATGGAGGCTTTTCCAAAGTTTCATCCCATCTCTTTGGTCTGCGAAGTAACGTTAAATTTCAGTTTTTAACAGTCAAGAAATCGATACTTTATTTTTTCGCAAAAATCAACGAACTTACTTCAAGGACTCTGGTTTTTCATCCTCCCAACTACCATCTTTGTTCTTATCTTTTGCGATGTCTTTCATACCCTACAAATCAAACGAAACTTTAGCTTTGTAAATAATCATCGATAACTAAATTAATCTATTCGAAAAATACCAACCTTCAAGATTTTTGCTTGATCTTGGTCAGCTTCTTCTTGATCGCGTCGCCTCCGCAGCCTCATTTTTCTAGCAATAGGATCTTTACTACTGTCTGAAAAAAAGAAAACAAAAACACATTGATAATTAATTGTTTTTTTGAAAATTTCAAATTCAACTCAGCATAAAATAATTTGTTACTCACTGGCTGTCTGTGCCGGTGCTGGGATATTTGCACCAGCGAGACGTAATTGATGTTGCAGAGAAAAATCGATGTTGTAAAACTCTATGCCTGATCCTCTTTGCACTTCTGTTGGTTTTGGCGGCATCACTAAATTCGGATTGTCTCTTAAATCTAAACATTCTAAATCAGTAAGTAAATGTATTGCATCTGGTACAGTTATCAGTCTATTAGAAGTTAGAATGAGTTGTTTCAATGAACCGCATCTGAAATTCAAATTGCCATTTGTCGTAATCAAGTTATCATGAAAATTTTTACCAGAATATTTACCTGCAAAGACCTTCAGGAATCATTTCCAAGCGATTTTTTGCTGCAGAGAAAACTTGCAACGACGAAAGCTTTCCAATTCCTGACGGAATCCCTTTGAAATCTAATTCATTGTCATTTAAATACAGTCTTCTTAAAGATGAGATTTTGCATAGAGAAACAGGTAATGCAGTCAACTTATTTCTACAAAGACTCAAAGTTTCTAATTTCTGCCACATTTCTGAAAGAAAATGACGTTCAATATGTAGTAGTATTTTGTGTAAGTATAAATAAAAAAGGAAACTGATTATTACCTATAGCAGTAGAAAGCTCAGTGATTTTATTATCACTTAAATTAAGACGGCGAAGATTTGGAAGAGAATAAAGAGCATCTGGAACTTTCGGTAGATCGTTCTGAGAAAAATCTAATTCTTGTAAATTCGTCAAACTTTCCAAATTAGACGGGATATTGTTCAGTGTGCGTTGAGTATCTCGCATATTTAGAGTAGTCAAATTCATCAGTGACGGTAGTTGCCTAAACAAAATTTCGTTACTAGTAAATACAAAGTTATAATTGCTATAAATAGTTTGGAAAATTAATTAGATAGTCTTACCTTAACTGAAAGTGACCAAGAGGATTGTGACTTAAATTTAATGTCTGAAGATTAGCTAGTCTACGCGTCTGAGGCGGTAACGTTTCTAATTGATTGTGACTGAGGTCAAGAAATAGCAAATCAGTTAAATGGATGAACAGTGTGTTGGGAATTGCTTCGATGCTAAAAATAAAAAACATGAAGATTTAATTGATTTACGTTCACACGTTTAAATGCAGAAAAAATTGCATGTTGCAAGATGTTATGTCAATGAAGATAGACACTTGAGTGCCTATCTTTGTTTGTAATATCGAGTGACTTACTGATTGTGACTCAAATTGAGATTCAACAATGAACGAGCTCTTTCAAGACCTTCTGGAACTTCCCGTAAATTATTTTTACTGATATCAAGAGTAGTCAATTCTTCCAAATGAAAAAGTTCAGCTGGTATTCCACTGGTCTTAATATTATTGTTGCGTATATTCAAAGTCCTCAAGCAATTCAGTTCAGTTAGTTCACCATAAAGTTTTTCCAATTGATTTTTGGTGAGTGACAAATGTTCCTAAAAAAATTATATTGCTTGAATAATAGTAGAAATTTGTAGTCAGAAAATTTGAAATTCAAGTATAGTAAATGACCAATGACTGTTAGTCTTAAAAAATAGGTTTTCTGGTCTTACCAATTTTAAGAGCTTTCCCATTTCTTCAGGGATCTCTGATAAATTTGTTTTGTCTAATTTTAGCCATTGTATTCCGGTCATCAGGCGAACTGATTCTGGAAACTTTCCTCCCTGAAAATATAAAAATGCATTTGTGAAAAATTATTTGTAAACAAATGCTTAAATATTTTGAAATATTCAAAACGTGTCAATTATTTTTTAGATATTTTTTGCAAAAACTTTTTAATGAAAATTTAAGGAACATTATTTTAAAATTGTAAACTGAAGAGCATATTTTTAAAGAAGTTAAAAAATAATTTCATGATTCTATCATCACGATTTCCTCGTCAATAGAGTGAGCAATAGAATGAATTGCAAGGACAAAAATGGAACAATCAAGGACACAAAAAGAACACTTACTCCAAAATCATTTTTGCTGAAGTCCACTCCACGGACAAAAGGCAAAACACCAGTGTTAGCCATTTTCGATCCTTCAGATGCGGCAACCAAATAAAATCATAATATGCACAAAAAAACTAAGCTCTTCAAATTTGCGTCAAATTAAGCAATTTTCAAAATATTTGTTATCCAGCAGAAGGTTAGGTCGCGAACCATGTAGACTACGCGAATTCCGCGATTCCAAGGCCAAGGAGGTCGCAATCATGAGCAGGACGCAGCTTTTTACTAGCGGAAATGCAAAGAATTAGTCACTTAGCGTTGTATTTTTAATCTTCTACGAGCAATCATCGAAATCCGTGCTCCAAAATAGAAAGAGAGACAACTAGCACGAATTTCTCATTCTGTCCTCTCTCAAACCGGCGTGGTGAAGTTGGCCGATGATTCCATTTCACATTGTTGCCACTTATTTTCGACTTTCGATCTTCGATTTAGCAGGTTTGTCAACTGAATAGTCATTAAAATTGAAAACAAAAATCTAAACAAAAGTTTGTCGTTGCAACGGTCAGGTCAACGACAAGTGTTTTATTTTATTGCTTTTTACGTTATTCAAGTTGAATTTTATGTTACTACAATCATGAGCAGTATTGATGACTCTAGTTTGATATCGGGTAATTATCTTCGTTGTGTAATTTTCTTTTTAGGGCTAAAATCGTATAGCAGGTTATCTTTATGCGCTTCCTTTTTTTTCACTTTGATGCCTTTTTTTAACAATTTATCTTTTATTATGGTGCAGGTATATCTAATATATCCCGGATTTCTAAAGTACACAGTTCCACTTTATATAAATTCGATTCTACTTGCAATATCATTGATTGGCAGAGTAAAAGTTTTGCTACAGATAGCCAGAAAGATTCAAGAAAAGTTTCAGAATCAACAAAAACATACAAGGCCCTCAGTTCTTGCGAGGAGAGTTCCTGTGATTATGCAAAACTCAAACTTATTTACGACTGCCTCAAGGAAATAATTTACAGTGAAAACCCTTCAATTGATCCAAACACGATCAAAAAATTGAAAGAACTTCTAACGATTCATGAAGTTAAAAAATATATACATTTACCAAATGAATCAAAAGAAATCAAAGAAGAGCTCACCTTGTTGGGTATTATAGATTTGCCAAAGTTTGATTTTAGTTATCAAGAACAATTAGAGATTAAAAGCTGTTTGGAAAACAAATTGCGTGAAAAAATACACAGTTTCATCTCAATGTAATACCATCATTCATTTATTCTTCCATCTACATATTAACAATACTAAGTTATTTAATCTTTTAGGTATGAAAATGTCTCTGGTTCCACTGTAAAAGAAATATTGAAGACCAATGAATCATTACTCCGCTCTCGATTTCATCAAAAAGGTGAATTGGAGCCTATGCATTGGAAAGACAAAATAGATGAAGTGTGTATTGAGTACAAAAGAGATTTAATTTATTGTCAAAAAATGATATGCCAATGGAACAATCTCAAAGGAAAGGTTATAGAAAAAACTTTTAAGGAATCAGAAAATTTTCTACTTCGAGCAGAAATAGCAGAACTCAAAGCTGTTATTACAAAATTATCTTGTACCAAACGAATGTTTACAGAAACTCCAGCAACTGCTGATGCCTTTAAAATTCTCAATGCCAGTTTAGATGAAAAAATTGCTTGTGTCTCTGAAGAGATTGCTGAAAAAACAGAGCAGAAAAAAGCATATGATGCCTTACGTAGTACAGAATATGATGAAATATTAAAGAAATATCTGGAAGTTTGTCATATAATTAAAAAGAAGAAAGGCTTATTAGATCAATTGTAAATAGCATTATTATGACTGAACTGTTACATTTCGAAAGCTCCTACAAAATGTTTTTATTGATGTAAGTAATTTTAAAGTGATTTCTATATTTTTAATGTAAGAAAACATTAAGGTGGTGATGTATAAAATGATTATTGTATAGACAATGAACCAGAGATCAAAGAGACTTAAAGTAAATATATAAATAAAGAAATAGTAAATTTTTATATTAGATAAAAAAAATTTCATCTCTTAATTAACTACATAACAACAGCCCCAATTTATTTACATTCATAAAATTTTTAGTTTTTTTTCTTTCAACCAGTAATATTGTTGACTAAAAGGCAACCTCAGAATTGTGTTTACCACGAAAACAATATTAAAAGCAATTAATTTTTCTAATTGAAATTTTATTTTCCATGCATGCATAAGTTCAAAAAGAGCCAAAAAGTATTCAGGATAATTGAATCAATTCCATTTATTTACATTTTGGTGTTTGTATATAAAATACAGTATTTACACATTAGAATACTATATTACATAAATTCTATTATTGTTTGATCAGTTCGGTGTATAATTTTTCAAATATCACTAAGTAGACTTTAGAGGCTCAGGTGGTTTGTAACCTGTCCACTGTCGATAAGTCCTATTCATTGAATCTTCAACAAGCAAATCTATAGGACGAATGATTAAAGGTATTGAGGCAAGTCCTACAATAGTTGAAATCCAAGGACTCCGTGACATAGATTTGTTAGATTTTTTTTGTATGTAGCGCACAGTAGCACATATTCTATTGATTGTTATTCCTGGAATAACAACAGATGCAAATCCTTGCCATAATAAGGTATCAGAAGTTGAAAGCAGCAATCTTTTTAATTTGTTTGATGAATTATCTTCCTGAAAATATGTTTGTTTTTTAAGAAACACTGCTCTAAGTAAAAGTTATTTTATAGTGTAGTATATATACATTATAGACATGTATCCCTTTATGAATAGTATCAGCAAGGACATATCCACATGCAGCAACATAACTTGACCACACTACAGATTTAGGAACAATACTTCGAAATGCTTCACCAACTTCATTAGTATAGCCTGCACAACACACAAAAATTGGATGAAAACTCAGTATAGTTTTCAGTTTTGTTAAAATTGAAGCAGTTGCATTGTCATTAATTTTTAATTAAGCATGCAATGTTAATTGACACTTTCAGTCTGTTACTCAAAATAATTTGTAGTTTTTTACCTAAATATCTTATGTATGTGTCTCGAAAAATATCGATTTCACGTTCTTTAACGTCAGTCACCATATCAAAAATTTATTGCCAAACACTTTTCACGTAAATAAAATCACTTTGAGTTTGCAAACAATGGAATGGAGCAAAACTAAACTGAAACTAAGGTCACTGAAAGTAGGTATTGGTATTGTGACATCAATACTTCCCTTATATTGGTATAGTTCAGCCACGAACTAGACATTACAAAAGATATAAAATTGAATTGGAATGGGTACAATAATACTACTGCTGCTGTTATTGATGTAAAAATTGATTTTATTGACGTGAGTTTTCATTTTTCAAACTATCAAATTCATATTGCAAAATTTTAAGACATATTTACAATATTTTTTTGTTAAATTCATAAAAATATTTGCATATAGAAATTTCACAATTACACATTTATGCAACTGAAAACTATATAACTATATAAAAATATGTACTTGTATGTATTTACATAATAGAAGTGTTTGCAATTTGTTTAACTTTACAAGATCAAGTTATAAAAAAGATTTAAAATTAAGCCCATTAACTAATAGCCAGCATATATCAAGAAAGTGATAGTTTATAAATAATTATTCTACCAAAAAAGTCGGTACTACTTTCAAAAATTATTTTAAATGCACAAGCTTTTTTGATACAGTCCAGATTAAAAGTTTGAATCAAATTTGTATCTTCTGGAAATATGTCTTGAATATGATCTAAATTTTTCAAATCTGAGCCAGCTTCTATGCTACATTTTTTTCCAGCAAACCCTCCTTGAAATTGAATTTTAATACAAGACAATTCAACTTCTTGATCAAATTTTATAAGCACCCATTGTGGACTTCCCTGAAAATAATATTAGTAATTAGAAAAATGTAATTTTTCTAAGAAAAAATAATGTTATGAATAAAGCACAATTACAGAGTCAGAATTCCAACATGTTTCACTCTCATTATCAAACATAAATTGTTTTCCATACAATTTCACGGTTTTATTTAATACCGAACTAACTCTATAAATACAAAAAAATAATAAATATTATTATTAATTCATGATTTAAATGACATATATAATGTAATTGTATATATAAAAAAGTCATTCATTATATTGGTTAGGCGTTAATTAATAAACTATATTTTGTTGTACTCACCGGCATTCAAATTTTTGTTTGGCTAATAGACACGTCATCCTGTATTATTTTGAAATAATACCTCCAGTGAACGTTATTAAATGAAGTTGAATTTTAAATAACAAAACGTGCAATTTAATTTGTACTTTGGTTGGAAGTTGGAATGTTCTCCTCGTAGTGAATAGCAGAAGACTTAGAGCCGATAACCTATAAAAAAAATTTTAAAGGAAACAGGATAAGGTTTAATCAATGAAACATTAATTCTATGTTACGTATAAATTAAAAATTTTTAAAACTTATACTCTTAATTTGCATTACCTCGTATTTCACCACATTATTATTATTCAGTAAAAAACACGATGGATATTAATTAATAGCCGACAATGGTATTTTTCTTTACGTTCGCAATGCTTTTTTTTTTGATATCATATGTTTGTGATCCTGATCCTCGCCCCGCTCAGCATCAGCATCCCTCGCACCGGTAGCGCCGCCAAGTGAGACGGCTCCACAGACTGAAATAGTAGGTATAATATAATACACTGCCCGGAATCTAATTCGCGACCCGCGAAGTTCAAAATCGTAATTAATTTCGATGGATTGAGCATCGATCG
>JAWWMK010000008.1:10480842-10498079 GCA_035047105.1 Galeopsomyia nigrocyanea | reverse complement strand
TATTGGATGCTGAATCGACGAAATCAATTACGATTTTGAACTTCGCGGGTCGCGAATTAGAGTCCGGGCAGTGTACCTGTTATGGAAATATTATTTATTTATTTTCTTCACTCTACGTAAATATTAATTAAGAATTAATTATACCGAAGAAAAAAAAAGAATTACGAAAAATCAATTAGAATCGTTGAATTTTTATTATTTCATCCTATACTTATTTTAAACAATATGATTGTACAAACAAAATGAAATAAAAAAATTGTTTTATAACTGCATTTACAATGAAGATTACAATAATCTTTTGAGTAGTATTTTTTTTCCAACATAATTTTGGGACTACCGGTTGCTAACAAAACGGAGCTCCACTTTGGCCCTACCACCCTTAGCGACGTGTCTAGGCAGGTGACTCATCTCTGGTATAGCTACTGTAACCCTGGCTATTTCCTAAATTATTTCATTCGTAAATTCAAACAAAATAGAGAACTTCAAGAAGAACTTTTCGAACCAACGAAATCGCAATCGATCATTTGTATTCTAGTCAGCTGTATGCCGGATTTTCACCCTCGGACTCGGGGTATATACGAAGTATACGAAAAGAAAACAAAATAAAAAAAAGTGCTGTGAATTAATGCTGTGTTATGTGATGTGGTGCTCAAAATATCATTAGCGTATTAATAGACACGTTAATGCCAGAAATAGAGCATCATTCAGATATATAAATATAATGATTACACTGCCGGGTAAAGTGGACTTTATCTATCCAATTAGAGCAGTACTGCCTTTGCAATAGAATGCTAAAATACACTGCAGTCGGCGTTCACTTTAAGGGCTCTAGTATAACCGTATCCATTACGAGCCTACTCGAATAATGAAGAAAAAAACTTTTATCAGATTTTAAACGTATATTTAAGTGTAAAAAAAAAAACATTTTCAAAATGTTGAAAAAATTACTTCATACTGTAATAGCCAGCTGTGCTTCCAATTTCGTGGGTTTCCTAGCACCATTGGTTATTCCACCCCTACACATCATATCTATTTATCGTTTTTGGAAGGGTTTTGCCAGAGATGTAGACAAGCAATATTGTTCTTGTTCTTGTTGGGATACAGTCTTCAAAGGTATGCATTTACAGATATCTTTTTTCTGATAGTTTCAAATTAGTATTAACAATTGATTATATTCGAATATTATTTTTATCTTTGTTTATTTTCCTCGTTTTTTTTTTATTATTTCGTCGCACTAAAAATAATTTCCCTAAATTGCATATACTCTCAGTAATATCTTTTTTTATCAATTAATATCGTGAACTGACATTTCGTCAAAATATTATAGTATTTCTATTTTATAACTTAATGAGATGTAAGAATCATTTAATTTTTATTTTTACGGACGTAGCGATGAATCAGCCAAACGTCGCTTAATCAAATCTGTTATTTTTGTTCAATTATAAGACTAGGAGGTCTATTTTCTCTTCATTGGATAAATTAATAATTATGTTTACTTTTTCTGTTATGCAGGGTCCTATGAGTCCGGTGTTGCTTCATATAAACATATGTATTTCAATGCCACCACAAATATGATGAAAATCTGGACAATAACAGTTTTCGGAATAATTATTTTTTACGAGACTGTTAAACATTTAACATGGTTAGCATTTCAAAAGCGACTCCGATGGAAAATGTTTGTACTTTTTGTGAGTGCATTTTTTTCACACTACTACTCCTGGTGGGTTTACATCAACTACTGGAACGACGAATTTTACTCTCAATGGTATCATCAGCTATTTTTTTCATTAACTGAGATAATATCGACAGTATTGGTCATTCATTTGGCCGATGAAAGAAATCCTGTGAAACGCAGAACAGCTTTCGCAATAGTCAGTATCGCTCTTTTACATATCTTTGCCGGCGGATTAGATCAATTTATCACAAACGTGGTCAGAGGCGAAGGCTACTCACATCAGGTATAGTAAATATTTACAATTTTATATATCTAATATCTCGATTAGCGCATTAATTACTAAGACGAAATTATCAACTATCTATATCTAATATTTTCTGTATACTTTTCACTAATTATTTCTCATTTACTTCAGGTTGTTCGAGATCTTGGTTTCATGATTCCCGACATACTTCATGTAATTATCCCATTATGTTCATTGGAATATAAGAGTTCTAGGCTATTGCCTGGAACTAGCTTCCGAGATCCATATCTCAAACTAGACATTTTGTATTTATTTAGTTCAGTCATTTTTGGTCTGTGTTTGTATTCCGTTTTATGATTGAGTAACTTTTCGGTTGTGTCGCAGAAAATTTTGCATTCAACAATATAATCAAATAGTGTAAATACTACTTCCTATAAGTGCTTAGTTTCTATTTAATTACTGTCAACATCTTGACTGATATGGACTTTATAGTATTTATTACAAAAACGACATCAGTATTATGAATTCTTAAGCAAGTTACAATATTAACAAATCTATTAAACTATTGATTCTTAAAAGACTATTTGATTTTTTCGGAGCTTTCAGAATCCGATATGACATTACAAAGAATATTATTTCGAACTTGAAAGTCATGAAGAGGGGCTTAATTAACAACTTTGTGTATATATGAAATATCCATTATCAGTTAAGGTGTTTAACAATTATTTAAATATTAGCGTAATCCATTTAGAGATCTCAATTATCCAAAAATCATATATCAATTTAGAGAATCAAATCACCTGCAAAATCCCGAATTCCCTACTAATAGATACATTAGTATATTATGAAAATTATGAACACATTGATAGGCAGTAAAAACAAATTTTTCTGCTTTGAAAGTAATTTTAAAATCGGAACGTATTTTTTGTATTATTTGGAAATTATTATATTAAAAACATCTAAGTTCCTGTTGACGAATTAAACTATAAATGTAGAATATGTATCTTTCTGTATTTATATAAACGTTTAGATATTTTTTTTCACTTTGTTCTTATAAAGAGAAAATCAGTATAATGGATCACAGATTTTTCTGGAAATTTCTCTGAATCTGTTCTAAAATGTAGTCTCTAACACTATAATATAACAGATCCATTCATAAAACGGATTGTATACTCTATAGAATTGGACAGGTTGAATTAGATTACTCTGCATGTGAAACATAATGTCTTTTTAAGCAACGCTGTTCATTTTCACGATAGTTCAAATAATCTGCGGTTTCTAATTTTTATGAATTTTTACGAAACATTTTTCATCAACGGCCTACAGCGAAAATCATGAATAAAAAAAATTTTTTAATGCATGTTTTTCGCTTATATCCGCACAGACAAACTATCAACCCTAAAATTTAGAGTTATATAGAATGGTATGGTGGATCCTGTACAAACTTGGATACATTTTTAATTATTTGTACATATCATTCGAAGATTCAATGACTTGTAAAAATTGTTAATGAAAAATGTAATAAATGGATTTTACTTTAGATCAATAAGATGTCTAAGGAAAATCAAATCTAATGATTTTTATTAATAGATCACTATACAAGTGTGGAAAATACATTTTTTTCATACGAATTTTACGTTAGTCGCACTTGACGAGAATCTCTGTTCCAAACATGTATCGTACTGAATTTTTTGATGCAACGTACATGTAAACAGCTCAATTTTGAGGCCACTTTTTTGGCTGATTGTTTGATTTGAAAAAAAAAGTACTTCTTGTGTACTGTCGAAAAAATTATTTATGTGATGTTTTCTAATTATTATAGATACTGCTGACTGAGCAATTTGCTTTAATAAATATTCAATCTTAAATCAATTTATAATCAATGATAGTCATTAAAGTAGTTATTAACTTGTACATTGGTTAGAATTTCTTACAGAGGAAACAATTTAACAAATATAATAGATCTTATGCTTTCAGTCAATTTTCACTATAATTTTTGCATGTGACTCAACTAGTTGCTTGTACAAAGCTGTTAAATTGTTCATTCCCTTCTTTGTTGATTAAAACTCGTTATTTTATAATAATTTCTTACATACTAAACCTACCCTATTCACACATACGCTCAGCATGGATAGAGCTACTTGAGCTTGAAGAAGGTTTATTTAGAATTCTATAAATGAAGCGTGTATATGGTTTATCAATTTTTTAGTTAGAGTAATTACTGAAAATGCCAAAGGACTCAGAGACTATCATCAAATGTTTCCAAGTAACGTTATAGTCCTAGTATATGAAACAAACGGATGAAAAACTATAATATATACATACAAGCAAAAAGTCTATTTCTCATATAATCAGCAGATATCTTATTCCGGTCCTATCTATTACCTGAAACAAAGAAAGAAATACTTATCAACCTGACAGCTTCCAGATTAGGAACAAATAGGGCTCACCTTCTGTGAAACTTCTTTGCAGATGCATGTATCAACATAGCTTGCAGGCTATGTTGAAACTTGAACTTGAACAAATAATGGCTGGAATGAGATAGTTTGTCGAAGGAGACGAGAATCTAATATTGCATTAGGAGACACTGCCTTTTGCAACAATCGTAGTTGATCGTATCGTAGTCATACCACCGCCATAACGTAAACAGACATATAACGAGCATGTGTCTGCAGTAAGGCGCGATCGCGAGTAGCGCGACAAACCCTGCCATGTGAGAGCATCTTTATAGAGATTTTTCTTCTCTCTTCTTCTCACGTTTTATCATTCGCTTATCTTCTCTTTGTGGGTGCTTCTACATAGACGTCTTGCTTTGTGCTTTAAGTTAAAAAAACTGATTGCACACCTCACAATATTTATTGCCGTGACAACGATCATTTAGTTATTCTATTGTGCTGCTAATATTTTATGTATATATCATCAATTCTGATTGTAAATATGATAAAACTCGATTGTTCTCTGTTACGGAACGAGGCGCAACGCAGAAAGCCAGTCGAATTCATGTAGAAGCACCTTGCAAACTCGCGAGAGCCTCTCTGCACACGCGTGGTGAGAGCCGAGAGGGTCTGTACCTATCTGGTTGCGTTTTTCTCTTTTTCCTCGCTGTTCTCGCAGCGTGTAGCAGGTAAAAGTTTTAGCGAAATCCCTTGTGGAAAAGTCGAGAGACCGGTGATAGCCGTGACAAGCGGAAAAGCGCGAGGCAGACGAGAGGGTTTCTATGGCCACCATCACCGAGGAACCGTCCGAGCAATTGGATAGCGGCATGGGCAGCAGCGATGCTCGATCGCCCGAAATTAAGTCTTTACTACCCGACGACGATGAGGAAGACGATGAGGTTTGATTTTCTTATTGTTCTACGTGTTTTTCACGATTACGCCGTTACATCAGTTCAAAGCTATTTGCCTTCAATGAACTCGTTTTTTATCAAGTGATTTCATACTCCTCTGATGGAATTAAGATGAGCGGCAATGCTTATCTGGTTTTGCAATTTTATTAATGAAAGTTCGAATCGATGAAAGTTTGCTTGGTGGTCAATTCGCACTATTGAATTTGTTATCATCGAGGTCTGTGTCTTTGAATTTATTATGGACAATGACTCATTAAAATTTTATAGTACTTGGTGTTCGAAGTTTTTTATAACTGCATATCAATATGATATTGAATGAAAATCTAATCAAGTCTTGAATTTTTTTTTGTAGGATGAAACCATTATTGAGAGATTGATTGGGCTCACAGAAATGTTCCCAGAACCAGTGAGGAATATGACCTATGGTACAGCAGTAGGTATCAAGAAATGTATGAAAGGTCAGTGGTGATTTAATGAATTTTAATTTTTCGCAAAATTATTCAAATTCTCTTAAAATCTAATTCAATTTTTGTAGGTTTATATTCTCTTTCTTGCACCGCAACATGGTTATTCTTCAGTTCTTCTGCCATTTTATTTGCACCATTGATTTTTGAAATTGAACGTGCACAAATGGAAGAAGCACAGCGTAATCAACAGAAACAAGTCTTACTTGGACCAAGTTCAGCTATGTCAGGACCCCCAGGCCCTGGTGGTTTTCCAATGGCTCCACCAATTCAAAGATAATTTTTAAACTGAAGCATTTACAAGCAACAATAAAAAGTTGTCTTGCAACACTATTGCATTGTCATATTAAGCATTAACTCAATATTCACAAATGTCTTACAGCAGATACTATCATGTGAATCTAGAGTACCTTTAAAGTGTTTTAGTAATAAAAATCTGTTATTAGTGCTGAGTTTTTAAATTGTGTAAAATATAGTAGTAATAATTAATCACCAAAAGTCATAGTGTTATGCCTATTACATATATGAAACATTACTGATGTTTGTGAAAACTCATTAACAGCAGTTATCGGCTTTGTAAATCTTTTGCAAATACCATCCCAAATTATTGCATTGACCAACTGAACAAGTTTCCTTTAAGCATTTCCGTAATTGTTTTATTTACAGACGTGGCAACGTATCGTCCATAGAAGTACTTGTAATCTAACAAAATTAAACTCATAGTGTATACATGTTGAGATTGCATTTTATTGCATAGTTGAATAATTTTGTATATCATTTGATGTTAAAACTTATTAAAAGTAAATAATAAAAAGTATAAAAGGGATATGGAATTTTCTTTTCAAAAACATGAAATTTCATATTTAAAAGATACTTAAATATATATTTCTTTTTCTCTGAAACAGCGACTTTTTACATGTTCTCAGTTCAGTAGCGAACTAATGAAGACAAGAATACTGGAAATTCATTACACTTCTTAAATAATAGATAAACTACTCATTAAAATGGGTCAGTTTTCAATTTTCTTAGTCTGACTCACTTGATTCAACCAATCTTGGATTAATTTATCAAGCCTTAAAAAACCGTACAACTCTTACAACATACTGCCTACATATTGGACATTCTGACATTTGTTTTCCACAATTAATACAACATGCCATATGACCACATTCCAAAATTACACACTCTATTGGGGCATCTAAGCAAATTTTACAAAGTACATCTTCATCTGCAGTTTCAATTCCTAAAAGTAATTTGACTATGTTAATTTTGTATAAGAGATTTTTAATTATTTTACAATAATCATTGCAAAAATATTATTTTTATAAACGACTGCATCATCATCATACCTGTTCTAGACCTTTGATATTCTTCCCATAATCTGCTAGCTCTGGCTAATAATTCACATCTTTCAACACAACCTTTGTAATCTACTCTATTTGCGCTTAGTAAATCTTTAAGTTGCTTGACAGTTAAAGATTCCAGCACTGCAGCTTCCTTGATATCTGCTAGTTTTACAATACCAGTCCACTATAAAGAAAAAAAACTTCAGTACATCTCTCATTTGATTACATTTACTAAGCATTAAATGGAGTAAAAGTAAATACCGTTTGTATTTCTGTAAACATTTCAGTGTGCTCTATTGGAGGTGTTTCATGAACTTCCTCTTGTTCAGTTATCACAGGTTCAGGTCCTCCATTCACATTGTCATCACCTTCCGATACTTCTATAATTTCTACGTTATGTTCAACACTAACTGCTGATGCTTCTTGCACTTCTTCAGGAGTAGTAACTTCGCTAATTTCTGGTGGTCTATCAGTAACTTGGGGACTTCTAGATCTACGAGTAGGAGAGTCATTCAAAATTGCAGGATGGTTTGATTCCCTGAAGCGAAAGAAAATAACGTTAGAAAAGTGAGAATGAGGATATAAATGGAGAATTAAATATTTCTTATAGTTACGGTTCACTAGGTTCTGTTCTACTATTTTCAATCTCTTGATTTTGTGGAGTTGGCTCTGTTGGATTCACTCTCTGTGGATTATATGTTGTTGGCTCTGTTGGATTCACTCTCTGTGGATTATATGTTGTTGGCTCTGTTTGATTCACTCTCTGTGGATTATATGTCGTTGGCTCTGTTCTATTTTCTCTTGGTGGATTATGTGGTATATTTTCCAGTCTTTCATTTGGTCTTCTTGGGTCAGTTCCATTAGCAAAAATAATTAGTAGGTTTACTAAGTCTTCTTTTTCTAAAATATTGAAATAGATTTTTATAGAAAGAATATTGAATTGTCCTTCCGGAATATCAAATTGATATAATAATTGTATCTACATGTACCTATGCATCCTCTAATAGACACTTTCTTTGCTATGAGATATTGTCGTAAATATTTAGAACTCATTCTGAGTACCTGACTTTTGATAAGCGGTCTTCGAGAGAGCATGCTGCAATTGTCACAGCTCAATA
This sequence comes from Galeopsomyia nigrocyanea, assembly GCA_035047105.1. Lineage (NCBI taxonomy): Eukaryota > Metazoa > Arthropoda > Insecta > Hymenoptera > Eulophidae > Galeopsomyia > Galeopsomyia nigrocyanea. The sequence continues at coordinate 10,489,886 of JAWWMK010000008.1, read as the reverse complement.
TTCTGTCAAACCTTCTTATAACGCATTCTGTACAAAAATACCGCAAACAGTCCATGCATTGTTTCTGAAACCAAGCAGAACATTAACAACTGTAACTATCAAACTGAAAGCAAAACTAATCATTCTTTGACTCTAGCTGACTGGCTTGATAATACAAAGAAGCATTGTAATAGATAACAAAGTAATGAAAACACTCACTTTTCTCTTGAAAATTGTGAACTTGATAGCACAAGCCTCACAAGCCATCTCGACATGAATATTAAATATTCGAATAATAGAATCGGAATGTTCCAAATAATTGTTTGTATGGAGGTTAGCTTGCGGGCAAACGGTAATTTGGAATGTTTTTCATCGTTGTTTTTTCGACTTTTCCACGCACAGTCAAGCGTAAATCCCAGCGAGGATAAAAATTGCGATCGAAGCTCTTGGCGGCCAGCGAAATCTAATCGACAAATTCCAGGGAATACTCCGTAATGCTATTGCAGATAATGAACTGCAATATCTCGCGGTTATAACTTTCCAAATTATCACAGATTGATTGATTGAGCGAGGAACGTCACGTTAAACTGAAATTGAAGATGACGACTCAACTCACTGATAAAAATTCGTAGGTATGTACAGAGAGCTCTCACGGTCGCGAGGCAGACTTGTTATTTCTATATACTTTTTTTTTTCACCTGCGTCAGCTTTTATCTCGACGAGATTCCCCCGTATAATGTGTCTCGCGCCATATACACGTTCAGTACTTTATGCGCTCTCTCACCCCGCATTCAACGCGACCACTCCATTCGATCTTTCAAATAACTTGCACTTAGAATGATTCTCGTGTGAATAATTTTTAATATAATAATAATCGTTGTATTCGACAGCCAGTCCTCTCGTAATATGCAACGTCTCACACGTATAGATACAGCGTGAAAGCGATGCATACAGCGACTTGCAATATATATACGCTCGTTGTTTTACGCATTTGATGCGCGCACATGCGCGAGGAAAATTAAATTACAAAATTAAATTAAATTTAAAATATTTCTCATGAACTTGGCCGTTGCATTTATAACTATTATATTAATGAAACTATTGAATTTTGTAAAAGAAAAATCAGTAAATGACAAATTGATTAATTTGAAAGAAAAAACATTTCCAAGCTGGTATACCACTATTGATAATTGTGCACTCATTCGACTGTATTGCTAATCAATTAACAAGGAAACATTTTAAAATCATAAAACAGCTAAAATTGAAAAAAAAAACCCTAACTTATTGACATTTATGAATAAATATTCAAGGTAATTAAAGATATGGAGTTTGAAATGATTAAATCAAATAAGTGTATATAACAAATGATTTATTATAAATAAATTTTAGTTTAGAATGTATATAAATAATATATAAAAATTAGTATTTTCTTCTTTTGATGATATCTGGTTTCCAGTTGATAGGATGAGTTTCCTCGGAAGCTGAGTCATCTTCTTTGTACATCTTCACAGTTTTATCAGCTTCTGTCGTTATCATTCTAGTACCCGACATATCAAACGTTATGCTGAATATGCCAGCTTCTGAGTCCATAGATCCAGGCTGCACTGGAGCTTGCAATCGTTGGAAATTATATCCTGTCCTCCAGTCCCAGCAATACATGCTTCCATTGTCTGCTCCGGAAACCAACACACCATCTTCATTAGCAGCCAGACAATTAATAATGGCATTGTGACCAGAAAGATTCTGTATAAACTTTCCATCTTCGCTCTTCCACTGTTTAATATTATCTGGAGATGCAGATGCAAATGTATTCAATGTAGGGTGTAATACTACTGCTCTCACGCTCTTTTTGTGATTTGTCAGTGTGACTCTAGATTTTCCTGCTGCCAAGTCCCAGAGTCTTATCGTACTGTCATGACTACCAGTTATAATTTGAGGATCGTATACTTGGCAAACTACACTTGCCACTGTATTTGCATGTCCAGTCAAAGTATGTACATTGGCTTTGGAGCGCATGTCCCAAACTCTAGCTGTGCAATCTCTACCAGATGTTACTAAAACATCAATGGTTGGATGTAGAGCCATTGAATATACTGCTGACAAGTGTCCATGGTAGTGTCTGATTACTTTATTATATTCAAGGTCCCAACATTTGACTTGCCTGTCCTCTCCACACGAAAAGAGATATGGATGTCTTTGAGAAAAAGCTAGTCCTCTTACACTGCTAATGTGTCCAGTCAATGAAATTTTTAGTTTGCCAGTGGCAAGGTCCCAAATCTTGATCACACGATCTGCTGAGCCAGTTGCAAAAAATTCATTGCCAGGTTCCACTGCGCAACATCGTACCCAACCAAGATGACCACTGATGACTCTGTACAGCTTCCATGGTGCATGCCACTTTGGTTTAGCCATAGGCAATGGCTTTTTCACAGGATTCACAGGAGTGATGGGCTGTACGGCATTATTTTCTTGGACTGGGATAATGGACAATGATCCACTGTAATTGTCGGAGCTCTGTGTGTCATTCTCACCAGCAGATGGATGTTCATCGTTTGTCTTCTTTTTCTTCAATTCATTCAAGTTCACAGAACTTAAAACAGTACCGTATGTGTCTTTAGCCTTGATGGACATTTTGAATTTTTCAATCTCGGGATCAATTGGAGGCAAAATTCCTTGGTTTGCCAGAAAATTATCGTGGGTCCTCTTCAATGAACGAAACACTAAAGTATGAACTGAATGACGTTGAACATCCATTTTTGGAAAATTCTTCTCAACACATATACATAAAACTTAGTAGTTATTCTTTCGATTACAGATTCATAGGTAACTTCATCAATAAATTGTGTTAAACAGTTTGTTTCATCGACTAGGTTAGAAAACCGAATGATCCGGCTTCGAAGATTCTTCTTGACATAACACGTGTCCAATGTAAACTAAAACTTATCATCAATCAATTCAGGACCTCGAAAAATAATAGTTTTTTATGCTACACATCACATATTTCCACACTAATAATATCAATAAAGAGAAGTTGGTTGATAAATACGTAAAATGCACGTATATACGTAAATCAACTATGAAGTTTCGTATTTCTCCAGGTTTATCGGCGGCGTTGCCACCAGATGGCTTCTACTTTCGTCTAGCAAAGTTTATACCCATGTATTGTTAACTTGATCACTAACAGTAACGTTTAATTATTAAGTTGATTATTATTCTTGAATATTTCTTAGTATACTTTTACTCAAAAGAAAAAAAATGCGATCCAATGTTTTATACATAGATCAACGTTTTGAGGCAAAAATGTTAAATAAAAATGAAAGTTGCAATCTTATTTTGCTTGAAATCATCATAAATGATGTAACAGTAACTGGAGTAAAAAGTTTTTATTCTCGATTACTTATACGTTGGCAGGCTACTAGCTCTAATTTTATTCAGGAAAAGATAATGCATTTTTCAAACACAAAGTAAAATGTTAATTAGTTAATTTATGTTATTGCAGAAATTAGACTGCCAATGGATATAACAAACATTTAATTTATATTACACTGCTAAATTTTACCAAAGTCAAGATTTATCAGATAAATGTACGTATGTACTAATTGAAGGTAAGTAATAATTGAAACGATTATATTAAAAATTTCAGTCATTGAACGTCGTCCGGAAATTCATGTATTCAACGTGCTACTTGTATCAACTAAAGAAAAACTACACAAATTATACCAGCCGTGTGGTGATAAATGCTATTCATCAAATCAAATTACGCGAACGTATAATTCATCACTATTCAGTTTTGTAGTTCTAAGAAGAAAATTATTAAAGTTTGTTAAAAAAGAGATAAAGTTTTCAACCAATTTTCGCCAAATTTGTTTTTATTTTTTTAACCTATTTTATTAATGAGTATGATGATAATTTAAATGACTACAATTTAATAGGATATTCGCAGGAATAGGCGTCATAAAAAAACATTTATCAAATCTGAACAATTGATTTATTTCTCAATCGATGGTTACGATATAAAACTGCAGAGTGTTAAATTAAATATACAATCGAATTTCATGATTTATTTGTTTTTTTTTTCAGCAAAATGCAAAAACACTTAACAATGGAAAAAAAAGTCAATTTTTTTTTCGAAAATGTCGTATCGAGGAACATGAATTATTCGCTTACGTTATAACGTATAAAATGTCTAATAGTGCTACTTGAGTTCCACTATTTGAGTAATATATTATCAGTTAGTGCAATTTGAAACAATTGCAATATTTCAACAAAACGTGATCCATTCTTTGGAGCTACACGGAAACAAAGTGACAATTGTACACTCTGGATGTAATATTGATATAAGTGCCATAGCGTATTATAAATACGCGTATTTTAGAGTATTTTCACATTATCGTAAAAATTATTTGTATCTGCGCAAACGGAGATTCTTTCTTGTCTTAAAATCAAGCCAAAAAAAACGCTGCTTCTAAAAAATATTTATGCCCGTTTCGCACATCTTCTGATATGCAAAACTAACTATATAGAATCCATGTGTCAACGGCTTTTTTGTTTTTCATCGGCAAGTAAATCGTCTGTTAACAATAAAAATCTGACGTATGTACTATTTCCTTTTACATGCAAGACTTGCATGAAAAATCGGATTTCGCGTAAAGATCTATCAAACTGTTTATTTAAAATTGGATTTTATTTCTTTCCCTAAAAGTAAACTATAATTACAATAACGCTCGATATCGAAGCATCATTCTTTTATCATCAACTAAAATGTATAACGCGGTCGCACGATATTGAATGAAGCGCTTTTAAAATTACTAAAAAAAATACGTCGACGAAATAAGCGCATAACACAGCTTCGCTATATAATATTATGTATCCTGAATATCCGTTACTCTCGAACAAAAAAAATATTATTAAATCTCGTCACTTACACTCGTCGCTATTATACGCTACACTCGAAATTCGCTCCGTGATTATTATTATTTTTTTTTACACCATAAATATCGCGCAGTTAACATTTATACAAAGTAAAAGCGTTCGCATAAATCGGCACTCACCATTGTCAAGCACGCTACATTACGCTCGATATGAATAAAAAAATCACTGTATATATGTATGTATATATAGGCTCTATGTACAATGCGCGACGAAAAGAGAAAAAAAAAAGAAAGAAAGAAGAAAAAAAAAGATTCATCCTCGGTAATTACGATAACGAGGACTACGAGCGCGCGCGCGTGATATATTACGCCATCGTATATGTAAAACGATAAAATCGAGCCGCGATCACAGTTCAATAACCCTTACACATATTTACTTAGCGCCTATATGCGTTTTAACGAGGAGAAACATGACTGCTCTAAAAGAGTTTACATGTATATATACGAAGAAAAAAAAATATATAAAGAGGCTGTACAATCTCGGTTTTATAAGATGCGACGATAGCGAGATTCTTTCGCGCGCACATACTCACACACACTCTCTCTCTCTCTCTCTCTCTCTCTCTCTCTCTCTCTCAATGTGGAAAACCTTGAAAATTACGACTGTCACTATTATGTTATATGGTGCTCCTTTTACAAAGCAACACATAATTGCGTATATCGCGAGTGAATCATCGAGCTCCCGGACTCTACGCGAGTTTCTTCGATCATCTGTGTGTTGCACGATCGACTCAAAAAAAAAAATAAATAAATAAAATCGCAGTTTTCTTTTTTATATGAATGTCGAAAGGTGTATAATGAACGAGTGTAAATACACATTGAGATCAAGTCTGTTACGATACGTATAAATACTACGTAAAATGATCTGTTGAACGAGTGAGATTCTTAAAAATGCATTTTTTTTTCCTTTTGATTTGCGCGTGTGCTTGCTGCCGAATTTCAGAAATAAAAGCAAATTTTTGCCCGATACAAAAGAAAAATGTCGAACCACCCGTAAAAAAGCGACGCCGAAAAGCAAATATTTATAACATTAAATAACCGATCGAAGCAACACTTCGCGAAGCGGCGCGGCGCTCGAACTGACTAGAAAAAACAAAACAAAGCAAACTTCGAAAGCATCATCAACTCTCTTAAGCAGCTCCCGAAGCGATAGTCATGTTGAGGCAGAGTTCGTGATCGCGTACGTCGCCCCAACCGCCGTTGCCTTTGCGCAGCTTCGTCTTCTTCGAGACCGATGCTACGGTGAGGGTGAGTTGCGACGGGTAGAGGCTGTTGCGCGCCGATCTCAGTACGTTCTGCACCTTCGCTATCACCGTCGTCGATTCGCAGTTTGCTTTCTTGTGGTGGACGCCGCTGAAAGTTATCGAAGAGAAGTTGTTTTAATTTTTTTTTATATAATTATTCTAAGATATTGAGGCTGGTTGCGATTAGCTTTATATATTGTAGAATCTGATTTATATGCCAGGATATTATATTTTATCAAAAAATAATTTAGCAATTATAAATCAGACAGTAATTCACAAAATAATAGTCTTGAATGTCTTTTTCATTTTCGAGCAATCGACTGTTATGAGCTTCAGAAGACTAATAATTTTTCACGATATCTTCTTTATTCGCGAGTTTAAGCAAAAGTGCCTCACCTAGTGGTAAAAAGTAAAAGCACTAATAAAACAGTAATAAATGGACAAGAATGGATCTAATTTCAGTAAAGTGTATAATTTTAAGTTGATAACAAAACCAAATAAAAATAAACAAGCCAATAAAATAATAAACTATAGTTTAACGTTGGCCTGGAAAGAATAAAACTTGAAAATACGAATAAGTTTTTTTAAACGAAGAGGCTGAGCCTTCAAAAAAACTCAAAATAAAAGTAGCAAAATATTTTTTTTTCGTATATGCGACCAAAAATATGAATAATTAATTTATTAACTTTAGATATAATTAACACTTCCATTGTATAACAACGTTTGAAAATCACAAGTGCGTGGAAAGTCCTTTGCGAATCCTATTCTATCCACGAGTTTGAAATAGTTGTCGAAGCAACCTCTAGGGTATAAAAACAAACGCGCCAGTCACACAATTTCCCTTACAAATCGATCGACCTTTTCAACACATCCATCGCAATTTTGCAAAACCAATTTGTTTCCAACTCCAAATTACCTCGCTAGCCTTCAGTGCAAAAAAGCATCAATTTTAAATTGACTTTAAACTAAAATTAAAAAAAAAAACATTTTCTTCGACTTTCAACAACCGACGACAAAGTAACTATTCGCGCTCCAGTGAGCGTGAAACACGAGGAAAAAAAAAAGAACTTGGCATTTACCATTCGCCAATGTGAAAAACGCGGGGCGCCCGCATCATCATGGTGATTAGGCCGGAGTCGAGCCGAGGCAATACACCAGCCCCACGACTCGGCGGAAGACAACTTTGAGCAATGTGCTGCAGACTCCAGTCCCAATTGTAATCGTCGTACGAGCAGAACTGCGCCGCGCACTTGCGTATCTTGCTCCAGGTCGCGCGATTGAAGGCCATGCCCATGTTGTGTTTGCTCGAGATCCATGGTATCACCTCCGCCTGTAGCGAATTTTTTTTTTCGAATTAGTCGTCGTTTTTTTTTTTTTTTTTTTTTGATCGATGGAAAAGTGCACATCTTACATTTTTTTTAATACGATCGAAAATATAATTTCTTTAAATTGATTGATTTTAATTTTGTAATTATATTAGTTCTGATAATGATAAAATATGCACTTTTCTCGAATGGTTCTACTCTAATATTAATTTTGAAAGAAATCAATTGATCAATAGAACTTATATGATTTCGTAATTATACAACGCGGCATAATTCAATTTCGCTTTATTGTTAATCGATAATCTAATTGTAAGCTAGCAGACATGTAAATCACAATAATTTTGTTAGACGAGTTACAACACTGCAACGAGGTATAACATATATATACAATTAGTCACACCTTAATTTTTTTTTATTGTTAAAAGACCGACACCATATAAAACAAAACATGAAAAACAAATGTCATGCAGAAGTCGATTTCACAGTATTCACAACGGAGACAAATTTACAATGACACTCGTGGGAATATATACTATCAGACATTGATAATCTGACACGTGGATGGATCTTCGAATACTTTCGTCATCAATCAAAAATTTTTCCATGATTATCAAAAAATCAACTGTTCTCTACTTCAAATGTTGAAAAATAAAAATCATGAAAATTATCTATAAAAGAAGAAAAATTGGCATCGTCAAAAAAGCGACAATGTCAAAAAAAAAAATAAAAAGAAAAAATATAGAACGAAGGTGGTTTATCGGAAAAACAGGGGAGGGAGTCAACCTTCTGGTAATGTTGATAGAGTCCGGGCAGAAGTTGATAGGCCCAGGATGGTGCGACAACCTTGGCAAGTTGTTTCGGTGTGGCGGACGACGAACCGCCCGGTAGCTCGTTCTTACTGCTCGACTCCTGTTTGCCTTTCATGCCGCGCAGCAATTCCTTCTGCATTTTCCCCACAACGTTTCAATCCCACAGATATACTTTTTGCACATAATATTTTGTTTCGCCTTTCTTTCATGCACTTTTAAATGCCAACGCGAGCAGGCGTCTATTGCGTGTCATTTGTTGTACGTATTGTTGTTGCACGATTTGTATTATATATTTTTTTTTGTGAATAACGAGTGCGGAGGATTTCTTTGTAGTTTTGTATACTTTACACTTACACTTATCCGCTTAGACCACAATACTTTACACTTATCCGTTTAGACCACTTTACGTAAGTAAACTTGGCCTGCATTTATAAAATTGTTATGTAATTTAATTGTCGACATTAAAACACGTTAAATTACGAATAATTTTTTTAATAATCCCAATTAAAGACCTAGCAATTATTTTCCAATCAAGATTACGTCTTAAACATTCTTTTAGTATAAGATTAAAAACGAAGATTAAAGCATATATGACGAAATCCTTAAAAAAAAACACACTTTTCTGGGGTCTAGAATGGCAAAAATTTTTTTTAATGCTAAGGCTTCCAGGCCTTTTTCTTCTTCTTTTTGAAGGTATCTAGTGTCGGAAAATGCTCGTGAACATTGGAAAAGTCCTCGGGAACTATATTTTTTCAG
>JAWWMK010000008.1:10413635-10480742 GCA_035047105.1 Galeopsomyia nigrocyanea | reverse complement strand
TATGTAATATAGATTGAGAAAATCGCATCCCCAAGAGCGTGCACCCCTTTTGAAAATTCGCCCCAACTTTCTCGAATAGTGGAATTTTTTTTGTAGATTTGCTCATATAACTGCACCACACAACCGCGCTTAGTTCTCGAGTTCTCGAGTGTGCTCGCTATACTCTGCTGGCTTTTCGAGAGCTTTCGACTGCCTTTCGTGTGCTTTCAGTGATGCTATATGTGTGATGCTATACCATCGTTGTTGTTGCACCATCCCCGCTAATAGTCGTCGATTGTGAATGCTGATGATTTTTGTGGTTTCGATGCTTTTGCTTTTCTTCTTTTTTTTTATTTGTTTGTTTGTTATGTGATTGAATAGATATTTATGAGAATTTGACGATTTCGCATTAAATGTACTGGGTATATTCTTTATTATTTTATGATGATTTTTATGCAAAAAAAAAAAAAAAAAATGCGGTAACCAAATTGAATGAATAATCATAAATTTCCATTTCATATGCTGTAATCGAACGTCAAATGATAATTATGAATATCGTATTAATACAGATAAATAAAATTAAATGCAGTTATTTTACAAGTTGTATATCAAATTACTACAGAAAATATGACTGAGAAACTTTGGCAAGTAGTATATCCATACGTAATGGTCAGACATAAAAGTATGATTCAGCTGGATTTTTTCCAGACAAACTTTTCGAAATGATCGATAATAATAACAGGTATCTAACTAGCTCTAATTAAAATGCAAAATTTCATTCGAAATTTAATGCGTGAGGAGATCACGTCTTCAAATTGATTTTTTTTAAATCAATATAATATAAGGAAAAATCGTAATTATATATTTTATTTGTATATAAATTAATTATTGACTAAATAATTATTGACTAATTAATTAATATTAATTTTTTTTTACTATCATCAGTTTACAATTTTGATTGCCATACTTATTCGCATTCATCTGGTTGATCCGAAAACATGAATGAAATTAAAACAGCTGATCTTTGTGTACATACATTAATCTCAATCACATGTTTCACCAACCTTTGATAAATATTTAATTTTAATAGTAAAACCCCCCACTTCCTATTGATAAGAACTTATCATCTTTTTTATAATTCAATTATACCTTATCTTTCATATTTTATCATAAACTTAAACGTTTGTCTACGCAGCTTTTACCAATTTTGACTTCAGTAGTTAAGTTTTCCGTAATTTAAAGAATACAAGATTATAACCTAATAAAAAAAAAGCCGGTGACAGTCGTTTTATCTTTGTTACATTCGCAAAAGAACACTGACAAAGTGAACATTCATTTTTTTGTGGTGAAAATTTCAAATGAAAATGAGAAACGTTGAAATAAAAGCCAAAGTGGACAACATTGACGAAGTCGAAAAAAGGGCAATTGAATTGAGCGACACTCCATTAAAGGTTATCAATCAACATGATATTTTCTTTCACGTACCCGGCAAACAATCAACAATTGGTGGTAGATTGAAATTACGACAATTTGAGGTATGAGATACCTTCAAAAGATTAACATATTAAATAATTATTAGTAAGTTCATTGATAAAATTTGATATTTGTAGGATGACACTGGAGAATTAATCTATTATGAAAGACCTGACATAGAAGGTCCAAAGCTCTGTAACTATACCAAAGTAAACTTGGATTCTGATGGACGAAAGAACTTGAGAGAAGTCTTGACTCAGTCTAATGGTATTTTAGGGACTGTAGAAAAAACTAGACACCTTTATATGGTGGGTCAAACACGTATTCACATTGATCGAGTGCTTGGCTTGGGCAATTTTATGGAGCTCGAGGTGTGATTAATTCAATTATGATTGCAGATAATAGATAAATTTTTTTGTGTTCTAATATTTTAATATTCATATACTTAAGGTTATGCTAGATCACAGCGATGATCCAGTAAAAGGAGAAGAAATTGCAAAGAAGCTCATGAAAGAACTTGGAGTTCCAGAAAGTTCTCTGCTGACTGGTGCTTATTTGGACATGATATTGAAAAAATGAAAGAGGCCTTTCTTACATTCAAATATTATTTAAACAGTATTTTTATTCTTTCGATATGGGCCAGTTTAATATTCTAACTTAATATTTTCTAAAGTTTAAGAACCAATAAAATAAGATAATTAATACATATTTTGATAAAAAAGTATTTTTGTATCTAAAGGTAAATTCTAAGTTTGTACAACAATTAATAAAGTTTTTTTAGCAAATCAACAATTAATAAAGTTTTTTTTAGCAAATTATTTTCTAGTATTCAAATTTAAATCTTCCCGCTCAAATGAAAGAGTAAGGTAAGGTTAGATCGATCAGTTGTTTTTACTGAGGTTAGGTGTCTGCTTTATTTGACGTATGCCCCTATGACACCTGTATTGTTGATAAATATTATTATTTTTATGTTATTTTAATCAGTTTATTTGATACTTGTTAGGATTTTTTTCTTTTAAAATGGAAGCAAAACCGAAAAGTGAACATTTGTTAGCATTGAAAGGTAAAAATTTTAATGAGATTGCAATTAAAAAATCGAATTATTATATGATTCTATAATTTAATCTTTGCTTTGCTTGATACGAAAAATTGTCAATTGTTTTGAAGTAATGAGACTGACTAGACCTACACTAGCAAGTCCAGTAGTTGTCACATGTGATTCTTCAGATTTACCAGGAAACACGTTGAATGTTGAATTGAAAAATGATTGCACTGCTCTTCAAGGAATGGAAACTGTTGCGGTTGGACAGTTTATGGTTTTGCCTCAAAGTTTTGGGTATTCACACTTTTTTTGCTCTAAGAACTATCATAGTACTAAGTTGTAAGATTACTAATTTTTTTTCTTTCTCAGAAATATATACTTGGGAGAAATATTCTCCAGTTATTTATGTGTTCACAATGGAAGCAATCAGCCAGTTAAAGATGTCACAGTTAAAGTAAGTTCAAACGTTATATTGCTGTGAACTATGAAAGTTAATTATAACATGACTTTTAGGCTGATCTACAAACAAGTACACAAACCATTCCTCTATCTGGTCAAAATTCTCAAGTAAAGGAATTGGCTCCAAATCACACCATAGATGAAGTTATTCACCATGAAGTCAAAGAAACTGGAACACATATGTATTCACAGTTTTTACTACTTCTAATGTAGTGCTGTTGAAATATTTTACATAAAGCATTATATTTTCAGATTAGTTTGTGAAGTGGTGTATACTCCAATAGCACCAGGTGGTCAACCGGCATCTTTTAGAAAATTTTTCAAATTTCAAGTTGTCAAGCCATTAGATGTTAAAACTAAATTCTACAATGCTGAAAATGATGAAGTATATGTTGAAGCACAAATTCAAAATTTAACAGCAGGTCCCATTTGTTTGGAAAAAGTAGCTTTGGAGTCATCTCATTTATTTACTGGTAAATAAAGGTTTCTTACTATCCAAATTGAAAAGATAATTATTAATTTCAATTATGTATAACTTACAGTTTCAACATTAAATACAAATGAAAAGAATGAGTCAATTTATGGAAAGGTAAATTTGTTAGATGCCAATCATAGTCGGCAGTATTTATATTGCTTAAAGCCTCAGCCAAGTTTAGCTAAAGATCCAAAATTGTTGCACAATGCAACAAATATTGGAAAACTGGATATTGTATGGAGAAGTAATTTAGGAGAAAGAGGACGCCTTCAAACTAGTCAATTACAAAGAATGGTTCGTTATAATCTAATTTACTCTATCAATTAATCAGCTAAACATAGGTAAATAAATAATAAATTAAAATATCATAGGCTCCAGATTATGGCGATCTTCGAGTCACTGCTAAAGATCTACCAGCCAAAGCATACCTTGAAGAGCCTGTTAACTTTAAACTCCAGATAATAAATACTTCGTAAGATTACTTCATTTCTTTTTTTCGATTTAATTTAATTTTCTTCTAAAAAAATATTCAATTTTCAGGGAAAGGCAAATGGATTTATTATTAGGGTTACCATCAAATACATCAGTAGCATGGAGTGGAATCTCTGATAAAATGATTGGAGCTCTAAAACCAGGTGAAATGACGCAAATTCCACTATGCTTGATCCCATTAGAATCTGGACTTGTAGTAAGTATTTTCATCCAGAAATTGAAAAACAAAACGGAGAAGTAATTCCTAATTGAAACTTTTTTTAAAGCCCGTTTCAGGTTTGAAATTAACAGATACTTTTCTCAAAAGAGTCTATGAACTGGATGATTTGGCTCAAATTTTCGTTAATCGCATGGATTAGAATTAATTTTTATACTTACAGAGAAATAAAGATATTTATTTGTTTAAAAAATATTGGAAAAATTTATTGAATAGTTTAACTACATGTAGGCATCAAGACTGGCTGTCCTTTCTGTTTCACTAACAGCTCCAACTGCACATGCTAATAAAGATTGTACATCTTGGGGTTCATTTCCGCCAAAAACGTAACCGTTAGCTTTATCCACGGCATTTTTAACGTTGAGTAGCAAAGCTTTATTCGAAATATCAAGTGGTACAAAGGTTACAAGACTGTAGTCTTGTACTAGAGAAACCAGTGCTTCATTCAACTTTACATATCTGAAAATTTTTCGTTATTTCAATTAATAGTACTGAAACAATGCTTCAAAAGTTTAGAAAAAAATTGAATTGATGGGTTAGCAATCTGTTTAAGTAGATAAAACAAAATTTAGTCAGACAGAATGCTTGAAGCAAAATTTTAAGTCTACTTCAAGCTTTCAATCGTTTCCTTATTGTTCAATTGTAAAACTTACTGTGGCACTACATTATCTTCATTCAATTTCTCAAGTAGATAATCCAAATTCAAAACTTCTGTATAAAAGTCAATATTAAAATCGAGTTTGTCTTTGAAACGTTTCATATCATCTAACTTTGTCATGACATTTACATGAGGTAATCCTAGTTGCAACATAGTTATTGTACAAACCATAAGTGAAGAAAGATACTTTCCTGTAAATAATAATCAACATTAGATGTCTGCTAATGCATAAATGAGCTGCTATTCATAAAATAAGAAATAATCTTACCTGGATCACTACAGTGATGTGAATCTGTCAAATTAACACAGCAAAGTCTTACTAAATTTGTAGATAATTTCTCAGTAATTTTGTTCATAGATTCATGATGAGTGTATAGTTCAACCTATTATAATAATTGACAGATTAACAACAGTTTTGAGCTTCAATAAATAAATGAAAATATCATTTGTTTATTACCTGTCCAGGACAATCAATCAGTAGATAGTGGTTTTTCAAATTGAGAACTTTTCTGATCAACCAATCAATATTTTTCTCTAAAAACTCAATACAATATACCAAAGCTCCATTGGGCCCAAGCTTCAAAGTTTTCATAACTTCTTCATGTTTAACTAATTCAGAAATATCTACAGTTGGTTTGTATCCCATATTTTCATTGGCTGGATCTTAAAAAAAAAGTAAATGATAGTTAATAAAGTGCAAGAAATCAATAGTAAAAGCTTAAAACACCAACTTACCAATATTAATAATTGCCACTTTTCTACCCAAACTCTCAAGAAATTTTCCCATTTCACTGCAGTATGTTGTTTTACCACTGCCAGGTGGACCTATCACTAACTGACCAAAGATGGTACTCATTTTATTGACTCTTAGAATTGAGCTTTTGGATAGCTTTGACAATGGTCCTCAAAGTTGAAACTTCATAGTCCTTTAAGCAGATAGACACTAACAATGGTTTATCAAAACTTATTTGTTCTGTAATGTATCTGGCTGCTGCATTAATTTCAGGATCATCTTTTCCAAAAATCACCCTGCAACAGTCATTTGTTTTATAAAACAATGTCAAGAAAAAAAAGAACATTCATCACAAATGAAAATCGCAACTTACTTTGTGCTGTAGGTATTTTCGTTCTCAAATTCACGAACAGCAGCTTCTTTCGTTACCGTCACCAGAGATCCGAGTTTTTTGTACTGACTGACCACCAAAAATATACGATTGCTAAAACATCGAGAAAAAAAGGTGAAAACAAATCAAAAAAATACTTTGTAGGTTATGTCCATGCGGCCGGATTTATAAAGATTCACAATCACAATGAAAGTGAATCGATCAATCGCATTTAGCATTTTAAATACAAATAAAACGTCGACTTACGCGTAAAAGTTTAAAGCGATATCCGTGTGATTGCCGTTAACAATGACGCCGCAAGATTTGGCGAGCATGCTTGCCTGCTATAATGGAGCTATTTACTTTTCTAATAAACGATCAGCTGTTTCATATTTCCCGTCCGCTCTTTCCCCCCCGATTCATAACAAAAATGTCAATGACCTTGGCAGCGAAAACTCCCCCTACAACTTTCTCTTTCAATCGAGTTAAAACGTGCGCTTGGCTATCCCATATATATATTAGCGTATATATAAACACAAAAAACCAAACGCCGGCGGCGCAATTATACCTATATATATATGAAAAAGGAATAAGTCATAGCTAATATATAAGTGCGGGAATCTCGTCGCATTTAAAAAAAAGAAATCCACCCTACTCCAAGTATGTATCTGTAGCTTTCGCGAAAGCTCTGCAAGCATTTAGTGCGTGTGTGTGCGAAAGGAGAGAGTATTGATCATGTGGGAAGGAAGATCCTAGAGTGTGAGGCGTCCTAAGGAAATTCGCGGACAACCAATGGAGGCCTGGCCGTGGCAATTTCCGCGCACAGTAGCTCTCTCTCTCTCTCTCTCTCTCTCTCTCTCTCTCTCTCTCTCTCTCTCTCCTAGATAGTTTGCTGCTGGGCTAGGGTGTGCGAAAATCGATAGCCGGTCTCTCTGTCTCTCTCGCACTCTCTCTTGGCTTCTGTGTGTTTCCTCCCCCGCGCGCTCTCTCTCTCACTCTCTCCTTCTCCACCACACAACTGGCTATGATATTCGCACAGTATCGGTCAGGAGACGCGAGCGAGTGGTAGTTCGTGATATATAGCTATATATATTCTCTCCTATCGCAGTAGTAGTAGTAGCAGCAGCAGCAGCTTTTGGCCCCCGTTGATATTTCGCGCGCGCTCGCGGATTATGCCCCCGTGCGAATTATTATTCGAGGCGCGATCGCGGCGGAAGTGCGCAGAGGGCTCTCCTCGCGCGCTGCTCTAGAGCAGGCAGCAGTAGCCCACCCACACCTATATATACGCGAATATCTACATACATATGTGCCAGTGTTTTTAATAGCCAGCAGCAGCAGCGGCGGCGGCGGCAGTATCAACCGCGAGTGTAGTACTTAACTGCGCGCGCGGAGGCCGAGAATCCTTTGTGTTGTGTATGTGCAGTGCTGCTGTACTGCCTGCGCGATATAAACAAGAGCTCGCCATTGCAAGCCGTGCAGTTGATAAATATATAAACAAAAGTCGCGAGTCTTTCTGCGGTTTTTAACGTGAGTTACGTGCGCATTTGGAAGCCCGCGAGAGAGAGAGAGAGAGAGACTGCAGTCTGCAGCTAGTGTGTCTCGATCGTGCAGCACGGAGTGCATTGTGCGTGCGGAAGTGCAACGCGGCGGTATGTATTAGGATATATATAATCCAGTGCTGCTCGCGACTATATACTAATTACAATTAACGCCGAATTGCTGCAAGTCGAAAAGAGCGCTTTTCCGCTATAGCCCTCTCTCTTTCTCTTTGTCGGTCGGTGCCTATAGTCCTATATACATACATATCTGTGTGCGCGGCGCGCTACGTAGCGTATATACATATAGGTATATGGAGTTTGCGTGTGTGCGTGTGTGTGGGTGAAGAGTAGCCGGGAAAACTCGAGCGAACAAGCGGCGGAGAGAGTGCGAGAGAAACGTCGGAGAGCGAGGAGAGAGAGAGTGAGGGAGAGAGAGAGAGAGAGGGGGAGGACTTTTTTCGCGCGCGCCGCGGCGACAAAGGGCTCCTCGACCCTTGAGTGTAATACTGTCACGCACGCACACTCAGTAGCAGCGCTGGATTCGCAGCAGCACATCCTACAACACGACAAAATGTCGTGCACCTACGCCGACGGGCTATCGCCGTACGAAGACAAAGGCGTCTTGGGCCTCGACGAGGTGAGTTTTTTTTAATTACGTTTTTCGCTATCGCCTAGTAAAATTTTGCCACGTTCTGTTCGCCATTATCAATTCGACGTCAGACTTGCGACTTGCTCTTATTTTGGCTTTATCTTTTTCGCACGCGCGCTACACAGCTGAAGTGGGGGGGAGAGGTTTTGGTTTTTGGAGCGGCTTGCGAATCCGACCAAAGACGATTGTTTGCGCTATCGCGGTTTTGCATTTTCTCGCCGGGGAGTTCGAATTTAAAATTTTAATTGACAGTATGACCGTCATTACGGTATCGCGTTTTTTCCATTCAACAAGTGTCGCTCGTTTTGTTTGGGTGAATTTAATGTATATATAGTTAGATAATCGATTCGGAGCTCTTCGCTATAACGCTCATGCCTACCCACATGATTGTTTACGTTTCTTATCGATGCTCGATGTTTTTGCGCGAACTTTCTCAAAACGTTGATTTCTTTTTTCTGGGTTTTTAATTTTCACTTCACTAATAAGATAATTGTATTGCTTTAATAAATTTCAATTGCATATACTTGAATTTTTAATTCTATATGGAGCTCTATTTGACATGTACTCTGTTTTTGTCTTTTAAGAAGTTTGACACCGATGAAACTTTAACACTAAAGTGTGAACTACTTGCTGACTGGATTAAAGGAGCTCGGCATGTTGTTGTTCACACAGGGGCAGGAATAAGTACTTCTGCTGGAATTCCTGACTTTCGGTATGATTTACTTTGATAAGATGTGCACATTTTATTATATACGTATAATTAATAGCTCCAAAATTTTATTTTTTAGTGGCCCAAATGGAGTGTGGACTTTGGAACAAAAAGGCTTAAAACCGGATAAAAATATATCTTTTGATGATGCAATACCTACAAAAGCACATATGGCTCTAAAGAAACTCATCGATGATAGTAAGCTACATATTAAGAGTTGGATTGTATTGTTTTCAGTAAAAAACACCGAAACTAATGGAATATCAATTTTCAGAGAGAGTAAAGTTTATCGTAAGCCAAAATATTGATGGATTACACCTTAGATCTGGAGTTCCAAGGCAATATTTGGCAGAAATGCATGGCAATATGTTTACAGAACAGTGCGACAAGTGTGGGAGGTATGTTCAATACATTCAATTAAGTTTCCACTATGATTCAAAGAAAATTTAACCAATGTCCATGTTTTTTTCTATATTTAGACAATTTGTTCGCAACTTTGCTACCAAAAGTGTTGGTAAAAAATGTTTAGAAACAACATGCAGATCTGAACAAAGTGGAGGAAGGCCATGCAGAGGGAAAATGCATGATACAATTTTAGACTGGGAACACAATTTGCCTGATAATGACCTTGCATTAGCTGACCTACATTCAAGGTACATGATTGATCGATAAAGTTTTTATCATAAGTACATGGTACTAATGTTGATGAAAATTTTACAGTGTTGCGGATTTAAGCATCTGTTTGGGAACAACATTACAAATTATACCCAGTGGTAACTTACCTCTCTACACAAAAAAATATGGTGGTCGTTTAGTTATTTGCAACCTACAGCCAACGAAGCATGTGAGTGAAGCTCCTTTTTTTTAATTTCAAGAAATAATTTGATTGCTAGTTACTAATAATCTTGAATTTGCTCTTGTTTCACAGGATAAAAAAGCTGATCTGATAATCAATGGTAAACTTGACGATGTAATTGACACTGTGATGAAAAACATTGGTTTAGAAATACCACAATATGACACATCTCTGGATCCAACTCGCAATACCGATATCAATTCCAAGGAAATGGATTGGACGATACCAACCAGTAGAATTAAGGAGATGAAGATATTGTACAAAAAAGTTTGTACCCCAGTCAAAAGAAAGCGTAGGGCTACGTTTATGTATGAACGCGAAGATGTACCAAAATACACTCCAAAGCGGGAAAAAAAGAAGCAAGATTTGAAGCAAGATCTGAAGCCAGAATTTACCTTGAAACAAGAGAAATTTGAGGAGAGTCCTTCTTTAAGCAATTTCAACAACGAAGAGACCAACGCAATTAAACCAATAATTCCGAAATTGGAGCCAGAGAATAATGATTCCAATGAAGCAACAGCATACTTAGATTTTCCGATCGATGACAGTAACGTCACGTAGTGAACTATTGTAGAAAAAAGAAAAAGTTTATATATGACCATTACTTTATATTTCTCAAGCGCAACAAATTAGTTTATATGTATGTAACGTGTCGTAATTATGCACGCAAAAATTTAAACATATAAAAAGATATGAATGCTAACAATTATGAAAAAAAAAGGGAAATGCGTTAAATTTAAGATACAAAAAGCTTTTAAGTAAATGAGACAAAAATTAAATATTTATCATTATATATTCTCTTTTGTTTCATATTTTGTAAATTGAAATCATAAATTTTAGTTTTGATAAAAATTTTAGACCAAAAATGTATTTTTGCTCAATGTGTAAGAGGGCGTTTTAGCGTTTCCATAGAAACCATACTGTTGATCTTCATTTAGAAGTGACTATGATTTTATGAACTCGACGTTTGAATATTTTCGACAACTACTTTGTAGGGAATAACAATTATAATATAAGATTATGTCAGTAATAAATTCAAATTTTTGCTCCAATTTAACATATCCTACTATAAAGCATAAGACAAAAGTCGAATTAGGTACTGATGATTCATCTGATTTAGCAAAGTGGAATACCGAAACTCATGAAACTTTTGTCGTACCTAAAGTTGAAGATAAACAAATTGGTAACTGTTTAAATTTTTTATTGCATATATAGTATATTCTGATGATTATTAACAATGTGATCATGGTAGGAAAAAGAAGAGAATTGTTAATGAAATATTTTAAAATACGTGCTTCTAAAGATGCTTTAGAGGAAATGATAGGTGACTCTCCTTTATCTGACTCATTAAGCTTCACTGAGTACATTGATAACTTTTGTGACAACGATTTCACTCCTTTCATGGAAAAATCTGATGCTTATCTTCAGGTAATTCATGGAATAGTTTCAAATAGTTTGTAAATTTGACTTAACGTTTACTACTTGTCAATAGACACTTATGAAAAGTCCTCTTCATGGCGGAGATGTACAAACATATTACAAAGAACAATTTGATAAAGGAAATTTGAAAGTTGACGCCGAAGTTCGGAATAGGAAGCGTCCTTTTGTCAAAAGATCGCTTTTTACGACACCTCCTGAAATTGCGTTTGAAGAACCAATAAATGGATTTTAAGTTGGAACAATGCTTTTTTTTTCTTCATTCAATTTATTTAGTCATCGTCATCAAAAGAAGTATGATATACAGAAGAGTTATATACATATGCACATATAAACTTAAATATCGCACGAATTCCTTTAATTAAGAAAATTTAAGTTTGTTATTCATTCGTTTATCGTAGCTACGATACATAAATTAAATAATCAAATTTTTCTGTAGTAAAAGTCGTACATCGATTGTGTGTACGAATAAAATTCATTTTAATTATTGGAATTTGCTCTTTCGGCAAATTTGTTACAGATTCCTCATAACTCTCTCACAGTGCTATCTTTCAAATCATTCAATTATTCTCCAATGCTTGATTAAATGTCAATAGAAAGTCTTTGAAAAAAAAGGCTTGATCAGTCATTAAATGAAAAGTGATAACGAAAATGAAGAGACGTATTAGTAATCACGCTCGTAGAGAAACAAACTGATGGAATACATCTAATATGTGTGAGTCCACGTCGGGAGTAAAAAGTAGTGTTTCTAACGTAGAAGAATACTTCTGTACTTGTTCGTGATGCTGCAAACAAAAGTCGTATAATATAAAAAACGTTTTTTAATAAAAAAGAGAGAAAAATTCAGATGTCTATTCATGCCTACCGTAAGAAAAACTTGTTGAAGCCTTCCGATCGTCCACTTATACCAATGTGTATTATAATCAATGCCATCTGTATCGCATTTTACCAAATGTTCGGAAAGTATCATTATAAATCGCTACATAAAAATATTAATAAATCAGTCTTTTTAAATTTCTTGAGAATTATTCTTTTAGATATAAAGAACATACCTGGAAAATGATCAAGAACAGATTCTTCTGATCAGCTTGAGCTGCTTCCAATTTTTCTTCCATTCTTTCCACTACATCTTCAGATGGTCTCTCTCCTTTGTCTTTATCTTCATCTTCTGAGGATGATCCTGATCTGCTTTCTGCTCGTTGTAATTTTTCCCTTGCTTCTGTTAATTCTTTACTCAACTTGATAACGTGCTTATTTTTCTTTCGGATTGTCAAGTGCAGTATTTCCCAAATGTAAACCCTTTAAAATTATACAAATTTTATAATATACATGTTAATACTCCTTAAGGAAAGCTCAAAATAAAAATTATACTGACTTGGTAAATTCTGTAGTCATTTCCTTTGAGAAGATCCAATTAGCAATAGCACTACATTCGACTATCCCAGTTTTTAAAAGCTTGTCTGTCAACACCACCAACATTTGATAATGATTTTTCCATAAAGCATACAGGTTCCTTAAAATACAGATTTGTGCTTCTTCAGCTTCAGCAAGAACCTAAGAATAATGGTAATATTGATATTATTCATAATGTAACACGATTAAATAGCAAAATAAAATAAAAAGTTATACTTTAAAAACATAGTGGAATTTTCCAATAGCTGCAAAACTGTGGCTGAAACTTTTTGATCCTAAATTTAGTAGAGTCTGTACAAAAACATCAATTTTCAGAGGGCTGTATGTCAAATTTTCTTCGTTTTCTCCTGGTCCTGGCAAAGTATTCAATATAGTCAACACTTCTTCTGGGGTACATTTGCGTCTGATAGATACTACCAGTTCATGAGCTACCGTGGTACCAGGAAGTGAGCCTAAAAAAAACGAAAATTTATAGATTTACAGATAGAAATTGATTAAAATTACGATGAAATAACAATGAAAACATACTGGCGCCTTCTGAAGAATATTTATAAATTGGTTCAGGAATAGCTGGTAACAGTTCAGCATATGATTCTGGCATCATATCACGAATTCTCTGATGGTATGATAATCTGAAAGTATTCATTTAGATGATTAGATTCTGTTGTTTCAATTTCGTATTAAGCCAAGTATTTCCCTCTTCATTTTGATTAATTACCTCAAGCATTTCAATAAAACTTCACGAATGAATTTTGGTCTCGGGTGGTCGGTATCCCGAAGTAAACAAGAATCCCAATCTTCCCAAGACCATCTGAACTGGAAGTTGCTGAGGTGATAAGCAAACCACCAGACAAAACGATCAAATGCTGCAGTTGACATACTGTCGATACGTCTGAATAATATCTCTGTAGCTTGAGCTAGTACCTGAGTATACAGAAAATAAAAATCAGTTTTTCTTATAAACTATGAAAACTTTACTCAATTTTTTTGAGTTTATTTGCTTTGGATGTTCATAATTACTTGAGGCATTGTTGATGGTTGCAGCTTGCAGAGCTCAATCAAAATTGATCCGTAGCATACTTCCAAGTGCTTTGGTGTTGGGAGTTTGAACAATTCGCCAAACATGACTTCTACAATACAGTAATCTAAAGGTATTTTGTTTTTGTACGGAAAATTCAAAAGTTGCGCAGCACTGCAACATGAAAACATTAAAAACATTAAAATTGTTCACTTCTCGAACTATACTGAAATAAAAGTTTTGCAAATATTACCAATCTTTTCTTTCTATATGAGTTGTATCAATAATTTGCCTTAGATGTTCTTCTATAAGATGTCTCTCGATGGCATGACTTCCTGGTAACAGAGGACCTTCAGCTGGACAATCTGTGTAGTCAAACATTCTAAAAACCACCGTTGGTAATGGGTAAACATAGGCATCGTGATGAGGAGGTGGAATCAGTGCAGGCAAGTTGTGTTGAAGAGCTTCGCACAATATAGAGTCAAACGCCAAGTATGGTCTTGGAATATGTTTTTCAGCCCAGTTATCTTGTCTCAATTTTCGTATCTGAGCCCAAAGACAATCCAAGTATTCTTCTTGTGGATGTGGTGTGTCACTTGACCAAACTCTAAGAGCAGGTTGATGTTTTTTACTCCTCTTATTTAGGAAAACTTCAATCGTGACCATGAGGTGATCAAGTTCTTGTTCCTTTTTCTCATAAAGTTCTCTTCCAACCCATGGTAATGTTGATAAAACAGCATAAACATACCAATCTCGTCTGACTTGTGGCACACTGTCCTCATTAGCTGTGTCCAGCATACTGTCAAACAGCTGCATTAGTGAGCCACAAGACAACACGTGACAATTGACCAAGTCAGACAAAAATCTCAACGAATATCTAGCTACATCCCATTTGCCTGATTTCAAAGCATCTTTGAAATTTTTCACCATGTAGTCTACAAACTCTCCTCCAAAGTTGAAATTCTTTGCATTGAGTAAACCAACCAGGGTAGTATAGATTGTGCATTTTTCTGGCATTTTTATAGCACAATCAGTCAGAATTCTGAGGATCTTATTTCTAAATAGTCCCAAGTCAGCTTCTAATACAGATGCTAAACCTTCCAAGTTACTTTCCAGAGATGATGTAGATTTCTCTCCAACTCGCAGAATAAGAGATTCAAGACGATCTTCAATCTCTTGATTCTCTGAAACTCGCCTACGTTTCTTGTACACCCGATCTAGAATTGAACAATTTCCAAAAAGTTGAATAAAAATCCAGAACAAAAGAAATATCATTAAACAATTAAAGAAAGTGTTTTGTTGAACTAACCATATCCATCGTCGTCATCGTGAGCTCTTCTTCGACTCATTTTTGACAAGCACTAATGACTACAGTAACATGAACACAATCAGTTTCCTATTTAGGATAAAACCGGTTACTTTTAGTAATAACTATGTATTTAATTTTGCGTAAAAACCCTTCGTAACCGCCTTTTGAAACGAAACCTATCACCACAACTCTCACAAGCGCGTCGTCGTGGCGTCAACTTTCATGAATTTTCACGCCAACGATTATGGAGTTGTCGGCGAGCCAATCGCAATCATGAATGAAGTCACGTGGTCTAATTGGACAAGTAGAGCTGCGCAGTTGAAAACAACCCTTGGTGATCAGCTGTTACATTGCAGACGAAAAATGGTGTATCTTCGTTTCTGAATGCCTGGAAAAATATTAATTAACAATTAAACAGGCGACGAAATAACAGCACAATGGCTACTGCAGCCAAAACTGGGCCACAGGATATGCCTCCTCCTGGAGGATACGGTTCAATCCCATATAAACGAGTACCGCTGAAAACCGTTTTCACACGTAAGGAATTTATTTTATAGTAATTTTTTCTATGTTTTTAACATAATTCTTTAATTCTTTGATTGTAGCTGCTCTTACAATTGGTATTTACGCCGTTGCCACGGCATTGGGAACAACTGGATACATTATGTCTTATTTTAAAGTTAAGAGAGAGGAAATTGAAATGAGAAGTGCTCGAAATGTCATCTTACCATTGATGATGGCTGAAAGAGATCGAGCGTAAGTGCTTTGATGATTTATTTTGAATTTTATAAATGAAAGGATATAATATGTAATATTATTTGCAGATTTTTGAAGCAATGTCGAATCAACAGAGATGAAGAAAGAGAACTCATGAAGAACCATCCCGAATGGGAAGTTGGTACATACTACAGAGAGCCAATTTACATCACGCAGCCAAATAAATTCCATACACCAACTTATTGGGAATTCATGGCTCATGCTGATTACTTCGAAGCAACTTACCGTACTTTGCGCCGTCACTTCATGTAAAAAATGTAGGATAACAATATGATTGTGTGCTTATGTAAGACATACATGCTCAAATTTTTTGAGAAACTAAGTCATGTTAATAAAATTTGTTTTAAAAATTAATAATAATTTTATTCGACAAATAGACAGCAGGCTTAACAAATAACAGTCTTAAAATTTAAAATGCAAACTTAAATCTACTTCACAACTTCAACGTTTGGTTGCTGTTGATTTGTAGCTTCCATAGCCTGCTGAACAACATTCATATCTTCTAGTCTCTTCTGTACAATCATACCTTGTACTTCCATAAAAGTTTCCATGACTCTGTGGTTGGTACGAACAAATTTTTGAGCACAGGCTTCAACACACTTTTTCTGAAACATAAAATTTATTTGTAATGTAAATTGGATCAAGTACTATGTAAAAGAGATTACCTCGTCTGCTTCTACCGTTCTTGTATTGAAAGAATTTGCACAGCGATTAAAACAAGTATCTGAAATTTGGTTGTAGAGCTTAAGGAAGTCTTTAAACTGTAAATATAAAGTTTAATAAATAAATGATCATACATGATGCTCTCAGTTTAATTATTTAAAAATTTTAGAATACTCACCTGATCCATGATATCTACTTATGATTTTTATCAATCAAAGTAAGCTATTCCCTTGACACATAGTTTTACTTAAATTTAGAAATATACATTTACATTTAATTTAGAAGTATTATTTTCATTTCACTTTAAATTGAAAACATGACTGTTAACAAAATTCTAGGTTAATGTGCATGATATAAAATTTGAATTGTACACTGTAAACTTTGTATTCAGGTTTTGAATGAAGACGTGAAGGTATCCCATCTTTAAACATATAAATATGTTGAAGTGTTAATTCAAAAATGTATAATAATTGTTGAAAGTTATAAATAATAACATGTTGATGACTATGTACACCAATATAAGAATAGCCAATGATGAGCAAGGAACCTTCCAATTTGTCCACGCTAGTTGCCTTAACTTCTCCTATTGGACGTTTTGTGGCACTGACAGCCCATTTCGGAGCGCTTCTCTCTCTTACGGTCTTTTTGGTTAGGCTCTTTTTTGTGTCGGCTTTCAACATGGCTGAGGTACGGCTAAAAATCATGTTATTTAATCTGTGAAAATCTTATTCATCTTTAAATTGTTTCTGTGGAATTATGTGAAATCTTGTTGTTACTCGGATGCGGGAATAATTTATTAATATATGACGGCCACTTTACACGATCATGAACATTCTAGCTGTTATTTTGGAGGACTAGGTTAAGTTATTGTCACAATAATTACATTGACATTATTAATTACAGGTAGACGAAACTCTCAAGAAGAAGAGGACTTTCAGGAAGTTCACCTACAGAGGTGTCGACCTGGACCAGCTCCTGGACATGCCCAAGTAAGTTTATAAGAATCTGCTGTGACTAGTACCTACTTACATGGTTTTTTTCAACTGTCTAAATGTTTCAACTTTCTTTTGACATTTAAAAAAATTTTAATTTACCAATGGTTTATTCTGTAAATTGATAGTTATATTAAAATTGTTGCTACGTATTTATGCAATGTATTGTGAAGTTCAAATGTACTGTATTAGGTACACAAATACATTCTGTCTCAATAACAATTGTATAGATATTGTGGTGTGAAAGTAAATTGTGCTATTGAAAAATGTATAATATTTAGAATAATATGTACATATACTATAGTATTTATTTCAGTTAGAAAAAATGTTATAACAAATAAATCTAAAAAATATAATTGATCTTGTTTGTATACAATCAAAATATAGTAACTTCACTTTGTCTGATATATTTGCTTCTCTTCTTAATTATTTATTTGATTATTCCAAAATTAACTAAACCTTTTAAAAACAAAAATTTCAAACTGTTTTTAAATAGGTTTGAGTTAATTCTGTCCATGGCATGGTTATTTAATGAAACTTTTACATTTTTATCTATAATTCGTGACAAGTGTTCTTCACAACGTAATGTTAAACATTTTCAATCACTGAAATGTTACTTATAACTTTGTAACAAGAAGTTTGATCATTTTTATTTATTTTGATAGTTCAATTGACATGAAACATTACAGTTATCTAGTACAAGTTACTTACATGAATTTTTTTTAAAAACTATCACTCTCTAGTAACTGTTTGCTGTACTTACTGCTTGTAAATTTCATATAAATCTTTTATGATTTCAGTGAGCAGCTCATGGAACTCATGCATGCCAGAGCAAGGAGGCGTTTCTCCCATGGTCTGAAGCGCAAGCCAATGGCTCTTGTCAAGAAGCTGCGCAAAGCCAAGAAGGAAGCTCCTCCAAATGAGAAGCCAGAAATCGTCAAGACACACTTGAGGAACATGATCATTGTTCCAGAAATGGTTGGATCCATTGTAGGAGTGTACAACGGCAAGACTTTCAATCAGGTTGAAATCAAGCCAGAAATGATTGGTCACTACTTGGGAGAGTTCTCCGTTACGTACAAACCTGTTAAACACGGTAGGCCAGGTATTGGTGCTACCCACTCCTCTCGTTTTATACCACTCAAGTAAATTCTTATAATAAATGTAATTATATAAAACACCAAAAACTGGCTCTTTCTTCATTCACCTAGATAGATTTACTTAGTTCTTGGGAAAAAATTTCAATTTATAAATTTATACTAATATTTTTTACAACAAAAGTTCAAAAATTGGTCAATATTGGCATTTTTTTTTTATTATTATCATTTTAACAATGAGCAATGAATTAATTCATCACAAAAAAGGTAAAAGTGAACGTCCCAAGTATGTACCTATCTCGATTCTACACTTGCTCTGTTTTACGCGGATCGCGAGAAAGATGAAGCACGGGAGGGGGGAAATGAACTGATGATCCAGTAGTTCGCGAGAATATTTACTTACACAACATACGTGTACATGAACAAACTTCGTTTCTGCAAATTTTTCACCGACAGCAAATTTCAAATATTCATCGCAATGTGAATGTGAATATTGAAGCGTGCGCTTATCAAACATTAATGTTGCTAGATCACAACAATCGATTCGATTGTTAAAAGTTTTACGTTAAAATAGGTTAGTCTCGAGTACCAATTAACGCTATAAAAACAATCATTCAATTTATTTGAATTCGGCAAATGCCATCAATTTAAACGTCACCAAGCTGCAATTTCGGAGTTTACTAAAGTCAAACAGGTGAGGTTCATATTCAAACTTTCAATCAACGTTTGTCGCAATTATCTAACGAAAATAATTTTATTATTTATGACGTCGGTAAAAAATAAAATAACAAAAAAAAATTGAACGAAACCAATATTTGCCTAGAGTAGTAGCGCAAGCTCGGGGAGTCATTTCGAACATAGCGAAAGTGCAACCCGGTAACCTTGGCCTTCATTGATCAGCTCGACTCAGTCTTGAGCTTGCACTTGAAAAAGCGACACGTGCATCATCGGCGCGGGCGCACGGCCGCTTTACTGAGGCAAATCATCATGCTCGGCTCCGAAAATTCGCGCTTTTTATATAAATAAAACGCGAGTTAACGCGTTGCAGTTTTTCTTTTGATTTACATCGCGCCTGTTTCGCATTCGTCCATTATATCTTGATCGAGTTTAGTTGCCGCTAATTGAGCTTCATCAATGCCGTTTAAAACAGTTCACTCAAAGTGCATTGTGTAACGCAGCTTCGCTTTACTGTACCGAGCTTTTTTTCGAGGTTCATTTTCCATTTCAGTTAGTGGCGGTTTTTTTTTTGAAATAATAAAAAAAAAAGTACGAGATGTATTTCAACTTCAAGTCGAACAAACTCGAAGCTCTAGAACGTTAAATTTGAATCCGCTGATATGACATAATAATAATCATGTTGGACATTGCAATATCAGATATAGAAGATATGGTGAAAGAAGCGGAGGAGAAGATCATTCTTCACTGGAACTACAGGAGTTTGAAGGAAATCCCAGAGGCAGTGAGAAAAGTTGGACAAAATGTGCAGGAAATCTACTTGAAATACAACAATTTAGAATGTCTTCCTCAATGGATTTCCGATTTTTCGAGTGTCACGAATTTATATCTGCACGGCAATCGTATCAAGAGCTTACCCGTCACACTGTGTGATATGCTTCAGTTGACCATTCTTGATCTCAGTAATAACGAGCTGAAAGAGCTTCCTTCCGATCTAGGACGTTTAGTCAATTTACGCTCTCTAGTTTTAAACAACAATTCGATTGAATCGCTACCTACGTGTATGTATATAATAAAATATTTCATTTTATTACAGACGTTGAAAATCATTTTTTTTTTTCTGTTTCAGCCATGTGTCAACTGCAAAATCTAAAGTATTTGTACTTGTCGAGAAATCGAATTGTTGCTCTTCCCGAATGGCTTGGTTCATTGATCAAACTCAAAGAATTATTTGTTGATTACAATTCATTAATAGAGATTCCAAATAGATTGACCTTGTCGAGATCTATAACAATACTGTCCGTCTGCTCGAATAACTTGAGTCATCTGCCGCTAAATGGATTTGTTTCGTCGCCTTATATACGTTTCGATGCGAATGCTTCGTTAAATTATTTATCTCTGCCCATGTTTTACCACTTGGTATCGAAAATTCAACCGTACGAATTGGAAGAATCTGTGAATGCATTGGCTTATGGGTAAGTTGTATCACACATTCATAATAATAAGTAATTTGAATATTATTAATTGACTTTTCATGTCTATTTTTAACAGCTGCTTTAGATATGAAGAGAGAATCCAGGGTACAAACAATATCAAATTGCTACTAATTCGTGATAATAATTCTAGAACAAACGAGAGGATAGTATTAGAATTGCCAAGACAATTGATTTGCGTTTATAGTCTTCAAGAGAATGAAGTTATTTCTTTATGGGAAATGTCCCTTAGAAAAATGTATCGTCACAGGTAACAAATTTCATGCTTTTTCAGAAATGATACGATATTTAAAATTGAAATTCGCATTTCAGGTTTCATCATGAGCTTTATATCAATCAGGATCCGCCAAAAGTAAATGTTGAATATAAACCCATTTCTAGCAAGGCAACACACATCGAGAGTGAATGTTCAAACTCTTTTCTACCCTACAAATTAATAATGAATGCACCGATTAGTTTATGCTTAAATAACGATTGTAACGAACCCATTTTTACTGAAGCCTGGATTCTTGTTGGAATTAGAAGAATTGATTTTATCATTCCTGTTATCGCGACCTTCTGCAGTCACAGGTAATGTATTTACGAAAATCATTAATAAATAAGTCAGTCATTAATAATTTTTCCGAATTTTTGTTTAGATGTGCTGCGGAGTTTGTTAAATCGTCGAGCTTTATGGAAATTTATGAGATATGCTCTTTTTACAAGATCAACTAGAGCTTAAATATTTTTAATATGGAAACAATATATTTTAATAAAAAAAGTCGTTTTTATGAATCCTATTCGTTTTAATTAAGAGTAATCAAATCGTAGTATTTACATGAGTGGCTCATTATGTATAAATGCAACATTTCTAAGCGGTTTAATTTAATATACAGTTTAGAATCGTAGTTGAATAGTATCATTGACTTTTTTGACTCATAAAAATAAATTTAAAATACTTCACAAACGTACAAAAAAATTATTTGAAAAGTATTTTACAAGTATAAAAGTGATTTTGCAATCTTGCAACTAATTGATAAATAGTTGTGTCACAACATTTTAATAAAATTTGATTAGTATCGAGCGTGCGCAGCTCGATAAACACGTATTTACAGTTTATTGCAACAGCACAGAATTAAGCGATTAAAAAATCTAAAGCACTGTCTCGATCAATGTTACACTTTAACAATGCCATTGACGCTTTGTCCTCGGGAAATCCTAAATCTCTAAGATAACACAAACTTTCGTAATACACTTTGGCTTTTTGCTGATCGTTCTGGAATAACGCTAAAGCTTTCACAGTATCGTCTTCAGGCATTCCAATGTCCTCGAGAGACTGTATAGCTAACAAATATTCTATAATTTTCTTATTATCTTGTCCTTTCAAATCACAAAGAGCGCGAGCAACTCTGTACAAAGGAAAACCCATGTCACTCAGACGCTTAGCCATGTTTTGTTCCTCGGGAGACAGATCAGCCAATGTTCGTGCTAACTCTTTTTGATCAATAGAAGAACTTTGTTTCAAAGTTTTTGAACTTCTTTCTGCCACAGGACTTTCCAGATCCGGCCAAGGTTGTCGGTTCTATCACAAAAAACATTACAATTAAACGAATATCGTCAAATTTTAGTTTAAATCAATCTCTCTCTCAAGTTAAGTAATACCTCGGCATTAGGTCGATCCAACTCCCTTTGCAGTTCCTGAACTATCAATAATACGGCATCTGTGCGCTTATTACTAGTAGGTTCATTCATCCCGTCCGAGTCTTTTGCAATTTGGTTTCCTTCCTTTATTTCATCCACATTTTTACTCATGGACATGTTGTTCATCATACCCTCAAGACTTGTAGCAGTAGTCCACTGAGGCACAGTGTGAGAAGCTCCTACAGTTGTGGGTTGTAATACCTGCAAAAATTGATACAATCAGTTGTTGTTGAATTGGGCATTTTATTAATTCAAAGTATAGAGAAAAAAAACTAGTACCTGAGCTAATTCTTCTGTATTATTCATGGCTTTTAATAACATATTGTCAAAAGGACTACTCGTGTCAGTATCAAAAGCATTAACAAGTGAGTAATCGAGTGCAGAGTAATCAATCCCATTAATTCCTGTGTGATTTGGAAAGTCATTTGTTGGTGAAGTGTAAAGCTGTGGCAATGTTGCAGTGACTTCGGGAGTAGTTGGATTGAGGGTCAAAGTGGACGAATCAGGATTCGGAGAAGATGGTAGAGAAGCCTTTTCAGCTTCTTCTTCGGCTTCTTTTTTGCGTTTCTTTTCCAATCGACTTTTCCTAGCCTCTGTGTAAGATGATCGAGCCTTGCGCCATTCTTTCATCTGAAGAGTATTTTTTATCTTTTAGTAAATATACAATATTATTTATAAATGTAATTCATGTAATTTGATCCTTTAATTACATGAACATTTTTTGCAAACTTGATCCAATTCTAGTTGGGGTACAAAAAAAAAACTCAATACTGTTTAAAGTATGTGCCTGATTATGACTCATTGTGTAATTCATCTGATTAATTCAACCAAGGTGGTTTGAGGATTATGACTGCTGTTCCACTGCAGTGAACAGAGAAGACGAAAAAATCAAATGAAATTTACCTTTTCAAGTACACTTTTCTCTAAACTCAAGTCGTACGTGTATTTCGAGACATCAGGTAATTTGTTGTAATATGCTGCTGGAACAACAATTTTTTTGGGTGGTTTGTAGGCCTCTGCGATTTTTACCTGAACTCCGTCCATGTAAGTGGCGACTGAATCGCACTGCGAACTCGTCGACGCCCGTGACATGATTCTGGCATTGAAACAACGCGTAAGTATTATATTAATCGAGATCATCTAGACTTGCAACTTAATTAATGGCATTGTTGTGAACGTTCATTTTCGCGAAAACTCAGAGAACACTAACCTTACAGTTGTTCGTCACGTAACCTTCTCGCTTCTTTCTGATAGCTTTCATCCGTATTAAACAATTCGTTTTCAATTTTTAGACAAAGTGCATAATTTATGGAAAAACCAAAGTTCTACGAAACCATCGCTTTGGCTCCATTGTCCACGGACAATCCGACAAATCGTCAATTGCCTGACATTTGACAGATCATCATCAACTAGATGTGGCCATCTTTGAGTCTGAACTGACGATGAGGCGTTCTCGTTCTGCGCAGCACGTGACACAGAAGACGTCGCGGAGGGATTTTCGGGGACGATGAATAATAATAAAAAAAAAAGTAAGTGGAAAAATTGGAGGTAAATACGTTACCTTTGAGGCCTGCACGCCTATCGCCGTGATTACTTCGTCATCTTGGGGTTTTTTTTATCGCTCTCCAATGCGCATATTAAAAGCTCTAATTAAGCTCATGATAAAAGCTTGCATGTTCATCTGCGTCATTTGAATTACTGTGAAAAATGTTCAGTTTCTTTTTTGTAAGATATTTTTACTTTTAAAAAGTAATTGGGGTCAAGTTTCATTTAAACATATAACTTTACTTTCAATAAGAACTATTTATAACACGCAAAAATGTGATGATAATGAAAGTTTTGAGTCTTTTTTATAAAACCCTTTTTATTATTAATATTTTTTTAAATTGAACGATTATGAATAATCGTTATGGCACTTTGTCACCAATTTCCTAAATTTTGATCACAACAATGTAAATTATCTAATATTGTCACACAATACAATACAATTGAAATAACAAGGCAGTCAAATACTTCTAATTTTTTCACGTAATCACCGAAATCAAAATAATAAACACGCTATCTATCTATTCATCTAATTTTTAGTCAATGAATAACATTTATACAGAGTTTACAAAATATACTCTGTTCAAATACTTTCAAACTTCGTCTCAACATGCAAGATGAAGTCACAACAATTTTCCTAGTTTTTAAACGAGTAATTGTCAGAGACAATTTTAAGGGATAGCCACTTGCACTGAAATAGCAAGGCTTGTGATGTACGTAACAAAATATAAATAAAATTGAATAACTAAAATAAAAATTTTGTACAAATATAAATTAAGCTAGGGAAAATTTTGTACATAACGATGAAACATCATCGTAGAGCGGATGTGAAGCTTTCATCTTCTACAATCGTTCGTTCCTTTCCTGATTTATATGCCAATATTTGTTCTTTTATACTAGCTTCATCTGTGTTAAGGGCAATCCGCCTACCCTCTAGAGACTTCATGTAGGCAAGGAAGGAGGTCCACATGAGACTACATATACTAACGTAAACTACTCGATTTCTCTCTGGTATGAAAAGAAAGTTGACTGTTTGGAGAATAGGCCAAACGCATATCGCCACCTGTTATTCAATCAAAAGTTAGTTTAGTTCTGCAAGAAAGAATCACAATAATATTGTCACATTGTTCACTCACTTTGTATGTTGGCCAGAATTTTTCTTTGACTTCATTTATACAATGAGAAATGGGCTTGAATTCCAAGAGATTGATTCCAAAGAAGAAACAGCACATTGCAGCTGGCCCATAGGAAACTTGTTCAACAAGAGCCTATATGATTTCGAAGAGAAAACATCAGATCACTCAGAAATTTGACTCACAAATGAAACGTAAGGTACAGTCATGCAGCAAGTAAACAACTAAAAATCCAGCTGAGTAGATGACTCTAAACAAGGACCATTCAACACTAAATGAACATTTGGTTCGAATGGAGAATTGTACCTTGGTAACAGCTGATTTGAAATCAGCTCTGGGCCAGAAGTGCGATGCACATTTCAACCAACAAAAGAGCGTTGGAGCAACGAAGAAGCCACCATATATACTAAACCTCATGGCCTGGGCGTAGTCAAGGTGTTCTTTGCCAATGATCTTCTGCTGCATTAAACTAGCCACTGGCCAGATAACCGTGTAGGAGGCCATCCCCCGGACGATGGGGTACTTTTTGGTGACTTCTCGAAATTTGACCAGTATCACCCTCATCTTGACACTTCCTGATCTGCACAAACACGCGTGGAAAAAGACGAAATCATTACAATTATATGCATGTACTTGCTCGATCGTTTGATAATTTGGAGCACGCGACTCGGCAACGCGAAAAGACAGTTATAAAGAGCGCAACGTGCGTGAATAGCAGACGAAAATTTAAAAAGCACGAATCAGCGCCATAGAACGCCTCTCAGCTGCACAAGCTCGAAAGTGTGTGCGTGAGTTATCCATGAGATATCGGGAGACACAGACACGTGCTTCGCACTCACACGCACACAAACAAAAAAAAGAGAGAGAGACACTGACAGCTGACAGTTTTTCCAATCGATTTTTCTTTTGTCACTCACCAGCAGCACAGCTCAGCGAAAGATTGGACGAGAAGCTCGCTCTCTCGGGTCCAGCCTGCAAATAAAGCGTAGCATGACGTAATTGGCACACACAGATGATCGTAAACGTCATTGACATTGAAGTGCGTTTGGGAGAAAAATATAGGAATCGATTTTGACATTTCATCGCAATTCGTTTGTTTTCTTCTTTTTAATTGTCGTAAGTTACACATTAAATTGATTGTCAGATTGCGGTACCTCGTTAGTTACGGCCGTGATGCTGGTTTTGGAGGAGCTGTCTCGTAGAGCAGTACAAGGGACGTTCTCGCATTTCTCGAGCGAATATACTGTATCACCAACCGCGCGCCCAACCGAGTTCGCTTAAAAAACTCGCTATATAGTGCTACTGCGCGAGCACTGCGAGCGCGCGACTATCTCTTTCTCGGAGCTGGCTCGTGCAATGACGAAACAGCATAGCTACATGTCTGCCTTTTTCATCCCCTCCCGCGCGACCAACACTGAAAATCCATTCTTATCTTGGCCTTGGTTGATCACCCAACGTCATGTCGATCTAGTCGGCTTGGCGTTGCGTGGATACTTCACTATATTTATATGTATATATATATATATCACGCACACCTGTATATTCCACTCGAGCGCGCGTTAGTCGGGGGGTATTAGGCAATTTTTGGCATTTTTTTCTTCACCCGATCTTCCGTTCGACGTATGTATATTTCCTTGCATGTGCATCGATATGCGCGGCGCAAACTCTTTCGATTTACTTGGGCGGATTGTCTTGGCCACGATTATTCAATTTTTTTTTTTATGTGCGCATCGTCGCGGATTCTCCCAGCAGATTTGAATTGCATGTGGCGCGCGCGACAGGTGCATGCCTCGTGCTCTATATATCGACGCTCGCGCGTGTTTTGCAATGAGTAAGCGCATTATTTTGGAGGTGTTTGTATGTTTGTTTGGTTTTTTTTTATCTCGCGTAGACGCGCGTTTGTGGGTGGAATTTTTTCTCGCAGCAAGTAAATTTGAACAAGTGAAACGGAGAAGTAGAACAAACTGGTTTGCTGTTTTATTTGACGATAACGCGCTTCAATGGTTTTTACTTTTATTTTTTAACGACTGAATTTGAAGCTGGATTTTTTTGTTGTTGTCGTTGAAAAAAGACACTTGAAATTTTCAAAATGGCAATGGTGAAGTTTATCAGTAGCTCATTTGTTAAAATATCGGGAGTTGAAAAAAACTACAGTTTAGGTGAAAACATTTGTGAATGAACAAATTAAATGTTTGAATTTTGTAACTACTTTCCAGTTTTGTCATAATTTTGTTCGATTTTTCAAGTTCGAGTTTAGCTTTTCCAATGTTCACGATTCATAAATTCGCGAAGTAGAATACAGTTGTAAAACATTTTTAAACTTCATTTTATATTTGAAAAATGTGAACTCGTGTGAAAAAAAAATTTCGGAAATATTGCTGTTGAACATGTGCCAAAATTTGGTCGACAACTTACAGAGTTGGTTCATTTTTTCGATATATATATATCATTGCCGCGCATGACTAATCCGTAATTTTATCAAATTATTTTAACGTTAATGAATGTTGTAATACAAAAAATAATATTGGTTGGTTACAAACAAAAAATCACGCGAGTTTCGCAAATTCATAGTTCTTTGAAAGGCGAAAATTGAGACAATGGCAAATGCACAGATTTGATTAGTATGACATTCCCTGAACTCTACGCTTTTGTATGATTGGATAATCGTCGTCAAATCTAAATATGCAATCGCGATAAAACATTTTCTACGTATCGATGTTGTTTGGAGATAACGCTGATTATATCGGTATTTGAATTTGCTGCATCAGCATGATAGTCAAGAGAAATAGATACAATTTTTTTAAATATAAATATTTATCTCGTAATTTTCAATTTTCAGTAAAAATTGAAAAACAATGGATTTTGTTTGTTCTATATTACATTGTTTATTCTGACATTTCTTATTTCAACAAAAATATATTACTTATATGAAATTTTGTGTAAATTCATTAATGCTTGCAAGAAAAATATTCACAAGTACTTACAACAATATCCATCAATTTCACTATATTTTGGATTTCATGCAGTGCCATTTGTTTTTCTAACAAATAGATTGCTTTGGATTATTTCATGAAAAATGAGCACTCTAAAATTTGATGTTTACAATGCTAAATAAAAGATTTGACGGTGTAAAACGAAATTTTACGAACTCATGTTTTTTTTTAATAATAAAACGACTGCTAACATTTACTATATTTACAAGTTTAAATTAAAACGTTAAATAGTAAATACTGCACCGCTGTAATAAAAACGCGAGCTTTTAGACATACCGCCACAATGTTGAATCGAAACGTTGAACTTGATCGTTGATTCAGATAGCAAAAAAAAAAAAGATTTCTTCAAAATGAAATCTTGAGAATTCATCTTCTTAAACATTATCAACTGTATCCACAATCATTAGTTAAAATTATATACACCAGCCTTGGTAACAAGACTTAAATAAATCACAAACTCAACTGACACAAGCCTGATGAATATGTCGATTGAATAAAAAAAAAAGTTATAAAATAGTGTGGGTTCATTTAGCCACAATGTCAAAGAGATCGCAAAGTCCTTCACTATCACTTAAATTAAACTGGTAATCTTTTTCTTCAGGTGGAGGACTCAACCTTACAAGTGGGCCGCAAACTGTAAAGTAAATAACATTTTTAATGAAACTCCCAATAAGTAACGATTATCAAACGTTTAAAATTAAAAAATTAACTTACTGCCTGAATAAATTTCATCAATGAAATCTAAATTTCGGAATGTATAACCTGGGTAAAGAAAATTATTGTAATCATAAGCTTCATTAAATTTTTCAGCAATCACTACTTTACCAACCTGACATATCAACATCTCTGAGAACTATCCTGGCTTCCAGCAAATCTTGATCTTCTTCTTCTTCATCTTCTGATACCATAGGTTCAACTTTTGGAGCATTTTTAGGTGGCCTGAAAAATACAAATATTTTAATAAATATTGTTTATGTTTTAAAAAAAATTATTATAAACGAAATATTTTAAAGTACAAAGTGTTTGATTTGTTCCAAATTAGCAAAACTTGTTTCATGTCAGCTAATCCCCGAACACAATCAATTTTTATCTTTGCTCTGTGCAGAATGAAAACATTATCTTTCTGTTTTCAAAGCGATTAGAGCATCATAGAAATAAAATAAAATCTAAAAGTATCTACCTTCCAACTCTTTTCTTTGGTTTTACTTCCTCCTTCTTATCTTCTTTTTTCTCGGCTTTCTTATCTTTCTTTTCAATCTCTTTCTGTTCTTCCTGTTCAATTTCTTCTTTGATTGTATTTGCTTCTGGTTGTAACCTTAATTTTACACAACTATTATCATACGATTCAGCCAGTTCTGGTTGAATAATATATACAGAAATTTCTCCAGTAGTGCTCTTCAAGTGCATGTCATAATTAACTTCACTATCATCATCTTCTGACATCTGTAAGAGAAAAGTTTTCATCATTAAGACTATACTTAAATTTAATAATATAATTATAATGCAAAATTTCAATAACCTTTTCTATTTTTGGCACATTTAACTGTGTATCGGGTGGAGCTTGAACTGCTAATATGAATTCATCTTTGAACATTTCCTTAACATCCTCATAAGTGACATAAGCATATCTCCTATTGTTAGAATCACATTCAACATTTTTCAAGCTCTGTTTGATCCATTGAATGTGTGTATCAAGCGATTGCTCATGTTCTTCCAGTTGCCTTATTTCATCTTTCAGATCTGTCAGTTTTTCTCCAACCTCTTGCGAGTTACATCCTGGCCCTGCTCCTCTGCAAATGAAAAGAATCTATGAATTCTCAATCAAGCTAAAATATACAAATCATGTAATATCTTAACTTACTTCCACTGTATACTGTTTTTACTCTTCTTCTCAATGAGCCCAATGCCTTCGAGGACATTTGTAATGTCGTATATTCTCCTCTTCTGTCGTACTTCTAATAAATCAGCTGCCTGCAATAACAAAGGAGAGTTTTATCAACAAGTACGCATTGTTGAAACAACAAACGAAGGTAGTTACAAAATTTGGAGCACACTAATAAAATGCAATTCTAAATGCAAGTTATTGACCCAATCAAGGTTATGTAAGTGTGTATCTGTTGTCAAAGTGTAACAAAGTCAAGGCCTCCTGCAGTTGAAAACCCAAACAATCGGCCCGTTAAACATAACCAAAAAGCCCAGTAGAGCCAACAAGGTCAGGCCCAGCTCCAAGGGTATTCTGGTCAGGACGCCAATTAACGGACTGTTTGAGGCTATTTTTTCAAAATTCCCGCAAACAATGGCGTGGGATAAACAGCAACTTAACCTAGCGGTGCATCCAAACGAGTGCCGCGAAGGGCCGGCTGGCTTACCACTTTCAAATCGAGAACGCCGTCCTTGGCCTTCTGCAGGAGGCTGACGAAGCGCGTAGTCAGGAGCCCGAGGGACTTCTCGTACCTGCTCTGCTGGTTATCCGCCATCCTTGGCCCTAGCACCTCTTCGTCGATGATTTTTCACCCCGAAAACGGCCAACTCTATCCACTATCTCTCGAGTCGAGTGGCCAAGACCCAGCCGCCTCCTTCGAAATTGCCGCACACCGCTCACTAACGCCAGCGTCGCCAGCCCGCGAAAATTACGTGGCGCCGCTCTGGCGAGCGTTTCTCTATTAGCCCCTGACCAAACAAATTACTCTGCTCCGAATGATTGTTTACGTTCCTTGTTTGCCTCTCGACACTTGCTTTGGAGTTTTGGAGCACTGCGTCATTTTTTTGCAGACACAGTTCACGGAAATTGGAGCAGATAGATATTTACACAATGATTGTCTACGATAACAAGAGAATTTTCCTTTGAATCTTTTACCGTTCGTGACTGTCACGTCATACCATTTTTACTATTATTCTTTCAAATTTGTTAATATTATTTTATGAAATATTTACAGTTAGTTATTCAATGTTCTGCTTTCATAAATATTATTTTATTTCAAAATTATTCTTTATAGTTGATTATTTAAGATTGGACGAGAGACTCCAAAATACACGCAAGATGACCTACCAAAAAACACCAATCAATAACGACGGCGAATTTTGAAAAAGTACGATACGTTTGAGATCTCGTCCCACACTCTGCGCGTTGCTCTGCGTCGGGTCGGAAATGAACCACTACTTTTTATAAATTATTACACAAAGTTTTTATTTACAAATGTCATTAGACGTTTACCTCAC
The DNA here is from genome assembly GCA_035047105.1 of Galeopsomyia nigrocyanea. NCBI lineage: Eukaryota > Metazoa > Arthropoda > Insecta > Hymenoptera > Eulophidae > Galeopsomyia > Galeopsomyia nigrocyanea. The sequence goes on along the minus strand of JAWWMK010000008.1, from coordinate 10,449,648 downwards.
AATAACTGTTGTACACGAAAATGTAATACAAATAAAAGTTTTCCAAAATACATGATCACTAAATCATGCCATGCACTTATCATTAAAAATTGTCAAGGAAAATTGAATTCATTTGTTGATGTTGAAGGTTCAGGGCTTGGAGTTGAACTAGCCGAACTCAGAGTTTCTTCTTTTACTTTAAGTTCAGACTGATCTTTTTCTTTATTTTTATCTTTGTCCTTATCCTTATCTTTGTCCTTATCTTTATCTTTATCCTTTTCCTTGTCCTTACTCTTTTCTTTATCTTTTTTCTCTTTGTCCTTTCCATGTTTGTGGTCATGTTTATGCTTGTGCTTGTGTTTGTGCTTTTTCTTTTCTTTCTTTTTCTTTTTGGGCTAAAAAGGCATCGCGATGTTAAATTCGATTTGTATAAAGAATTTTCATATATTTGAAATGGTCAATTACTTTATTAGCTGCATCTCCTTTGACTTTGCCTTCATCAGATTCCTTTTTGAACATTCCTGGTTCAAAGCCGACAGGACCATTGGTTCCCATTATCCCAGGAAGAGAGGCAGAGTTATCACTATAATAGTCGGACTTGGTTTTGCCTTCCGTGTTATTACTTGTACTCTGGTCATCCTATATAACAATCAATATATGCATATTCGAGATTGGTTTTGAAGGATTTAAATTAGTGACAAAAAATTACATGTATTTTTTGACGTTTAGCTTCAGGGCCATGTTCAGGAACGGTTGCTGGATTTGAAACTTCTCGTACTGGGGAAGCTTTCCTTTTATTTGTAGCAACGTTGTTGACTTCCACCTCGTTGGTCGATTCAGGTTTCAAGTGAGGTATAGGCGGTAGATGCTAGAAAATTAATTTCATGTTGTCAAAAGTAAAGATCATCATTTCTGATTACTTTTGATTTTGAATGAGCAATGTACTTACGCTCACATCTCTTTCCGGGCTAACAGCGGGTGCAACTCGTTTCGGTTTTGTCAACATAGCGATTTCTGGTATCGGAAGACACAGAGGCATTTTCGAGCCATACAAAGTATAATATAAATCCACTAAATCACAGCGCAATTTCGGATCGTGAGACAGCATTCCACTGAAAAATTACGCAAATTAATTTTACAATTCGACTTCTCGAGATCGTGGGATTCATGTTTAACAAACGTACTTGATCAAATTCCAAATTCGGTGAACCAATTCTGGTCGATCTAATGAATGCCTATGAGCCCGCTCGAACGGAGGGGTTTCGACCATGAGTCGTACCAATTTGTGGCGTATACACGGATGAGGATCATTTTCAGCCATATCCAACAAGAATTCCAAATCGTCCCATTTGCCATCCACTTTCGTAAATTCGACGAGAGCCGTCAGAGCAGCTATCCTTACATCTACAAATATTATAAAAAAATTATAGAAACGTTCAAGATAGTAAATGGAGATGGAAAGAACAAACAATAAAGTAAACATTACCAATGAATTGGCCGTATGCGGCATATTCTCTGAATAAATGCGGATTACTGGGTAAATGTCCAAACTTTTGTAAAATTCTAATAACTTTTAAACAACCGACTGAAACTGTGTATTTATAACATGGAAGCAGCTTTTCTAAATTCAAGTGCCTCGTAACTTCTTCTAAAATTAATTTAGTCTCAGGCAACAGTGATTCGGCAGTGATAGCAGTCCTGAAAAGGTTTCAATTCGTACATTTTTTTTCAACTCTTAAAATGTACTTCAAAGACGTGAAAATCATCTTACCCATGCTGAACGTTAATGACTGGCGTTATGGTAGCACCGAGTGCTTCAATTAGAGATGCTCTGTAATAATTGTCAGAATACCTATTTTTACTATTATCATTGTATTTGAACAAGTCCATGAGAAACGATAGCACTTCTGGAGGACAAATTCCATGATTGTTTCGCAAGCCTGCCATGGCTACTGGAATAGTCTGAAAAACGACGTAAAAACTGACGCTCTACTTTGAAAAAATGGAATGTTTCATTTTAAACTTACCTTCTGAAGAAAATAATGTTGAAAATTTGTAAAGTTATTCTGCTTTATAATTCTTCTACAAGAAGCAGAGCCAAATAATTTCCTAAATATTGCTAGCATAGCGGGTGGCCCAGCCCACGTTGCTACCATTGCATTTGCAACCTGAGAAAATCGAAATAGTGATGTAAAAACTGTGAACATGTTAAATGAGATCTAAAATTTTGTTCATTTCACCTTTGTTAAACAATGCGCTGCTTGCATTCTCACTTTGTAATAGCAATGTTCATTTTCAATCGTGTCAGTAAGCGCTAATCTCGTTGCCGGCGTTGCATGATTCTGTAATGCTTCGATAGCTTCTATCTGAGCTGTAACGTCTCTTTCGTGCCGCAATTGATATTGCCATTGATAATCTGGCTGTTCAATTTGTACAGCTCTCATGAGTGTCATTTCAGGATCCAAACGAATCCACAATACAGGAGAATCGCTACAATTAATATTGAAAATTATAATTCTCCGAAGTATGTAATACACTTAAAAATTAATGCCCGTGTATTAAACAAACACTTACTCCATTGCTGAAAGATCCATGTCTACTTCTTCACCAGTGCATAACGGAATTTTCTTCTTTTTGTTTCTTCTACTTTTACTGTGACACGTTATATCTGCTTTAGCAATTGTACCTTCAATCTGCAAAGTATGTTTGAATGTGCCATCAAGTTCTTGAATATTAACCAACAGAGGCCCAACATACTTTCTTATTCCCTTTTGGTGAGTTATGTCTTGACGAATTTCCAATTCGACTGTATTTCTATTTTGAAAAAAAAGCATGTCCTATTAGCGAGTATAAAAAGGATTGGCAGAATTCTTGTTACTACAAACCTTTTTCTGTTAAATACGAAACTCAAATTAAATTTAGCATGACCTCCAGTTCTCACCCATTGGTCAATAAATACTGCCATATCTTTACCAGTTACAGTAAAGATAGCTTTTGTAAAAACATTCGTACTAATCAACATGTGAGACCACAATCCAGATTCGATCCTTTGCTGTGCAGCATTTACAGCTAACGATAGTTGTTTATTAAATACCTTGAAACAAATTTAATTTATAAAATTTAAAGCAATGTATCAGAATCAAATAAAAAATCGCAATAATAAAATACCTGTAACAAGAGTTCTTGACCAATTCTGTGCTCTAACATTCTAATTACTAAATGAGCCTTTTTCCTAAGAACTTCAATATACTTTGGCGACATGGTGTGCAGATTCCTTGTAGGAAAATAAAACCCAGGATCAGGATCTCTTGGTGTAGGAGCTGGTGCATTTGCTACAATTGGCAGTGGAGCAGGAGGTTGCGACGGATCGATTATTATACCACCAAATCGCTCTTCATATTTCACCACTTCTTTCAATTCCTAAAAAACAAAATTCAAGTAAGTCATGTGGTTATGTAATAATTAGTATGCATTCGATAAAAAATAAATACCGATTGAATCCATTGACGATATTCATTGTTTCCAAAACATTTTTTCGCATATAATCCAGTGAGGTATGTAGAAATTCCTTTTGGCAGCCATGTGTCAGACCAATTTTGCATAGAAATAAAGCAGCCAAAAAATTGTTCTGCTATAGCTTGAGCCATTGCCTTTTTTGTGATATATACTTGGTCAATAATAGCAGAAGAATGCAACAGATTGGTACTGCAAAAAATTTTTATGTTAGTAAATACCGAAAATCAAATTTTGCGAAATTTATCAACTTACTTTAGTATACTCATTGTTGCATATGCATTTATGTCTTCATCAATTTCATCAACAAATACTTGTTTGTAACAAGAATAAGGATATCTGTTTGATAAAGTTTCTTCAAAGAATTCAAACGCTTCATGCATGTACTTGGCTGAATTTTTCAATATTGGCAATAGTTGAGGCAGACAAAAATGAGTTACCTCATGCATGTATGGGTCAACAAAAATTTCAAACGGACTGAAATACAAAAAGTACAGTGTTTACATTTAGTTTTTCATTGTTTATAAAACAAATATTGGTAGTGTATATTACCCAACAGCAAGAGCTATATTTGGAGCACAAGCTGGAACATTCAGTACATAATGGAAAGTTTTCTTCCGCATGTCTGGAGTATATACAACTTCCACCAAGTCACCACAAGATACTGCAGTCATAGCATCATCAACTGTAAATTCTAGTTTCCATGTGCATGGCTCCGCAAAACTATCAACACATGGAAACCATAATCTTGATGAATTTTCATAACTGTAAGTGTACATGTGAGCTCCTTTCTAAATAATACAATCATGAAAATCAAAATGAATAAATGCTTATCAAATAATTAGAAGCTTGAGAAATAAAATAATTTTACCTCAGCCAAGGTGCCTGGACAATTGGGTACAACAAAGTGAACTCCTCCTTGAGGCTGTTCTAGTGAAAATTCAATACCTATTCTAAGAGGTTTGCCTTCTTCCACCAAATGAGCTGCATCTGGAGTTATTTGTATAACTAATTCTCCAGCATTGTTGTCTGGATCAACTTTCTGAGCTGCAGCCAAGTGGAGATTGGAAAAAAATTCCAAAGATCGCCTAAAATGAAATTGAAAATGTATATTCAAACAACACTTTGGTATTCATTAAAAATGTAATTACTCACTGCTTTTCATCTCCTTGAGCAATATCCAGAAAAGGATCAAAATATTGAAATTGTGCCTCGTAAGAGTCATTTAGGCACACTTTATAAATTCTACACTGCTTGGCATTCAAATGTATTAATCGCAAAGTATCTCTTAATGGAATAATTGTCAATTCCACCATTCCCTTTAAATAGATGTAAAAAAATACAGGATTAATAATAGATGACACAGGTAGTCATACTACTAAAAAATAACTCAACTTACAATGATACTTTTCCGTTGAAAGCTTATGCCTGTAAGGCTAACAATTTGATGGGCTGTAAAGAAAAAAAAATAAGAACGTAAGTATAATTGATGATGTCTCAAGTTTAAAATAATAAATTTGAATAATCGCTAATTGATATTTTATAGGTCACTGTATCTGCAACAAAGCACTGTAAACATAAACATAACCCCTGACTTCATTGCAAATGATGAAAACACAGGTATTCTGAGTGGAACAAATTAGAAAAAATACTTATAATTTAAATGGCCGAGCATTATCGGCCGTCCGTTCTTTTTTCATGGTTTCATGAGTGAAAAAAACTTATAAACAATCAAATCATTTAGCAAACGTAAATGCAGCGTAGCACTTCGTCTTCGTGGCCAACTCGACCGAAGTCTCGAATGCTACTGATTATTTTGATTTTTGACAAGCGATAAGTAACCTATAAAGGTTCGTATTCTACCCGTTCACAAATCTATTTCTATCTGAAAAGAAAATAGGACTAGGACTAGTTTGAATATATAATGCAAAAAAGTTTAATAATTCACGTAAGATATTTTTCACGTAATATCTTTAAATATGAGTTTATTTCATATTTTTTTAAATAATCAATTCGCGTTAGTTGTTTTGTTAAAAAATCATTTAATGATTACAAATCTTGCTGATAATTTGTACATACATAATTGTATCAAATCCACTCAAAAATGTTGAAAAACACTTAAAAACTAGGAACAGAAATCCTAAATTTACACGATTTTTTTTTACAGTTTTAAAAAATAAATACAAGTTTTATGTTCAAATCAATAAGTTGAAGAGCTGTATAAGAACATTTTCATATTACAATTTTTTACTTTTTATGTATCATTCTCATGATAGTCTTTGTCATTAATTAGTAGTAGAGAAGAGCAACTCAAACATGTGGAATCTTCTTTGTCTATGGTTAGTGAACATTCTCGATGTCTTTGAATATCATCAACAAGCGTAATAATAGCATTACTTTCATCTTTGAAGTTTTTATTCGAAACACCTGAAAAATACGTTTTCTTATTATATTTCAAATTTACAAAATACAAATCTGTACAAAAATATTGAATTAAGCATTGGTTACCTGTGCATAGAGGAATTTTATCTAATTTTTCAATAATATCTTCTATATCTATTAATGAATTCACCTTCAGACTTTTTATATTTTTAAATAAACTATTGATTTCAATTTCTTTATTCAAAATGCCACAACGTAATGTCATTTCATTGTTCAAAAATACTTTTTTTTCAATATAAGGCATACCACTACTGGAAATATTCATGCAAGAGTACACAATAGTAGTTGTAAGTCCCTTGCAAACCATAGAAGCTAACCAGTTGGTAGGTAATGAAAGTTCATTGTATATTTCCAAAAAATCTTCAAAAAGCATTGAATAACTGTCATCATCTGCTATCTCTTGTATTAAACTGTTATCTTCTTTTGAAAATTTCTCATTCAACTCATTGATTTCAAGATTTTCATTGAGTTGATCAACATTCCAGTAATTCACGGAATTTATTATTTGTTGATATTTGTTACATAAAGGTAATAAAGGCTTATTAAATACTTTCTCGCTATTCTTCAAATAAGATTTCCTTGGGAAATATGTTAAAATATTTTGGCCATTTCCAATATGGATTTGAATAGACTCATCATTTTCCTTTGTAAAAATACTGTTCGAATTCGTACAATTAATATACATGATATCTTTATCCTCATTGATAGCGTTGTTGCTTAATTCATTCTGACAATCATTATTCTCATTTATTTTTCTTTTCTTTGATGGTTCCACTGGAACAACATTCTGGAACTCTATCGATTCCTGAGAGTCTTCAGGTATGTATTCATAAATTTCATCTTCTAAATTACAATTCGAACTATCATTGAAAACTTCTTCTGTATTGGAAAGATCTATATTTTTACAATATTTTTTACCATCCAAAATAATTTCATCATTTTTGAATTCTTCAGACGTATGCTCTTCAACAGTTTCCTTTAAATTTATAGGAATAGGAATTGCTCCTCTTCTGAGTCTACATTTTTTATATTTGATCTGTAATTGTTTATAGATATTTTTGATTGTCACTCTTAACCAAAAAAAAATATTGGAGATGTTATTTGGAAACTTACTGTGATTACTTGAGGTGGTACTCCACTAACCCAGTGGGTTATAATATCTTCTTTTTTGAAATGTTTACTGCAAACAAATGTTTCATTGTTAACAAAATAATCTTTGATATTGATGGCTTTTTGCCATAAACGTCGAGTTTCTGGATCTTTGGGCGCTGAAAAAAAACTATACGCATTTTTGTAATTTTTACTTTTACATATTGCACATTTCCTTGTCATTTTCCAATCACAAATGAACTCAAACGAACTCAAGTCTGCTCAAGTCACGAAAACAATTAAACTTGTGTGTATTTATTTATTATTTATTCACGCCCACGCTCAGACCCATAAACCATAGACTGTGGACCATGGACCAGGAATAATCAAACCTTATTCAAAATGACGACAGAGTACGTTTTGGTACGTCACATTTATTTTAAACTTAGTTAAGAAAAAATATAAATAAAACCATATTGAAATGAAAAACAACTCTAATTTCGTTATACATCGATTTAATTTTAATTTAGATTGACGTAGGTAATTCAAAAAATTGCTTGGTGTCGTAAATAATGAATTAATCAATAATTTCGAATAAATTACTTTGATTTTGTTGGAACTCAATTATAATTTTGTGTTCTATAGACAAAGTATTTTTTTTTATTTGATCAAGAATTTTGCTGCCGTTTATTATTATCGTATAAAAGCGTCAAATTACGCGGGATCGTTCACATTGTAATATACATCATTCCGTTCCGGTGTGTGTGTGTGTTGTGTGGGGAGGCTCAGAAAAAATGAGAGATTATTTGTATACAATCTTCCATATAACGTATTTTTAGTTAAAAACAAATCGTATTTCTAATAATTCAGTGTTTACCATATCTTTTAAAGAGTTCCTATACAAATATTTTAAAGTTTCCACGGTAAAATGTTCCAATAGACAAGTGAGAATCGTTAAATTAAGACGGTTGTTTTTTTTTGTATATGAAAAAAAAATGGAAGAACATAGCAAAGCAATGTATGCATACATGGTTATTTATCCCGTTATTAAAAATAATGTGATCGTTACTCAACAGTGGTTTTCAATAAGTTCATTTTGATCTTTCAGGACAATGTTGAGTAATGAAAATCAATCAGCAGAGGTTAATCTGCCTGATGTAGTAGCTGGTTTCAAAATGTTAGCTGTTGACATGCCAGAAGAAGAGGTTTCCCCAGTGACAGGCCAGAGAAGATCTCTGAGGAAACGAAAACCAAGGAATCTACAAATGATTGATCTTAATCTCAACAGAAGGTAAAACATTTTTACTTACAAGATTAATTATTGCAAGTATTTTTATTTCTGCGTTTAAGCAATTGAAATATCCTTGAAGTTTTTATATATTTCATTGAAAATTATTTATATATTACTTTCTATTACAGATGCAGTCTGAAGCCTAGAAAGAGGACATTTACAGAAATGGAAAGTGAAGATCAAATAAAAGAGTATTATTTAGATAAAACTGTTAAAAAGTACAATAATTCGTTAGAAACTATTTTTGAAGAAAAGGACGAGTCAAATCAAACAACTTGTATGAGTGTTAAGCGATTCAAAAGAATGATTCAGTTTACGACAGAACCAACAGACTCAAAACTTAAGAAGAGAAGAGATAAAGTAAGAAAAGTTTTTGGTTCTAAGATTAATCATAAGAGAAAGCGAAAAGTGTCTATGCAAGCTTTGTTAGATAAACTTCATAGTTCACACAGTGATGTATCAATCACAAATTCTAATGATGTTGAGTAAAAGGCTGAAGTTTTAGTTTTAAGTTTTTTATTAATCAATATAAAAAAATAAGCACAAACTTGTCTTTCCACAAAAAATATTTCATTTGTTAAGATATTCCATATAGGAACTAAAAAATACTGATTATTAACAAAACTTTTCATTATTCTTTTAACATTTGTCTTATGCATTGTTTTGTTGCAATTAAATTTTTATTTGAGCATTGTCACCCAAATTCATATTTATTTATAACTGGTGTTCTAAGTACATTTCTTGGAAACTTAATTTTTTACTTTACTTACAAAGACCATTCACAATAAAGAATATTTATAGAGTAATAAGACTTTCTGTAAATATATGTATGTAAATTTAAGAAGTATGCCTAATACAGTTTCAATCAACAATAAATAGATGCAATTTGTAAAACATTGTTTCTATTTTTTAAAGACGATCTATCTTTATTATAGGTAGTTGATTAATAAAGTGTAAGTGTAGAGAAAATATATATTTGGAGTTCATTATTTCAATTTTGTTTGATTTAATTGGAGAAATATAAATAACATAAAGTGATTGAGATTTTCAATTCATATTTTTTTGACAATTAAATCATACAAAAAATAACATTTTCCCTATTACAAATTGAATAACTTGTAAAAAACTTGGTACAGGAAAAGTGTGAATTACGTATTCCACGGCAAAGTTAACATTGTAATAATTGACATTTCTGTCATAAAGTTCATGTAAAAACAATAACTATTTTTATAAAAAACAATCTCTGAACAAAAGATTTTATAAAATTTCTATTGAAAAATACGAGAATATATTTAGTGGCTAATGGACGGACTTATAGTTAATTATCAGTTGCTATGATATTGCAAGTGCTAGAATCTGCGGTACACCCTTCGTAAGCACGTATGATCCCTTTATTTTCTTCATATTCTTTACTATTTAAATCAACACAGGCACAACGGTATTCTTTTGAGTCAGGATTATCATACAACATTCTTGGAACACCTATCCAATTTCTTGTGATTCCGCCACTGATTGAGTAAATTGAAATTGAAAATTAATGGTAATTTTTTTTATCAAAAGGATTTTTGCAAAATTACCTGTTCTTTGTACACCAAACAACTGTCCCACTGTCAGCATTCCATTCAATATTGCATGGTGGAAATTTCAATTTTATTTGTTCTTCGTTTGCATCTATTTTTTTGGCAATTTGTACTCTTTCTTCCAATACAGCTCTTTCATCTGTAGGACTACCATCTTCATTATAATACCTTCCTATTAATTTTCCTGGGAAGTGAAACACAATGAAATTAAATCAGAATATTCAGAGTAAAGTGTCTCATAGTTTAATAAGTTTTTTATCAGGATAGAAAATTTCTTCCAACATAACACTTTCTTTACCTTTGTACATGTATGTTTTTCTATAAAATTCAACCCAGTTCATCAAAGATTGAATTTGTTTGTTTGTAAGACTAGAAACATCATCAATGAGTCCATTTTCCGTAAAATCACCTGTAATAAATGCTGCCGAGGCATCACGTCCTAAAAATAAAACAGTTTTCATCTAATTATTGTGCACAATAATATCAAAACATTTTCAAGATAAAATTATGCATACCTGTGAATGCATGGTAAGTTTCTCCAGGACCATAATGTTTAGTTCCTTTTGTTACATCAAAAACTTGACCTAATATTGATAAGTACAAGCCATCATTTACATTGGAGAACTTTTTAAGAGCACTATTGGTGAACAAAATTCCTCCTTCATCATCTGTAACTATTTGTTCAGAGCCTGGTTTGAGAAATATTCCAAGTTTGTCATTATAAAAACTTTCTGCATATTTCAACACTCGAATATAATGGTTACTCGAATACAACATGTACAATGCTGATAAAAAAAATAAAAACCACACATATTTAGGCACCATTCTTAATTAAAAATTCAAACTTAATACATCATTGATAAGTAAAACAAAAATAAAAAATATGTAAAAACTAAACTTCAATTCGAGTGTATCCTGCTTTGATACACACGCACGCACGCACGAATTTTTTAATCCGCGCGCCATCTAGCGATGTTGTACTTAAATAAATGTTGAATAGAGGTGTCGATTTGACATCTGTAAATCAAACACACATTTTATTGTGTGTACACTGTAAGTGCGCGAGTGTATGTATGTGCTTATATATATATGGCTAAAAAAAAAAATAATCCCTTGCTAATAACAAGGATGTTTTAGTTAGTATGCGTGTACAATTTTCTTCTGTATCCATGTGTGTATGTAAATACGTGCAATAAGACACTGGAGTTTGATACTATAAATCCATACATTGCCATTCATTAGTCATATTCAGAAGAGTTGCGATCGATTGAACTTTTAACAGATGTGGATCAAAAGATCCTCAATTATGGATTTTATTATCATAAGATAGGAGTAACTTCATTTTTCCGCAATTTATTTGCTTAACCTTAACAGCTGGATCAATCTTCAAGAATATAAGAGGCTGTGAAACTTTGCAAAACTGTGCTTCCTAAATGCTGCAAATTTAATTTACAGGCAAGACAAAGATTATAATATTTTTCCTCTTTATAAGATTAGGACATATAAATCTAAATCATAATTAAAAGCTGTGTAATTCAGAGTTTAATTTTAAATTTTTATAATAAAAAAAAAGGATTATAGAGCATATAAAAATTAACTAAAAAATTATTTTTACAAAGCTTTATCCTAATTGTAATGTAGGTATATATATAAAAGTTTCTCTGGCATGATTCATAAAGATTATATTCAATCTAAGAACTCCAGATGATTATCTTGTTAGGGAAAACACCTTATTGAAATAATAATTTATTTGAAGGATTCAAAATGCCAAGTTCTAATCTTTATGCCATCAACAATGAGGGACGAGTATTTTCACTAGCTACTAATGGGTCCATGTGGAGAGAATTCACTTACCTAGGTCTCGAATTTAAGCAATTGTCAGCAGTTCCTCATTTCATGTGGGCTATTGGTGGTGATAGACAAGTTTATGTTCATGTACATGGTTTGGATGTTCCCATTAGAATTAAAGAAGAAACTTATGAGAATGAGGTAAGTCAAAGATTTTGTTAGATAGTAGGAATAAAATTGAACTGTAGCTGATAGTAGTAAGTATTTTTAATTCAATTGCAGCGATGGCTACCTTTAGATGGATTCAGTGGCAGACTTTTGCCAACAGATAGGTATCATTTTTCTAATCAAGATGGCACAGTCAATCGCAGTCGGGATAAGGTCAAGTTACCTTCCATGGCATGGCAGTGGGAAGGTGACTGGTATATTGAGACAACTTTAGATGGACAGCCATTAGATCATGATGTAAGCAGACTTGATTGTATTCCTTGCAATTTCTTTATTGAAAATGATACATTTACAATTATATCATCGAATTTAAACAGGGATGGACCTATGCTGTTGATTTTCCTACAACTTATACTGCAACAAAACAATGGAAATCCTGTGTTAGGAGACGTAAGTGGGTTCGTTACAGAAGATATAGTGCAATGAATTCTTGGTGTGCAATTGCACCACTTCACAAAGATGCTACAAAGGTACATTTTCAAAATTTAGATATAAAATGATCTTGGTTTTTTGGTCAACCACACAATTTAAAATATGTAATTTCAGGAGCCTTTTATAGATGTTTCAATTGGAGGAAGTCAAATGCCTGGTGGTCATTCAGGAAATCTTGTTGTTTGGGCAGTGACTGCACATGGAAGGGTTCGTGATCAGTTGAAAATTTTTTTTTCAATCATGTGGAAAATAAATTTTGCAAATGATTATAATCATTCTGAATACCATTAGGTCATGTTTAGAGTTGGTGTGAGTACAACTTCTCCAGAAGGATTACGTTGGAGCGCTATCAAAATGCCAACTGGAGATGAAGCACTACATGTTAGTGTAGGTGTGACTGGTCTTGTGTGGGTAGTATTATTGAATGGAAAGGCATTAGCACGCACAGGAATTACTAGGGAAAATCCAATGGGTACGTTCTTATCATTTATAATTTTTACGTGGATGTGCTTTACAAAATAATTGAACTTGAACAAATTTATTGTTCGTGAAACAATGTAGGCGATGAATGGGTAGAAGTTGAAGCACCGAAATCGGATTTAAGACTGACTCAAGTTAGTATTGGCATGGATGCAGTTTGGGCTGTAACTCACGAGGGAACCGTTTGGTTTCGTAAAGGAATAAAGGGTGAAATGGGTGGAATAGCGGAGCAATTGGCTGTGGGTACTGGTTGGGTTGAAATGTCTACTAAAATGATTCTAGTATCCGTGGCGCCAAATGATCAGGTATCAAATCAAACAAATTCGCTTTTTGCGATATTGTAATAATCGACTTTTCAAATGCGATCTTTTCTTCAAGGTTTGGGCGATCGGTCAAGAAGATAGATTTTTGTATTATCGCACCGGCATAACTCGGTCCGAATTGACGGGTAAAAAATGGAAACTGTTGAACGCACCTTTCCAGTTGAGTAGAGCTAGCAGTAATGCGAGTTTATCGTCAAGCAATAGGCACAGTATCTGCGGTACGCCACACAGCCGTAATCAGCCATATGGTTCTCTGGTGAGTAAAGGGAATGTTTGTTTGAAAATATTTCGTGACTGACGAGATAAAATGAAAACTTGTACTTCATGTTCATAGCAAAATCAACGACCTTTGAGTACCAGCGAAAATTTGATCAAGGAGTGGGAGGAGCAGTCGAGATCAGCACCGGCACCGACTTCGCTCAAACTCATGAAAAACCACACTGAACTACTTGAAAACAATATTCAAAAATGTGCTAAACCAGAAACGGGTAGTGGAAGTACAAGGTAAAAGAGCGTTATAAAGTTGTATTTTATCAATTGAATACGTCTTTTTTTAATTTGAATTTACAGCTCGGTCGGGTCTGTAGAAATAAACGATACGAATGAAGTAAATCCCGCAAACATCGCCATTTCCAACGAAACATTACACAAGAGCGGAGAGTCAATAGTGGTTTCTGGTAAGGGAATGGGCAGCACAGTAAAAGTCAATCCTGGATCTTGGAGTCCAGTTCATTCGGTTGGATCAGTGGTTGGTGCCGAAGTCAATCCAGAGACTGATGGAAGTATTTTTGATCCCGATTTGACTGGCGACTCTGGTGTGTTTGGAGAAGACGAAAGTGCTGCGATTATATACTGGACCCAATGTGAAATGCAATGGAGCAAAGTAGAGGCTGGTGCTTGCTTAATAGATCTCAATAATCCACCGAAATGGTATTCATACGTTTTTTTTTAAATTTTTTATAATCTTGATAACATGTTTACAACGTCCTTGTTTAATCACGACTAGGATTGTCGAGAGCAACGGCACAGCACAAGGCGAAGTAGCTGAACCTTGGAGGATACTAATTTTAGATGAATTGAGAAAAAGATTGAAGGATCTTGACTTCGATATTTCTTTGTGTGAAAGGGCTGTAGAAAAGTAAGACATGATCTATGCTTTATATGTACTATATAGAATACTTGAAGAAGGTCAATTAAAAACGTTACTCTATTTTTATTTTGCAGATCGTCGTGGGTGAAAAATGGAGAGGCTAAATGTAAACTAAAAGGATCGTTAACTTACGAAGACTGTGTTGTTGAATTAGAATGGATTAGCAGTGATAGTGGCACATTAGACTCTGGTACCTTGACAATATTAAATCCTGATGGAGTGACAACATTAGTAAGTAACTTTTCAATTTGTTCATTTCAAGTATTCCCGTCGATGAATTCAAATAAAATGACGCGTAAAATGATTGCAGGTACAATTTCCCATATCAGAAATAGTGTGCGTCGTTTGTTGTAGTGAGCCAGGCTTCCCTCGTTTGGCTATTCATACGCCACGTTTGACAACTAATAAAATACCAAGACTGCAATTTAGCAGTGATGCTGAATTGGAAGATTGGATGGGAAATCTTACGTCAGGTATATTCAATTTTTTTCATTTTTTCTTGTATCATTTGTTACATGGTTCTAAAATGTATGTTGACTTCCAGTATCTTGCAAAATAAACAATGCTTTTGGCCAACCAAGTAAAAAAGCCATTTGGACTACCACTGCCTTAGGAGATGTATATGTTTATGATCCCGTTATTACTGAGGTAATACAGTTATCAACTATTTTAATTGTTCATATATAAACTTTTGCAACTGAAAATGAACCTTGTAATATTTTTCATGTGGCAGGAAAATCAATTCGACGAAGGATTTTATAGTCAAGAATTAGACACGGCTGGGAAGAATTTACCGTTTGAAAGTATTTTACAAAATAGTTTTGGACCTGGCAGTTCTTTACAAGTGTCAGTGTGTATTCACGATGATGCAGACAGGTAAGTCAAGGATTTTTTTTTTCTAAATGAAACGTTTTACGAAATAACAAACAAATGATTCTTTTTTCAGGATATCATTCAATCTCGTTTGTCACACATCGACGTTAAATAAATATCGACAAACTGTAGATAGCCACGACGTAGCTTTTCACTTCAATCCACGACTGAACGAGAGCATAATCGTGAGAAATGCGTATCAAAATAATCAGTGGGGCGACGAAGAAAGAGGCGGAGGTAGTCCTCTGAGAGCTGGATCTGATTTTTCGATGATAATCAATTGCGAGGAGCGAGGATACCGAGTTTTCATAAATAATACCGAATTCACATTCTTCAGTCACAGGATACCTCCGCAAAATATCACGCACTTACGTATCAAAGGCAAGATGACGCTGTGCAGCGTAGTTTACAAATCGAAATTTGTAAGTTCACAATTTGTTAATGAAAATTTGAAAAAGCAATTTTCTTAACGCTCATTTCTCACAGGTGATTATCGAACCGATATCCATGTTTTGGAGACAAATAGGCGGTCATTTGAAAAAAGTTGAAAGTTGCAATTCAGGTGTAACTTGGGGTATCGGCTATGATAATACTGCTTGGGTTTATACTGGAGGATGGGGTGGTACTTCTCTGAAAGGTAACATGAATTTTCAATGAAATAGTGACCATCAATTTTTGCAATTTGGCACATTTCGTAAATTTACAGGATTAGACTTTAGCAACGCGGATATCAACACGATGGTAGACACGCATAATTATTTCGTTTACGAAAACCAGAGATGGAATCCAATAACTGGTTATACGTCTCACGGCCTACCTACGGATAGATATATGTGGAGCGACGCGACCGGTCGTCACAGACGCACACGAGAAAATACAAAACTGTTGTCTTGCCATTGGCAATGGGTGAGTTGAATTGTAATAATAATAGGAGAATAAATGATCCTGAATAATTGTAAAACTTCTTTTTTCAATATAAGGTATCCGAGTGGATACTCGATTTCCATACACCCGGTGGAGTGGATCGAGAGGGTTGGCAGTACGCTACGGATTTCCCGTCTCAGTATCACGGCAAGAAACATTTTACGGATTACGTGAGGAGGCGCAGGTGGTTCAGAAAGTGCCAACTCACAACGAGCGGTCCCTGGAAAGAGCTGGGCAACACGAAACTACTCGACATGTCGTTATGCGTCAGTCTAACTTTATTTCATGTTACTAATATTCTATCAAAGCTTTTTTTCTCATTATAAATGAATCATTTCGATAGACCTCTGATGATCTAGAATCCGAAAGTCCTATACACGTGTGGGCCATAGCTACTAACGGTGAAGTATTGTTCAGACGAGGCGTTTCGGAATATTGTTCAACGGTGAGCTTTTATTTTGAACTTGCGTGACTGTAATCGAAAGTGAATCACTGATATCATCAATTATATTTACCAGGGAGTTTCGTGGGAGCATATCCCTTGCGACCAGCCATTAGTAAGTATATCAGTTGGACCTTCGGGACAAGTATGGGCTGTTGGAAAAAACGGATCATCTTATTGGAGATTCGGTGTATCTTTCAGTAAACCTTCAGGTATAGTTTTGTCGAATGATTGTTCAATCAACAGAGTAATCTGAACATGTTTTTGAAACTCGCAGGAGAGTCTTGGCAAAGCGTCGAGCCACCATCAGGAGCTCATTTGAAACAAATAGCCGTAGGTGTAAACGTAGTGTGGGCTCTGGATAATTCCGGTAAAATATCGGTTCGCCGAGAAATTCAATCGAACATCTTTCCCGAGGGGACGTTCTGGCAAACATTACCTGCCATGGCGAACGATCCCATTCACATGGGTAAGCTCACCTTTTTCTATACCTTTGACACACTCCAAATCCACATTTATCAAATGAAAGTAATTTATTTTAAACACTTATTATTCGCAACAGGGTTCGATACAGAAGTTTCGATACCTTCGTCTATACGTAACTTACCTTCAGAGCTGTTACGTTGTTCGTAGGCCTGTCTATCTTATTTTCTATTATACTTATCGTTCATTTTGATATTTTTAGTATTTTACACTTTTTTTTTCTTTTTTGAGTTCTAGTCATACGAAAGGGGGGTCGAGCCGAAGATCACAATAGTTTTTTCATTTTTCCAGATGTATCTATACTGAATGCTAAACAAGGATTTCGTCACATTTCGGTCGGACCCGTACCAGGTCAAGTTTGGGCGTTATCGGGAGCTGGGATCGTGTGTCGTAGAATTGGCATCACCGAAGAGAACCCTGCCGGTTCTGGTTGGTCTACTGGCATTGGGGTAGGTTGATAAATGATTTAGTACAATATTACAATAAATTAGTGCTAATGCAAGCTTTGATGAATAATCATTTCATGATTTATTTCAGGCAAACTGGCAGCATATTAATGTTGGAGGCCTATCAAACTAAAAAAATTAAATATCGTGCATTTTACGAATTTAGCTTAGCTTTCATTTTTTTTTTCAAATGGATAAACTTATTGAATTCCAATGTGCACAATATCACTTGAGCGCAATTATCGCCGTATCTGTTGAAGCTCGTAATTTTCATCGACGAGAGACGACGTAAAATAATAATTGTACATAATGCTTACATGTTCAGAAAGACTATCATATTAATGAGCAATCTCAACAATTATTCTAGTCGAAAAAACTAGTTATAAAATTCCTTTTTGTCATTTACAAAAAAGACAGTTTCGTGTCTATCTATGAATGAATAATGGTGCAGCGATTGTTAGATTATATCGCCTTCATACGCAAAATGTGATTGTATAATGTATAGTACAGTACATTTAAGCTTATTTTTTCTAAACAATATTCCAACTGTCGAAGACTCTACTCTTTTTACAAAACATCACTTTTTTATAGTACTTTAAACATATGTTTTGATTTGGATTTGAATTTTTTTTTATAGAAAAATGGACATTCCATTTTTTGCTTTTGTATGTAGAAATAGAGTTTTTATAGTTACAGTTTGTAAAATTAATTTCTATATTAGAGCGAGATCATTTTTTTTATATTAATATATTTTATATTTTTAAGTTCTTATACAATCTAGTAGTTGTGCGAATGATTTTGAGCGAATCTTGAAAGCGTATCTATCAGAAATTCCGATCAAATTGTTATCAACTATGAATGTTTGTACAATAGAGGCATTTATATCATGTATCGTCTAAAATGATTTAGTTTAAAGTATGATTGCTTTCGAATGCATTGCTCATCTTCATTATGTAGTAAGTGGTTATTTATTTAATAAAATGATAAATTTTCGTTGTTAGAATTCGTGAAATAAACAACCAAATTATGTCTTAATTAAAAAAACGCAATGGTGTCTCATTTATTCTGATATCAAAATACAAAGTAACTAACAGTATTAAGTACTTAAAAATTAAAAAAAAAAAGCATGAAAAAAAATTTGTTGAGAGATGATCATTTGTGCATATATACACATGTTCGTGTACGCAAAAAAAAAAACGGGATAGCGTTTTGTATTTACATGGTGCGCTTTCGTTTAATCTGCACCCTCTGCTATGATATATTATACAAACAATTGGCACAGCCATTAACGAAAAGTCATGCATTACAGACGTAACATAAGATAAAAATGATTACTTTGAATTTTTAACAGTACAGTCTATCAGTAAATAATTTATTAACATTATTGGAGTTGAATGGATTTAAAAGATTAATAAGAAAAAAATGAATGAACGTCTCATCTTTTTCAATTACACATCTCAACCTAGAGAAGCTACAAATGATACGAACTTCATTCGCTCGCGAAAGAGTTAGATATAACTATAATCAAAACAATGAAAACAATCTTGTTTACGCGTACAAATGGTTTTCGTCTATCTCGAGTGGTCATTCTTCGTTAAAAAAAATCGCTCAAAATTGTTTTTCCTAATCAATTAAAAAAAATCTACAACATTGATACATAAAAAATATATGACCCTATTTTTCTCGTCCGGCGAAAACGCAATGAGTTTACATATAGATACAACCGAGTTTCGCAAGTTGGATGTTTAATGGATAATAATACTGCTCCTCGACGAAAAAAAAAACCAATACAATTAGGACGATGAACGTAGCGAACACAAGTCAAACTAGCACTTGGTGATAATTTGAACGGGGTTGACGTTATTGGCGTACTTCCTCGCTAGTGTTTCGGCCTCCAATCTGTCTCGCTCGCCTTGAACGCTGTGACCTACTCCGTAGAAGAAGTATATGCAAAATCCTGAGAAAAGAGAGAAAAAAAAAAACGATTTCAATTTAAAAAAAATCGAACCTTTCTTCATTTCCATTTCCACGAATATAAAAAAAAAATACCGACCCACGACCATCCACGCGCAAAATCTGATCCACGTGTATATATCCAACTGCAGCATCAAGTACAAATTGATGATTACACTGAGGCAGGGAATGAGAGGAACGAGCGGCACCTGTAAAATCAACATAAACGATTGGTTTCGTCAAGCGAAAGAAGAAGAATTCGATTCCAATTGAATACCCGATGCACATCAATACCTTAAAAGACAAGTCGACATTCTGAACTGGTTGCCTGCCTATCGCCGTAGCTGTGAGAACAGCGATCAGCAACACGATCGCGAACAGAACGGACGGCCACTGACCTTCGAATACGTTATAGTTGTTGAGTAGTAAACCGACGATGAACACTGCGATTCCTGCCGAAAAAAAATTATTTTTCAACAGAAGAATGAAGAACAGCATGGTGATGGGTTTCATGGCTTACCGAAGAGTAGAACACCGTATTTGGCGATCGAAGTCGAGAAGTCCGTCGGTTCTTTCTGATTGTGAAGATTGAAGATCTGCTTGAAGTAGCTCATGGGTGTGGAGTACAACGGACCAGCCGTTTTCGAATTGGCGGGTACTTGCGCCGATAAATCGGTCTTCTGGTACCTTTAAAAATAAAAATTCGTTTTACTAAACTATCTGACGCGATCAAACGATCAATATTAAACGAAGAAAAAAAAAGCTCACCTCAAAATCAACACCGACACGGCGACGATCGTGTAGGCGAGCAGAGTTCCAATAGACATCATATTGATGAGTTGTTGCAAATCGAAGAGCAGCGTCATTATCCCTTAAGAAAAAAAAAACTTATTTAAAAAAAAAAACACTTTTTCTCTCAAACATCTCTTCGCGAAACTCTACCAGTAAGTATTCCCGAAATAACAGTGCCGAGAACAGGAGTCATGGTCTTGGGATGAACCTTGGCGAGGAACTTGAAGATCACACCATCGCTGGCCATGGCGTAAAGAACGCGGGGTAACGGGAACATAGCGCCGAGTAGACTGGTGCAAAGCGCAAATACCGCACCGATATTCACGATCCACTTGATGGTCGGCCAACCGATCTGATCGTACACGTAGGGGAACGGAGCTTGCGCGTCCTGTAAATATATAATTTCACATTGTTACATCGAATATTCGTGAAAAATCGCGAAGAAAAATAATTTTTTTTTTCGAAGTATCAAGTAGAATTATAAACGTAAAGTCAGCCACTCGCCTGATCGTAGTACGGCCACATCATGGTGAGGACAGTGGAGATGCTGAAGTAGGCGAGAAAAATGATGGCGAGCGACATGACGATCGCCAATGGTATATTGCGCTGAGGATTTTTTGCCTCCTCGCCGGTGGTGGCGACGGCGTCGAAACCGACGAAACCGTAGAAACAGATAGCCGCACCCTCCATCACGCCTTTGATGCCGAACGGCATGAAACCACCTGTGCCGGGATTCGTCACGTTCGCCGGGATGTCGGCTGGACTGATCGACCAGTTGCTCGGGTCCGCTGTTGAGGAATTTAAAATTGCGAGATTTGAGCAACAACTTTAATTATAGTAAATTTGAGAATATAAATCTTGAAACTCACCCTTGATGATACCCGTGACGACGATGATAGTGATAGTCACCAAATTGATGGTGGTGAAGACGTTGTTCAACATCGACGACTCCTTGACGCCGACGGTGAGGAAAATCGTGAGAAATGCAACCATAACGAGAGCGAAAAAATCCGGATACTTGGAGAGAAACGATACGTCGATCGGCATCGCCGAGCGCAACGTGTGTTCGATCGTGTAGTTCGTCAGTACGTCGATGTAACTGCTCACACCTCTCGCCATACTTGCCGTACCTATAACGAGAAGAAATTAAAAAAAAAAATTGAAGTTTTACGATGCGGCGATTCGATGTAAGAAAAAGTTTTGTTTTGAATTTCACGTACCAATGACGTACTCCAATATGAGATTCCAACCGATGACGAAAGCGATGAATTCGCCGACGGTCACGTAGCTGTAGACGTAGGCCGATCCTGCCTTTGGCACTCTCGACGAGAACTCGGCGTAACACATACCTGTCGATAATATGCGTTTTATTAAATCGTAATTATTCATTGCAACAAAGAACTCTCGATCGTTAATTAATCATAGTTAAAATTAAAAAAAAAAAATCTCCCGTTGAATATTCATCAATGAATGTCTCAGCGATATGTAAATATATTATCCGTTCGTTTTTTTTAACGTAATTAAAACAATAAAATTTTAATCGTGTAAACTAGAACGCGAATGTTTATATGCAATTAATAAAGTGTCACGCGCGTGAATTTCTCATTCAATCCTCAAAAGCTGCAAGTAATAAACATTCGAAACTATATATACAACGTAAACAAACTCAGCGTACATAACACATCGAATGAGAAAAATAAAAAGAAGATCATAAATCATTACCTGCAAAAGCCGAAGCGATAGCGGCGATGAGGAAGGATATGCAAACCGCAGGACCAGCAGTCTCCTTGGCGACGCTACCGGCGAGCACGTAAACTCCAAGACCGAGTGTCGAACCAACGCCGAGGGCCGTGAGATCCACGAGACCCAAGACACGCGCTAATTCACTCTTGTCGTCGACATCGTCGTCCATTCGTCGCCTCGACAAAGCTCTCCAAATTCCGCCACACTTCATCTTCGTATATTACTGTGTTTGTTTGATGAACAGAGCTCAACTCGATTTTCGTCGTTGTTTGCGCGTGTCTGGAATGGATATATACGATTGAAAATTTATATGAGTTACGCGGAGATATGGAAATGTTTTTTTTAGTTATTCGTCGGATAAGAAAAATAGAATTTTTCGGTAGTAGGATTTTCGCGCGCTTTTACCTATTTTTTCGGTTGAGCGTTTATGGAAATTTTCGACGCTGCCGCGTTGTCAGTGGGATATAATTCGCGCGTATATTCCACGAAAATTTCGTGTCGATGATGGCTCGTCGAAACTGCGGATCTTTTCGTGCTGTTTGTTGTTAAATATAGACAGAAAATCTCGGTTTAACGATCAACTGAATTGTATATCCGTATTTTTCCGCACGTGTATTAAACGTCGACGAACGATGTAACAAACACAATTTAACGATTTTATTCAAACACAACGGATATTCACGCTTTTCAATCGGCACTTGTTCCTTGGTATCATTTCTATACGAGCTTTGTATTCAAATGTTCGATTAGTCAAAAATAAATAAATAAATAAATAAATAAACAGATTTTCGATTAAAAATCTATACTTTGCAACGAGCGTTACGAAAATAAAATCACAAGGACAACACTTCGATCCTTCACTTCCATCACGTCTATCGAATGCACACTTATGCGATCGCAACGAAATAATTAACCGACGCGTTATAATAATTATCCGATGTGTCTGTCCGTGTATTATAATCACGTAATTATCGCTTTGAAAGCCACACGACAACTGGCGCGTCTCGTCGATTTTCGCATGGGATTATACCACTGTTTATAGTAATCACGAACAAGTCGAAACTGTCGTCTATATAGTGAACTCACGAGACACTTGCGTGAATGTGTTCCAATAGTAAATATATATAACATTGACGCAACTTGGATGTTATATACATTTTTAGCGCGTCGTATGTCTAGTTAAATATACGTCATCTATAATGAGACGTTGAATGATCGATTATCAGAATGAATGATTTTCCAAATCGGATGAAGTTGATAGATCATTTATCTCGTAGATCGATATCGTTTAATTTCAATTTGATCGTAATTACTGATGTATGGCGATTGTTCGATCTATATATTCCACGTATGTACATACCAACGATAAATAACAATCATAACTTTCAACATTGAAACGTTGTTTATTCAATGTTGGGTTCGTCTAATAGAAACTAATGCTTATTCACACGCGTAAACCTATTAATCGAGATCTCATTAATCTTCTATGAAATAACAAAAGGATAATAGACGAAAACATTTGTTCACCTGCGTCAATATTCAGTTGTAGATGTTTTTGCAATGCCATTCGTAGCTTGACAAATTTGAAAAATTCTTCTGCGCGTATACTGTACGAGAAACACAATGAATAAATTTTCATAAAGTCGTAAAAAAAAGAAACAAAACAGAAAACTTTAGAATATTTTCAAAACGAAGCATATAACTGTCAAGCCATAAATGCAATGTATTCTTGAAAGATAATAAAAAAATTATGCCACTCGCGTTGTAATACTTTTTCACGTTTACTAATGACCTCACACCAGAAGAAACATGTATGTACATTAAATGTTAATCACGCACGTAATGAAATGTAATCGGTATAACATACATCATTAGTAAACTGTTTTTTTTTTATAAAAGTGAAACGAAGAGTTATCGTCTGTAAAATAAAAACGCGACAATTGAATCTCTGTTAGATATATACATATATGTATAGTTCGGAGGCGCAACCGTGATTACGGTTAATTAACACAGTGCAACGTTACGTGTTTATGTGTAAACTCTATGTATACCTGAAGAAACGGCTTTTTTTTTTCTATTGACTTACAATAGCTTCGCGCGATGACGTTCCATACAGAGTAATAATTATAAAACTTTGAATTACAAATTATTTCTGAGAGCAAAGTAAATTACGTGTATGAATTAAGTGATTGAAAATTCGTACACACTGCAAATTAGTCGAATTTCACAAACGGAAATGAAATCAATGTTAAACACAAATCAAAGAATTTATTCATAAAATTAATGGGATATATAATTTGAAAATCAGTGTCCCACCGCAGGTGTCAATATGCGTTTGAGAAAAAAAATTATTTCTATTTCCACGCAGCTATAAAGTCGCAATTATAAGATGATTATTCTAATTTTTCTCTATAATAATAACCAGCAATCGCAGTAAAAAGAATTTTTCCAATATATTCGTAACTCATTTTTTTTCTCTCTCTCGTTATAGCCAGACGATAATTCCCATAACACGCATTATGCACGTGAGATTATTACCGCTGTTACCTTCGAACGCTATGACTTTACGTCTGCTATACTCAAAGTTTTTTTTTCTCCGCACGTGTGTGTCACGTTATACGTTAATTGCGCGCATCGTTATTAGTTTTACTCGCGACTATTGTTGAAAACAAAAAAACTAAAAATTCTGTAGACGCACTTCTTGATTTTCGTGATTGATATAAAAAAACACAATTTTGCCATTGTCATCGAGTACATACATAGTTCTCTTTATCTCGATTAGACGGAATCTTTTTAAATTTCTATCGCCGCGGCTTATCTGCGTGTCTGTATAATATCGAGATTAAAAAAATGTTTACAGATATGTATACATAGATTTTTATCTTTTTTTTAGTATGCATTTAAACGGCACGCGAAACGAGTATCAAACCGAAAAGACAGTGCATACAATGAAAAATGCGCTTTGCATTTGATAGAATGAAACGTAATGATCCCCAGGCGATTCGCAATCTTGCAATCTGACACAGGCTCGTTTGGCCAACCTGGTTTTCGTCCCAAAGTTAATTCGACAATCGTCACGTCCGTGGCCCATAATTTTGATTACATTGACCGAGTGTATACCTTTAAAAAAAAACATCCCTAAACGAAATGGCAAACTGGAATGTTTCGAAGTTCATTTCTTTTACAATTCCCGCAGATTCCATTGATATATTTTTTTTTCCGCGTTTGAACAATTATTGCTATTATGACAAAAAACTGAACTTTCTGACGTGGCGCGCGCGTAAATACGATTATTATCGCGGTACCTATATACAAGCTAAGCAACATTCTTGTGAGCTTAGGGTATCGTCACTCGGTTTTTCTCGATTAACTATATATTATCTAAAACATCCAGATCGTCGTTGATACGGAAAGTTTGTCGGATAGGACATGTCAAAGATAATTCACCAAATTCGATTACACTCCGTCATCGGCAGTTTTATCTGATTTGTTTTCAAACTCACCAAAGAATTAACGTATCAACGAAACATCGACACTACTTTCATTACGCACGTTTATAAGAAAAACTAGACACGAAATGCCAATAAAAAAAAAAAGACATTCGAGTATACGTGTAAAATTTAGAAGAATTTTATTTCCGTATTATGAAGGTTCGAATCCTTGGACGTGATTTGCCGAAGCAGCACGATTTCGAAATCGTATAATAGACAAAAAAAGACGAAGGTTCGCGCGTACTGTCATTGTCGCTCTGAATTTTTTTTTCCTCTTATCGAAGCGACTGCAGTTTCGCGTAGTTTTTTCACGGTGTATAGTTGAAATCTCACGCGATAAATCAAAAGCTGCAAATTGACGCTTAATCGCAATCTAGATTTGTCGGTTCAGACACTTCGTAGAGAATGTTTATTTTGACTCAATTTGTTGCTCATTTCTGTATACAGCGTAACACACAGGTGAACGCACTGCTGTTTGGTTTTCTATGTCAATCGAATTTTTTCATCTCTGTTGTAAATCCGCGATCTTTTTACGTCAGCCGAGAAAGATATACTGTATGTTTTTCTTTTTCAACTTCGCAACTATTTTAATGATACAGTTGATTGTATTTCAATCGATGCATTCCGACTTTTTTTCCACTATACTCTATTTTTTTTTCCTCGGTGCAATATAAAATTCACAGCATTTTTTTCATATATTTTTTTTTCCATGTGCAATGTAAACTTCCTATACAGCAAATCAAAGAATCTAACGTTAGATCAATTACAATGCCATAACCACTGCCGCGGGATAGAAAAAAAAGTCCATAGCGCGGCTGTTAACCATGGTCCACGTGCTCGCACAAGGTCACGACCCAATTGCCATATATACATCTATGTATGTACGTGCGATCGTAATAGATGTAATCGTGCGCCGAAAAAAAATTGTTGATATTGATTTTTTTCCATTTTTTTTTTTTGCGTGACGAATATGTTAGTTCGTGCAAACTTTAAGTATTTACGTAAGAAATATCTTTTTTTTTTATTTGCAATGATAAGTCACTCGTGCACGATATTCCATTTCTCGTGATGCACAATACAAAAATTTTCGCAGACGTTATTTGTTTGAGAAAAAAATATGTACCTATACTCTTCTTTTTCTTTTATTACGCTTTTGCACTTGAAACGGTTTGTAATTAGCATATCTAGTCATTACGAGGCTCAAGTGCGTTAGAATAATTATTTCATATGCCTATATATGTATAAGTGAAAAATAATCATAACCGATTTTCACGCGAATTCCTGCATACTTGATCTATTTCCATAGATCAGCTATGCAGAAGCGCGAGAAACATTGAGAAACTGAAACGTTAATGGAAGCTATTCATTAAACAAATCACACCTGCATAATTAGACGTTCGATTAAAATCTAATAACCGTCAATCATCAAATTTGAGTGAATAACACTGAAAGAATCCGTTTCACGTCGCATTACGCAACTCGAGATTGGAGTTACAACCATAAAGCTTCTCTCAAAAGTGGCAGTCAGTTATTACGTTTTCCGCAATGCTAATTGGACGACGAGCTCTTTCATTGTCACTTCAAGGTATATTCGCAATTAACTGCAACAATGTGCGCGCAAAAACCCGTTTTGGCGTTATCGCGGCTTTCTTGCGACGACGACGACGCTGTATTATACATTGTTATTAAACATCGTGGATATTACGACTTTATGTATGAAACGCGACATTGAAAAATATTTTAATTGAGGATGTTTAAATACTTAGGTGAGCGTGTGTGTGGGCGACTTTAACGCGATGATTGTTCTAACTTTTAGTATCGTCTAACGAATGGCGTTTGAGAGCTTTTTTTTTTATGAATTGGAGCTTTTTAGAAACATACTTTTTTTTTGCTCTATTTTTTTTTCTTAAAAATCTAATGCTCGTTGAGGTCATGTTATTTTTATATTCGGCAGTAGCAACTCATGTAGATCAATATACATTGAAAAAAGTCAATCGAGTTGCAAAAAAAAGATAGATTGTAAAAACGAGACGGTGGCGTTACTTTTGTTGTTGGATATTTAGCGACAAAAGATGACGCGTTCTATTGAACGTTTAATCGAAGTTAAATGAATCTAAAACTATTCACGCCAGTATAGTTTGGAGTATATACCATAGGTGTAGCCTCTTCCTGGACAGCTCAGCTACGAAAAATGCGACATTTCGAAATTACGCAACCGATTTTCCGAGAACAAAAAAAAACGAACGTGTTTAACAAATTAAATTTAAGAAGTTTCGCAAAAATATCAACGTGTATTTGCGTAAGTTACTGTGAGAAGCTTAAATCTTTTGGATTTTTCGAAAATAATGCCGGATTCGAGATAAAATTTACGTGTATAAATGCGACGAAAAGGTCACTGATATCCGGATCAAATTGTTACAGCCTTGCGATTTTGAAAATGCCACAATAAAAAGATTACCGAATTAAATGCAGGTCCGGCATAGCATTCTAATGTATGTGTGAATGTCGAGGTCTCGCTTCATTTTTTTTTATCTTGAGGTAATGTTTATATTTCATAAGAAAAGTTGATTTTACGTTTTACTTGAGTAACTGTTAGTTACTTCTGGAAGAGAGATTGGAGTTTACGATACTCAAATTTCATTATTTAATTAAAATTTTATTTTCAATCACGCTGTTTAGCCTAATTAAGTAATTACTCGGTGATATATTCGTTCATAGAAATAAATAATCCATTATCCATCGAGCGGCAAATTGGTGTACTACACTGTGTATTACAATATTTCAGTCGGACAATATATAGTTTGGATAGATTTATCATGACAATTTTGAAGTTTCGTTGAAAATATAAAACCTACAAAGATTTTTTTTCCAAGCAAAGTAAACTTTATTTTTAATCTCGCGCAAAGTTGCGACTAACGGAAATTTTCAAAATGAAAAATTACATAAAATTTTCCATGGCACCTGCAATGATGTGATTGAATAAAATCCAGTGCAATTGAATAATTTTAATATCATCAACTTCTTCGTTTGATTATACAAATATTGAAAAATTAAATCTTCTGCTTACTTGTGCAACTTATTCATCAATCATGCAAATGATCATGTGTTCTATGTATATTTTGAAGCAAAAAATTAAAAAAAAATATGTAACACAAAATTACATATTTATAACTTGCAGCGAAGTCTATAATGATACGGAATAATAGTTCAGGTATACCGGCACGAACGTGTATGTTAATAGTAGTCCGCTGTAGTTCTAACACTTTAAAAAAAAAATAATTTTCAGTCATCATCTCCCTTGCTTTTAATATTCGATACCTTTAATAATTTCAATTTAGGTATGATGTGTCGACAATTCTTCTTTTATTGATCCATCAGTTTAATCCAAAAATAATTTACATAAACGTAGACAGTTAAAAAATAAAAAAAAAGAATTATACGACAATACTCGTAAGTCGAAAGAAAAAGTTTATGAACGATCAATCAACTCACACACATCTTTAAAAAGAAGCTTCAATTTGACTTTTAGTTGCAATAAAGTACAAGACACTATAACGCCGCGCGATCAGAGTCAGAGCTACACATCCACGCGCTAGAATTCAGAATTCCCGCGTCGTCGTACACGTATCGCGATAAGAAATCTTACCTATCGGCGTTAATAATAACGCCGCATCTATATTTTTATCTCCTATCGTTTCTCAATGCGCCGTGATCTCAAGTGCGTTCAGCGCGCGTTCTAATATATATCTCACCTGTGCAGACGACAACGCCGCGGAGATTCTTTGCAATATCGCAACAATTTATTAAATGTTATTTAATGGAGAAGATGAAAAAAAAAAGAAAAATAAGCGGGCAAATAGTGTTAATTTTTGAACTTGCGGATATGTTATTCTTTTTTTTTTTATTTTGCCATAGTTTAGTCTTTTATGTTTTCATTGTGCATCTACAAACGCGATTCTTTGTAAATACATAGTTTTTTTTTGTCCCCTTATACTAAGTTTCTCGGTTTTTCTCGTAACGATCAAGGTTGTTTTTCAATACGTTCTTTTTTTTTGCACATTTTAATTTAAAAAAATACGTTCAGAGATTTTTATTCAATGTATCGCGTGAAACCATAAAAAAAATCGTATATATACACACGTCTCAGTCGTAAAAATTAGAAAACGAACGTTCCAGATTCGAACAATCGGCGTTAACAATTAAACGATTACGCAAGATTTCACAATAACCCAAGTCAAATAAACGTCAAAAAAAAAAAAAGAAAAAAGAGCGAGTCGAAGTTTGACGCGCGTTAATATCGAGTTTATCGAAGCTATATAACGCCGCGCGTTGCAGGTTGTAAAACGATTAAAAGTACTTTCTGAGAAACACAGCTATAATATAATGCCAGAGCGAAGACAAGGCCATAACGCCGCGTGTAATAATAAAAAAAAAAAAGAAAAAAAAAATTGAGAATAATCTCGTCGTCGAGGCGCATTAGACTTTACAGAGAGCTTTTATCAATAACGCCGCGTAAATGTTTGTTCGAGCCAATTTATATTTGTTCTCTCGCCTGTGTGATTTTTCTTTTTTTTTTTATCCTTGTTTTGATAAAATAACAATGGGTGACAAAAAAGAAATGAGATGGAAAAATGAAGACGGCGTTATTAACGCCGAGTGGTGGGAGTAAGAGATCGAGAGAGATAAGTCGCAACGCCGCGCGTTCTGATAAGAGACCTGCCAGCTTTTTTTTTTTTTATTGTTCTCGCGCAGATTGAGCGTTAATGTGTGCGTTTCATTCACCTCGCGTGCGGCGTTAACTGGATTAAGAGTATGTATAAGTATTTACGATTGTCACGGAGAATTTCGTCTTTTTTTTTTATTTTCGAGCTTTGTTAGTAGCAGATGAGGAA
The DNA here is from genome assembly GCA_035047105.1 of Galeopsomyia nigrocyanea. Classification (NCBI taxonomy): domain Eukaryota; kingdom Metazoa; phylum Arthropoda; class Insecta; order Hymenoptera; family Eulophidae; genus Galeopsomyia; species Galeopsomyia nigrocyanea. Next base: position 10,419,314 of record JAWWMK010000008.1, on the reverse strand, counting down.
GATCATACACGTCTTCGCGAGATATTTACTGATTTCTTTTTTTTTTCAGGTCGGTCGTGTATCTAAATTGGCTTATCAAGCTTATTTTCGAAACATTTTGAATTTTTGTGTGAACAATGTTGTAAATGTTGAACGTCGCGAGGATTGAAATACTTGAAATGTGAATATTATTGTAATTTCATGAATTTGTGATTGTTGAGCCGATAATTGTCAATGGAATTTTGCAATGACTTATGTTATAATTTAAACGCTACGCAATTAATCGCCTTGACAACTACGTTTTCTGACTTTCCATTTACGTCAAAGCATTTATCATCACTTAATTTTCTATTATTATCATTTAAAGTAATTTTAAAATGTACACCATATATTGTCAATATAATCTTCAGGTTTCTCGTAAAAAACATTCTTTTTCATCATGTATTATGTTCAACTTCACTACATTTCAATAAATAATTTTTGTTTATCAATGTATAAAACATTGAAGTGATGACATACTCAAAAAATAGATGTTTCTGACGCGAATGAAATATGAAAACTCTATCCACTCTGATTGGCGCGAAATTCTAAAATTCAAACTGCACGTACCGAGCTTTTTAACCAAATATCTGTTACTTTTACGTGTTTTCCTAAAAAAAACGTGTACAATTTGGAAGATCTTTCAAATTACATATACAGCAGCAGTGCTACTTTACGACAATTGTTTTTTTTTTTTTTTGCATTGCGTTAAAAGATATTTCCTGAAAAGCCAAGGTTAAGTAACGTATCGTTCACATTTAAAGACATTTCTCAAAGAATCAAGGACGTAGTCCAAGATTTTTCTATATTCATTAATTAAGATATATCAAGTTTTTGTTTTGAATTAAGAGAACTTACAAGACCATTTAAAGAAAAAAAAACATTACTGTACTTATCGTAAGAAAATAATCATACTCTTTCGTGAAATCAACAGTTCCTGATTTACCTCTCAATGCAACACTTTAGAAATGATTTTTTCTAACTTCAAAATTTATGCATTTTTTGAAAAAAAAAATCAATCGAAACTAAAAGATCATTGAAATATTGCCTATAAGTTATTGTTGTCTATCTAAAAAGTAATTTAGTTTGTAAAGCAGCAGGAAGTATTTATTGAAATAGCGAAGAGTTAATTATTGCTAGTGAAGCGTGTATTTGATAATTGCGAAAGCTTTTTATGGATCTGGAGTTTCAGTATCGCCGTTTTGCATAGAACACTAAACGTTCTAATGATAAAGTATATGTAGTTTCGTATAGGTAAACTGATAATTAATAAATCTGTTGTATAATTTTTTTCTCAGTAACAATCTTTGTAATTCAACATTATTGCTTCCAACGAATTCAGAAATATATAATTCAATAATCATACGAAAAAATAAATTAGAAAGCCGACGTATTTATAAATAAAAGCTTCAATAACAATGAATTTGAAAAAAAAAAACAAAACAAAAAAAAAACTCACAAAATCAAAGCTGCCTGCGGAAGCTCCAGAGGCAGAGAGCAGTCGTCTCTCGTGTCAGCGTGTATAGCGCGGAGATCGGCAGCGAAATGATTGCACGAGAACGCGCACCAGTCAATTTAGTATATGAGACTGCGGCGGACGAGAGCTTTGTATAACGCCGGTATATAGGTATATAGCAAAAGTGGTAACAAGCAGCGCACGCACCTGTCCACTATATATATTTCGCTTGCGGCCGATCGCGGAAAAACGCGCGCGCGCAAGGCATATCACGTAGACGAATTCAAGGATCGCAAAAACTATATACACGATGGGACTTTCGGACATATGTGTATTGTTTTGTAAAGGTCGCGATATCGCCTTGCAAAGTCAAGACGCCTGTGCGAGATTTTTTGATGAGCCAAGTTTTGGTTCTGTACTTATACGTTTATTTTGTTTTTTTTTTATGACTGCGAGTTTAGGTTTTTAGAGCGTTTTTACGAGCCTAGAGACTGGGCAAATTTCGAGAAATGGATATTGAATCGTGTGATCTTTATTTTCGGCACTATCGGCTAAATAATCAATTAATTAATAGCGAAGCAGTCACCAAAGTTGAATTATTTTAAATGACAAGTATAAATCCATGTGTTATATTATTTTGCTACAATTTTTTTTAAGGCGGCCTTTAGAAATTTGAGTAAGAAAATTTCTTGTCTTAATAATTTCTAAGAAGACAATAGAAAATAAATCTTTTTAAATTTAAATTTCTTTTTTTCCTCTTTCGGCTCGTAAAGTTTGTTTCCTCATAGAGAAGTCTTTGTTTGGGAATGAAGGAAAGAAGGAAATCTTTGGCACAAAAACATTATAGAAATACGTTTGAAGGTGTAAGAAATTAGAATACGTCATTCGTTAAAAATATCGACTTTATAAAAAAAAAACAGACTTTTCTTAATTCTAATGATAAACGTTAGGTAAATGTAATCGATTTGATCTGAAAATCGGTATAAATATTGCTAATGTTATCAGAGTATGAACCGAGTTCGTTGCACAAACCAGTCGGTCCATTGGTTATATGAAAAGATTTGAAATTTTAATTGTAATTTTTACGTACGTTGCCGTCAATAAGTTGACTGATGTACGAGTAAAATTGTCTTACTAAGTGCTCATTCGATTCGTCGAAAGACCTACAAATTTGACATAATCTACCTTTTTACAATCACGGAAGAATAAAACAAAAAATACTTTTTTCTTCAGTCGAAATGTAGGTACGGAAAGTATGACCGCTTCGTCTGACACAAAAGTATAAGTAGCTACATTCGTGTACTGATTAACTACATAATTGAGCATACTTTGCGATTGACATGTCCGCGTTTCCTATTACCTGAATTTCTGGCCGTGGTTTAACGTTTCTGACGATTTTTCCAAACATAAAGTTGAAGGAGTCGTCGATCTTGAATAAATGAGATATTTGGTCCTGCCAAGTTCAAGTCTTGATTCCAATTACACATGAACGTGTAACTGCATTTGTACTATTCATAAAGAAATATTTGAAGCTGTACAATCAATAGGCTGTAGTTATGAAACGTTATTGCTGTTATTTGTTGCTTTGAACATAATAGCCGAGTTGGTTGCGCAGCCTGGACACGTGTGCAGAGATTCGTGGATGAAAATTTCACAATCCACACAAAACGTCCGATTACATTTTTCACAAACGTACACCTGAAACGCACACCATTGAGTAAAAAATTACGATAAGATTTCGGTTTCAGAAAAGAAAAATCAAAATACCTTTTTATCAATCTCAACAAAAGCCTTTTGGCAAGCGTAACAATTTGATGGGTTGCCTTCATAGGATACTTCAGTAAAATGTTTTATGGGGAATAAATAATGATATGATCGAGCTAAATGCGGTGCAGACACAAGAGTGAGTCCACATGACCTACATTCTACAGGTAATTCACAGTGTTTGGCAAGGCACTGAGGACACAAATAACCAGGATTGGTAAATCGTGAAGTATCATCTGGCTTATCTGCATGACTAAAAGTGTATATTTATCAAATTAGTTTTAATTTTTGACTATACATTAACATAAGTATGATACCTACCACATGCAAACAGCTACAGATGCTTCAGTTGTAGATGCTTGCAATGCATGATGCGGAAAGCCCATTTTGACTAGAGCAGCATCTAATCTTGTTGCAGCAGGTGGTGGATCGACATGTGCTGTTAATTTCTCTTTGAAATGTTTATCATCTAAAACAACTCCATGCTCACCACCAGTATTGACAGCCATTATTTTACAAATATTCATTTCTGCTGCTAAACCAATAACACTACACCTGACTCCTTCTGTTTTCAATACCTTTAATTCATATATGAAATTATGATTTATAAAAGAATAAACACTTGTATCGTAGAATGAAGAATAAGAACCTGTATTGTCTCTCCAATATCTCCTGGATCACAAGTTGTTAAAGAGCCCATAATCACTAAAATTTCTTTGCTTGCGTGACTTGGTAACATTTTTAGGGCTTTCAATGCTAACTCCAAAGAGTTTTGTAATGAAGGTTCACCAGTGAAGGATGTGTACTGTAGATTTTTCAAATCCTTGAAGGACATTAGAAAAATGAATTATGTTTACTCAAAAAGAATGAATTATTTTAAATAGTCTTTAGTGTACCGCTAGAGGCTTTTTTGGATTTCCAGTGAGGTCTGTAATTTTTTCAGCTCTTTTATTTCTTGAAATAATAATACCTAACTGACTAATTGGATTCTGGTAAAAAAATTCATCTATGAAGATTTCTAACAACTAAAAATAAATTAGATTAAAAATCAGTATCAGTATATTATTTATCAGAGCAATTTCTCTTTCAAGCACTGAAATTTAAATACCTTCAGTGTGCACAGAAAACGTGTTGGCTTCAAATCTTGATTTGTCATTGATTCAGAACAGTCAAGAATGATATACAGATGCCGCATCATACCCAAGCGTGAACCTTCTTTTCTTTCCAACAGCCGTTTTCTTTTGGCTTTGTGAATAATATCTGCCACAGAGGCTTCCAACATTCCATGGTCGTCTTCCTGGATTGCTTCCCTGAATAAATGGCAGATAAAAGTGTAAGTCAAAGAAAGCATGATTACAACTGATGAATTACATTTTGTAGAATACTCACCATGTTTTTTCATAGCCTGTCTCCCACCGATACTCTTTTTCTTCTTCTTCGTCTGCCATAGTTCTCTATTCCTAAATTGAAACATTTGATTGTAAGAAATTGCACAGTTTGAAAAATAGTGGTTTTACTGGTGCTGTCATTTTTTGAAAAACTTGAAAATTCAACAATTTGGTTTTTTATGAAATGGACTTTTACAAAATTTGAGTTTCTAATACTAGCAGTTGTTAAGTTTAAACAATATTGTCACATTCAAGTACCAAATTGACACAATTGACAAGTGTACTCAAAAAATGTATAAACTAATAATAGCGAATAAATATTTTTTTTAAAACTATTCGTTGCAGGTTAGCTTAGTATAAAATTAAAAATATTAATTCTCTGCCAGATCAAAAGTAATGAATTATTAGATATACCTCTTACTTTGTTTTTTCTCTTTCCTACGCTAAATAATTTTATCTTCTCGATAGAAACTCTTGTATAAAAAATTATTTACATGATTTTACCGCACAGTGTGTACTAACGTGTAAATACTGCAAATTGCCATTTTTGATTGCCATATAGACAGTAGTGGGAATACTGGGAATGTGCACGTAAAATAAAATGCATGAAAGCGTAACCTTGCGCCACCTATAAAAACATTATAACGGCAAACAGAAGAACTAACGCGAACAAGCAGGATCACCTTATTATTTTCTTGCAATTATAATTAATAAATTATTTTGACCTTAGTTTGATCATTTCAGCATTTCAGCAGCCCTAAAAATTTATTTTCTATAATGTATTTGTTAAAGATAATCATGATGAAATGAGAAGGTAATAATTAAATTTATTTTCAATTTCCGGAGCAATAATGTGAAAAGCGATAATTTCAAATATTATATGACCAATTCCAGACAAAAAATGTTACAATTCGAGAAAGTTTGAGCAAATTTTTAAATAGCGTTCACGCTCTTGGGGATGCAATTTCATCAACATGTAGGGGAGAACGGGGTATTTTCACCCAGGGGTAAAACACCCAATCGTTAATATCTTTAAAATAAGACATATTTTAA
>JAWWMK010000008.1:10359002-10413535 GCA_035047105.1 Galeopsomyia nigrocyanea | reverse complement strand
AGTGTGTGTTCTATAATACTTCGTGATTTATTTGCAAAACCCTTACCACCCTTAGCTGAATCCCACATATATATATACACAGCAGAGAGTAGCGGCTGACTGCACACACTAGCAATTAAACTTTATGCATCGTCTAATTGTTGGGAAACGAACAATGTCAGGTCGAATAATGTTATACAATGTTCTTCCGAGACACCTTGCTCCGAAATGGAATATGAGTAGCAGCCCGCAGCAGCAGCAGCTGATGACGCGTGTCTATATGTGTGCGTTCCTGTGCCACACACACATGCATAAAACCAATGAATTTCACGCTTCGCTTGATTGTTCAGAAAACGACACGGCGGACAATGTTGTATAATGCGTATGCCTCGTGAGACACATTGCTGCTATACTCGGGGAAAACGCGCTGTGTGTGTCTATATAATACGACGACGACGACGCTCTGGCGTCCACATCAGGAGCAGCGGCAGCATAGCACACCGATATAGGTATACATACAACAACGAACTCCACTCGTCCATAAAGCGTTTGTTTGCAAATGACTATGTTGCAAACGTGCACTCTATAGCCGTGTAGCCGCGGTCGCGAGCAATAAACTCGAGGCAGTGAAAGAAGAGAGAGAAAAAAAGAACGTGCAGTCCTCGGCGTAATTATAATTGGCTACCTAGGCATTCAATTGCCCGCCCGTGTATAAATGTATATCTATACCGTACACCGCAGGCTATATCATTCGAGCGTTTTATTGGCCCGTTATAAAACATCATAGTGGTCAAAGTAAAATAGTGAGAGAGAGAGAGAGAAAGAAGCTTGAAATGGTTATCGATGTTAAATGACGCTCATAAACTAAGCTTTCACTAACTCAAAGGAGTCATCGGATTTTCGTGGCGACTGAGAGACAGGGTGAGCAGGGAAGAGAGAGAACGGGGGGGGGGGGAGTGATTAGCTCCTCGCGCGGGCGTGCATTTATTTACACGCGGAGTTAGCTCTCTCTCTCTCTCTCTCTATCTCTCTCGGGCCGTGCTGCGCTTGCCGGGTATTATATACACTCGCCGTAGTACGGAGAGCCGCTAACCACACGTAAACTCAAGCGTGAGAGATTTGTCCCCCCCTCTCTCTCTCCCTCTCGCGTATCCGTAGCGAGCTGTGTATGTATGTATATGTGTGTGTATATATAGGTATAGCAAGCATGCATGCGCGTGCCACTGCGATTTTGGAACGCTCGGAACTGAAACGCGCGCATCCCCCCTCGATATACCCGACGACTCTGAAGCAGCTGTGGTACGTGAAAGAGAGAGAGAGAGAGAGAGAGAGAGAGAGAGAGAGAGAGAGAGAGCGAGTGGCTGTGAACTGTGAAGACAAAAGTATCCCCCCACAAATATACATGTATATACCTATCGTATTTGTGTGTGTGTGTGCGTCTGTGAGTTTGTATGTTGAGCTGACTGTCAAGAGACAGTCAAAACTTGATCTCGGCTTTTTGCTCGACGAGAGCTGCTTTTGCTGCCTCTGGCTTGAGCTCATGCCATTGCCTTTTTTCTCTCTCTCTCTCTCTCGCGTGCTGTTTTCCGAGGAGAACGAAGCCACGGCACAGAGTCAATTTATCTGCTCGAGCGTTGCCACTTAGACAAATGATGACAACGGCCGCCGCCGCCGCTCGTCGACGCCGAGAGAGAGGGAGAGAGATCTGATTTTGCTGCTGGCTCTCGAAACTCTGTTTTTTAGAAAGAACTTGTCTGTCTGTCTCTCTCAATTGCTAGATGGATCTAATTGCTATGCTTAATTTGATTAATACCCGGATAATATATAAGCGTGTCGTCTTTTATACATTATCGTGCACTGATTAATTTGTTTTGTCTCTCGTATTACTATATATTATCTCGACATCGATTAGTAACGTTAATACAACACGCACAATAAGCTTTTTCGGAGTAATTACCGATGAGCTCGAAGTTTGGAGATATTTTCGCATCTCCGCCGCAGCAGCAACAGCAGCGGAGGCAGAAAATAACAACGGGGCGTCAAATGACGCTTCGGGGAAAAGTTCGTTTTGTTCGTTATATGATGGGCCGCACCGCCGCACGGCATCAAATAAAACTTGGCTCTCTCTCTCTCTCTCTCTCTCTCCCTTATAATACACGAGTTTCGCCCCGATTACAATCTACCCTATCAAACGAAAAAGGTACTACGCCCTTAGATTCCCGATTGAATTAATAAAACCTTCAAAAGGGGGGTCAGGAAGGGGGAGATTGGATTTGCAGTTTACACGTGGCGTGGATGACTTCCATCATCCCGCGTCGAGAAGTTTATCGAAAACATGTCGAAAAAAAAAATAATATATGTTTTGCGGCGCTATAATACACCGGAAAATCCATTGAACGATCGATCGGTGTATATAATCTAAGTAGCTCGTATTAGGCGAAATATAGTATTCATAGAGTCTATCGAGCGTGCCGCGCGGGCGCGCGCCGGGTAATTACGGCTCGAGTTTCCGCATGAAAAATTGATTCGGTTATTACAACACACACACACATACACACACACACACACAGAGAGAGAGAGAGTCGCGATGACACGACAATCGATCCTCGCGCTCGCTCGCGCGCATCTCAGAAATTCTGATTGATACGTTCCGTCAGCGCTAATTTATCGGCCGTGAATGTCTGAATCAATGTAATGAAATAAAAAGAGAGAGACAGACGAAGAAAGCTTTTCGAATTGAATATCTCGCGATGACACACAATCAATGCCCATTTCTCCCGTTATTATCAAATCAAAGCATCGCCGAAATCAATGTGTCCCGCGCCGCGTAAAGTGGAGTGAGGATATGAGAGCGTCGAGGCATCACTATCACCATCACACCACGACGACATAATACACTCGAGAGAGAGAGAGAGAGAGAGGGGCAATCGTGTATCACACACGCTCTCGACTCAATTTAATTCGAGAGATTAGATTAGCCAAAGAGAGTGCGAGAGAGAGTGTGTGAATCGTCGATCAAGGTGTGCGATTATACGGAAAGAGGGAGAGAGAGGATAGGTAAGTATGTGGTATATACACACATCTGCGTCTGTCTTATATACATACGTCGCCGAAATAGTATTAACCGCGTGAGCGAGTAATATCTCGCGCGCGCGCCGACAGAATTAGACCAGAATGATTTACGACTTTTCCGCGGATCCTCGCGTTCACGTATTAACGACTTCGATCGCGAAGCGAAGCAAGGCAAGCAAGCAAGGCAGAGAGAAAAGGAGCTACTATATTGTGAGCGAGCGCGCGCCCTCGAGAGAGAGAGAGAGAGAGAGAACATTGTAAGCGAGAACGGAGGCAAATATTGGCTCAGCGGGTGGCATTAAATGCAAATAAGCCCGAGAGAGAGAGAAAAGAACACGTGTCAAATCGTCGTCGTTGTGGAATAGGCAGCTCCAAAATTAGCTCCCCCTCCGCCGCCGCCGCGCGCATCCATCGCACATCATATAGGTATTGCCTCCTCGTCATTCTCGCAGGCAGCATGCGTTCCATTCCAAGAAGCTGCATGATCTGCCGCTGCTGCTACTGTAGTCTCCGTCCCTTTAAAAATGCATTAAATACCTAACGCGGCCAAGGCGGCGACGACGACTCTCTCATCACATACACATACTTGCACTCATACCATATACATATACAGACCGTATGCATGCATGTAGTAAGCTAGCATCCGAAAGAGCGAGTGTAAGGGTAATCGTGACAGTAAAGTGACGGTCGTGGTAACGTGTGCGGCGGGCGCCTCTCTCCACCTCCGCGCAACGCGCTGGCAGCGGCCAGCAGCAGCAGCAGGCTGAAGCACCGACGAGAGAGAGAGAGAGAGAGAGCGAGAGCGGCGGCGGTGGCGGCGCGGCAGCGGAATCCCGGAAAACGAAACACGGAGCAGTACACACTGCGAGAGCGAGCAGTGCAGTAACACAAGATGGCGGCGTTTGGGTGTCGTGGGTGCTGCTGCTGCTACTGCTACTGATACTATAAGGAATAAACAGACATATAGATATACACGCAGGAAGAGCAAGAGAAGCAAGTGTTGCAAAGATACGGCGACGACGACGAAGATACAGTGGCCCCCGAAAGAGGCAAGGCGCGCTCTCGCGAGAGTGTGAGTGCGAGTGTGTTTGTGTGTGTGCATGCGCCGCTGCTGGCAACGAAAGGGAGCTGCTACACCGCCGCAGGACTGGCGAGGTTGGCAGGCGTCCTTGCGGACGTTGGCGAGGACGAGGACGGTGGAGCTGCTGCTGGGACAGATAGTGCAGCGCTGTGCCGCCGCCGCCGACGTCGCCGCCGCCGGCGATTAGCGCTGCGCAGCCCCGGCACCTTCGGACAATGCCTCAGGCCACTGGGCTAAGCTCCCCCCGCTGCTGCTGCTGAGCACTCTGCTAAGGGCCGCTGCTGCTCTGCGCTCTCGCCCAGGTACATCATCATCATCATCACCGTCATCATTTTCCCCCCTCATCTTCATCTCCATCAGCGACAAGAGATGAAGCTGTCCCATGTGTGTATGTGTGAGTGTATGTGTGCTTGTATGTGTGCGAGTGCATGCGAGAAAGTGCATGGGTGGACGCGAGAGTTAAGTGACAGATTCGACGCCGTAAGTACTCGCGGTGTGGCTGCGTCCGTCTCTCTTTCTCGGCTCACGGGCCACCTCCTCTCTCTCTCTCTCTCGCTCTCACTCGTGCGCGCTCTCTCCATCTCTGTCCGTCCCTTATGGCCTTTCGTGTTCCCCTTTATTTTTGTCTTTCTTTTCTCTCTCTCTTTCTCTCTGTCGAGCTCGCGTTCGCTCGCTCTTTTTTCCTTGCCGCCGCCACCGCCGCGCGCGCTGTGTGCAGCACACTCGAGAGAACGAGAGAGAGAGAGGTAGCACGTACGTGACCGCTGCCACTCGGGGAAGCTTTTCCGCGAGCGAGAGAGCGATGAGGAGAAAAGTGCGGCGCGTGCGTCGTCTAATTCGCAACTGCCGCCGCCGCCGCTGGGTGCATTGTTTACAGCCAAGTTTTATTCCGTCTCTGCCCACTTGATGGATGCCGGATGTGCTGCTCCGAAATTTTATGTACGTAGCCATCGTCGCATATATCCATATCTTGCTCTCTTTCTCTATCTCGGCTGCTCACCTGCTCTCTCAGCTCGACTCGACCTCTCTGTGTCTCTCTCGCCGCCGTGGAAAATCCTTCGCGCGCGCCGCGGCCGCCAAAGGAAGAGAGCACTTGAGAGAGTGTGGCACTCTGCTGCTGCTGCTGCTGCTCGGCACTCATACTTACTCAGGCGTTCGTCCACGCATACATATATCGCGTATATATATATATATATATACCGCCTGCACCAACACCAACACACGCGTCCGCGCGCGCGGGCGCCGCTTTGTTTTTTTGTGCCATGAGAGAGTAGCTTTTAATTAAACGTGTGTGTGACTCATTGACACTTGTCGCGGAAAATCAATAGCTCCTGTGTATCTGTGTGTATACAACTAGCATGGGTACGTGTGTGTGGGTATGAGTGTGGATATTTTGTGTTTGCTGCAGTGCTGGCCCCAGTGTGATTGATGTATCTTCTGCAGTATATAGAGAATGATGTGTCTTTGGTCGCCCCCCCCCCTCTCCTTCCCCCATTGTAAAAACTAATGTGACAATGTGATAAGCATCTCATTGCTGTTATCTCTTTGTATCAAGTTTAAACAGCTTTGTATGTCTTGTGAAACTCATATTTATTTTATTTAGTCTGTTTGAGGTGCAATCACTGATATCACACATTTGTTCTATCTTACCTTGCGATTGAACAATCTTTTCCAAAAAATGAAAACAGCACGCTCCAAAATATTTTGATCCCCACATAAACTCTAACATGTTACATTTTTAATGAAGTATTAACCAGAATGAATGTATTGATCAGTTGAATGTACAGTTTAGGGGTGAATGGTAGGATTTTCTCCAGCAAGATCGAAGCCAATCGAGAAGCTGGAGAAGGACAGTGGAGCTTCGGAGGAGGGGGAGATGTCAGCCGGCACCCAGGGCGAGATACGGGTTGGTCCATCACACCAGGTACATATTGAATTCATCGATACTAGAATACCAAGCAATCATATCTTATCATAATCCAGCCAACTCGCTTGCTTGTCAGCTCAATTGTATTTGTGTCAAAAGAAAACTTTGTTGTCGGCAAAGCGATAAATGTACTTTACTCCAATGCTCCAACGATTGTCAATTCTGCCTCATTGAAATCCCAGTCATAAAGCAAGTAAAATCAATTTAATAATTCTGCCATCGATACTTTATATTTTCAAGTTGATGATACCCTTGCAATCAGCATCTATAATGAGCATTAAATTGAATTTCATTATGACTTATTAATGAGACTATGTCCTGTATAGTTGGAACATATTAATCAATGAGATTATTTTTTAATTCATTTTGTTTGCTTGATGTGCGATGAAGAAAATTGTATCAGGTTTCTTTATAATTGATCCAAGAATATTCATATTATTCGCCAGACAGAAGTGTACTTGTGGCACAGCTTTATTTGCGAATAACTTTTTATTACTTTGGATGGTAATAATTTATTGTAATAGTCCGAGCTAAGAGTAATAATAATTTTATGGAATGACTAATATTTCCACTCTGTCATTATGAATGCAGTGCCTTGAAATAAGACAAAACATAATATTCGCGTTCGTTTTTGTTGTTACTGAATCTGTTGAAAAATCACTTCCTTAAAAAAAAAGTCGCCGTTGGTGTAAACATAAAAATCCATTAGACAATTGGAAGAACAAGGTAGCTCTAGTGTAGGTGTTTGGATGATTAAGTGAGTTTGGCAGTAGTGCCAAGTGGGACGCGTAGAGTGAGAGAGAGAGAAAGAGAGAGAGAGAGAGCGAGAGACGTGGAACAGTGAGAGAGAGAGAGAGAGAATGAGAAAGACAGAAAGAAAAGAAAAGAGAAGTGTGCAAATTGTTGTTGTTGTTTGCAGGCCCATTTGCCGGAATATCGTCCGGGTATCCCTGCTGGAGAGCTGCCTCCTGATCCAGAACTGGAAAAAGACCGCGAAGAGCTAAGATGGGTGCCGGCGATGACCTTGGATATGGACCTGCTGATGTACCTGAGGGCGGCTCGTTCAGTTGCTGCCTTCGCTGGTATGTGTGACGGCGGTTCACCCGACGGTTGTGTTGCAGCATCCCGCGACGATACCACCATCAATGCTCTCGACACCCTGCACGACTCGGGCTATGACGCAGGCAGAGCACTACAAGCTCTCTACAAGTGTGCTGTGCCGAAAATCGAAAAAAAGTGGTCTGACGAGGAAACAGTGAGTGTCCTTCATCCCCTCCCACCCCCCCTTTCCCTCCTTCATCAAAAGCAACCCTTCTGCCTCTGTGTGTAACCACGATCTTTCTTCTGCCCACCTCTAGAAACGCTTTGTTAAAGGCCTACGACAGTTTGGAAAAAACTTTTCACGCATTCGCAAGGATCTCCTACCGCACAAAGACACGGTAACTATCAAATCTCAGCTGTACATCGATACGCGCAGCGTATAGTATACTTTCGAAGCGGAATTCTCGCCAGCGCCATTTAAATACATGAATAATCATCTTGCAAACTGCGAGCAGTCAAGTGTAACTCTCTCGGATTGAGTAACAGCTTGCTAACTGTTTCTTAGGCTAAGTAAATATAGCATGCGCAACTCCGATCTCGGCAATGTGATTTAGATGTATTTGGCCTTTAATTTATATCGCGTCATAGCGCGCGGGAATATTTATATGTCGGGGCTCATGCTAATTATCACAAAAGTCGAGGCTCGATTATCATCGCTGTTTGTATGGCTTCATTGTCATTATTAAAAAATGCATACAATGTTTTCCGAGTTGAGAGTATCGCTCGCGCATAATTTTCCATTGCTAAACACTTATTATTGCTTTTATTCCAAATATTACTTGTATTTCGCTCAAACATCGCATAGATAAGATAGTTACGCAATTAGTGTTGACAGTAAATAAAATAAACCGAGTCGAGATAAACGCTTTAATTTTTTTATACATCAGTCCAAGTAATTATTTTCTAACGACGTTGTTATCGTCTTCGCTCGACAATTTGTAAAAATTTAATCGACGATGAGTATTATCATTGCCACTAATTACGCTGTTATTTCGCGTATAAATTCGAATAAAGTAGTTCTGCTTATCGTCTCGTCACGTAGATAAAGAGATATAAGTCGACTTCATTTAAAAAAAAGTGAATTACGAGATCGAAAAAATATTTCGTTCGCTACACTCTCGAAAAAGAGAAAAATATACATACGTGAAATAGTTGTTCACGAGCACTGCTTTTATCAGAAACCTTGTCACATCCAGAGATAAACTTAGAAAGCTGCGCGAGATAAGATCGGCAAACGAACACAATGCGATTACGACTTCCTATAAAATATTAGCACAATTGCCTCTCGATACCGCCAGGTTTAGTCAGTTTAACGCCAGACAAACTTGTCGTCTTTCTCTCTCTCGTTAACCTTGCGTTAAAACCTGTCTACACTTTGCAGCCCGAACTCGTCGAGTTCTACTACCTGTGGAAGAAGACCCCTGGGGCGAACAACAATCGGCCGCACAGGCGACGTCGGCAAGGCTCGTTACGTCGAATACGCAACACGCGCAACTCGCGCGCAGGCACGCCGAAGGAAGAGCCAACGACGCCGACAGGCGGCGAAGCCCCGTCGACTGTGACGAGTCGCGAGGTGAGCTGTAGCGGCATCAACGAGTCCGAGACGAGTAGCAACGGCCTCTCGATTTCGGCCGGACCCACGGCCAACTCCAGTAGCAACGCCAACGCCGGCGAGGTGAGCTCCGTCACCGAGGACGACAATTCCGAGGAGGACAGCGACTCGCGCGACACCAACACCAACGGCGTCACTCACTCTTGCCAGCATTGTTTCTCCACTAGCTCTAAGGACTATCAGGTGAGTCGTTCGATCGTCGCAGTTAATTGTCGTTTGCTAATGATCTGCGTTTCTTTTTTTTTTCTGCTCAAGGTAACTGGCAAGGACAGACTACTCCTCTGCGCGGAATGTCGAGCACAGCTGAAGAAAACGGGCGAGCTGCCACCGGCGCCGCCCTACCTCTTCCGGCCAGTGCCGGCTGAGTCGCCAGATTCGCCCGGTAGAATGCGCACGCGGAACAAGGCCAAGGAGACCCCGAGAGCATCGAGACCACGTAGAATCGGCGGCAACGAAACCCCCGAGCAAGAGAAGCAGCAGCAGCAGTCGTCCCAACAGCAGCAGCAACAGCAGCAGTCCTCGCAATCACAGCAGCAACAGCAGCAGCAACAGCAGCAGTCGAACTCTAACGACAAGCCCAGAAAGTCCAAGTCTTCCAAGCAGGACACCCCGAAGAAGGGCCAGAAGCGCCTTTCCAGCCTCGACGACCTCGACGAAGACAAGGACATGCAGAAGCGCAAGAGACCCCACGAGCGGCCCGAGAGCCCCTCGGAGTCGCTCACCACCGACAGCAATTCCCTGATGGACGAGCCCGAGCGCGGTGAGCCCGAGGCCGACGCGCCCGACAGCAGCAGCGGCAGCGGTAGCGCCAGCGCCGCCAGCAGCAGCAGCAGCAGTAGCAGTAGTGGCTTGGGCAACGGCAGCTGCGTCGTCAGCACGGCCAACGCCGTCACTCAGGTGGTCGTGGCGAGCAGCAGTAGCGCGGCCGACGGCATCGTGCCGGTCAGTCCCGCGACCCCGCCCGCCGTCGACGAGCCGGCCATTCAGCCGATCTCGCCGCCGACGCCGCAGCACCAGTCACAGCAGCAGCAGCAGCATCAGCCGCCACCGCAACAGCAACAGCCGACACTGCAACAGCAGCAGCAACAGCAGCAGTCCGTTGTTCCGCCGCCAGCGATGATCCAGAGTCTGCCGATATCGGTACCAGTGATACACGCGCGCGACGCCCTCGCCGGCGCCATGGAGAAGAAGCCCAAGCTCGAGGAGCCTCTGGACATCAAGGACCAGGCGATGATGGTGGACGAGAAGCCGCCGATGCAGATAAAAATGGAGCCTCTGCCGATGAAGCTCGAGCCGGTGGCCATGAAGATGGAGCCGATGCCGATCAAGCTCGAGCCCATGTCGATGAAGATGGAGCCGATGCCTATATCCATGCCACTGCCCATGCCCCCCGTGCCCATGGACCCCTCGCCGCCGATCAAGGAGGAGCCAATCGATCCGCCCTCGCGAGAGCCGGTCTGCGAGCCAGCACCGTCTCTGCCTCCGCCGCCTACGCTGGCCGACCTCGGCCAGCAGACGATGCCGCGGAATCTGTCGATGAGCAGTCCCGCGGGCATGCCGCCGATCTCGCACTCCGCCGCGGCCATTGTCTCCGGCCCGGCGGGCATGCCACCTAACAGTCACCCGCTTAACATGCAATACACCGGGCCGTCGGCGATCGTCTCGGCCCCGCAGAGCGTGCCTCAGAATTTATCGGCCTCGGGCATACATCTGCCGCCGGGCTTGCCCCCGCCGCCGCCTAGTCTCATGCAGTCGGCCAGGGATCTCAGCCAGACGCATCCCGAGAACATGTCCACGACCACGATATCGTCTAGTCTGGGTATGCCGCCTCTGGGCTTGCCGCCGCCTCTGAACCTCAACGTTCCGCAGAATCTGTCGGCGAGTGGCCTGGCACCGCCGCCTCTGCCGCCGATGACCGGCTCGCCACAGCCCCTCGGGCTGACGGTTCTGTCGGCGGAGAGAATGATGCAGCCCGATCGATTGATGCCACCGGACGACAGAATGCCACCGGAGAGGATGAGGGATGGTAGGTTGCCCGACAGGATAACGGACAGGATAGTGGACAGAATCGGACAGCCGGACCGAATGTCCGACAGGTTGTCGCACGAGAGGAGTCGGGATAGCATGGTCGACAGGATGTCCGATCGAATGTCCGATCGAATGTCAGATCGAATGTCCGATCGGATGTCCGACAGGATGCCACCCGACAGAATGTCCGACAGGCTAGGTGAGCGCGACGACAGAGAACCCGAACCACCACCGCCGTCGCAGCAGCAGCAGCAGACCAGGCCGGAACCCATGAACATGTTCCAACCCATACAACCGCCGCATCCGATGATTCCGAGTGACAGGTCAGGGCCACTTTACAGTCTGGCTGGCACGCCTCCCATGGAGCCGCAGAATCTGAAGATCAAGCAGGAGATCGTGCCACCCGAGCCGGATCCTCTGCAAAGCCTCAAGGAGGTGAAGGTTCCTGGTTACCAGACTGGCTTCCCAGGTAAATGTTCTTTGATGTCTCTTTGTGTTAGTCATTAATTGGCGTTGATCGTTATTAACCTTCTGCATTTCATTCGTAGGTCCGAGTCTAGAAAACATAAAGAAAGACCCAGACAGTGCGGTCGGCCGAGACAGTAGCAATAGTAAACCGCCAACGCCGAGCAAGCACTCGTCGTCGTCATCTTCCTCGAATCAGCCGCAGTCGTCGCAGCTGCAATCGGTCGCGGCGTCGCCGCAGCCAACTCTTCCGCCGCCGCCGACGTCGATTCCCCAGCCGGTGATGCATCCGGTGCAGCAGACGAGTCCGCACATGGCTCACCCCTTCCATCCGCATCACCCGCTGATGCATCCCTCGCTGTTCGCCGCCATTCACCCGTACCATCCGCACTACCCGGGCTACCCGGCGGTCGGCGCCTACCCTGCCTTCCCGGCCTATCCCTACGGACCGGTGCCCCACGCCATACCACCGCCGTCGCCCCAGCGCAGCGAAGCCACCACCATGATGACCGCCCACCACTCGAGCAGCACCACCTCGAGCGTGTCGACGCGCGAGGAGGGCGAGAACCTCATCGCCACCCACCATCACTCCTCGTCGTCGATGCACCAGGCCACCACTCTGCACCACGACAAGCTCCTCACCATCTCGTCGCACAGCTCGCACAGCAGCTCGCACAGCTCGCACTCCTCGTCGCAGCACAACAGCCAGCGCAACAAGCCCTCGTCGTCGCTCGTCTCCTCGGCGGCCTGCCTCAGCTCGTCGAGCTCGCTGCACTCCCACTCGCACCATCGAGCGCCGCAGTCGCAACCGCCGCAAATCCAGCCGCCCCAGCCGCCGGAGCCCAAGATCGAGCCCGACATGGAGCCCGAGCCCGAGGAGCCGCCGAGTCCGCGCTCGGGGCCCTCGCCCGAGCCTCGCATCGAGGACTCGGAGTGCCATCGCTCGCAGTCGGCCATCTTCCTGCGGCACTGGAACCGCGGCGAGAACAACTCGTGCGCGCGCACGGACTTGACCTTCAAGCCCGTGCCCGACTCCAAGCTGGACCGCAAGCGAGCGGAGCGAACGAGGAAGCAGGCCGAGCGAGAGCGAGAGGAGCGTGACAGGGCGCAGGCACAGCAGGCGCGGAAGATGACGACGCCGGAGAAGCAGCCGGAGGTCTGCAAACCTCCGAGTCGGGGTCCCATGGACTCCGTTGTCTCGCCGTACGACAGATACGCCGCGAGGCCTGGTGCTTACACGGACACGCCCGCGCTCAGGCAACTCTCCGAGTACGCGAGGCCGCACGCGGCCTTCTCGCCTGCCAGGCATCCTGGCCCACAAGACGCCATGCTGCACTACATGTACGGCCCGGTGGCGCGCGAGAGGCTCGAGATGGAGCACTTGGAGCGCGAGAAGAGGGAGCGGGAGATTCGGGAGCTCAGGGAGAGAGAACTCAGTGATCGGCTTAAGGTGGGTTTTATTCTTTTCGTGATTGTCAATTTGTCGATCGATAGTTTTACCGCAACTACGTGAAGACTTCGGATTGCCAGTTTCAGCCATTTTCAAAATGCTGCGGATTTCTGAGTAGACAAACTATTTTTGTTTCTCAAATTTTTGTTTATTTGAATGTTTTACTTGTCATGCTAAATTGAGATCAGCATTGAGAACTCGGGTTTCTTATCCAAGAACTTGTAATGAGCGTAGCTAATTTACATGTTCTCAATATTCAAGAGTCCGGCCATAAGTCAGAGTAACAGAGGACTTTGAACTAATGAAGTTTAAATTATCGGAGTTTGGTTTTACGTTCTTTACACACGTGCATTCGATATAAAAATTTACAGTGCTGCAATACTTTTTGTCCGATTGTTAAATCAAACGTTTTTTTTTTAAATTGAAGCAATAATTTTGGTGAAAATAAGCTAGTGCAGTCACTTGAGAAATCTTATGCAAGTTCTTTTATCATTTGCAAATTAGTTTTTTTTTTTACAAATACCACGCGATAATCATTATTTTGTTTACTTCAGGAATGAGAATTAAAGCAAAATGTATGTTTTTTTTTATTTTAGTTCCAAAAATACTCGATCAATAGCCTATTTCCAAGCGTAAGTTACAGTTTGTTTTTGTTATCAACTAATGCAAAACAATCAATCCATCTACCTACCACGACTTTTGAATGCATTTTTTTCTCGACATATTTTCAACTTTTACTAATTGATACTGACTTTTAACTTCATATTTTAATCACGCTAACTACAGAATGTCATCACTCTCATTTCGCTTCAAAAATAATCACTAATCATTTCATGAAACCTTCGTATTTCAATCCAACTCAAAATAATCTCGCTAAAGTTTGCACAAACGCTTTTTCACCTACTAATCGCCATTTTAAATCACATCTTCACGCAAATTGCATCATAATTTTTTTCCTTTATCTAATCTAAATGATAATTCCTGATAATTAATCATCACATAACTATCTTTCAGACGAAAAAAAACCTACTTTATCGGTCTTTTTATCATTTGAATTACCATTTTTTTTTACTTTTATCGAGGTGTTTTTTTTTTTCTACACAAGTTCGAAAAGAAAGACACGTACTCGAGAGCTTTTTCTGCCGTATCTCCATAAAATTCAATTGACAACTTTTATCAATTGGCTTTTCATTGAAGCACACATACACACGTGATTCAAGCGTTTCATCCAATCGTGTTTTTTTTTTCGAGCTCCCTTCGTTGAACGCAAGTGTGTATTGGATTTTTCTTGATTTATTTTCTAGGAGGAACTGTTGAAGGGTGCTCCAAGGCAAATGGCAGCTCCAGTCGATCCACACTGGTTAGAAATTCACCGACGGTACGCGGCTAGCGGTGGATTAGCTCCTCCGGGCCCATCGGGTCCACCGCAAGGCTTACAATTTGGTCTGTACGCCGTACCGCCGGGACACAGTCAACTGGATAGGGAGCGTCTCGAACGACTAGGTAAACGTCTCCTCGTATCGTAATCTACTATTCATCATCGCTTTGTTTTTCATCGCATCAAAAGCGCGCGATTCGATCGCGACCGTCGACCAGGTTTATTTCAGCGTAAATTTAGCTCGACTTCTAATCTACAATATCGAAAGCTCTTGTAGCGGCCACACGCGAGTCTCTTTGAATTAGTAACGGCGTAGCGTGGAACTGTAAGTCGCGAGATAGTACTTGAGAACTCGAAAGCTTATTTTCTTATTTATTGCCTACTTGTTTTTTTTTGTCCCTCCGCTGTACTGTAGAATTATTTATTTGAAAGTACGTCTCTCCGGTGCTCGGTTATAGTTGTTTCACTTTTTCAATTACATTATTATACTTCACGATGGTTGTTCCGACATATAATTGAAAAGTCTCCTTTGAGAATTTATTGAACGTTTACATTCAGGGGGCCATTAAACTAAGAAAAATACATTGTGTATTACGATCTGAAATCTGAAAGTATAATTTTACGATAGGATTATATATGATGAAACTTTCTCACGTTACGGTTATCGATCGAAGAAGCTTTGGCTTCGAACGTATATACATTTGCCCACCCATAAAGTGCCGAGAGAGATTTTCTTGTGTCATCATTAATGCATCATCGTCGTCATCGTCGCACCATCATCACGGCCCATCAATCATTAAAGAGCAAAGCTGCAAAAAATAAAAA
Source organism: Galeopsomyia nigrocyanea (assembly GCA_035047105.1). Taxonomy (NCBI): domain Eukaryota; kingdom Metazoa; phylum Arthropoda; class Insecta; order Hymenoptera; family Eulophidae; genus Galeopsomyia; species Galeopsomyia nigrocyanea. The sequence continues at coordinate 10,398,617 of JAWWMK010000008.1, read as the reverse complement.
AAAAACTTGTTTATAACTCTTCACCGCCTGCATATTAACACAGAAGAAGCCTCTCGGAAAACACGAATGGCGTGGACGACACATGTAACTAATTTTCCAAAACAAAAAAAAAACGAAAAATACATTTTCAGGTTTCTCTGTTGAAGTATAAATAACCCTATGTAAATATTGTGTGCTATACATTATCTCTCATTTGCATTCTGTGTAACAATTGTTAAATGGGTCTATAGTCACATCATGTACATGAATTTCTCGTGCTACAGTGTATATAATGTCTTTGTGGATTTACTTTTCACGCAAAGTGCTCGAAGATAAAGAACAAAAAAAAAAAAGAAATAAGTAGACCGATCGAGATCATTGAAATTGTCACGGCGTATAATAATTATTATCCTCGCGCGCGAGAGAGCTCTCGGTATACGGTCAATTTCCGCCGTTGGTGGTGATTGTCGAAAGCGAGCGGCGGCGGCGGCGGGCGGGCGCGCGAAAGAGAGAAGGGTATAAAAGCGTTAATGAGGCAGCACTCGAGAGCGTTAATTAGTGGGTGGGAGGAGGAGGAGGAGGAGGAGGAGGAGGGAAGTATGAAGAGGCTGTTTGTTCTCTCACTCTCTATCTCGTCAACGACTATCTATATAGCATCACGCATCATCTCATCGCAGCAGCGCAGCGCAACGCAGTGTGTGTCTGTCTGTCTGTTTTTCTTTTAAATTTGGCGCGAAAAAAAAAGAGACGAAAAATGATCAGGATGTGTTGTTGTTGTTGTTGTTGACAAAGCGATGTCGGGTTTACTAGGGATAGCAGCGGCAGCAGGAGCCGCGGGAGCGGGTTCGGCGGCAGCAGCGACGGCGGCGGCGGCGGCAGCGGCAGCGGCGGCGGGCCATCCGTCGGCCGGCAGCCATCCGCACTCGAGTCAGCTGGACGAGAGGCTGGCCTTGGCCGCGGATCCGATGGTCAGGCTACAGATGGCCGGCATCTCGCCCGAGTACCACGCCCACACTCACGCGCACACCCATGCCCACACGCACCTACACCTGCATCCGGGACAGCAGCAGGCTGCGGCCCAGCAGCAGGCGGCTCAGCAGCAGCAGCAACAGCAGCAGCAGGAGGCCGCCGCGGCCGCCGCTGGATTCCCTCTGCCTGGTAGGTTTTCCTACTGATTGCAACACGACCTCATCATCATTCGCTCGCTCTCACTATCTCTCTATTATGTCTCTCTAATTGACTTGACATTCAGTTATCGCGACGGTTTTAACATTCAATTCAGATATATGCTCGTTGTTTGTATCGATGCTTGAAAAGTAAATGCACTTTGAGATCTTATCCACAAAACCCTATATTTCTTTTGCTTACTCTATTATTCTCTCTCTTTAACATTTCAACGTCCATCGACATCTCTCTATTCAGCTGTAAATGTGTTGCACATATTATAAGTCTATTTATTTCTCAAGCATTGATAGCCTGGTTTCACGATCATTTTTCATGAAGACTATATTAAGTTTGTCGCTCGTATCGTGTCGTGGCGCGACTATAACACTTTCAGTATAATCCTTTTTTGCAATTCACATTTAATCGCGCGCGCGCGCTCCCGAAATAAAAATAAATAATTCTTAATAATCACATATTATATTCATGTAAGAAAAGGGTTGTCGGCTCGTTCGCTCGCTATACACGGTTAAATCAGCGCGGATACAAATCAATTGTAGCAGGGAAAGAGAGCCTGAAAGAAAAGAAAAAAAGAAAAAAAAAGCCATCTCCGATATGTATATATGCATGTACGTGCTATAGCAAGCCGAACGAGCTTACACAGCTCTCTCTCTCCCACCACAAACGCACGCAGCAGACATTGCTTATGCGTGTGTGCGTGTGTGTGTGCGTCGATTGTCTGGTTGAATTAAAAGCGAAGGGCAAATATCCCTTGCTCCTCCGTGTGCTTGGTGGTTCTTTTTGTTCGTATAGCGGCGTCAGGCGGCAACTACCCGAGGCAAGGTCTGATGGGGCGCGAGCCGACGCTCGCCCTACACCCGGCCGAACTGCTGGGCAGGCCCTACGCGGACATGGCCGCCGCTGCCCATCACGAGCAGCTACAGCGTCACCTCATGATGGAGCGCGAGCGATTCCCACACCACGTTGGCCTCGTTGCCCAACACGAGGAGTACATAAGGTTTGTCTCTCTTTTACTTATACTCACTCGCAAACTCTCTCTCTCTCTCTCTCAACTTGATTGCTCTCTGTGTTTCATCCCCTCTCTTCGCAGACGTGTAGGTATATATACGAGGGGGTGAAAATCCCGAGGACGCTTTTATCTACCCTCCGTATATATATGTATTGAGCCGAATCACGTAGTCGGCTTGCGTTTAATTGATTCTTATACCAGTGCCGGATATGTACGGCGCAGAATGCTCGGGAGCACGAGTGCAGCTTTGTTATTCCGGATTGATCGCGACGATAATTGGACGCTGATTTTTTTTTTTTTTTTTTGCCTTATCGGACACGGCCTTTCAATTTGTTGCGTCTATTCTCGTTTTGCTTGTTACTCTCGCGCGGGTCAGAGTGATATTTTATTTTTTTAATAAACTTTTTTTTTTGTTTCGTTTGAGCTATGCCAGCTATGGAATGCCCGCGATAAAAAGTTTATTTCATTACCGCATTCCTTTCAAATCTTCACGAAATGAAATTTCGCTACGTGGCCATTTCGCTGAATATTTACGCGCGAATTGCTCGACGTTTAATTCGTTTCGCGTTTAATGATCGGAGCTTATGTGTATTAATATTTCGCTACGACAAATTGTGTAACTAACTTTTTCCGTATATCCTGTACAAGCTGTAATGATTCGTATTATCACTTCAAATATTCAACGTAGAGTGAACAAAAAAAAATCTATTCACGGGTATCGAAACACGATGCAATCCTCTTCCCTCTCCCCAACAAACTACATATACGAAGAGAGAAAGAGAGAGAGAGAGAGAGGAAAAAAGAAACATATAGCGCGTATAATATCGACCCGTGGTGTGTCGGCCGAGGTGACTAAACGCTCTCCCCGTATGCTTTTCTTCTTTTAGACAACAGCGTGAACGCGAGCTGAAAGTTCGCGCAATGGAAGAAGCCACTCGTGGATCACGCCCTTAGAGAAAAGAAAGCCGATAAGCGCTTCGAACTGACGAGGAAAAAGAGAGGAGAGTATAAGCAAGCTCTCTCTCTCTCTCTCTCTCCTCCTTGCTTTTTTTTTGCATATTCCGCTGCTGTCTCCGTTGAGCTGAAGAGACTCAAGCATATTTTACAATATATACAAAACACCAACGCGCAGCCGGAGACGAAAACTGCGCGATGGAAGATGAAAATTGTGCGACGAGGATCATCGACGGGAAGATTTATATAGTGATTGATGATGAGCGGCTTATAGATTCTTTTTTATGATTATTATTATTATTATTACTATTATTATTCGTTTTTAATTTCAAAAGAAAACTCAGCGCGAGTCCTTTTAATTGCGTGATCATTGTATGTATTTTGTAGGAAAAAAAATTTTTAAACTGAGAGAAAAAGAGACGACGAAAGTGATGATGTGTGCGGATGTAACGGTGCGATGCGCGCGCGCGCGAGAGCAAGAGAGGAAGGCAGACGACGACGACGAAGACGAGAGCTTGCGCGCGTGCGAGAAAAATAAATAAAAATATCATGTGTAATAAGATATAAGTATAGTGTAAAGAGAGTGATAATAATAAAAAAAAAATGGACAACGATCGACGGATCCGCTTTTCTCTCTTACTCTCTCGCACGGCCCTTCGCCCTCGCCTCCATTTTGGTGGACTTTGCAATTTTGTCTTTCGGTTTGTCAAAGCCAACAATTAACTAATCGACTATATTGATTATAATTTTTTATATAATGTACTGCTATACTTTTTTTTTGCGTTAAATCTCAGTGTTGCATACGTATCGTACAAGCGAGCGTGCGAGGCAAAGCACGCGAGCAAGCAAAAAAAAAACAATTAAATGAGTAAAAGTTAAATAAGAGAGTAATGTATAAGTGAAAGGACTATGACGACGAGAGAAGGCGCGGTTCAACTGTCGTGTAACATGTTCTATGTAAATACAAGGAAACACGCAGCAATTGATATATATTATAAATATGAATATATTCTACGGAAATAGCTAGCGCAGCCTAGCCATTTTAGATGATAGCGGTCGATTCGACATAAGCAAAGCACTAGGCGATATGTATATTGATTTTTTGAGGTTCGTGCGCGCGTATACACTTTTACAATCGCGCCTCAACTGGTGGCAATTAACTCCTGTGCTCAATTTCTTCTGATGACTTTTTTTGTCTCTGTCTTCTTTATCCTCTTTTAATTCTCTCTCTACCTTGTATTTTTATGGTTATTATTTAACAAAGCGAACAGAAGACATTAATTATGAGGTTTTTAACTTAAAAATGACGTAGAAAAGCTCTTGAGGGCGCCATGGCAAGTCTCGAGTGCTTATATGCAGAAAATATAGGTATATATGTATACTAACACCAGTGTCTTTTTTTTTAATACGTTTGTACTTCTGCGCGATGCAAAGCGCGAGAAGTAGACTGTTTTTTTTCTTCGCGTAGAATGACTTTTTTCTCTCTATCTCTCTTTCTCGTAAGACTATTGTGGTATTGTCTATATTTTTATCTCTTTGGACGGTATTATATATACGTATACAAACTTTTTAATCCAACTTCCCCCCTCTTTTATGTCAATTCTTCATTGATGATTGATTTCCATCCCGATATTTTTTTTTTAATTTTTAATGGAGAAAAGAAATTTTTGTAACTTAGTACGTGTAAGCTAAGTTTCGAGTATTGATACTGCATTTGCATTATATACAATTGTATATTTAACGATAAAATCAGAAAAAAAAGCAGTGAATATATAAGCGAAGAATCATGATGAGAATCCGATTCGCGAAAGCAAAAAGGCGCAGTCTCACGTTAATATTACGACGACAAACAAGAAAAAAAAAGAAAATATGGTAAACATAGCGACATTATTATATACAATGGATTTTTTGCTAACGCGTGGCAGGCTGACGATTATATACTGTAAACATTTGCAACAAAATGACCAAAGTAAACGTTTGTAGATTGAAAAATAAAATGATGAAAAACAAAAAAAATAATAATGACGAAATAACGGGGAAAGGAAAGCGAGATGAGAAAGACGTTTTTTTTTTGTGCGCGCACGTGCCCGAAATTTCGAGTGCGCACACGCGAGATGACGCCAAGAGATATATAATGTTCTTCGAAAATGTAAATCACTTTTTAGATGATATTTGTAAAAGAGCACGGACAGTGTCTGCATAATCCCATTACTGTAAACACTGAATGGGCTTTAGACAAATGATTATTATTTTTTTTTTCGTTTTTTTTTTCTCGTTTCGAAATCAATGCGAGCGAATGTATACGCGTTATCTGATTTTCCACGAAAATCAGCAGCGCAGCGCAATGTCTTTTTAATTGTAATAACGAATCAACAGCTCGAAAAAAACAAACTCATAAATAGATGGGGAAAAAAAGACACATGTATAAATTTTAAGTAAAATAAAAAAAAAAGAGAGATTAAGCAGAGCGAAAATTTAAAAAAATTTCCCTAAGGATAACGTAATGGAATGACGATCGATTGTAACTATTGATTGAATTATAATGTAACTTATTCGCAAAACACCGTACGTTAATATTTCTTACCGATTGCCAGGCCACATCGACAAAAAAAAAAGAGAATAACCGATGCCGTTTTTTTTTTCTTTGTCCGCCGATATTCCCCCTTGCATAAAAAGAAAAATTCGTTTCGTTCTCCCCGTATACCCTCGTCCTCGCGTCCAAATCCTTCGTCCCTGTATATCCCATCCCCTTTCAGACATGCCGATACTTAATCTATACAGTATTTGAAGAAATATTATTACACTGAAAGATATTATAGGCAGAGTGAATTACTTTGTATTTTAAAATAAACATTTTAAGAAGATTTTTTCCACTGGTTCGTTCATTGTAAACCCGAAGAAAAAAAATAACGTTTTTTTCATATTTTATTGTGCATTTAATATTGTGTATAAGTGATTGCGTGCATACGGAATTAAAGTACTCTCGACGCATGCATGACGACTTCGACGACGTGGCCGAGTGAAAAAGCGTGTTAAAAATAATCTTGAAAGCTTTTAAAATCATAAAAGGCAGGTGCTCTCTCGCGCTCGCGGTGAAACTTTGTCTTTGTTTCCTTTTCATTTATGCAACTCGTTTACCCCATTCCCCCCTTCTCTCTCTCTCTCTCTGTTTGAACGTTCATTATTATCATTTAGAACAGGAAACGCTTGAACAGCACTTTGTAATCGTGCGGATCTCTACTTATACCCGAAGCATTATCATTTTTTTTTTTTATCCGAAAAATTCAGGAATACTTCGTGGATTAATTAAATTTCATCAGTATCGGCAAAAAATATACACTCGGGCGCGGATGTATCGATATACATGCCTCTGATATTAAAAAAAAAAAGGAAAGAGAGAGCGATACATTTTGTACTCAGTCTCTCTATAGCCATAAGCGACATAGTTAAAATTCCGTGTGTTGAACTTTTCACGAAGGCAACGTCGGTATAGCGGTGGCGGCGAGTCGATGCGCTCGAGAAGATAACTCAAAGCGCGTCGCGGCGCTCTAATTACACCGGAGGACCGTGTAAAGAGAGAGAGAGCTTTTCACGTATGTGTGTGTGTGTGTGTGCACGCGGCGCATTACACTTTTATTGGGCGTAACGCGAAACGCCGTCGCGCATCTGCTGCACGTGTTTACACCCCACTTGTGTGCCAGTATATATATGTATATCTATACATATATACCAACACACATTGCAGTGTCTCGAGTGTCTTATATGCGGGCGGTCGGATCCTTCTCCCACACTGCAGTTTTTTTTTTCGTGGTCAGCACGTGTATTAGGGGAGAGTTTGTCTCGTCCTCCCATTTTTCTTCTTCTTATTTTGAAAAAGTTGTGGAGTTTACGGAAATTTCGGGGTTGTAGTATTCCGAGAGCAACTTTTTTTTTCTTTTTAGCGTGTGCGTTGAAAGTCATAATTACACTTTAGTTGGTTTACGTATAGGTATACAATGAACCAGAGCTTGCTCCTTTTTTTTTTACTGATTTGCATTTTTATTAATCGGCCGGTTTGTTTTTTTACTTGCGCGCGCAAGCTCTGTTCTAAATATTACATTGCACACACCCGCCTTAGTAATTAAATTCTTTGTTCATCGGCTATATAACTTTTCAGCGAAATTGAACGACCGAACAAATATATACCTTGCATTTTATCGAAATTGAAAGAACCATATGCGGTGGTTGGTGAGCGCGCGGTTAACTCTTAATTAATTGAAATTTCCCTCTGATTTTTTTTTTTCGAAGCCGGAAAGCACCGCCGTGCCAATTTGCAAAATTGAAGGATTTGACTGTCAATATAACGCTGTGCAAATTAATTAGCAATAAATTGATATATCGAACTCGCTTACGCAAATAACACAACGCGTCGAATTCGTAAATAAAAGTCCATTATATCAACGAAGAGAGACGGAACTCGAAAACAAAGTGTAAATCGTCGACATATACATACACCTCGAATAATAACTTTGCCCGCGCAGTATTTCGATAGACACCCAAAAATAAACCATCGACTTTGTCAATCTACCATCGACGTTACATGTAGAAAGCAAGAAGGAATGAAACGAAAAAAAAAACGAGAGCTAAAGAGTGGAGTACATATATAAAGCGAGTTGAAACGGGTGGTAAGAGAAGGGGGCATTAATCATCCAATAAAGCGCGTCAACGAGCGAATTAGAGGATAACAAACTGCGGCATCCGGCGCGCACATCTCTCTTGCGCTTCCGCGACGCGAGGCAGCGAGCTCCGAAAGAGTACAAAAAAAAAAGTATACAGAAGGAGCGTGCACGTGTGGGTGTGTATATGTATATGTGCGGGCCCGAAGGAGGAGGGAGAAGAGAGAGAGTATGAGCAGCTTCTGCTTTTTGAGTCATTCGTCGTCGAGGCAGAGCAGCAGGCAGTGCAAGTATATTATAAGACGCGCGGAAAATTGCTGCCAGCAAGGATTATGGCTGCCAGGAGGAAGAATCAGCAACCAGCTAGGCTTAGATGTCAAGCTAATGCGAGGGAGAGAGATAGGACGCTCAGGTGAGTGGTTATACATATTGGAATTTTTTTCAAAGTGAATTTTGTGCTTCGATAGTGTCGAGTATCTGCATTTGGCGAAGAAAATAAAACATTAAGGAATTATTATTTTTAGAATGTATGACATTGTCCTGGTCATTTTTCGAGAGCAGATTACTTAAGTGCATTTTTTTTTCATACTTGATTTTAATAAAGCAAATGCGTCACTATAGAAATAAAAACTATAAGTGATCGTCACTATAGAAATAAAAACTATAATATAAGTGAAAAATATAAGCCACATTATTGGCGAGGCAAGGTTCGCCTGAAATGAAAAATTTGATCTACGATAACATTGTAATACTTTTATCGTGATCTCTTGAGTTAGTGTCTTATCATTAATTGTAATTGTTCTTTTATCGTATACTATTAATTTTTTCCCAAAACCAATTTAAGATAAAATTAAGTACTGTTGTTTTGGAATTATTAGAATTGGTGTTATACTCAAAGTCAACATTGTATATATAATTGTAGCGTAAACACGGCATTTAGCACACTGAGGACACTGATACCAACGCAGCCGGCGGATCGCAAGCTTTCCAAAATAGAGACCCTCAAGCTTGCCACTAGTTACATCAAACACCTTGTTTCCCTACTTCTTCACGATGGACTTGACGATCGCCGGATCTCGTGCGATCGAGCATGGCTTGATACGGCGAATGAGTGTTGTTTTTGCACAGGAGAACAATACGTAAGTATAGAGTCATTTAGTAATGCTCGCTCCGGGCTTTTAATAAAATTAGATTTTTCTGAATCATCTTACCCATCGTCGTAAAATCTTTCGAATAAGGCGACTTTCACGATAATGCGAGATCGTTAAAAAAGGGTTCGTTCACGCGAAAAAAAAAGAAGTCACAATAGCACCGTTTATAGCAAAATTCCTTCCGAGATTTAAGTTTTAACGAGCATATTTTTAAGAAAACACGTGCGCGTACTTACATGCATGCCTGCCGGGTCCCATTTGCTCATGAGAAAATTTCAGGGAAACATTAAATTTGATTATTTTCCTTTCCTGACACGCATACAATGGCTATACGGCTATGCAATATTTCATGTGAGTTGGCCTTTCATTTTACGTAATCTAAAAATACTACAGAAAATGTATTTCGTGCCTGCATTATGTGCTTTTTAGAATATTCTATTAAGAATCGGCGATAAAACGTACATAAAATTAGTGTATTGTATTTATTTTGAATGTATAAGACTTTCAATTGAAACTTTTTTGTTATTTTTGTTTCAGCATTTAACAAGAACTTTCAAAGTGACACCTGCAAATGCAAACAAATCCAATGGATCAACGTACGTATTCACTAGTACCCAGTGACATGCCTCATTGCCTCTGATGTTTTGGATTGCCAAAGACAAGATTTTTATACCTATATTCTCCGTTATCGAAATGAGCAAAGACGTTTGAAGTATTAATTACTTAAAAGGAACAATGTTACCTATTTTTTTTACATTTTTATAATACTATATTGAAGTAGTTATTTTGAATACTGTCGAATAAAGTATAAGATTTTGTTATATCTGAAGTATGAATTATTCTAAAAAATCCCTAATTGTTAACTACCAATTCTTTTTAATTGTTATATAAAATTTTAAGATTAATTGATAAAAGATTACAAGTTAAAAATGAAAGAATGTCGCGTTAAACAAAACAACGATTCTAGCGCATTAGTCGGTATTATATTAGTCGACCCAAGAAAGATCCATGAAAAAAAAAAGGTCGGTCACAAATTTCGACAGTCAATCGATTTAAATAGGTGCACCAGACCTTTAATTGAGTTTTCTTACCTCTTTTACGCCAAAACCGCAATGATGCCAAGGAAATGACCGTTGTTGAAGCGACAATGAATACAGGTTGTACAAAAATTATCTTTTCAAACTCACGATACGAAATAATCAAATTATCAAAAATAAATTCTATTCGCATAATCGTTATCGCACAGCGCTACCGGCTGTAGGTCGATCGACACATATAAGCGCGCACGTAATCGGCCAAACCAAAACATCCGAGCGAGAGAAAGAGGGAGAGAGAGAGAGAACGCGCGACACCGTGCACGGAAAACAATCGCACGTGCGGTTCTCTGATTCTCTCTCTCTCTCGCACTTGCCAATCGGAGAAGTACACCGGCTTACTCTGGCCTACAAAGCACACTCGCACTTCCGCGACATACCGTCCGGACTATTTATAACTTTTGCTCGCAACTCTCTTTTACTCTCTTTTGTTGTGGCGAGCTGTTAATGCCCTTTTAATCGACTCGAACACAATTGTAAATACCACATAGGTATACGAGTGCGCGCGCAAGGGCCTTTTCCGTTTTGTAATGTAAACAAAGCGAAAATATGAGCCACGCTGGATATTTCTTGCAGGCGCGATAAGCTGAAAGCCTTGAGCGGGGGGAGAGAGCGAGAGAGAGAGAGAGAGAGAGTGAGACAAATTCCTCGAAGGAAGGCGGCAGTTCGTCGTGGATAGCCGACTGGGAAGTATGTGTTTTTCATGCCTGTTCGTGTTATAGTTCGAGTCCCCGTGTAATTGTGCGGTGGGCTGGCATTATTTGTTCGTTGTTTTTGCATTTTCGCAAAGGGGACTGAACGCGTTCTTTCACTAAAAAAAAACATTACACATTTTGCTTTATAATTAATTGCACGGCGTGAAAAAGCAGACACGTGTGTTAGTTTTTGTTATGCAGACGCTTGGTGGATTGACAACTGTAATCGCGAGCTCGACGACGAGTCTCCTTCTGCGGCGAGGCTGCTGCAATACATCTAAAATAAGGTGAGGATGCAGATTTTTACCTTTATCGAGGAATATCAAACGTGCCTATTGGATAACGAGCGTGGGAAATGCCTTTCGACCGTATCGTACATTAGTATATAAGACAGGCGATGTGTGTAATCACGCGGTGCTTGTAAAAGCGGTCGTTCGATAATCGTAAACGTGTGTGATATTTGAAGAAAAAAAAATGATAATCGAGTGGAAACATAATTTTTCCTTTCCGAGTCCGAGCATGCACGCATTCACTTTATACTGCACTCGCTCGCGTCAAGTGTTTCTTTGACATCGGTAAGAGAGTATGCTGGCATATATCGCGTTATCGATCGCGATGTGCATGCTATTCAAATTCTCATTCGACTCGCGACGAGACAATGAAGAAAGAAAATGACAGAACGTTTTTTTTTCTTTTTGGAAAACGAGCAATTTCGAAAAAGCTCCGCGATCGGTTGGTCATTACTCATCAGAAAGAGTAGAGTGTGTATGACGGCGGCGGCGGTGTATTCGCGCTTGGCGCGGTGCGCACGTGAGCTCGAGCTGGCAGCTTTGGTGGTAGAGAGGGAAAGGTCGTGTGTACGTTTAGCGGGTGGAAAGAGGACAGGCAGAGCGAGCTGCACATAGGCTAAGATAGCCTGAAGTATTAGTAGTAGAGAGAGAGAGAGAGAGAGAGAGAGAGAGAGAGAGAGAGAGAGAGAAAGCGCAGCAGCAGTAGCAAGAGCCAGTCAGTCGTTGTTCGTTGGCTGCTTGCGCGCGCGCAGCCATCTTGTGGTGGACAGGCTCACATGCACGCGCGCAAGCTCGTCGTGTTGTAGTCCGTACGTACTGTTCTCTCGCTCGCAGCTCTTTGCTGGGCATAGTCAGCTTCGCGCAGCACGAGACTGGCTGTGCCTGCTATGAAGAGGAGGAGCTAGTGTGCGTGCGTGTGTTTGCATGTGCGAGTGTGCGAGTGCGTGCAAAGACAGCAGCAGCGCGAGAGAGCGAGAGAGAAAGACGAGACGTCGACGACGAGACGAGAGAGGCTCTGCTGCTGCTGGCTGGCTGGCTGGCTGCTGCTGCTGCTGACTGCTGGACACACAAGAGATCCAAACCATACGAGCGACAGTGAGAGGTAGCGAGCTTTCGGACGACGTCGAGCCCATCTCCAATGGATTCGACCGCGCGACCGTCCCAGCCGAAGATGGTGAGTGCGCCACCTCGTCGTGTTTTGTTTTCACGCGCACTCTCCACTCTTCCTCTCTCTCTTCCTCTCTCCGTCTCTCCGCACTCGTTCTCTTTTTTTTTTCTTTCGCCATGACTGCACCAACGAGGTTGTAAGGATGCTTTTCGCGCTTGCTGATACACATTCGCGGGGAACTTCGATGTTCACGAATTCTTCTCTCCTTGATTCTCTAGCTCTTTCATCGCGCTTCAATGCAGCTACATTTCTATACACTCGTTATGCGCGACAGAGAGGGAGAGAGCGATAATTTTTTTTCTAGCTGGCTGACAAGTGTTTGTTTGACTTGAAGTTGTGACGGGCTTGAAACAACTCGCAGCTATTAATCGACAGTCAACTGTCATCTCTTGTTTAGCCTGAATTTTGTTGCTGCTTTCAATGACAGTTTATGTAGTTTCAAGTTTGTGATCATTTGACACAGTAAATTCTTGAGTTCCTCTGAGTCTTGTTTCTCTTTGTTTGACGTTTTAATGTGCCTATTGAGTATAGTTTTTTGTAAATTCAAACATCCTACTTTGCTCAAGCTCAGGTAGTTGTAAAGAAATAAAAATGTGCAGAGAAAATTCACACCACAGTTTTTTAAAGCTCATCGAAAGCCAACGAATATCTCAATTCTCATGAAGGTCTTACGAATTGGATTTGTACATGAATTATTCTTTCGTTTTACAGACATCATCTATAGGGGGCACAGAAGGCTCCAGTCCAGCGTCTAGTCCTGCGTCTGCAGCAAGTCTAGCTGCAATGGCAGCACCAAAATTTGGCACTCTGGTACCCAATAGAATATTTGTTGGTGGGATATCAGCAAGCACAAGCGAAGCAGAACTAGCACAGCTTTTTTCTAATTACGGTAATGTCAAAGCTACAAAAATCATTGCTGATCGAGGGGGAGTTTCCAAAGGTTATGGCTTTGTTACATTCGAGACTGAAGAGGAGGCCAAGCGCCTTCAACAAGAGGTAAATGTTGCCATAACTTACAGTTATTTGATTCAACAACTAACACAATATATATTTTTCTTACAGTCTGAATGTATTGTACTTAAAGAGAGAAAGTTAAACATTGCACCAGCAATAAAGAAACAGCCATTCAATCGATCATTTGATGGAGGAACTGGATCTCCGCCTGCAGTACCAACAAGTACTTACTACTATGCTAATGGTGAGTGAATAAACAGTTCGAAATACTTTTGTATTATAACAACACAAGCATTGATAGTTATTTTATTTTGAGAAAAACTGGTTTCACAAATACTCATTATAAATTTGTTTTCAGGAATGGGTCTTCCTTACCAGAATGGTATGACGTTTTATAATGCAGGAGCTCCAACTCCAGGTGCTGCCATTGCTCCACCAACTGATCCAGCTGCCTTGTATCAAGCTGCAGGAGTGTTTGGTAATATTTGTATATATTTGTTTTACACAATTTGTCATTGCGTTCAAGCATGTACACTCGAGCACTGAAAGCTTTTTTTCCTGCAATCGTTCTGCAATGTGAATTTTATCCTTTCTCAGGGCCTCAAGCCACCGCCAGTCATCAAACTTTCGCGCCTATGATGTACCCGGTACCAGCGCCGTCGCTTTACATGCCGCAACAGTATCAGTATTCCCCGATGCCGGTGAGTCGACTGTTGCCTCTTGTGCTTCTGACTGCGTTTTTCTTTTCTTGTGCCACAGAATGTGGCAAACTGTCTTGTCCATTTGACGTGTTGGGTTGTTCTCTCTTTTTTTTTCTATTCCAAGAACAGAAGTAGAAAAAAAAAACAGTTGTCTTTGTTTTTTTTATTGTACTGTTGAACTCAAACAATTTGTCGTTACGGTTGCGGTTTCGACAGACAAACAGTCTGATGGGGGAAGCAATACCACCGGCGTTTCTGCCCAATCCTCAACAAATGCCTACTTACGTTCTTCTCGACGCAATACAGTATTGAGGTCTAAAGGTACATGGTCACTGTGCTACACGTGTCAAGCATGCACCGACATCTATTCGCTCGATTAATTTTTCTACCTAATAGCACATTTTTTTTTAAATTATGTACGCAGCATGAGCTGATGTCGCATGAGCTGATCTTCGTTATTTTTATGTTTATTTTACGATGTTAATCCGTTTTTTTTTATAGCTTTTAAGCCATTTAGCCAGGTCTGTGTTATCTTACCTTTTTACCTTCAATTTTATTACGCAAACAAAATGTCATTTTACTATTTTTCGATATTGTTTGATAATTACTTTTTTTCACACACCCGTGAGACATATTTTTATCTTGTTTATAATTTTATTATCGCTTCAAATTGGAAATTTGCATAAGTAAAATATTTGAGTTTTCTTCAAAAATTTTCTTGCATAACCGAACGTCAAAATCTCTGCTACATAAAATAAACATAAGAAATGTAACTGCATTTGATTAACTTGCGTAATCTATGCTTCAATAATAATTAAATCAAGCTTGATATTTAATTGGCCCTAATACTTTCAACTCTTATGTAAACTGACACTTTCAAAGCAAATTCCCAATTACTATATTTTTGAGATAACTAGCTTCAAATTTTTCAAAAAAAAATACTCGCAACTTTCAAATATTTTAACTTACTACGAGGTTTATAAGTTCACGTTTATCTTTAAAAAACTTTTTTAATTTCAATTCTAATGTCACTCGATGTTTATATCATCTTTGTCGTCATCGTTTACGAACTAAATTTCTCTAACTGTATGATGTATTCGCTGCGCAGTATGAGCCGTACTTCCCAGGAACGACGGCCGCTGGGGCGCCACCCTTCCTGTACACAACGAACGGCGGCACGACGTCGAGCGGCACTGGAGGTTCGTCGACGAGCGGCAGCGGCGGAGGTGGCGCCAACTCGGGCGCCAACTCGGCAGCGAGTCCAGTCTCGGGACCCTCGCCACCACAGTTTCAGACCCATTATTACGGGCCGAGCGCCACGCATCATCACCTCGGTGCCATGACCGCGAGTGCACCTCATCCACCGCCACCGCCACCACCGCAGATGGAGCACGTCTACTACTCTTATCAGCCTCCACCGCAAGCTCCGCCACCGCATCACGCTGGACCTTTGACGCTGGCCGGTGATCAGCCGTTGCTCGTCTACACCACTGAGATCAGTCAGCCAACGGCGAACGAGTCGCAAATTAGTCAGGAGGTAATTGATCGATGACATTTTTATTTATTTTTTTTTCTTGTTTGTCCTCAAGTCGGATACCAATACACAAAGCCCACAATTTAGACACTTGTCGCCATTGCCGAATCTTCTTTAAAAACAAATGTGCTTGCACTGACACCACAGGACACTCGCTCGACGTCAAGTCACTCGGAGCAGCTGCAACAGCAACAACAGCAGCAGCAACAGCAACAACAGACCGCCACGGCATCGGACAGCGGCGGCGGTGGTAGTAACGCGACAAGCCCACCGTCGACCGTAGAGCCAACGGCGCTCAAATATCCCAATCCCCGTTACACAAATCCCACCCTATCCTCAACCATCATTCCAGCCTCAGTCGGCAACGCGTCGCAAAGTGACGACTCGGAACTACTACTACAACAACAACAGCAGCAGCAACAACAAGCGCCAATGCAGCAACAGCACTATCCGGTTTCGATTTACCCGACTTCCCTTTACATTCCGCATCGTGGCGGTGGTGCGAGCCTCTTGCCAACTCCTCCCTCGAAGCCGTTGCCCTTTGGCCACAAGCCACCGCTGGTTCAGCAATCGGCCTACGTCGGACGGCCGGCGTTACAGGCACCCAAGTATCCTCGCGTCTCCACTCCACCAGCGAGATTGTCGCATTACAAGCGCGGTGCTCCGCTGACCGCTCCCGCGAACACCTGCTACTTCCAGCAGAAAGCACCGTGTCCCCGCGGGGCCGCCGGCCAGCAGCAGTTCGTTTACGGCGCCTACACCATGCCCTTCCAGAAACCCGGCTATGCTTACGAGTACGCGAACGGTGCTCACTCGAAGCCACCCGGTCGCGGTAGACACATGAACGTGAACAATTATCGCGGTCCGAATTTGACGATGAGTGCGGATCATCAACAACCGCAGCAGCAGCAACAACAACAACCACAGCAGCAGCAACAGCCGAGCGACACGGCAAACGAGGCTAGTCCTATTCCTAATCACTCACCTTCTCCCAATCCCACCCAGGTCCAGTTCTTCGGGCCGCCGGCTCAGCGGATGTCCTCCACGCAGCAACAGCAGCAGCAGCAACCGCAGCGCAGGTATCCGATGTCCTCCAGCAGTATGCGTAGCAAAGCTCCGATGAGAGGCCAACAGCAGCAGCAGCAGACGAGCAAATACAAGATGAATGGTCTGGTGCCAGCGACGAGCGGTGGTGGCAAGATGCCGGTGAACGAGGCGAGTCTCGGAGGAGCTGGCGATGCGCCACCGATGCTACCGATCACACCTCCGACCACTCCTCAAGGTGGAAGTGCGGGCAGTGGCAGTACCGAGCAGCAGGTGAACGAGTCGTGCCATCAGATGCAGACGCTCAGCCTCTGAGATGCCTGCTGGGCCCAAGTTTGTGTTGTTGGCTGTTTATCGTCGCTTTCTCGTCGCAGCGCAGCGTTTACACACAGAGAGAAAGAGAGAGAAAGCTCAGTGCGCGCTCATCGCTCGTGTCGGAGGCCAGCGGCCCACTCGTTGTTATTGTTCTTCTTCTTGTTGTTATATATCCAGCATCGATTACAAGCCGCGCGAATGTGTCGACGATATATGTATATGTGTATAATGGGCGACGATATGAATGAGATTTATTTTGCCTGTTACCGCGTGTAACCTCCCCGCTACTATTACCACCACCACCACCACCACACGAGACATTTACCTCGGATCATTATAATTTTTCGAAAATCGTTATCCTCCCCCACACGTCTACACACATACAAAAAAAATACACACGAAGATCATGATGAATCTCGGTGAACCGACTTGTTGAATATTTATAGTAAGATGATTTAACACTGACGACAAATTCATTAAAGCTGAGAGAAAGAGAGGTATCTATATACATATATAAATATATATATACAAAAGTTATATTATTAGTTATATGAGGCACGATGTATACAAAAGCATATAGTATATATACCTATATTCACTCTCACGTATATATTGCAAATCGCTACGTATATATACATTATCTTATATATCTATTATACACTTCAAAGAAAAATCAACTGCAATCCATCTTCTTTAAAAACTGACGAAAAAAACAAGCTCAGTTGGATATTATAACGATTATATACAAAAAAAAACGATTATTAAAAAAACATAATATCATTACATGCTTGCGTGTAATGTGGAGAAAAATAACGATAGGCTCGACAACAAAAAAAAGCATGAATCTCGCGAGCAAGGCTAGAGTAGGTAGATGGATCAGACTACGGTAGAAGCAGATACAAAATAATATTATCGTACAAATGTATGAGCGATCTGTCATGTGTTCAAAAGATTTAAAACAAAGTCGGGGTCTTTTTTGACGAAAATGCAGAGAGATATGTCGTTTCATAAAATATAACAAAAAAAAGCATACAGTTGCTCAAGGCACTGCCACGTCCTGATTATTTTCTATGTGTAAAAGTGGTATCGTACTAATCGTTTTTTTTTTTTTAAATTATTATTTTCTCTTTTTTTTAATGATGATCAGCCATCGAGAATTTGTTTTTTTCTTTATCACGCAGAGCGATACTTACTGTGTCAAATGTCATAATTTATTGGTTCGTTCAATTATTTATTCTATTATTTTATTCGATTGATCATAAAAAAAAATAATCTGTTGCGTTGCGTTGGTGTAATGATTTGCTCGATTACTTGTGTAGTGTTTAATGAAAAAAAAAGTCTTAGGAAGCGATGAAAAATGAAAGGAAGCCCCGTGCCCAAAAACGAATAAAGATTAAATATTAAAAAAAGTGGTGAATTTAAATGTGTTGGCTGTGAGCTTCCAAGCGATAAACAATAATTAAATTATTAAAATATTATAAAAGTTTAAATAATATTCTACCTAATTGTTATTAATACAAATTTCATTTATCGACGAATAAAGAAAATTCGTTAGCTCAGTCAGGAGTATTGTAGCTTGTATTGTCTATTTAAAAGAACAAAGAAACGAAATAAGAATGTGACAGGAAAAAAAGAGAGGCAAACCAAGAAGCTTTATGTTAACAAAGAATAAAGTAAATGATCGTTGTAGAAAAATGCGGCAAGTTTACTGTAGCTATATAGAAATAAAGGAAATGAAAAAAAAGCGAAGCTCATGTGAAAATATGAAACTTACGACGGCGAATATAATTCGATATGGCCTAGAACAAATTAGGAAAAGTTGTGAGTTGTTACGAAGATGCTAATTTATTGAAAATAAGAGTGCCTTCTATTTGTTTTCGTGGTTGTATTGTTGAACGTTTGTTGCGTTACGTTCCGAAAGCCTCTACTGTTGTTATAATAAAAAAAGGAAAAACGTTTGAAGGATGTTGTTCCTCTATTTATTTATTGATTTACAAGCCCGTCAGCTGGCTAGTTATCATTCAGCGAATTTGGAAGTGTGAAAGTATACGTTGTTACGTTGATGTCGACGATTAGTGAGAGTTGAAAAAGGAGAGCGAGAACAAAAAAAAATAATTAAAAAAAAACAAAGCAAATACGTTATAAACGATATTCAAGAGTCTATGTAAGCAGCCAAATTTCACCGTGACGTCGATGCCTCACACAAAAAAAATATATACACGCATTGTCACGCGTCAAGGGGTTGCTCATTTCGATATCTACACTTCTGTACGTGTAATTTGAATTGACTGAGTTTTCACTGATTAAGAGCAATCGACGATTCAAGTCACTTTACTATTGTTGTTAAGTCTACATTATTAAATGCCTATGAAAAAAATTTACATGCAACGCGTTCGATGTTGCCTTTGATGGACTGTTATTTGGCTTGAGCGATTGCGGTATAACAACGGTACCTAATGAAATTTAAAAAAAAACATAGTCGCACTTTCGATCATCTGTGTCAACTCAGTCAATAATTTCAGCAATATTTAATTACTAGTAGTAACGAATACGCCATTGGGATTTAAGGAATAAATGGAGATAAGTGAGAGTGAGCGTATATCACGATAAAAAAAACCGCGTCATAAGCATCTACTCGAACGTGGAGAGAGGTGGCTGTGACTATATTGTGTGCAAATGAGAGAATGAAATATAACTTATATATGGCAAATTTCTCTCGATATACGTGTATATCAATGAAAAAGTGAACATATTAAAAAATATATATAAATATATATCTATTTGAAAAGTATAAAAAAAATAAATAAAACAAATCTTTCCATGTTAAATTTGGCGTTTATTTGCAGTCACTTCTTCAAAGATGTTGACGTTTGTTAATTGTTACATTTGTGCAAATCGAAACGCGAAATTCAGTATGGAATGGAAAAGACGCGGTATATAAAAAAACGATATATTAAAAGTACTTCGTATAAATCTGTAAAGATGATAGGACTTAGCAGAGCGTAAGTTAGAGAATATGTGTTATACACATTTGAGGACATGTTTTTTTCATTTCAAGAAATATAGAGTATGTTTTATTTAAACAAGAAAAAAAAGAAAAGAGCATTCGAATTATAGAACTGACTACAAGGAAAGGACAAAGTGGATAAATAAATAAAACAATATAAAGAATTCCTAAAAAATTGTTATCTTGAATGTTAATTCACTTACTTAGTTAAAATAAGTGATATACCTACTTTTATTTTGACAAAAATGGAGCACAATGTACATAACGCATTAAGGTTCTTCCAACGATATCCAGAACACACTAGAATATGTAGTTAATGAAAAAAAAAATTGGTTGCTGTTTTTCTTTGATGGTTTGTTGAAATGATAGATTCTTCATAAACAAACCCCATCGACAAATTTTCATTAAAAAGCTAGGAATACCGTTGGGTATAAAGCAGCGAAAAACTTTCTTCCGTTTCTCTAAATTTTAGTGTGCTATGGCTGTCGATAACGGCACCTTCAATGAACAAAATTTCGAATTTCAAAACTGAAGTTGAGCACATGTTACTAGAAGCACTACAGTATCGAGATGCTACGAATTATTTTTAAAAATAAACTATATAGTCCACTTTGTCCAAGATAAATATAATTAATATATATTTTATTATTACTATAATTATCGTAGTTATATTTATTATGGGAAAACCAAAAATATATTTATGACACGAGGATGTTTTATCGATGCATAGAGAAAAACGCTGATTATCGGGACTGTATCAATCAAATATTAAATCTGCCTGAAAACATTGCTAATAATGAAGGATAGAAAACAATAAATAGTCTGTAATCAGATTATAGTTTATGAAAATTTACTTTCATCAAATCTATCGAGCAATAATTTTAACGCGAATACAGAAAAGGAGTAAGTGCACGAACGATGGTCTTATTAGTGTAGACTAAACACATAAACTGCGAATCCATTCAGAAAAATGTAAAATTACGTTATCTTTGAAAGATGAGATGTATTGATTAGTGTTTTTTTTTTTTTTTTTTTTTTTGAAAAAAAAAATCAATAATTTGACTTGAAAACTGCTCCATTAAAGACAGAAAACCATTTACTACTATTTGCTCTCAAATAAAACCAAAGATTCCTCAACGATAATAGTATATACATTTTTATTATTGTTTGATTTATCTAAATGATAATTCGATTTAACTGTTTAATGAACAATAGAGAAATAGTAAAAATGATTAGAAGAAGCAGTATATGTATGTACAGCTATAAGAATAGATTTGAATATAACAATTTTCCCAGCATTTAGATGAATAATTTGAAATTCTGATCAAAGTTCTGAAATAATGGTACACGAAAATAAATACAATTATCATTCAACGAATATCATTTCGTATTGCTTATTTGTTTGACCTAGAAGAACTTTAAACTGGGCAAAACGAAATTCAAGGTTGTTAATACTGTTATGACAGAATGAACTCTTTGAAATATTTTTTTTTATATAAAACCTTATTAATTATTTTATAAAATGGTTATCCAACTTTTTTGAAATCATCTACTTGAAACTTTACCGAAGTTGTTACTTTCTACAAATTATCTTTTACATATCGAAAGACTAATTGTTAACAGAAAATAAGTATTAAAAATAAATAAAATTTTTATAAACAAAAAAAAATATTTAAAAAAAGTGTGTAAGATTTGCATCACATTCTCGATGTTTACCGATACCCGTTTTAAAAAAAAATATGCTACTTTAAATCTGCATTATCAAATATTTAATAGGAAGCGATCGAACAATATCGTTAGACTTATTTTGGTTGGCTGAAAACAGATGATGGTTTTTGAAAAAATATAGATAATTAAATTGGAACTAGATTTTATTTCAAAAGCAAATTGAATTTTAAAAAGATAAAAAATATAAAAGCAATGAATTGCAATGATGTATTAATTATTCATCGCTCTTGCACGAAACTCCGGTTAATATTTTCGCATGTATGAATGTATAACTCAAACTCTGCAGAGATGATTTATGTAGAATCATTATGAAGACGGCGTAATTTTAAGCAAGTGATCTACAATAATAAAATATATATGGAAAAAATAAACATATATATTATATTAAAAAATGCATCTATATTATTTAAGAGGTAAATTAATCACAATACATAATAAAAGATAAAATAAGTAAAACGCATACTGTAGGAAAAAATAATAATAATTGACGAGTCAAAAATCGACAACTATGAATATAACTGTATAAATCTATGGAAAACTCTGGGAAGAAATACTTAAATTATCTCATCTAAAATATTAAATATATAAATGATGCAATAAAAGGAATTTGTTGTTATTTCTACCTTAAAATCAGAACAAATAATTTGTTTTTATAGGCTTTATTTATGAGTGATTTTAATATTTTTACCAAGCATGTATAACATTCATATTTTCGTTTACAATAATAACATAGATTACCGTTACATCTAAAGACATCACAATTTTACTACAAGTAGTTTATAGATAGATTCTTATATGTTTATTTTTATCTTATAAGTATTATTCTTGACTTGACACATAGATGCATGTTTATTTATTTTATCAACAGCATTACTACATGTAATTCGACATCATAATCATTAACATAGCATGCCATCTGCAATATTTTGCATTAATATATTTAAAAATCATTGTTGGGTTGTATGATACCACGCTGATTATATAAAATAAGTATAAATAATTTCTTCACGCATAAGTATAAATCACTCGATTGTATATGCATTTATAAAAAAAAATTGCTTTTATAAATTCTTTAAATTCGTCTAACAATACAAACGCATTTTATTTATTTACAGGTGTAGTTTACAAAAACGTTGATGTCCAACTGTTTTTTTTTTTCATAGAATTTAATACGTAAATTTTTCGCAAGTTCTCTTCAAAGTTGATCATTCGAATTTGTTATGGTATAAATGCAGTTATAAAAAGTTTCAAAGTGGCAAACATTGCAACATCAGTCTAGGAAAGTTGTATCAAAAAATTTTACGCGTGTAAGAAAGAAAGAAAAATCTCAAAAAGTTATTTAATCGTTACAAAAATTGGAATGAAAAAGCATTACATACTGTATACTGAATGTTTAGCAAATTTAACAATATTATCAATTGCGTGTCAAGAATAGCAATATTTACTTTTTATAGTTCGGTTGTCATATGCGACGTCAAAGTCTGCACTCTTCTAGCGTTGCAGCTTTTGCATAAGACGTGATCATCCAAAGGATAGCATCCACCTTCTGAATCGGAAGATAAAACTAATCCGCAGTCTTCGCATTTGTAGCATTGGGTGTGGAAGCTTCTGTCTAGTGCAACTACACGAACAGTCTCTTCTTCTTCATTGCCAGATTTAGGCATAATTGGCAGTTTACATACGCAGCATCGCGGAGCGAATTTCCTACAAGATTAAGATTGATAATGAAGAAAAAATCAAAGTTTAGATAATTTTGTTTTTCAGAATCATTCTTTCGACTTACTTATGGAAGCATTGTATGCAGTGTATTTGATTTGTCGCATCAACAGTGAATGGAATTCCATCCAAACTTTGACCACAGACGACGCAAGTAAAGCACGACGGGTGATATGGTTTCCCTGTAGCTCGCAGAATTCTATGTAAAATAGGCCGAGTGCAGACGCAACATTTTTCCAAAGTATTCAAGTAATCGTCCTCGCAATAAGGCTTTCCTTCGAGCGGGTAAAACGGTTTGCCTTGCAGATTGACGTTGCAAGCGTAACAGCAGAAACAGCTTATGTGAAATACTTTGTCCATAGCAGAACATCCAGTTCCTTCTCCTTCAACTTTTTTTCCACATTGTGCGCAAATACCGAAAATGTCGCTGTCTTCTGCATTATCTTCCATTCCTTGCACTAACAGGTCTGTTAATGCGTCAACCTGATAAGACGGAAATTTTCGTTTTAATCTATTTAATTTGCAATATAATTCAATTTCAGAAATAACATTACTTACTTCTTTAACTGGAGAAACTTTTCCTTGTGGCTGAGAAGCAGAGCCATAACCAGAGTAGACCGAATAGTTACAAGACAGCTGAGACGGTGGCCTTGGATTTATTGGCTCATAAATGGATTCATAAGTGGAGCTAGATTGAGAGCTTGGGCCATAAATATCATTCGGGTAGGTTTCGGATGCAAAATCTGTTTGATAAGTTGCTCTTCTTAATTCACTGTAACTGGATGACACTGGACTTGGTGGAGGTGGGAGTTCTTCAGGAGGAGAGGGAAAGGAATTGCCAGGTATGCAAGAAATATATTCTAAAGGTTCAGGAGGTGGTGGTAAATCATCTAAAATAAAAGAAAAGGGAAAACAAAATAAAATAAAACGAAAAGTAAAATAAAATAATCGTAAAAAATAATAAATGAAGTAACAATTTTTGACTAAAATAAAATGAAAAAGTAGGATGCTAATGGATGATTATGTTTATTGAAGCATTAATTAATCGAATTCTTACCAGTGTTGTGACCTGGACCAGGAATATTGCTGTATGTATTCTCAGGTTTAGTAGCATTCCATTGAATATTACTGTAAATGATGTCTTTTTCCTTCTGTATTGGTTTAGGAACAGGTATAGGAATGGCAGGTTCTATATTGCTGTAAACTGCATTTCTAGTTGATCTGTTTGATCTATCACTTGTGATTGGCACTTGTGGTCCTGGCAGATTACCAATGTTTGAGTAAAAATTCTTATCATCGTATCTGTACATTGTATCAAATTTCTCTGGAGGCTGATTCGTATAGAAATTCTCATTGTTCTGATAAATTTTAGAAGTATCTGCTCCGTTTAATGGCATGGAGCGAGGATAATCATTTTTCTCTGCGCTGTGTGGAATGAATGGTACTGGAGAATTCATGTAGAGGTTTGTCGATTTATCACTAGATCCAGTATTGTTCAACACTGTACTATATGATGGAATGGATGCAGCCTTTATTGAATAACTTTGTGGCACCTGTTTAATAAGTATTAATTATTATTTTCATAATTTAAAAATTTGTAATCTAACAGTAGAAAAACACAGATATTGTAAGAGATTAAATTATAACATGATAAAGAATATCAGCAATGTGTGAGTCATTTCCTAATGTGACTCACTAAGCATATGGAAAATAAATATGCTAGCCTAGCAAAAATTACATTCTCTTTGCAACAAAAATATATTCAATAAAATTTACTCATTAATATGATAAAATTACCATTTTGTATTCCATAAATGGAAATGCATTGTAGAACATTGCATAATTAGTAACTTTTAGCTATTGTAAAATTACATTATAAATAAAAAAAATAGTAAAAACTGACCTGTGGCTGTGATTTTTTTGGTTTTGGAGGCACAGCAGGTCCAATTTTTTTACCCGGCTTTGCTGCTGAAGGATTCCCATCATGGCCCAACTGCAGACTTGCAATTTTTTGCTCCAAATTTCCAACGTTGGACATTTTGCTCCAATATTCTGTGTCAGCATTATTGGTTAATCAGTACTCAAGCTTTTTTTTTTTGAAGTAATATATTTCTAGTGTACGAAGTTAGTAAAATATTTTAACAATAGAGTTACCAAGTAGAAAAAAGAGTTTCTGCTGTTTTGAAAGTTATCACTTCTACAAACATTAAAAGCTAATGTATGCGGTGTTCAAACTTATCTGTCACACATATTTCAGAATATTTAGTGATTAGGTAGGACACAGATGTTTGAGTCACGATGATGGAATTAACGACAATACAACCAGATGAAAAATCGCCATGTGAGTATAATAAAAATTGTAATAAAAAAAAGCTCAAAATCTGCTCATTTTTATTAGCAAATGGGAAAAAAAAATATCCGTGACAACGTCTCACGCCCTGCGTCTAAATTACTTGCGTGACAACTGTATGCTGTATCTGAGTCATACAAAGCTCTTATCTTCAATTAACTGCAAGACTCAAGTAACTATGAGATTTGCAGATGAAAGTTAATTATTTATTCAATGTTCATCGAGACATGAGTGTCGCCAAGTAATTTACCGCAGAAGTCGGAGAAATTGCAAGTAAAAGAGCGATTTATTAACGACAAAACGAGAGGGAAAGTAACTTTTTTTTTATTATCGTGCAGAACCGCTCTGCCTAAAAGTTGCAAAATTCTCGTACTCACCGGAAGGCAAAAAAATCTCACAAAGCCTCTCTGTAGCTGCGAGTATGACTGACGTGTTCCCGGTGAGAATTCCACTTGTTTGGCGTGCCAATGAAGTCCTGTTAAATCGGTGTAATGCGCTGACTTGACAGCGACGGACCACACCGAGACGATGATTTTTCCCACCTTTTGCCTGTGTCCACTGTGCAGTCCAGTATATATCTATATATATATATATATAGGTGGTACGCCGAGAGTGGAAACGCTGTTTTATCAACCGAGTCGCGGCTGCTTTATCAGCCGAGCAATTTTTTCCGCTATCTCTCGTCTGCTCACTTTTTTTATTTTCTTTTTTGCGTCTTTGTTTACTGGCCGATAGTTAAAAGTCATCGACTCTAAAGCTATCAAGCTTCTGCAATAAAATACAAACGTTCCTTTTTGTGCTTTATGTACGAAGCATGTTTACATTGTTCGAATAGAAGACACTAAAAGCATCGTCGATGCGGAAGTGTCCTTTCTCTCGAGATTTTTCATCTGCACGCAATGACGAATTCTTGCCACATACGTGGAACACGTCATCCGCATCTTTGTGCGTGTAAACTCACACTATTATGAGTTTTATTTCACTTTTTATACCGAAAGTCTCGTGTCGACGTCAAGTGTCATATGCGATAGAGGTTATAAAACCTCTTAGCATATAGGTATTTGTGTACATATGTATATAGTTTTTAAGTGATTGTTTTCGTTTGTTTCGACACTTTGCTGATTGTTGCTTCACTTTTATCGAGAATCAGATTGATAAAGTGCCTTTTATTATTGTAACCCAACGTTATATGTTTGACGCTGTGATCGTCTTTGTTTTGTGTATTCAACTGCCAGTATGATCTGTAGTCTATTGGGAAAAAAATCCAATTGCGTAACGTTCATGAATTTGATAAGATAATTTACACTATGCGGACCAGTTGAGGAATTTTCATCTGAGGCTGCATCATATGTTTAATACCAGAAAGATACAAAACTGAATTTGTAAGTAACTTTTACTTTCGTCTTGCTAAGTATTCTCATTATTTATCAAAAATTATTTCCATTGCAGTAATCATGATCTAATAAATAAAACACATGTAATTAATTTGTTAGATCTTCTGCAACACAGCAAACATCTGTGATTGCGACACATGTCTTTCAGATTTTGCAATAGGTTGTCGAAAGCAAAAAAAAAGAAGAGTACCCAATGTTTTATAAAATTAGACAAGTAGGTTTACAGGATATCAGTTTTTAGGACATACAGATTTGTTAAATTATTTATTAATACTTTTTTAATGCAAGTGCTATGACAGGTTACATTGATTATGTTGGTTATTTACATAAAATTTGTGCATAGGAAGTTGAAAAATTGTATACGTAATAATTTATTCATTTGACTTTGTCCCTGATTTTGTAAATTGTGCTTGCATGTGATCATTTTTTATATCATTATACATTTCCTGAAAAAATTCAAAATGTGATTTGAAAACTAAAAATGAAATATTTTGCAAAACTATTGAGAAATAAATTTCTTTGTTATAGCGCACATAGAAACTTAAAAAACTTCGTGAAAAGACGATTTATTCATAATAGTTTTGTATCCTCTAAAACAAAAGCTATAATGACTTCTTAATTGTAAAGTATATTTGATGTATAACATTCAATTATCTTCAAACCTAAAACTAATTACGAAAAAAAATTGCTCCTAATGGCTTATTGTTCATTCACAAATATTTTATAACTTTGCGTAAAAAAGGATACCGGAGAAATGCTCGTTGTTTCGAAAAAAAAAGAAGAAAATGTTACGTGATGAACGATCGCTCTTGCTAAACTGTCAATAAAAGTACTTAACGATACTTTGTTTAGTCTAATTTAAAAGCATAAAAATTTATAACCGTATGCCTTTATGTTCGTCTTCGTGGAGCACCTTTTGTTTCAGTTAATAAATTTAATTATCGACGAAAATCAGTTACAAGGATATGTGCTCTCTTACATCGTCGGCTTTGATTCTCTACTCATTTATATAATAGTAAATTACCACAAGCAGATCGAGAGCGACGATAGCTCGCATTTTTACCATCACGAAAGTCATATATAATTTCCACAAAAGGTGTAAAGTCTCACGTCCGATATATCTAATCGTTTCAATGTAAATTGCATGTACTATAAGATATGAGCGTACGTGTCAATTCCCTCGGTTAGATAATTATTTGGATTGGTTTTCATGAACACTCCAGCGTACATGTAGTTTCTAGTACCAACGTACTTGTGTGAAAATAAGTGTTGATTTATTTTCTGCTTAATAGCTAGAAAATATCTTATCAAAGTAAATTTATAATGCCATAAAACGATTATTGATCGCGAAAACAAAAAATAAATCTCTAAATATTGCGAAGATAAATAACCTATTATAACTTTTCTAAGAATATTATTGTACAGTTTAATATAATCATTTAAAAGTATACATTTTTTTTTTCGTTACAATCACGTAGATACAAGCAAAATAACTCTTTCCAAGTATAGATATAAATTATTACATGTTGAGGTCAAAGTTTGTTGAGCTCTCCGAAACTGTTCTTCCCCATAATCGATTAAAAAGAACATTTTCAATGTAAAAAAAAATTATATGATAACCAAATGAAGAAAGTAAAAGCACAAAAATTACGCTTCAGAACGAAAGCTCCTCGGAAAGCTCAGGGATTCCCACTGTTAATTATTAGAAAATTTAGCTATACCATCCCACAATCAATTCTGGCAGAAATGATAGATGCGTGCACGAAAATTAACAAAATTCGCACGCTCTTTTTTTTTACTAAATAAAACTTTGCCAACTAAACTAAACTGCGCTACACTGAAAAAAAAATCCTCTTATATCAAAAAGATTCCTCTTGATATAAGAGGATTTTCATCTCAATATAGCTGCAAAATTATTCTTTTTGTAACAAGAGGATTCTTTTCGGTGCAAGAGGAAATATTCTTGATACAAGAGGAATCCTTTTGTCGGAAGAGGAAATTAGTCTTGTTCCAACCGGAATAATTTTGTAACAAAATGATTTTATTTAAAATTAAATTCCTCTTCTTACAAGAGACCTGTTTTTCAGTGTATTTGCTACTAAATAAAAAAAACGTGTTAGAATGTGCAGCGTAACGTAATTTTTTTTCATACAACAAAACGCTATACCCTAAACGTTCATTCAGAGCTGATAACAAAACGTGCAATTCGTTGCATAAAACCGTCGTTTCGGAAGTTACGTCCGAAACAAATACATTCTACAACATTCATCGGCATCGTCGTTAAAAAAAGAAACTGATTAATCAAGTGATATGTCATTCAAATTCCTCGTATACGCTTCATGACTCCAAAAACTCTATTCGATCGCTATTTTCTGCAGAAGTCGAACCAACGTAGGTTGTTACTGCGTAATATAGATTGACATTCCAACACGCTATAATTTTCCTATTACAATTCCTGCGTATCGAGGCAGTCAGTCAAATCATCAGCGAAATTTCGCGCGAAAATCGTCGATTTTCCGGAATTCATCGCGCGTTGCAAAAAAAAAAATATATATCAAGTATCCTCGTGGTGTATATAGCGTGTGTCGATCGCACTCGCGGAATTCCCCGCCACGATCTCATCTTCACGAACGTTGTATTTCCTCCTTCTCCCTACTACTAAAAAAAAAAAAAGTAGCGATGTGTATATGGTAAAATCAGCTGTGTCTCTGTGTAAAGTGGGAGTACGTGTATTGCTCGTCGCTGCACACACACACACACTCGCGCGTGAATAATCAGCTTACAACCCGCTGGCTAATATTCCATCATAAGTATAAATCGACGCTGTCGGGCAGCCCTCGAGACACTTTGCGTCCGCAAGTTGAATAAGGCAGGTAAAATGTGTGTGTTTTTATTCGTCTCTCCGTGTCCATCCGTTCATTCGTTCGCTCGTTCGCGTGTGTATTGTTTTGTGACATGGTAATTATATGCGTGCCGCAACACGCCGGATGAGCTTTTAACGTATATATATGTACCGCGACGATTGTTTCTGTGTGTCTTTTGTACTAGAATTCTTTTTTTTTACTACTTTTCGGACTAGTGCGCGGTTGGTTTTTATTTTCTTTTTTTTTGTATTTTTTTTTAACGGCTATGTAAAGTGTCTGGTTTTACCATTGAACTGAATTCTCTTGCTTTATAGCGTCGCTATAAAACTTTGGGATTTTTTTTCTTGCGTCTACTGCGATGCTACTATATACGATTATGTATAACGATACGCGGTTTTCGAGATAAATATTGAATTAAAATTAACTTTGGTACGAGTTGACGGAGTTGATATACGCGCACTGACTCATTTTAATTCATCCATTTCGCGTTTACAATGAAGAAAACTAATTAGGCGTCTCTTAACAATCTCGTAAAAAGTTTTATACTGCCTCGTCTCATTAGCGGCCGCGCGCGCGTGATTCTTCCGAGAAAAGTGGTTTGGATTCAATGTTGTTGTGCGTTCGTATTATGTCGCTGAAATTGAAATTGTAATAGACGAAATTGTTGTTTTTCTTTTTCTGAGTGAATAATTGGTGTAACGAAAGAATTATTCGAAATTAAAATTTTTAGAGGAAATATATGTATATAAGACAATGATTCTCGAAAGCCTCACGGTATCGCTTTACTTGCAATGTTGACATTTTTTTCTCATCGCGTGATCAATCCAATAGTCAGCTAAAGTATAAATGCAAAAGTTCAAATCGAGCATTTTATTTTAGATTTTCGCGTTTAAAGTTCTATAATGTGAGATACAATGCCGGGAAATTCGTTGTATTTTGATAAGAAACATTTTTTTTTAACCTTGAACTTGAATTAACCATTGTAATAGTTCAAAGTTCAGAATTTGTTCTCGTGCTCAAAGAGGACCGTCAACTTTACTTTTTGTAACGCAAATAATTTGACTTGGTAATTTAAATTTCTTTTGCCGTCGAAAAAGAATATTTACTTTGCAGCTTGCTTTCTAAAAAAAAAAATATCCAATTACAAAAAAAAAAAGTTACTTTCGCTTTCTATCTCACAAAATATTGAAATACGTTATTTTTGTTTCGACCTAAAAATCGAAATAATGCAAGTATAATTACCCGCAAAACAACATATTTACTCCAAAGATCAAACAAAAAGAAACATCACTATCATCCAAAATCATCAATAAAAAAAGAAGAATCCCATTGTTAAATCGAAAATTACCCAACACAAATTCGCGTGCGCGCGCGCAAAACCGCAGTCACCTGTTAGCGTGAACGATCCGATGCGTAAAGAAGAAAAAAAAAACAGAAATCCCACCTCTCGACTCTCAACTCTTATCTGTTCCGTCCGCGACTACATGCATCGGCCGATAGTAGCCGATTAGTAATTGTCGTGTTCGCGCAAACTAAACTGATCGATCGCGTGATTTTTGTTGTTGTTCTCTTCCAGTGTGCTTCCTCGGCAGCAGAATGGACGACAGTAGGAATAAAGGGCCAAGTTGGGAACGTGGTGCCACCGGCGACGTCGTCACCACAACCAACAGCGACGCTTATCCAATTAATAATAAGGACAATAAACCATCGGAAAACACATCGCTGTCGCCGAACAATCAGACTTACTTTGCTGATGCCAGGATACGCATACCCGAGGTCGACGATGTGAGTTTATCGTTTGAACGTTTTTTTAATCACTTCTTGAAATCTTCTATTTTTTTTCTTTTGCTTTGGTGAAATAACATTGTCGCAAAGCTCGTATAGTATACTTTTTACAAGTTCTTCTTTTTTTTTTGTTATTGAGGTAATATTGTCTTAAAACGCGAATGCATTGCCTTTTCGAGATAATTACACACGCTAAAAATGTTTCCTCCGTGTACTTCACCGACGAAAAGACTCATCGTCGGCATATCGACAGCAAACAAACGTTCTATTCTAGTATTTTATAATATGTATGACGAGATGTTTGATAACATCATGATTTTCCTTTTTTGGGAGGGGGAGTTTCATCTCTCTCACGTGTGTACTCAATCAAAGGAGATGTTAATCATGCACACTCGTCTGGCGTCATTTGCGGTGCTTCTGCATAGAAAAAAAGAATGCGGATAATTATTATCAAACGTCTATTTCAGTGGATGTGCGTTTGACGTTTTCGTGGAATGCCGTTGGATTCTTTTCCTTCTCGTCTTTAAATAAAAAAAATTACGCACAACGCCGTCCTTTTATTAGCACACTACTGAAATATTTTCCTCATTAGATGAGAGCTGATATATTGATTGCGCGAAACTTTGGATTTTCCAAGTCTCTTATTAGAAGTTCATGCGCAACGAAATAATTCTTATCGTCGATTAAAGCAAAAAATTAAAACTGATTACTTATCGTCGTTCTTGCCTTTTCTTTTCCAGGGAATATTTAGCTTTAGGAAACTATGGGCTTTCACAGGACCAGGATTTCTCATGTCCATAGCTTATCTCGATCCCGGTAACATTGAATCCGACTTGCAATCTGGAGTTTTGGCGAGATACAAGGTATGTACATCGATTTTGACTTTTGACTCGATAGTGTCGTTGATCTTTAAATTGTATATAATACTATCTCCGCTATAAATAATTCTTTTTATGCACGCTTTATATTTTTCCAATAGAATTAATTTATTTCAAAAAAAAAAATGTTTTTTTTTTCTTTTCAGTTACTATGGGTACTACTAAGCGCCACGATACTCGGGTTGGTCATGCAAAGGCTAAGTGCCCGACTTGGTGTGGTAACCGGTCTGCATCTCGCCGAGATGTGTTACCGTCAGTACAAAAAAGTACCAAGACTCATACTCTGGATCATGATCGAGATCGCGATCATCGGTAGCGACATGCAAGAGGTCATAGGTACGGCCATTGCGCTCTTTCTTTTGACCAATAAAGGGTGAGCACTCCTACATATTTACGTTTTTTTTTCTCTTATATTTCGTGTATGGTTGACTTTTATAATCGATATCGGGGATTTTATCGCGTTCGATTGGCGTTTGATAAAGTTGCCTCTTGATATATCGAACGTGACGATATAGAATGTGTGGTACTACTCGGAAAAGGGATTTTTTTTTAAATTTACCATCGGCTCTTAAAACTTTAAAGCGTTGCCGGTTCGACGATGAAAATACTGCAGTCGATTGCATAGCGCTTATTTTTATGTCGATTGAATCATCGAAACTTAGTTTTTTTTATGCACAATTTATTTACAATCAAATTTAATCCAGGTGAAACTCGCGGTAAACGTTTAATCTAATCTTTAGGATGGATGACGTTTGTAAGAATGACATAAATAACTGGACACCATTGAAGATTTTTATCTTTCACGTTCATTGATAATCGAAAGTAATAAACTCGAATTTTCATACTTGTATTGTTAGCGCGTTGTTTTATTTATCAAAACTGTCGAACTGATTATTTGTTCTAACCGTGAAAATTCATATGGTATAATTAATAAATTTTTCATGTAATTACAGACTTCCAATATGGGGAGGAGTTCTCATCACGGTGATAGACACGTTTACATTCTTAACATTAGACAAATATGGTCTAAGAAAGTTGGAATTATTTTTCGGCTTCTTGATCACCGTCATGGCTGTAACGTTTGGTTACGAGGTACTGTACAGTTTTACTCGAGCCTGAAAAGTTGCAATGAATTATAACAAAACTAACAAAAATACATTTTTGCAGTACGTGGTATCAGCTCCTCCGCAAGGAGAAGTGATGAAAGGGATGTTTATACCGTGGTGCGAGAACTGCGATAGCACAGTTTTGCTGCAAGCCGTTGGTGTGATTGGAGCTGTTATAATGCCTCACAATCTTTATCTACATAGTGCACTTGTTAAGGTATGCTCGCACAAAACAATAAAGTATAATTCTGAATAGCTGCAACTTAAAGTCATTCAACGTTTGTATCTTTCTCAGTCACGTGACGTCGACAGAAGAAACCCCCAGAAAATCAAGGAGGCAAACATGTATTATTTCATTGAGGCAGCAGTTGCCCTTCTTGTATCATTTATCATAAATGTTTTCGTTGTATCTGTCTTCGCCCATGGTCTCTTTGGCAAAACCAATAATGATATCGTGAGTATCGCTATATTTACAGTAATATTGCTTTCGAATAATAAGTGTATAAATTGAATGTTTGACTTTCAGTACGATCTCTGCGAGAGCAATAATTTCACTCAAGGAATGGACATATTCGAGGTAAGACTTAATTTCACAACGAAATTTTCGCACTATTTTGTTTTTACGTTTGCATTAATTCGCCCAACTCGAATTTTAGAGGAACAACAAGCCAATCGATGCCGATTTGTACAAAGGCGGTATCTTCCTGGGTTGTTCATTCGGTTTCGCGGCGATGATCATTTGGGCTTTAGGAATATTGGCTGCTGGTCAGTCGTCAACGATGACTGGTACATATGCCGGTCAATTCGCCATGGAGGGTTTTCTCAACCTGCAGTGGGCCAGATGGAAGCGAGTTCTCTTCACTCGTACGATTGCCATCATACCGACGTTCTTCGTGGCTTTCTATGCCGACCTCAACGACCTCACGACAATGAACGACATTCTCAATGCTGTGATGAGTCTTCAACTGCCGTTTGCCGCACTGCCCACTATTGCGTTCACCAGTAGTGTCAGTATCATGGGCGAATTCAAGAACGGAATGTACGTTTACTATTTATTCTTAATGACTATTTTGTGCTGTGCCGGTAATAGCATACAAATTATTTATTTTTTCTTTGATTTTTTTAGATTCAATAAAGTGGTAGCCACTGCGTTGTCGCTGCTCGTGATAACGATCAATGTTTACTTCGTCTCTCAAACTGTATCGGAATTTGTTGCGGAGGATGACACTTACAAAAAAGAAATCATCGCAGTAATCGCGATATTTGCCATTTGTTATTTATTGTTCTGCTTATATCTCGTTATACATATGGCCATCAGCATGGGAGCGACGTCTCTGAATAACATCCCGGTTTGTATTTAATATTTGTTATTGCCAAAACTGTTTTGTTGATTGGTTCTCATTTCTAATGACAATAATAATTTCTTCGCAGTTTATTGCCAAATACATTGGTGGACCAGTAGAAACAACCTTTGGATTGAATAATCCAGTGATGTATTCGAGGTAAGATCAGCTTGGATGATAGTTGTAATGACATTGCCAAAATACTCAGTGTACGACGTACAAAAAGGACTATATTTTTAATTCTTTTACGCGCATATCACACTTTTACATGATTCCAAGCACATCTCAACTGCTACGTGACTGATGCTTCCTTTGTACGAGATTTTATATGCATCCAAATGTGATTAACATTTGAAAAAATGAGCTTCAAGCGTGATTTAGATGTGAATTAATCGTTTGCTTATGCTTTCTTAATGCGCAAGGTGGAGGTTGTGGTGCAATGTCTATCACATTTAAGCATTCGATTATTCAGAGCTTTGAAATGATGAAATCATTGGCCGCTCTTAGTTGTTAATTTATGCAATAATTAATCTCATGATACGTAGAATAAGTATTTATAATTGTGATGTTAGGACAGTCACGAATTACAATTATAGATTAAACTTACTCCATGAGCAATTTACTCAGAAAATAGTAAAGTAGATTTTATAGAACTTTTACAATAATTGAGATGAATTTGTAATAGTTGCAGTTGTGAAAATTTTATTCTTACCTCAAAGGAATTTAGGAAAATGAATTGTGATGAATGAAGTTTTGCGAATTGTTTCCGATATCTTACTAAATTTTATGATGCGAGAGATTTATTTACGAACAAGTTTTTTTGTTACATCTTTTTATGTGAATAACTTTTATGCATACAAGTATTTTACTAATAAATTTTTACCTTGAAATTTTTTAATAACACCAACAAATTGTATGTTATCTACTTTGTATAAGTGTTTCTAACAATATCTAATCAATATACACATAGATTTATGTACAACATACATCAATCAACAACATTTGGTGATAGTTTGCTCTTCCAACTAGAAAAAAAAAATACCATCAACACATGTAAATTAAAATTGTGCATTATTCATTTCATTGATTAATGATTGTGAATAATCAAATGTGTATACAACAAACCTGTTTCCCAGCCATTTTGATCCTTCACTAAAAGTTTTCAATTTCTTAAAACCAAGACGATAATTTATTGTTAAATTTTCATGAAAAGGCAATAGGATAAGTTGATGACTATTTTTAAGCGAAAATCACACTCCATGCATACAATCAAACCGATACACTAAAAATATATTAATTGAGTACGACGCTTCAAATGCGTCGGCTGATCAGTCGACGACGAAATAAGCAATAAAGTAATCATGCCAAAATTTAAATCCAGCAAAATTCGTAATTTAAGATGTTGCACGTTGTCTCGTTACCTGTTGTTCTGGTGGAACATAGAGCGATACAATTTGCAAGCATGCTGATTGATAAAATAGGGATTTGTATTCTAATAGTTTTATATTGCAAAATGTCATTATTATTGATAGTCAACCGACAACTATGCTTACAAAAGCAAAAACGTACGACGAGAAGGCAGACGCAGTGTGACTGTGCAATATAAAGGAAAAAAACACAAAATTATTTTTCGAATAAAATGATTGTATATATCACCCACTAGCGATAGGTATCCTAAATATTAACAGCTTGCAATTTTTGTTTTCCACGTGTGCAGTTTCACCAACAGATCCGATACATCCTTGGATGCCTAAAAAATGCGGGGCTCTCGAACTCTATCTCAGATCTGTACATTCTTTCATAGTCTCGAAAACAAAAATGCAAATGTCTAAGAAACAGAAAATTTATTGTCTACCGTTGTCACGTTGGCTTCCTAAGTGCTGTTGGTACGTAAATCTGCATTGATAAGTGTTGCTCTTAGATATTATATAATCGTCGTCAACGAAATGAGAAAGTTTTTTTTCCGACAGTTTTTAGTTTACAATGAACACATTGGTTGATTTATCAAAAAAAAAAAAAAAATCATTCGTAATTTCGAATATGCTTACGATATATTCATGTCATTCATTCAATTACGTTGGCACGAGCTTTACAGCCAGAATTTTGCAGCTCTCTTTGAGTTTTTGTGTGTTTTGCGTTCTGTTTCGCCATCGATTTTTCTTTATCAATTTTTTTTTTTTTCAATCATCTCTCGCAGATTTTTAATACTATCGATTCAATTGCTTCGTTATATCCGAATCGAGTATTAAAATTCATTCGAAAAAGTTGTTTGCTATAATAATTGAGTAACACCTTACGTCTAATCTGCTATTGATTTGTATTTTATATTTTACTAACAATCTTTTGTTTTCTATCTGCACCTTTCTTACTTACAAAAGTATGAGCAAACGAAGCTGAGGAGTGATTTCTAAGATGAAGGTAAGATTACGAATTTTTTTACATGATTTTTTTTTATTACTATCACACATAATATTGTGTTCAAGAGTGTTTATTGCGATTCTTAATCTCACATACCTAAAAATCAAATATTCATGTTAATAACGTTTGATCCACTAATTGCTATGTGCAAATTTCCAGTACAAATAATTGCCAAATGAATATACTCTATCGAGATAGGAGCGTGATGTATAGTTTCAAGTTAAAAATATCATTGAAATTAATTAATTATATTTTACAGAAAGAACCAAGGATTCTGTGATAACGATAGTCCAGCTGGAGCCTACAACATATTCGTGTTATCGTAATCGGAGCAGCAAAGTAATTTTAACTATTAACGTCTTAGAATAATTTAACTATATTTTACGAGTTGAAGTCAGTGACTGTTCCTTTCAATTTGAAAAAAAAAGAACTTTAAAAACAAATGATGTATGAACGCATTTTTCTGCCAGAATGTTTGTATAATTTGACAGGTAATAACGCCCGGCAAATTGATGCGTTTCATTTAGAGGACATATGCGACTGAGGATTTTCGCGATGTAACTCTGTATAGTTGTAAAAATTCTACGAATAGGCGTAATTGAATTCATAGTAATGCGCATTTTTATAGATGATTATTTTTTTTATAAATTGAGATTGATACAATTCATTCATTACTGATTACCGCAGTGAAATAGAAAATAATCCAAAAATTAAAATAAGGATCTAGAATGATTTTTTTACTACTAAATGCGACTTGATGCTATGAGAATAGATTGTTTTAGCAGAGTTGAAATATTTTTTTAGCGCCTGTGTTGTAGCGTAGTAAAACCAAATTTTTGTATATAATAAATTTGACATTTTAACATGTCTTTTTACTTGAATTATGTTTCACGTCTAGATATAAATTCATATTGGACTACCTATAAATGAATATTTCGAAAAAGTTTGTGATCATTTTTTGTTAAATTTTGTATAAATGGTAACTGAAAGTGAATGTGCGTTAGAATAATTATCGTGTGTAAACATTACAATTTTTACTATTATTTTTTTTCAATTTGAATTAATTATTTGTTTCTAGTTTGCTTTTGTAAAAATATTTAATTATAATCTACTTTTCAAGTTCTGCAATGTATTTTTAATGTACGAGGAGCAAAATAATAAATCGGAATGTTTTATACTCTGAAAATCTTTATTATAACATAACGTCACCTTTTAAGAGTGTGTAAAAATATTTTCCATTTCATATTGAGCATCAATTAGATAAATAAACTAAAGAAACTATTACAGTAAATATGAAAGATAATTTTTCATAATTGCAATACAAATTTCAGGACCACAGTTTTGGCAATAAAGCAGCATTGACTAAATAAATATTTCAGAATTAATTCAAACAATTTATTTAATTAATTGTATAATAATAAATAAACGTAGCATTAATTGTAAAAAAATGTAACTTATCATTGATGTAGGTGAATAAATCAATAAATTGGAATGTATTTTACTTCAAAATATATTTATTTTCACCGCAATGAAATAACCATCAATTTTTGTGCCTGTACAATGCACAGTGTACATACATCATACATATATTGAAATATTTTTTCTATTACAAAAAAATTTATATTTTCATTTGAAGCACTATGCTACTTTTTAAATTTAATTATGTAAAAATAGAATACTGTAATGTAGGTAATGAAACAAAATGCTCTGTCTCTATTTTTTCTATTTTACGTTTATCACAGTTTACAAATAATATCTCATGGCAAAACGTGATGTTAACTTACTGTTTGCAGGGCATTTTTCACAAAATCCATAATTTTAAATATGTGCATACGTCAAAGACAGCCAATAAGTTACAAAGTGCGTTATAAATTGGTCGAAAAGTTTATTCAATATCATTTTATGAGTAATATTCCCATTTTTATATAGTTAAAGAAAATATTGATTTTTTCCATTGAAGCATGTGCGTGTATTTTTTTAGACGCAAATGTAGACACAGTAATGCTAGCGTCTTTTTTAATAATTAAAAAATTTTAATTAAATTTTTTTTTATCATTTCAGTCTCGTGTAATGGCACATGAAATCTTGTTTCCCATTGTATAACAGCATTTAAACTAGCTAATCTTGTGTATCAAATTCTTTTTATATTTTATTTATCTAAAATATAGTTTAACACGTTCGCTGCGACGGCGCGGCGACACAAGCTGTTTTTTCCCGTGGTGCAAAACGTATATTTTTGAGGGTTTGATGTTAAAATAATTAACAATCGGTTTTATACGATACGTATGGCATCCTCTAACT
>JAWWMK010000008.1:10348088-10358902 GCA_035047105.1 Galeopsomyia nigrocyanea | reverse complement strand
ATATAAGCTATATGCTTGCTGACCATTTTTCACCATTTTTGCCTATGCTTTCCACATGTGAATATTCTTCATAACTGCGGCCAGTTTATGGTCGGACAAAAATGGTCAGGAACTGGCCAGTTGACCATCTTTTGCGGTAAACTTTCTTACAGGGGTAACCATACTCACAACAGCTACCAGTTTTTCATGTCCCTATTGTCTGTTTTTCTAATTCAATCCCATAATGCTTCATTTTTCAAGATCTTTCATGATAAAATGAACTGCTGTTATCCCTCGATTACAAGAGCTACATGCTCAGGTGGATTTTCAAACCATCAGCGGTGTTGTTGAGATTAGCGCATAAATTTATCCCTTGTCGTGGCAGTCTATGGCTCAGCCATAGTGAACCAGCGCGAATCGTGATAGTTTGCTATTTGATACATTCCATTGGCAGTCTACTCGGTAGAAAGCGTTAGAGCTAGGCTTATTTTTTCAATTTTTATACTACATATCCAGAGTTCATAAATAATGGCTGATGATTTATGGATAAATTTGTTGCAGAATCTCCTACGAAATGAGCTCTCTGTTGGCGCGCGCAAGCTTCCATTGAAGTGACAGGTAGACAAATGTAGCATAGCATGGACATGGACAGCATAGACAGCAGTGCATTGAATGAAGAAACATTTGATTTTACGTGCGCGTGGCCTAATTAAATATAATTTCAGGCGACTACTGCACCGATCAATGCGCGACAGCAAACATCAGTAGCTCGCCGCGCGAGTGAAATGCGAGAATCTAGTCTGTCGCGTATTGGGTAGAGTTGCTTTGAAATTGATGCCACGGGCCGCTGCGCATGAGAAGAGCAGGCGTGCATGCCGTACGTACGTATGCCGTATTTCCGCGACAACACCAGATTTTTTTTCAGCTGCATTTGCGCATTTTTCCGAATTGATCGAAATGCCGCTGCAGCTATGTCTCCGTTGACCTACAGTATTAGCAGCTCTTGCTGCTTTCGGCGCACGACCGAGTCTCATTACGTAACACTGCCCACTCGCCGGAAATGGAGCCTGTATTATACGTTATAGTAAAGGTCTCGCGTGAGTAACAAACAAGCCCAAGATCGATGGCCACTTGGCTTACGTAACTTTTTCAAACGAGCGACCTTTTGTGTTTCTAGGCGGGAGAGCAAGCTGAAAGCCATTTTTCATATTGCGACTATTGCCGACTTTGGCTAAGCCTATAATTCCAGCTGTTTATGCTCTTCCGCTGCTGAATGTTCATTGCTCATCTCCTTCTCGCCTATGGCACGAGCAACAGAATTAGGTTCATGGAGTCTAATCAATTAGTTGGTAGACCAGCGTCCTTTATTTAAAAGCATTATTCAGTTTATTTCTTACAATTAGTAATATTGCCAGCCACGTCGGAAGATTCAAGTTTGATTTACAATGTTTCGACGTAGCTTCAATTTCCAAGTCGAAGATCAGCCAACAATAATCCGCATTTCAAGTCTAACTTGTCTAAAGATTGACCGCTCAATATCAATCACATCGCCTCAACTCCTCGTTTACTTGTGCGACAAAGTCCATATTTACAGATAGCACCTTACAATCGCACATTGACGTAACTGATGGATTGTCGCGTATTTGTTTACAAAAAATAGGGCAAGTTAGAATAGAGGCAATGATTTTGACGCGTGTTCACCAAGTGAACGCCTGTCTATTTGTTATTACAAATTCGAGCCATGTAAAATTGATTATTGCATGTAACGTCTCGCATTATTTCTCCATCGACAATAACTCGCAAGGAGCACGATTTATGATGATGTTTCTTTGCATTCCGCGATTATAAACCTCGCAATATCACGATATTGCTGATTCCCTTTCTTATTCATTGATCTATTTCATAAGCGTTCATCGGCGGACATGTAGGAAAAGTCAATATTGCACAGAGCTATTTTTGTCTACGACTCTATTATAATCATTTCTGGCTTGTTTCTCTTTCTTTTTCTGCATTTCTCATTTTTATTTCTTTTTATAAAGTTTTAATCTTGTTACAGACTACATCGCACAGAAAAATCACATTTTTCTTTCTCTGAAATAACATATGAACATTTTGTAAAGTCTACACGATTCACAAGGTGAGGGCAGTATTATTTCGTTATTGTATATTATTATGTAGTCGGTAAAGCTGACTCACGTATACAACTATGTAAAAGAATATATCTGTAGACTTGTTACAAACTAGGGACAAGAGGTATACATTGTTACATTGTGATAGGCAATATAAAAATGAGTAAAAAAAATACAATAATGTAGTTCGAAAGAAAGCGCAGACCCAGCACCGTGTTTTTTTTTCGATTAACTTGGTTTTTATTTTCGAAACTTATAAACTATTATCACTAAATGCGCTCAAGAAAGACAATACATTGTCAACATCACCCGACAACCTCTCGAGAAACGTGCTTTTGTTTAGTAAAAGAACCATATTTACAAGATTTCCTTGACTAGTGATCCAATTGATTTGAAAATGTTTTGTGAAGAGGTCCCAAGCTTGCAATGGACAAGCAGCTGTTACAAGTATTGGTGGTAGTTGTCGGATGTTGTCGCGGGCCGTTTACCTTTCCTCGGTTAGGAATAAGCCAAGTTTTGACGAGGACGGCGTCCCTCGAAAACACAAAGGCTTGAAAGCCTCTTACAAAAAGGAAGCAATGATAATGACGCCGAGAGTCGCTGGACTCTACAGTTCCACTCGCTTGAAAGTATTAAAGGGATGAAAGAAGAGATGGAACGGAGTATGTAAAAGAGCGAGACGGAGATAAAGAGAGTGAGAGAGCGAGTTGGAGAGAGAGAGAGAGAGAGAGAGAGAGAGAGAGAGAGAGCAGAATGTACGAGTAGCAAGAGGAAAGTCCAGCGAGGAGGTATTGTCGTAATTCACCTTTACGTGAGCGGGCAAGAAACCACGAGTGGGGAAAGGTATTTGAAAAGCATTCGCGTCGAGAGAGAGAGAGAGAGAGAGAGAGAGAGAGAGAGAGAGAGAGAGAGAGATGAGAGGGCAGCACCCGTTGTAAATAACGACTTTATGACTCGGCGCGTTTCAATTCCCGATCCAAGGTTGAACGTTAATCGAGAATGCGTCGTGTACACGTACGAGATTTACGGTTGCTCGAGGTATAACAGTCGCGCATCGCAGCTCGTCACCCCTGCTTGCGTTTATTGCCGCGCGAGTGTCCGCGGGGAAGAAGAAGGACGCGTGGTAACATATTTAAGCAGAGTCGATTGCCGAGGACGGAAGGACTCGTTCGCAAGGATGGCAGGTGGATAGGTACTGACGAGCTGCTACTGCTACTGCTGCAGGTGGGAGATTCAGATGTGCATCTCGGGCTCGGAGTCGTCGTGGAACCAGCTGGAAGGCCTGTGGCCGGTGGCGGCGGCGCTCCCGCTGCTGCTCCGCACGTGCACCTCCCTCTCGCTGTACACGGCCGCCGATCTCGCCGCGAGCTGGCGCCTCAACGGCCGCGGCGTCGTGTCCGTCGAGCTGCAAGCCTCGTCGTCGAGAGCCCAGTTCGGCAGGTTGCGCGCCGGCACGCCCCAGTGCTCCGTGAACTCGGAGCCCGAGCGCGCCAAACTCGGCTGACTCAGCGATCGCACCAGCGACTCGCCCTCGTACGAGGATAAGCTCGTCTGGTCGAGGTCTCGGTCGAGGCGCGCAAAGTCACGCACCGTCATCTCGGACATGGAGCGGAGGTCCGCCTCGCTGCCTCCTCTCGTCGTCGAGCTGAGTTTCCTGGGAAAAGCAGCAGATTATTGCAAGCCGTGAAAGCTGGGATAGAGATGAGGAAGACAAGTGGCAGCTTACCTGAGCCGAGAGCCCGGTGCGGTGCCACTCGCGGCCGCCGCGGCCGCCACCGCCGCTTGCCCGAGCTGGTCCTGAGCGAAGCTGCCGCCGTCGCTCTCGTACTCGTAGAGCGTCGGCAGCGAGGAGCGCCTCGAGCGATTGTCCCACTCGGAGCCCTTACCGCGCTTGTAGCGCTGGCCGCTCTTGCCGTGGGACGAGGACGAGGACGCGGAGCCGTTGGCCGG
Organism: Galeopsomyia nigrocyanea; assembly: GCA_035047105.1. NCBI lineage: Eukaryota > Metazoa > Arthropoda > Insecta > Hymenoptera > Eulophidae > Galeopsomyia > Galeopsomyia nigrocyanea. The sequence continues at coordinate 10,354,844 of JAWWMK010000008.1, read as the reverse complement.
CGGGCTGATGATGCGAATGATGACGTCCCACTTGGCCGCCGGGAAGAGGGCGGTATACCTGGCGTCCTTCCTGATCAGCTCGTAGTCCTCCTTCACGATAGCCTCCGTCAGCAGAGTCCTAAGCGTGCTCTCCGTGGTGATGATCTCCCTCCACTTGGTGCGCTCGTCGTCGGTCAGCTCGCTCGCGTACTGCGGCTCTAGCACGCGCTCCAGGTGATGCCAGCTGCTGGCCTCGCTGCCCCCCAGGCCGCCGCCGTCGAGTTCGAGGTCCCGCTCGCACTCGTCGAGCGTCGCGGCGGCGGAGCTTCGCTGGGTCAGCTCGGTTCTGCTGTAGGTGTAGGTGGGCTGAATGTGGTCGTCGTCGAGCGGCTGGTCGAGCTCAGGCTGTTGCTGCTGCTGGTGTTGGTGGTGGTGGTGGTGCTGGTGCTGGTGGTGCTGGTGGTGCTGGTGATGGTGGGATGACTGTGGTTGTAGCTGTGGCTGCGCCTTGCGAGGGCCGCTCGGCTTTGGCTGCGACGCCGGCTCCTCGAGCTGGTGGCCGAAGGTTAGGTTCGAGGCGGAGCTCACGTCCGAGAAGTTCTCCCAGTCGGGCGGGGCGGGCGGCAGCTGCTGGCTCGGGTAATTCCTGATGGTCACGTCCCACTTGGGGTCCGGCTGGGCTGGCGGCTGCTGCTGCTGCTGCTGCTGCTGTTGCTGCTGCTGCTGCTGCTGCTGTCTGGCGCGGTACTCGGTCACCTGGCGGCGATGGCGCTCGATGTCCTCGATGGTCTTCTTCTCGGTGACTGTGCGCAGGAACACGTCGTCCACCTCGTGGGTGGTGATCTCCGGGCGCCTCGAAGCGACCACCGGCTCGACCAGCGGCTCCACCTCCTCCCGCAGCTGCTCGACGGTGCTGCTGCTCAGGTGGTCGAGCAGGCAGGGGTGCGACTGCGGCGGCGGAGAGCCGCTCGGGGCCAGCATCGTGGCCACGCGGTACCTGGCGTGCGTGGCCTCGCTCGTCTCCGCCACCGCCACCGCGGCCTCGGCTTGCTGCTTGCGCAAGATCCGCGAGTAGACCGGCGGCGTCTGCTGCCGGCTGCTAGGCTGCTGCGTCGTCAGCTGCGGCGGCGGCGGCGGCGGCTGCTGGTGCAGCTCCGGCACGTAGGCGAAGCTGGCCAGGCTGCGGCTGCTCTCCTCGCGCTCGAGGATCGTCGTGAGGTTGCGCTCGAGCGCCAGGCTGGCCTCCGACTCGGAGGGCAGCGGGCTCGGGGGCGCCGGGGCGCGCTGCTTCAGCCGCATCTGCACGTCGAACTTGGGCGGCGCGCTCGCCTCCAGCGTCTCGGAGAGCAGCTGGCGGGTCTGGCTGATGCGGGTGCTCTCCAGCTCGTTGATCGTCTCCGAGTAGAGGGAACTCGAGGCGCGCTGCTCCACCTGGGGATGCACCAAGGCTTTAGTCTCGTAGGAAGCGGCCGAGGACACGGGCAGGGATCGCTCTTCGTCGCCCTGCTGCACAGACAATTGCAGTCAGACGGTTGCAAGCTGCTTGCGTCGGGGGTCCGCTTGTTCGGAGAGCGGCCTAGAAGCGGCGCGGCGACAGTGTGCCCGCGGTGCAAGTACGTGCGTACGGAGCACGACAGCCAAGTGGCCATCTGTCGCGACTTACCTCGGAGTGGCTCTCGCTCGGATAGTCGCTGGGCAGCGTGTCGGACGGCTCGACGACGAGATGGGCCTCGCTGCCGTAAATCTGCTGGGTGCCGTGGACGCGTGGGATCTGGAAGTGGTCGAACATTGAGAGCCGGCTCAGAGCCGAGGAGCCGGAGAGCTTGGTAATTTCCGAGCCGGACACGTGGGTCCTCTCGACGATGCGCACCGGCCGGCGTCTCAGGCAGATGTACGAGCAGCCCAGGCCCGTCAGCAGTAGCGCCAAGAACAGCAGTGTGCATATCATCAGCAGGATGTGGAAGGGACTAAGCACTGGCCCGGTCACCGGAACCCTGTCAAATGCGACCACGACAATTGCTGCGATCAGAGCTGCCTTTTGAGTATAGTGCGGCGTCTATGGTCAATTCCACACAAAAACTGCATTAATTTGTTTCGGTTTTTCGCAAATTTTAAACTTGAGGTTATGCTCGTAATTGATTTGTTTTCTCCCAACCGCCCAATCTCGTGACATAATTTTTTGTTCTCAAAAGTCGGTTGTGCTAAAATTGGTCGGAAAAGAATACACAAATTTTCATGATTTTTTGGAATTTAACAACAAACGAAAAATTGTAGCGTTAATCGGCTTTCAGAATTGAATTCTACGGCTCAAATTGCGCCGGAACCCATATTTCGTTTTTTTTCTACTCGAAATTCCGACCCGTGTAGAGCTTTTTAAAGTATAACAGTACATAAAACTAAACACCTAATGCAATTGCAAATCTTGCACGTTCAATGACTGCGTGTTTTCAAAGCTCTACAGGTGTTGGAATTTCGAGTAGAAAAAAAACCAAATATGGTTTTCGCCGTATTTTGAGCCGTAGAATTCAATTCTAAAGTCAGATTAGCGCTATTATTTTGTATTTTGTTATGAAATTCCTAAAAACTATGAAAATGAAAAAAAAAAAAAAAGATTTTCATGTTTTATATCATTGTCAGACTTTTCACGCGATTTTAAAACTGTCACGGGCAAAAAGGGGGTATCACACAGAAAGGAGAGAATGGGCCAGTACAGAGCATGACGAATCTTTCGATGCCCCGTAGAACCACGTAGCCGTAAAATTGAGAGCGTAGCCGCAGTTGGGAGGATTTGAACGAAGGCTGCGGAATTAATGCACTTTTTTCGTGGAATTGCGGCCATATGTGCTACTCACGGCGGTGCGGTGGGCAAAATGATTGGCTCGGGCTTCAGAGCCACGGCTGGGGGATATCGGCAGACTATCGTTATGACCTCGTCGCCGTCGATCTCGAATTCGGGATGGAAGCGCACGACGATGTTGTTGGTGAACACTCGCAGCGGGTCTTGCTTGGTGCCACAACCTGACCCAGACAGACAGACAGACAGACATACAGACAGACAGACAGACAGACAGATAGACTCATCGATCGCTATATATACCGCGAACAATAATTGTTGGGCGGTTGATTTACCTTTGAGTGGCAGTTCGATGCCGGCAGTGTTGTGTCCGCGGCCTTTGGTCACGCAAGCGCTGTTGCGGTCAAAGTCGGCGTAGGCCAGGCCGTAGAACGGCTCTTTGAACTCGAGCTGCACCTGCATGCTGCCCTGCGAGCAGTTTAGGTAGGCCTTGGTGCGATTCAAGTGTATTGCCGGCAAGATCTCGTTGAGATTCGTCACGGAGCCATTGAGAGTCGTGTAAATCGGCAGCCCCTCGGCGTCCGTCTCTCCCAGCTGATTGCCATGCTCTCGCGACGGCGCGTCCTCGTCTCTCAGACTGTAGTCCTCTGGCTTGGCCTGGCTTCGCCCCGAATTCGCGCCCAGCAGCAGCAGCAGCACTGCCAGCAGCGCGCTCGCCCTTGGCCTCGTGCCCATCGCCATCTGCCTGCGAAACAGGCCCCGACTATCATGCACCCGACTACGCATCTGACCTTACGACTAGTGCTGCAGACTGTACAATTCGGCGACAGTGCTTGCGATCGGCCAGTTGGATCTGCAGCCAACGCGCCGCCGACTGCCCAAAGCGGCTTTATCCCAATCCGGATCTGACTTGATTACTAGAATTGTCCTCGCTGTTGCGGCGGCAGGCCACTCCCCCTTCTCATCCCGTCTCTTACACAGGCGAAGGGATTTATCCGAAGCTGCTGCTGCAGCAACAACAAACTCGTTTTTAGTTGACTCGTCTTGGTCTGACGTCAGCGCGCAGCCGGAGACGCGTTAGCGCAGGTGATTTCGTGTTGAAAATGTGTACAGCGAAAAAAAAGATACAAGTGGCTCTCGTCGTTGTAGTTCCGAGTGAGATTTGTCAGACGAGCAAGGTGCAGTGTTGCGCGCGCGTATATGATTACCTAACATTGTTGACTGATGAGCAAACAGCTAGATTTCCAGAGTTGTACGTATACGCCCGCAAAGTTGTCAAATAGTGCCCGCTCATTGCGGCTTTCTGAGCTTCATTCAAGCTTTGAACAAAAAACGAAATACAATATACGTACTTTGACAATGTCGGGCGAGGAAGGCTGCTCCTTGTTGTAATGCTCCTATCTAATTTCGTTGGCTATTTGGGCCGAAACATGCTCCTTGGCCGTCGTTTTCTCTCTCTCCCCTGCAACGTTCATAAAAACCTTGATCAAATTCATCAACTCCAACAGATCCAACTTGCGTGTACGCAATCACACATTGAAACTCGAGATTGGATTTTTTCCGACGACACAGTTGATGTAGATCTCTCGTGTCTAAGCAAGCGCGAGAGACAAAGTGTGTATATATAGTCAGCCTCGGCTTACTCAAACATCCTGGAACTCGAAAAAGTCATCGCTCGAGAGCTTTGATGACGAATCATCCAAGTACTCTCTCGCTCTCGCTCTCTCGCTCTCTCTCTCTCTCTCTCTCTCTCTCTCTCTCTCTCTCTCTCTCTCTCTCGTCCTTCAGAGTTTCCGCCGCTGTATAGCAGCCAACGCTCAGCTCGCAGTTATTGCAACTATACAAGCACGCAAACTATGGTAGGTGATGGAACCAATTTGGGACTACGAAGCGCAAACAGCCGCATCTTTTTACCATCAATCAATGAGTCAACGTGCGAGGCATCATTTTAAAGCTTATGAAAGCAGCTTTAAAATCAGCCGTCGCGTGATTTTTTTATGATAGCTATAGCCCGATTTAGCGCACTTTGAATGAAACTATTTTTTTTCGGTATGAAAAGACAATGGACCCAATTTGGGGCATTTTCACGTATCTGAATCATGCATCACACGTACAATAGCAATAATTTTCACTTTTCTTGTATTATAAGCTAATTAGTACGATCTGACAATGTCTGCACAGTTGAAAACATTAATTTTGAGAAATGTAAGAAAAATCGATATTTTATCATTGATGAGTGAAACAAGTAAATTAATTTTTAAGTAAATTACTTTGCCTATGTAGATGAATAATTAAAACTGGAACATGAAAAAACATTGTAGTGATGTTTATTCATAATCCGTAATAAATAGTCGGCCTAGTGCGGCAAATTGGGTAAAATCGAAAGACAAAGGTAATTTTGGGGTGGCATTATTTGGCTTGATAACTGCACGCCAGAAAATGTCTGATGAGTGCTTTTGAAATAAGAGTAAAAGAAGACTAACTTGATTGACATGTATTGGTTGAATGGAAATTGGAAGAGCTGGAAAATTTGGTTGTTGTAGCAGAAAACGGCTGCTGCAAAACAGATTTGGACTTGAGGGATGATGTGATTCTATGGAAGCTTTTGATCAGCTGATGGTATTGCAATTGTTGTGCGACAGCGCTCTAGCGCTACAGTTGGAAATTGCGGGGTCGACCTAGCTAGATATAAATTTAGCTATAATATATACCTCGATTGATTGTTTCTTCAGCGGTGCAGGCTTCATTAGCGCGTTTGCCGCCAACTCTCTCGGGAGCTGGGCGCAATGTGCTTTTTATTTGATAATTACGAATGGCAACGATTGGCATTGGAGGAAAGCTGATTACACTGCGGTAAAAATCCAAGGCGTAAATAGGTAGAATAAAAGTGTCGTATGTGTGAACTTTTGGAGGCTTAATTGAATGGCGCGAGCGGCAGCTGAATTACTGAGAGTACTGCAGAGCAGCAATAGCGAGCTTTGGACACACAAACCAACACGCATGCACCAGGCAGCGGCGGACAAATTGTGCAGTTGAGGTTGCAGATTGCAAATGGCCCGTTAAAGCGGGCGGGGCGGGGCGGCGCGGTGCGGCGGTGGTTTTTAAAGAAAGCTGATGGTTAAAGACGATAAAGACGATATTGTACCTATGTAGGCATGTAAAAATAGGCGAAACAAAAACAGATGCACGTAGCACACGAGTGATGTGTGATGGTCTTGGCTCGGCTCGCAGGCTGGTTTGCAGCCGCTAGCGTGCGCACGATGGTCGTGCTTCGAATTGCTGCTTGCCCGCGCCGCGCCGCGCCGCCGGGGCCAGTCACTGGGCCATTACTCATGCCGCTGAGCGCGCATATCTATATATGTACATGACGAAATCTATAAAAAAATGCCGATTTTTGAAGCCGGAAATGGCAAAAAAAAATTGTAACGCTAGAGTTTCCGGAATTTTTTCTTCTTCTTCCTTGAGGTATATAGTGCCGGAAAATGCTCGTAAACTACTTTTTTCCGGCTTTTCTATATTTTTGTCAATTGAATTTTTTTCGATAAAAATAGACTTGTAACTTTTGCTCGTAGCGTTTTTGCATTGATTTCTAAAGTAAAACCGATAGCACTATCGTAATCTGCTTGAAAAAATACATTGAAAACATGTGTTGCGTTATCGGAAATGATTGTTAGGGGTCCTCCAAAAAAAAAAACAATAAATAAATAGCTTTCATACGGCGATCGGTCGAAATAACAGCGCAACGTGCATATTCGACAATTTTATTTATTAGAAGTACAAGGCCCATCAAGCATCAATTTCAATATTGCGATACATGTTTTCGATGTATTTTTTCACGTAGAGTACGATGGTGCTATCAGTTTTACGGCAGAAATTGTCTGGAAAGCGTTAGAAGAGAAAAATCAGTGTAAAAGACGTTTTTATTTCATAGGACTCACTATGAAAGACGCCTCCAGCGCTTTCTAGGCAATTTCTATCGTAAA
>JAWWMK010000008.1:10317544-10347988 GCA_035047105.1 Galeopsomyia nigrocyanea | reverse complement strand
GCTCAAAAATTGACCGAGATATCGTCAAAAAACCCCAAAACACAAAATGGGGTCCCATTTGACCCCAGGTTGATATTGAGGTCTGAAATTTTGGGAAAGGGATTTCTGTACATATGGAACATGATGGCTCAGTCACTTTTTTCGATGGCTCAAAGGCAGATTTGACCATCTTACCCGGTTAGGCCCTTTAGAACTTTATGATTTTTGAAGCGATCGATCGAATTTTAGTAATAATACTATCGGTTATTCGATTTTAAAAGAATCAAAATGATGATGATAATATGGTTCAATATTACAAAAATATAATCTACAAAAAGTCTTTAAATGCTGAAAATTGTACATATGTATGTGTGTGAAATTGTATGTATTTGCTTTTAAATATGTGCATTTTTGTTAACCCACATTTTTCGCGAATTTTTACAACTTCGAAAACACGTATCATTTTCATCAATATTGATTGAAACTGTTGATTGAACAACATCTTTCATAGTTGTGTACATTCAGTAATGTACATGTAGATTATGTGAAATATGACTATAGACAAATAACATGGAAAGTTCGAAGAGTCTCATCAATCGTTGACATTGATTATTATGAATCCAATGAATCAATCATTAACTATTAAAAAAGAGATTTTGAGTAATTTTGACACAATTTTATAGTGAATGCCTTTCAGATTAAGTGTATAAGAACATGTATTTTTGTTTTTAAAAATTTTATGCTCTTTGAGAAAGCATACTGCTAATGTCGTTAGCAGCAGATACCGTAGCTTGGTATTTCGTTCGTGCAAATTGAAAAAATTATCGAAAAAGTAGATAGTTTCTACGTTGTTTTGGAATTTAATGAAAAATGAAAAATGATAAATATGACTTTAGATGCGAATTTTACGTCAAAAAATACGTCGAAAACCCTTTTTTTTTCTACTTTTAATTCCGGCCTCTGTATAGCTTTATAAAGCGCAACAATACGTAAAAACTCTGACAGTGATAAAAACGAAAATCTGACTTTGTGATTTTTCATGGTTTTATGGCATTCAATATAAAATGAGAGTAGATGGCATTGATTTCAGATTCGGATTCTACGGCTGAAAACGCATCGAAAACCATATATTTTTTTTTTCGTCGAAATTTTGACCATACTGAGCTATGAAAAAACACGAAAATTTCATTGTACATACCTGCCAAATTTTCAATTTCATTGATTTTTTAGGTTTTATAAACTGTTGTACGTGAAAAGCTCTACAGCGGCCCAAATTAAAAGTAGAAAAAAAAAACGAAATATGGTTTTCGACGTATTTTTTCACGTCGAATCTAAAGTTATAGATTAACGCAATCATTTTTCATTTTTCATTAAATTAAAAAAAAAAATAGAAATTTACAGAATGATATCCCGAAGGAATTAGGAGCGTCGAGTCAATTTAACTTTTTTTAGAACCGGTGCCGCATTAATCGAGTTTTTTTTGTGGAATTGGTCATATATACAGGATTCGCGGGAGTTGGGAGGATTGGAGAAAGAAACAATTTTGTCTAGTTGAATATAAAGTAATGTTGATTTATTTTATTTTAAAAATAAATATTCGTAATAAACTCGATGTATTTATTATTGCTTAAAAATAAACGTTTGCAATGAGTACCCACAACAATACATTGTTAATCATTCTACGATTAGATTGGAGACGATCGACGAGCGCTGCCCGGTTTTCAATACTATATCAACTATATATGAAACAAATCGACAAAAATAATCGTGACTTTTGAAAATTATACAAATCTATATGTAATTCTTAGTGATTAATACTATGTAAAAATTTTTATTATTTCATAGACGATAAAAATAATGAACTTTTTAAACGCGTTACAATGACTAATGAATACAATTGCGTTGGATGCATAATAGCAGCGTCAACTTTCGTGTACAAGGCAACGAGCTACAAGGCACAGATGTCAATGTTATTATCGAAGGCGCTTCCTACAACTTTTTACAACAAACATCTCGTCGTTTCTATTCTCCTTTTTCTGGCGACAAATTGGGCGCTAAAACTATATAAACGTTGTTGCGACTAATGCCTATATTTCGTTGCATTAGCTTTATGAGAGTTATATATATGTATATACATATGTGTGTGTGTGTGTGTGTATGTGTGTCATCATCTAGACACGCTTAGCTTACAAATCATTGATATTATTCTGTCGCATAGCGTGTTGATTCTTTATTGACATCGTTCTCGGCGCATGGGCTGCATTACGTGTCTATGATGAGAAAAGGCTCTGCTTATTTTTGCGGCTAGTTTTATATCGCTCTACAGACAGATTTGCGACATTAGTTCCATTTGGAATTGGTGTAATTTATTCAATAGTCGCCGCTTTATTTCGTTATGCATCAATTAGCGACGTTATAATTGCAATTTTTCTACTTATCAGTCTTCTGAAGCTACCGGTTAACCGTACAGAACTTGATTAATTTGCTTGGACGATCCTAAGCATTTTTTTCTATCGTTATTATTGACCAACGGATAATATTCGTGGCACGTGCGCTCGCTCGCATTGATCCACGGAGCTATAGTTGAAGATTTGCTTGTTTGCTATTTTTTTTCAATTTCACACTATAGAAAACTGACCGTGAATTATAGATTTTCATTAGAATGCCCTTTTACGTAAGCTCCAATTCCCGCGTTTTACATAACGATGCACTGCATAACGCTGCAAAGTTGACATGCTTAATTTAATTGTACCTCATTCGTAAGCGGACTCGCGCTATACCTATATGCTTATTTATTATACCGTTATAACAAACACTCGTTGTAATTGCAATAAAACGAAAGACCCACGCAGATGTTCAATTCCACAAAAAAATCAATTAATTTGGCAGCGTTTTTTCAAATATTCAAATTGCAACGACGCTCTCAATTTTAGATCGATGCGGTTTTACGGGGTATTGTAAGATTCGCAATACTCTGGTCTATCCTCTCCTTTCATGTGACATTCCCTTTTTTGCCTATAACAGTGTTAAAATCGCGTAAAAACTCGGACACGATAAAAACCAAACTCCAACTTGTAGTTTCTTGTAATTTTTTGGATTTTAATAAGAAGAAACGCAAAATGATGGCGTTAATCGGACTTGCGATTTAAATTCCCCGACTCGGAATACGTCGGAAACCATATTTTGTTTTTTGTCCTATAGGAAATTCAGACCCTTGCAGAGCTCTGAAAACACGCAAAACTCGATAAACGTGCCAGATTTGCAATTTTAATAATTTTTTAGTCTTTAAGTATACTATTGCAGTTGAAAGCTCTAGTAGAATAATGTTTGGAATTTCTAGTAGAAAAAAAAACAAAATATGGTTTCCGACGTATCTTGAGCCGTAGAATTCGATTTTGAAGTCTGCAATTAAAACCATGAAAATTCGTGTATTCTTTTTTGACCGATTTTAGGACTAGCACGGACAAAACAAGGATGTTGCAAGCATTTTTGTGGATGGGCCTTTGTAATATAGAATGATAATCTGAAAGAATTGGGCTCAATTTGACATTTTTTATAACTGGTGCCGAATCGATCGATTTTTTTGGTGGAATTGGACATGTATGGCCAATTCCACGAAAAATGTACATTAATTCGGTAGCGTTTTTTTTTTTCAAATATTCAAACTGCGGGTACGCTCTCAATGTTGGGACTACGCGGTTCTACGAGGCATCAAAATATTCATCATGCACTGGCCCATCCTCTCCTTTCTTGTGATACCATCTTTTTTTGCCTGCGGCGGTGTTGAAAAAATCGTTTATCGGACTTTAGAATTGAATTCTCCGGCGTAAAATACGTCGGAAACTTTTTTTTTTCTATTCGAAATTCTCGCCGAAATTATAGAGCTTTCTGAATGGTTCGCGTCACATTGTCGCTGGGAATAGAATACCTTTATTTTTTTTTTTGAAAATCACTCCGCTCTGCCTTTGTGCAGTGCCCGCATTTAGTGCGCGCAACCAACAACCTCGCGTGATTCACTTGATGTTTTATTTTTTTTTTCTTTAATCTCCTACATCATTGGATGATGTTTTTTTATCGTTTTTGTCGTCATTATTAATATGTGATCATTATATTTATTACTAATGTTATTACAACTATAATAATTATTTTTAACTTGATTATTGTGATTATTATTAAAATTATCATTATACTTATATTAATATTAATTTTAGTTTTATTATTACAACTATTGGCTCAGACTGCTTTTGGCCCCATTTACGCGAACCCCGCAAAGAAGCAACGCCGCTGCGGGCGTGCCAGATACTTGGAGAACGGGTTGTATTACAATTAGGATCTGCGGTTTGAACAAGACATATAGGCGAACAAGTCGAATTAAAGTCGAGTAGATTTTGAGTAACGTGATAAGCAAGAGCATGTGAAAGTAATTTGAACGGAACATGTCAGTGGTAAGCTGATCATTTTTTGTAGAAGCGTGTTCTCGAAATATCTCATCAAAGTAAATGCTCCATTTGCAATGTCAAAAGAAAAATGTTGGATGAAAAAAAAGTCGATTGCCGTAAATTAACAAATAGAACATAAGGACATTTAGCTTGGAATTGGAATTGTGATGTGCAGAGTGGCGAATTCGATATAACGTTCAAACAACGTACAAGTACATATATCGCGATAAAAAAAAACCCCCCATGAGATCAGCAATCACATGCTCGTCGCAAGGTATACACGCATATAAGCACACGCAGACACTGCAGTCACATGCAGTCAAATCGACAATTCGCATGCTTTCTCTCAGTCTGTCACTGGAAATTATCGGAGCGAGCTGCATGAATGATCGATCGTAGAATAAACGCAGACAAATGGTCCATTTGGCAAAGTACGCATAGGATATACGAATAAAAATACAAAGGCCAGTCGGCAGTGATGTTGCCGCACTTGCACTTGCGATGAGTGGAAAGTTGGCGTGGTGGCACACAGGCACGCACAGTCAAGGTCGCACAGCACGGGCATTCTCGCTGTCGGAATGCATTTGGCATGAAAGCGAGATGGAAACACGACTGCAGAACTGCAGTAAGGTGTTGCAGTGCCCCCCGTGGCCGATCCGAGCCGCAGTCGGCCGCGGCAGTGGGCAGTCGGCAGTGCGGTGCCGCGGGAGGAGCAGGCCTACGGGCCCCGAGTCCGGCAAGGAGCGGGAGCGCCTGCAAGGAGCAAGTCAAGTCGGAGCGGTGAATAATTGGTGGCTGTGGAGCTGCAGAAAAGAAAGCATTAGGAAGGAAAGAATAGCAAACGAGTATAGGCAGACTTGGATCAGGCCTCCTGCAGCTCTCCCTTGACGCCCGGCACGCTGTGGTGATGGCGGGAGGCCAGCCGGTTGGCGAACTCGTGCATGACGTCCCGGTAGATGACGGTGTCGAGGTTCTCGCCGAGCATGTACAAGAGGAACCAATCGCCGACCTTGCTGCGCCTCACTATCGTCTCGACCGCCTCGCGGCGCACCAGGCGAAACCTCAGCCGCAGCAGGTACACCCTCGTCCGCGGCGAGAAGATTATGATGATCTGCAATGAGCGAGAGAGTCTCGGAGTCCTCGGAGAGAGCATTGTCGCGGCTGAGTGTCGTAGCGTGCGAGTGGAAAAGTGATGCTTACCCGGTAGATGACGGTGAGCAGGCTGAGCACGCCGAGGAACAGGAACCAGAACCAGAGGAACACGTATATCTTCTCGTTGACCACGTTGAGCGGCAGTATGCAGACGGCGTCGTGCCTCTCGACCTCGCCGCTCACGCCGTACTTGTAGAAGGTGCACTTGGTCATGCGCGGGAACACGTAGATCATCGGGTCGATGCGGTCCTCCTGGTCGCTCTCGAGGAAGCGCAGCACGTCGATGCCGAAGGTGAGGAAGGCGCCGTCAAAGAACCGATTCATCAGAAACATCTGGCCTGCGAGGCGCCCATCGAATGTACTCGCAAATAGCAATGTGGCAGCGCCATTCCGGCCGCAATCACTTACCGATGACGTTGACGAGGGCCAGTACCTCGCAAAGGTAATACCTGTAGGCCCACCAATTGTGGTAGCGCAGATTCTCCCACAGATAGTCCAGCAGCATCTTCTTCTTCTGCTTCTTCTCCACCTCGCTGCACAGCCCGATGTCGAGGTCCATCATCAGAGCGTGAATCTTGCCACCCTCCCAGCCCTTCCACAGCCAGCGTGGCGTGTAAAACAGGATCGCCTGCAATCAATATTCCTAAAAAATCTCCAGCTCCAGCTCCCATTATTCATGACATTCTTGTATTTTTAGAGCAACTTTTAGCCAGTCGATCTGTTCCGTCGACTATAATAACGGAGCTAATATCGCGCTTCTTGCATGTGGCCGTGAATCGCGCCGCCGCGTGTGCATTTCCAAGGTCGGGCCAACGTTGAGTTGTGCTGCCGCCAGAGCTTAATTAACGAGGATTCACGGACAGATGGGCATATGCGTCGAGAGAGAGAGAGAGAGAGAGAGAGAGAGAGAGACTCGTGTGCGTTGCTCTCGTCGCAGCGTTAATTGGCCGAGATTCGACCATCTAGATTGCTCGATAATACCAAAGATTTTTTTTTGGCGTTATCATATGCGAGCATCATTAGCAAAGAAAAGGATTTTATCTGACAACTCAAGAAAGAAATACTAAAGCAGGTAGCCTTGAATTGGGGGCCGTTTGCCGCGCTTGCTGACCTTTGGCCAATGTACCAAACGAATTATCTCAAGTTACGACGAGTACACACCGCGCTGCACGCAGGTTACTTATTGAAAGACTAACAAATTGATGTCGAAAATGTCGCAGACTCGCCAGAATTCAACCAGCATATGTACAAGTATTTCATGGTTGTTTTCACCTAATCGATGATACTTTGCTTCCCTACGACTAATCATGGATGAGGATTTGTCGCAGCAGCCAAGCCTGTGTGTGCATGCGTGCTCGCTAACGAATAAGCCATTACACCGTCCAATGAAACCACTAAGATTTTAGTTGTCAAAAGAATGCGTGAAATATCCTTGGGCTAACGCGAATTCCACAATCAGGCTGCCAGCAGGATAAGCTCTGTATTTGCGGATAATTGACGCACCTGCGCACACGCACACCTTTACCGATCAGAAATCGCGCATCGATTTTTCCAGCATACTGCCAATTTCGGGAATGTGCGTAAACTACGGCGCGCTCGTAAATCACAGCCGCAGCAGCGCGAGCAAAAAGTCAGCGCAAATGTATGGGACGGCGATAACATGCTCGCCGACAAGTCGTTAATTGTTATACATCGCTTAAGCTTATCGGACTCGAACAAGACTGTACTTTCCAATACTCGACCATTATCAAGCTACTTTCAGACGGCGATCAATTTAATTTTTTTTATTTCATCCAAAATATTCCAACCAATAAGACGAACAAATTTATCGGCCTGAACATTTCATAATGGTCCTAAATTTCAAACTACAGTCGAAAAATAACATTACAGCGATCTTTTCGTCGACGACCATGTTTTCCCTTCCCCGCGAGCGCCGATCCCAGTTCTCAATTTTAAACACACCAGTTCACGCCTCTGCGGCTCTATTAGACAATCGCGTTATGCACGCAGAGCAACAGACATCGACATTTTTATTTCGATACTGCGAATAGCGTGACGACCATTTACAACGTATAACCGATGCATTAATCTGATGTGTCAATCACTCGGATTATCTTTCAATGCAAACTCCAATTAGCAAATTACTTGCCACAGAATCTCGTTCAACACACTAATAAATAAACAAACACGTACACGCTCTGTTGGCTATTTCCGCGATTTCAATTTGTCGCTTTTCCGTTGTGCAAACTGACACACTGATTCAGTAAAGCTTCAAAACTTGTATAAAACATTGACTTGGAAGCTCGACAAAGAGGCACGTTAAAGTATAATGGAAGGGATTCTTAAATCTTAGCGTCTTCCTACTTCGCTCTCTCTCTCTTTCTCTCGATTTCTATCATTTCTTAGATTCCGCGTGAAACCTATACTCTGAATTCGCCTCTCGCTCTCAAAGGGAATATAATAGAAGTGAGAACAATGGACAATGGGCTACGTGTATATACAAAAGGTTGACCGCGCGCGTTAAAAAAATGAATATGTAAAAGACAAGAAAAAGCGTGCCGAGTATAGTCCCGCGAGAGGACAAAGTCTATAATGCCGATTATGCTAATGGCTACACACACTATAGAGAAGAGAGCTTCCTGAAACTGCCACAAATACGATTTTTCGAGTTACACTCGCACACACATATAGCCCTCAGCGATGGCATAATCGCGAGCAAAAGACTTGATCTGCCATTGCAGTGTCAATCGTCTAGGTGGACAATTTGGCCAAATGCCAGCTATGTGCGTATACGCATATATGCAAGCCAAGGGACTGCACTTGAGCGCAACCCTCACGAATCGTCAATTATAATATCCTCGAATCGAAGATAATTTGAACGAACGTTATTTGAGACGAGGCAAAAAATGAAAATAATTTATATTCCACGACAAAACTTGATGTAATTCAGCGCACAGCAGCCGCATTATACTACTGGGCTAATTGAATTATAGCGAGAGAGAGAGAGAGAGAGAGAGAGAGAGAGAGAGAGAGAGTGCATATTTACTGCGACCTTTGGCGCTCTTTTCACGGCTGATTATTGCCCTTGTAATTTTCCAAGATGCTCAACATTTGAAGCCTATGAAGCTCGTCATCTGAATGGCTTGGCATACGGGCTCGAGTTTTTAGCCGCAGAATATTGAGTAAGCGCAAGGCTAAATGTAATGCAACTACACTGATGTGTCCTGCAAGTGGCAGCTAGAACTGGCTTGGGGCAGTGCAGCCCGAAATGAGAAGTGCTTATGATGCGGGGAGCAATTGACAGGGGCGAACGAAGGCGAATGCGGATAAAGAAATGAGTAAAGTTTCGGCCGCCAGTATGCGGCTTATTCGGCGGGATCGGAGCAGCGGCAGCGGCAGCGGCAGCAGCAGCGGCAGCGGCAGCAAGAGCAGCAATTGGCTTACTTGAAGGAGCAGCGCAAAGATGACCCACTGGTAATACTTGTGCTGCTTGACGAGCGGATGGGGCCCGTGGCCATGAACCTCGGTCTTGGATACTCCGCTGTTGGAGACGCCGGGATAGGGAATCGAGCGTCCGAGGCTCATGTTGAAGGCGTGCACCATGCTGTAGGTGGTGTGCAGCCAGCAGAAAGTCTCGAGGACGACTTTGTCCACGGCGCCGCTGGCCTCGCAGTGGATCGGCGAGCCGCTGATGCTCTTGCAAGCGAGAGTCAGGCAGCCGGCCAGCAGCAGGGCCACCGTGGCCCGGTAGTGCAGCCGGAAGATGAGCGTGTCCTCGGCCACGCGCTGCACCTTGAACAGCGAGCGAATCGAGCCGAAGATGTCAATCATCTTCAGCATTATGGGCATCTTCCCCGGTCGGGGAGCCGAGTCGCCCGGCTGCTCCCGCTCGCTCTCTCTCCCTCGCTCTTCGCTTCTTGCCTGCGCTCGCTTCTTCACCGTCGCCACCGCGGCGGTCGCTCCTCCGCCTGCGCCCCCTCGCCGCCGGCCACTCTGCTCCGCCGCGCGCCGAGCATCGCCTCCGAGCGATCGTTCAGCCTCAGAATCTCGCGCCAGAACAATCTCGACGGACGCTCGCCGCAGAACATACGCCGCCACATTGACATGCCGCCGGCGGTGTGCTTCACCAAACACTCGATTAGTCGTGCGACCGCTCTCGCCTCGTCTCGTGGCACGCACGCGCCGCCGTTTCGGCGCGGCGTCGCTAGCACTGACGAGACGCAACGAACGAACGAGCGAACGGCACGTCGACGAGGGTCAAGTTAGAGGCTCGCCGCCGCCGCCGCCGCCGCTGCTACTTGGCCTTTAAGCCGAACGAGCCACCAAGCAAACGACTGAGACTTGAGGGGCATCCCCTTGGCCTCGACGTGGCACACAAACACGCGCGTACACACAACTTGCATATTATCCCTTTCAAGTCGCCTCACTGCAGCGCTATCGATGCTGATGGATGCTCCCCCTTTTCTGCCGCTTCCGCGCTTTAACCCCTTATGCACTTGAGCATCACCTACGATATCGAGATCAACGACAAAAGCAGTGCTGAGAGAAGAAGGGCTCAAATTCGATGGAATTATGAGCGCATCCATACAATATGCCCTTGACATTTACAAATCGCAGTTGTCGGCGACGGCCAACATCGGCGAGTCGCCGAGCGCATGTGAGAACAAGAACAAAGAGAGCAATCTCGCGCCCGCGTCCTATCTGTTGCTCCAGATTGAGCATACGCGCGCGGGCTCTACTTATACCCCCCCCCCCCCCTCCCCCTCCTCGTCGCCACCCTCGGGGCACTTTGATTAATGAAGCCGCGCAATCAGCCAGCGAAGCTTAGTCAGAGTTGATTTGTTTGACCTGCAGTGTTTGAGCAGCGCTTGCAGAAACAGTTTCCACAAGCTGGCCGCTCGATTTGACAGGGCGTCATTTGAGTATCTTGTATATGGTTGCTGCTCGACATCGATCAAGTTTGCCATCGACCAGCGGCGACGCAGTTGGCGCATTCGGGTCATTGTCAGCTGCGCAGCTGTGTACGTAGTCGGAGGGTAGTGTATGCCGCGACGAGGGGCGCACCTCGTATCACGACCTCGCGCGAGCTTCTCCTCCTCCCTCTTGTACTTGCTGGTTCCATCTCGCTTCCTCGCAGCTTGCCCGACCATCATCACACTCGCCACGAGTCTTGTTCGGGCCGAGTAGCATTATTACTAGCCGAACCCAATCAACCAAAATATCAATGCTGCCAAACCAATCAAGTAAGATGTCCCATCGAATGCAAGCCCATTGCAGTGAGTCCGTTCATGCACAGCTCGGACCGATGATTATGATGATCAGCAATCGGTTTGCAACAAAACGACACTCCGCACTCGTGCACTGTCAAGGCGGTTTTCCTTGGCAATTTCATTCCGACAACTTGACCTTGCTGATTTTTCAATGCTGATTTTTCTTTGTCGCTCGATCTGCATCAACTGCCAACTGTCTACGATATTGTTCCTACCACACCGTTCTTTTCAATCAACACAAACAGAGCCCTCACAAAGATGCACCTTGTAAGAATGTCTTTCGTTGTTGTCGTACTTGATGTCTCGTCGGGTTGGGGTAAGAGAAAAAACGAATATTGCGCACTCGCCCCCCTTGCATAATAGCCCCTCTGATCGTATGTTTTCTTCTTTGGTTGTTTCTTTCATCACTGCAGTGTTTCAGCTTCTCGGTCTCTCTCTCTCTCTCTCTCTCTCTCTCTCTCCCTCTCTCTCTCTCTCTCTCTCTCTGGAGGAATGAAGATTGGCCGCAGGGTAAGATGTGAAATTGCCCAGGCTCCAAGTGCTTGTTCTTTCCTTCCCACTCGGCGGCTGTATATAATGACTGGATGTGCTGCGCACGCTTACGAGAAAACTGCGAGTTGGCAAATACATCTACCTATATACTTTGTTCAAGTTGTCATCTAAATGTTCACATTTGTTATTCTAACCTAACTGAATAAGACTTGTTTATATTTTTTCGTATAATACTTTGTAAAAAAGATGAATTAGACTTAATTAGGATTTGAATCTTCGGTGCACAGTTTTTATCAGGATTGTTTACCAGGCTAAGGTTGGTTTGCCAGGCTAAATGCAATTGAAAAAGAATGACAGCTCACTGTTATGATATAGACGAAATTTTTAAAAATTATTTTTAAAGAAACGGCTCAATAGAAAATTCCGAAATTGATTCAAAGTAATTCTACATATCTAATTTATCGAGCCATATTTTTTTCTCCGCGATATCATGCTTCCTCGAGGAGAATTCAGGGAGCCAAATTTCTCCATTTACTATATAGATTTTGGTGTGCTATATATACGTGTAGAGGGACCTTAAACTGCAATTCGGAACAATATCGCCATCATTCGATGCGATTGTCATTCAAAATCGCCAAATTCAAAATAAAAAACCGACATGCAAGCTCTTATGAAGACAATTAAATAAGCTTTCACAAGTTGCCGAATTAATTATAATAGTATCTTGAATGTTTTATAATTGTATCAAACTTTTTTTTTGGATTCCCTATGAGTTAACTGATCACCTCGCCTGTCAAGATCAGTTGATTAAATAAAGGGAAAAGTTTTTGAAAGTAACTCGTTACTTTTTGATGTAACGACGTTACAATAATGAATTTTTCGAGTAACCTCGCTCACGTGAAAAAATTTTGTCTGGCGTTGTATGTACATACATATAGGGTTATGTATAAAAACTATTCTACACAATATTATAAGATGATGTATAATTTGACAAACTATGATATGTATAATCTGAAATATTATCCATAATTTGAGATTATATCCAATTTGACAAAATTATATACAATATACATGTATGCAATTATGTACAATTGTACAGTTTTTAACCAGTACTTGACATTATGTTTGTCCAATTCGATAAAATTTTATATACAAAACAAATGCTTGGATATTTTTTGCGTCGCTAACGACAATGTGACGCAGTTGTTTTGTGTATAAAATTTTGTCGAATTGGACATAATGTCAAGTACTGATTGAAAACTATGTACAATTGTACAGATTGTATAGTATTTTGTCAAATTGGATATAATCTCAAATTATACATAATATTTTTCAGATTATGGATAATAGTTTGTCGAATTATACATAATCTGAGAGTATGGTGTCGTAGAATCATTTTTATACATATTTAGACAAAATTTTTTCACGTGGGTCGTTACTTGTAAAAGTAAGTACAAGTGAATGAAAAAATTGTAACGACCGTATTATAAGGACGTTAAATAACGACGTTACTGCCCACCACTGGATCTATGCGCATACTGTTTCCGCTCGCCAGGCAACAGATCATTCGTCAGAAATCCTCGCCCCCAGCTCTCACTCTTCCGCTCTCTTATGTTTGGGCTTTGTCACTGCGCCGATGGGATAATCATATTGATATATGTCGAACGGTAACGTGCAACGCATCGGATATTTGCCATCTCCTTTGTGTATGAATGTCGCGCGTAGGACCTTATCGACGTGCCCTGCTCGCAAATGTTCCGCGTAGCCAGCTGCCTGCGGCTCCGTCCTCCAGGAACTGTTGCAGGGAAAGCTTGATTACATTGGTGTGATGACTTGATTATTGTTTTATTGGTCCAAGAAGTTTATAATATTACGTGCACTTCTAGGCGGCATGAGCTTGTGTCATTCTGCGTAATGGCCGTTTCATCACTTGTCACTGCGGATAATTGCAGCCAGCCAGAGCGCAGCACGCAGAAGAATTATATCGAGCCGGCGATATGCTTGCAGCAACAATTTGTTGCTTCTTCCTCCCTCGGTCGTTCTAATAACAGCATTCCGCATAAATTCAGAATTTGCTTATTGTCGCTTCACGCGCTACCCTAGCTCGCGGCTATATAAATCTGAACCCTAGTCTTTGTCAAGGATCATAAAGAATTTTTGATAATCCATGTTGTTACATAGCTGTGGCGCATGGTTGATGGTCGTTGCAGGCTAATGGGAAGAATGAAATGCCGCTATGAAATGGCGGCTTAATAAAAAGGGCGAAAAAACGCAATAAAAATGGTTTACGAGCAGCAATAGCAGCGGTGCGTAATCTGTGTAATGAGCCAGGTATTAGGAGGTAGTTGCTGAATAACAAAGTAGTGCATGGAGAGGCAGATGGGTATGGATGGCGCGGCGGGCGGCATGGACAGCAGGTTGTCTGACGCACGGGAAGCGAATGCGAGGGCAATTACCTGCAGAAAGAGCATGAAGCAGACCCACTGGTAGTAACGATACTCCTTGCGCTCGGTGTCGGGATAAGACTTGGAATTGTCAACGCCGGGGAAGGGCACGTCGATGCCTTCCTTCTTCCTGTAGGCGGCGGTGATGGTGTAGGTGCTGTGTATCCAGCAGTAGGTGTTGAGCACGTCCTCGGGCAGGTCTTTGCTGTGTATGCAGTCTATCGGATTGCCGACGTATTGCCTGGTGGTGACGATCAGCGAGAAGGCTATGAGCAGTATGACGGTGAGACTGTAGTGCAGCCGGAAGACCGCGGTGTCGATGTGTATGTGCGATACTTTGATGAGGCTCTTGAGGCCGCGGAATATGTCCAGCATCTTGTTGCGGGCGACTTTTTCTATTAGCAGCAGCAGCAGCAGCAGCAGCGGCGGCAGCAGTAGCGGCAGCAGCAGCAGCAGTAGCGGCGCGTCGTCGCTGCGAGCTGCGCCCGCCGCTGGTCCGATCTCTTGTCCGACGACGACGGCGACGACGACCACGGCGACGACGACCACGGCGACGAGGAGGCCGCGGCAGCATCCTTCCTCTTCGACGTCATCTGGCGCGCCGGCCTCGTCCGGCCGAACGACCGCCCATTCTGCCCTTGTCCACTCATCCCACCATTTCCAGCCTCCTCCTCAGCATCCTCCTCCGAGTCCAAGTTTCTTACTCAAACGCCAACCTCGCTCGCTCCCTTCCTCCGCATTTTCCCTCTTCTTTCTTTCTTTCTTTCTTTCTTTCTTTCTTTCTTTCTTTCTTCCAACTCGCTGCTGCTGCTTCTGCAGTTCACTTGCGCAATCTAAAGCTCCATCTAAAAACGAACAAAGTTTTTAGCGGCCGATTCTTGCGCTGCTCCCGCGACGGACGGACAAGGGTTTGTTTGTGCGTGCAGAGTCCTAATTTTTCCGAATATAGCCGTCCACGAGCATACGCATTCGAAATTGCCTCGACTTGACTCACAAAAAGAGTCCACATAAAGAGAGGCGGCAGTGAGAGAGCCGCTTTTTGGAGCGCAACGCTAGACCCGCTCGAGCGCGCGGCAAATGCTTTTTATGCGCGCGCGAATAAAGTCGGAGCAATATAACGCCGCCGAAAATAGCTGCGGGCAATTGGGCGAACGTTAACGAGGCGGTTGATTGCCGCGAGCGCCTGTGCATCCTGTTGCCAGCGCAGCTCGCAAAATTTTCATCGCGGTGCGGACAACCATACACTCGTAGATATTCAATGCCTTTACTCGCGCGCGCTCCCTGGCACGTTACTGAAATATTCAAGCTTGCGTTGCTGTTGTATGCCACGACCCTTGCACTGCTGCCGTTGCTGCATGCGGTTTTGCGCTGCGGAAAGACGTTTAGCAATGCAATCACTATACTCGAGAGAGTCGGCGAGAGAAGAAAAAATAGCCACCTGTCCGAGGCCGCGAGTGCTTGCACTCAAATCAGAAGAGTGAGAGAGAGAGAGAGAGAGAGAGAGAGAGCTGCTCTCAAGTTCGCTCGAGCGCGTCGCCAAAAAACTGAGCGCCGGGAGGAAAGGAGATCGCCTGCTTGCGGCCGAAACAAAGCGGCCGGGCCTAACAAATAGTGGGAAAGAAAGCTCGCGCAAGCTCCAGCAGGTGAACTGGCAGTTGGCATGGCTCGCTTGGCGCTCGGCTCAGCTTTGCAGTCCGAGGTGGGGGATGGACAATTTTTTTTGCCACCGCCGCCGGCAATTGACATTCTTTTCAGCGGCGACGCGAATTCCTATCTGCAAAATTTGCCTCGCCTCGTCTTCGCGGTGCGAGTAGGATCGCGAGCTCGCGCCCCGACAGCCGCAGCCAGACGGACTGTCGCACGAGCTAGCAAACTACTTCTGAAGAAATGGCCCGTGCGCACAGTTTTGCTGCTGCGCAGCAAAGGATAACGGGTAAATATTCCAAAGCATTTGATATGCAGCTGTAAATCTGCGCGCTACACGGCTTCTATGCGATCTCTGCATTCAAACAAAGCCCCGCAGTCGTTGGCTATATACTTCAAAGTGCACACAGGCCAGCGAGTATAAGGCCGGTTTTGTGATTTTGTTTGATGTGCGCCGGCAGGCGGCCGGCCGCTACCATTCTATTTTGGCTCTGCGCTATACGTAACGGACGCTGCACTTTGCCGCCAACAAAGAAGCTTGCCCCGCGAATTTCCGCACGGCGAAAAAGCCTCGCGCGCAAAAAAAAACACCTTCTCGATATGTCTACTTCAGCGAGCTATTCTGATCTGTCGCGTCACGATTGCCAGTCAAATGATCAGCAGCGTCTAATCATCAAACATCAATTTGTCAATATCGCGTCATGGTCATTGGCGATTGGTCTTAAGTAGCGCTTGCAATTGCTGAGCGCTATGATGCGCGCCTGTGCGAGTGAGAACTGCAATTACAACGTATGACAGCGCGTGCAGCGACTAATTCGATGAATCGGGTTCAAGTAGAGCGGAACACGGGCTGCGATAGTGAGACGGGTCTGAAAAACGCAATTCAACCAATGTGCTTTCCTTGCTAATTCATATTGACTCGGTTCGCCAATTAACTGACACTGCTTGGACGTGTTTTTAATAGCAAAGCTTTTTATAACACATTACCACTCGATACATTGCACCCACTAGACATACATACAAAGCGGATTAACGAGCTCTGCGTAATTTATTCTTCCCTCCCGACCCTCCCGCCCGGCGCCCCACTCTCTCGCTCTTTCGTCTTCCCCTGCCTATTTTTCAAGCGCCGTGTTTGGCTGTAGGCCAACTCCAGAGTATAGAAAAAGCTCGCGAGAGCCGATTAAAAATATCGCCTACGGCCTGCACGAGAGATCCCCTATTTATTGCGCCATTCGGCGTTTGTTGCTTCTATACTGTCTTGCGAGATTATCCTGTATATAGAGGAGAGGAGCACCCCCGTTTTCGTTCACCTACCGACAAACATCGTCCTAGTCGCTCAAAACAAATTATCTTGGTGTTTTTGAAGCTGCTGATTACGAATACCTACGACATTTATTTTTTCCTATAAAACTTGAGCGTCATTGTTCAAATCAGACACACTAAAAATGGTACTCGCATAACAAGAGGACCGTAATCTTGAACAAAATCCTCTTGTTACAAGAGGAATATTTTTCTTACAACAGGATTCCTTTTTAAGGTATTTTGAGAAGAAGATTTTCTTGCAACAAGAGGAATGTTTTTCTTACAAGAGGATTTTTTCTCAGTGCAATTGAAATGTTTTAAAAAATGGGTTTTTGAACTAGACAATTTTTTTTAGAAAATATGGCCTATTTTAAGAAGAAAATGTCTCTTTTAAAAGTTGAATATTTTTGAAGATCGACAAATTGACCAGCTATCAATGTTGTCAACTTTTGAAATGTACATTTGAGGAAAAAATGACAAGAGACATGTTGTTCTGTTCTAAATAAGCCGTATTTTCAAACAAAGTGGTTGAGCACAATTAATCATTTGCGATTTTAACAATGACGCCCGAATTTTAGAACAAAATAAATGTCATATTCGTATTCGGCATCCTCGATAACATAACATTAAGCTATTTTTAGCGACTGGGACGAGGTTGGTCGGTTACTCTAGTTCTATAAGCGACTTTTTGCGGGGTGTTCCATTCCTCTATAGTAGCGGAGGATCGACTCGTAGCTCGATACCTCGCCACGAGCTCGGCCTTTGCCTAATATTTGAAGGTGTTGCAGTATGACGGACCGACTGCTGGCTGGCTGGCTGGCTGGCTGACATTTTACAATTCTGCGACAATTCTGCCAGTGGATTTGCCGCATCAATGCTTCTATAGATAATTTTCAATAGTATCAGCCTCGGCTATATGAGCACAGGCGGGCTGTCTTGAGTCAAATGAATCGAGTGAATGCAGATTCTTTTCTAAACATGGTGCTTGCAATCTAAATATACCATTTACCCGACCGACTCCTCACACGCGCCTGATTCATCCGGATTTCCTGTGAATCCCGCATTAGCACAGCAGCGGACCGATGACAAATATATTCCGCGTGCGAGACAAATTATTCAGCCCTGCGAAATGCCAATCTGCGGAAAACAGCTGAAACACGCGTATCGCTCCGCAGAGTCTTGCAGCTTTCTTATCAATCCTTTGTACTAGGCATTGAATTGGCAATCGACAAAAATGATGAAAGAAGTGTGTGAAAAGTGTCGAGAAAACGAGCTCGAGGAAGCAATTCAGCGAGTTTATTTTGGTGCAGCGTACAATAGCATTGGGCTGCCCAGCTCTCTTGGAAATTCCGTCATTTGGATGAAAAAGTCAACAATGCTAATTAGCGGACGAATGTTGAGCATTGGCGAGTAGCGTGCGGGATGGATGTCGGCGAGCGGCGATGATCGATCTACACGGAGAGGAGTGAGCACGAGTGAGCACCTAATATGAGTGTGCCGGGCACGCTGATTTAGAGTGCTAGCACTCGTGCCGGAATTTTACACGAGTCTGTACAGGGAACGGCTTCACGCAGCAATCGCGCCGCTCGTAAACGAACTATTGTTGATGGATTAAAGAGAAGAAAAATTCCACGGGCTATTCCACGCATTGTCTTGTTTTTTACAGTCTTTGCCAAGATTTCATATGTATTTTTGCTGGGTCAGCAACAATTGCAAACTCCAAATGTGAAATTCGTAACTTACATAAACAAAAGTCTGTTGCGAATTTTCAAAAATCGATACTTGACCAATTTCATATTGCTCGTCAAGGATTCATCAGTGTGCAGTGTATCAATTTTTAAATCTTCTTGTTCAATAGAGAAAATTATGCAAGCAATTTTAGTGAAGCGGCGTGGCGTCGCGGCATCGGCACCTCTTGGCAACAATTTCGTTAATAACATTTAAAAATAAAGAGCAACATTTTGAACTTGGCAATCACTTCAGAATTTTATTGGCACTATTTGGTCTAGTTTCCATGATCAATGACTTTATGGCATTGGTCAACAACAAATTTAAAAAATGGGAATATTACATTTTCTCTCTTTGTAAATTAAAAAAACACCATATATCAAAAATTATACTTGTTCAAAATGAAGCTTGCAAAATTCTGAAGCGATTACCGTGTTGGAAAGAACTGTTTACCTTTATTTTTACAAGTTGTTGACAAAAATGCTAGTAAAAAGTGCCGAAACTCGATAGTTTGCGGCGCGACACCAATTCAGAAAATTGCTCATGTAATGTGTTCTATTGAATATTCTCAGCTGATGATTAATACAAACCATGTTGAAACCTTGATAAACAATGTAAAATTGATAAAATTAAGATTTTCGATAATTCATAAGAGACTTGAGTCGATCGGAGTATTCAATCTCATGTTTTGAGTTGATGTTTTTAGCAGAATTATCAAAAATACATGTATAATTTCGACAAAGATCTTAATACCAGCTGGAGTAGCTAAAAAATTTTACGCTTCCATCCATCAACAATTGGTTGTTTACCAGCGAGTTGATTACTCTTTCCGCGCGGAGCCGTCTTCGACAGTCGGAAAAGACTCGAGCACGTAAACTGGAGCGCCGGGCACTCGTTATTATAGTGTTGGTGCATGCTAGGAAAGCTTACGCTCCGGCACACTGAGTTTAGCTCGTGCTTACTTCTTGCCGTGATATATCTGCGGCATAGAGAGCAGCGTCATTAATCCTCGCGATGCGATGGCCGGCTGATCGGTCGCAGCGGCCGCGATTGTCGACGTTTCGATCGGATCGAGGAGGGCGCGCCAGCAGTACCAAACCAGCGCCGATCTCGGCGGAATTGCAGCGCATCATGAAATTTCGCCTCTTGTGCATTCGTTGCCATCTCCGCAGAGCAGGCGAGCGAGCGAGCGCGCGCGTGACGCAGCTGCAGTCGAGTCGCAGGTGCAGCTGCTTCGGTGCGATTAACAAGAGACAGGACGCGACGCAGGATCGATCTGCCGCAGCGCAACAGCGACTTGGCGATGATCAGAGTGCAGTGCGAGTGTATTTCGAGGAGGAGTGTCGCGGGCGGGGCGGCCGAGCTTACGCAAGAGTAATGTTTATAAAGCTTTCCAAGCGTCCAAATGTGATGGGCTAAAAATAGCAAGCTGGAGCTTGACTGTGGTAGCTAGCGAACGAGAGCGCGCTTGTCGGAGGAGCTGCTACTGCGAGCACGAGCTCGCGAGCCGAGGAGCTCCGAAAAGGGCGCAAGAGGGCAACGATCGGGGCACTGCAGGGCCAGCAAGGAGAAATACCGCCGCGCGGGAGAATGCTCTCGAGCTTGCGAGCTTCGTCTCGCCGTTGCCGCCAAATGCCGCTGCTGCAGCCGAGCGCAGTCTAAAGCCCCTGCACGCACAAACACACATGCGGCCACTGCACCGCTCTGCAGTTACAGTATTTACGAGTATGAAGTATGCACAGCACCGATATACCGCACTTGCCGAAAGATTCGCACGTGGACCGATGCCGCGAGTCGATATGGTGGGGCGCTTGCCAATGCACACGCGGACTCGTCGAGTTCGACAGAGCGTTGGCGGCCAACTACTGTTCTGCGTGCTACCGCCGCCGCCGTTGCCGCCGCCGCCGTCGCCGCCGCCGCCGCCGCTGCTGCTCAAGAGTCAAGGTGCTGCTCCAGGAATAGAAACGATCTGAGCGAGAGAGAGAGAGAGCGTATAACGCAATGCGTCGAGCTTGCGGGCGAAACGTGACGGCCTGGCCGGACGGGAGCGCACGTTTTATATTAGGCAACTACCGCCGCTAGCTCGCTACATACAGAGATGACTGCTGCTTTGACGGCGTTAGCGCTTGCCCCAAAGATCGTTTACTCCCGGTAACTCGCGCGCAGCCGCTGCTTTAAGATTTTTCACGGCTCGAGCGACGATTGCGTTCGCTGGCCAGCCTGCACCAGTTTTAATGGGAAATCGCGCGCCACTCGCTAGTCGTTGCGACCACGGCACTACGTACAATTCGTCGAACACTAACGCGTCCAAGTAGCACTGCGCGCGCTGGCACTGCTAGAAGACACTCACTGCACTCAATCGCTCGCGTTCGCGCCAAGATTGATTCCAAACTGCGGCTCGCTCGCCCGCGACTAGCCGCCAAATACCGAGCTGCTCTTTCTCAAAACTGCCCCTTGGCGTGTTATCGCTCTGCTGCGGCTTCGCTAATCTTTATCCTCGCGGATGATCCGCTACTTATAAGCGCGCATACTTTCGATACTTTGATACTTGCGCGCCGGCGGCAGGCAGCCCTCGTTGATCCGATTTGGCGTTGGCTGTGTGGCGTTGCGCGCGCCTCAATTTCTCCTCATTGTTAGCGCCAAGCTTATAACTGTGAGCTTCAACCGTGAGCTCGTATCGGCCTAGCGTTGGCTGGCAAACTCAAATTGCTCGAGATATCATGGCTCCAAATCCGTAGGTATTGCGCGCGGTAAGATGGGCAAGACTAACAAAACTGAGAGAAAGCTTCCAGCGAGTGAGGCTGCTGCTGCTTCAGATCATACTTTGCTAAGTACTGTAAGCGATTAAGCCTGGCAGATGGCCCGAAAACGTCGCGTCGGGGAATTGGCATTGCGGCGTGCAGTGACGCGCCCCGTGTTCACCGCCCGGGGACATTCGGGCTACAGCTGGATTTGAGGAAAAAGGAAGGACTATGATGAAAATGAGCATGCCTTTCTTTCTTATTTCCCGGCTCTCTCGCGTTTCACGATCAAACGACAGTTTTCCGATCGAGCGTACAAAAAGTCGATATATAATCTAGCCATGATGATTTGTGCTTTGTTGACGCTACTGTAGCTGCTTCATTTCCAAATTGGTCGCGTTAAAAATAATTCAAAGAGGGAGCAAGCTACCCAAGCGCGTCTCAATCTCAGGCGAGAGCTTTTTATTGTTTTCCTGAATTAGAGACGGCCTCTCGGGCGGGCTGCACGAATGCGGGCGAGCCGCACCGCCTATATAGCAACGTCAGCAGCCGCGTCTATACGACTGCTTTCGATCTTTTGTCATAGTACTCGTGCATACGTTGCTACGATTACGCGCGAGTACAAGTCGACAATTCCCATCTTACAGCTCTGCCGCGCCGCCACGAAGTAAAAATACTGCCTGCGGCTGAGCGTATATATGGCCAATTCCACAAAAAACTGCCGTAACTTCGTTCGGGTTTTGGCAAATTAAAAACTCGGGGTTACGCTCGAAATTATTATATTTTCTCAATCTACAACACTAAGAGAACCTACAAACACTAGTGCCCCACGCCGCGTAATCTTGTGACACCATTTTTTTTGGACTTGGAAGTCTTGAATCGGTCAAAAAAAATATACTAAATTCCATAGTTTTTTGGAATTTGACAAAAAATGAAAAAAAGATTGCGTTAATCTGACTTTAGAATCGAATTTTACGCCTCGAAATACACCGAAAACCATTTTTTTTTCTACTCGAAATTCCGACGCTTGTAGAGCTTTCAACTACAGCAATGCATAAAAAGTTAAATAAACACTAATAAAATGGAAAATCTGGCACGTTCCATCAATTTCGTGTGATTTCAGAGCTCCACAAGGATCGAAATTTCGAGTAGAAAAAAAAATGGTTTCCGGCGTATATCGAGTCGGGGAATGAATTCAAGTCCGATTAACGCTATCATTTTGCGTTTCTTATTAAAATCCAAAAAACCACAAAAAACCAGAAAAGCTCAGATTTTCGTTTTTATCGATGCCAGAGTTCTCGCGTGATTTTAACACTGTCACAAGCAAAAAAGGGGGTGTCAGATGAAAGGAGAGGGTGGGCAAGAGCATTACGAAACTTTTGATGCCCCGTAGAACCGCGTAACTCGAAAATTGAGAGCGTACCCTCTGTTTGAATATTTCAAAAAACGCTACCGAATTAAGGCACTTTTTTGTGGAATTGGCCATGTACTGTTTTTTTTTTTTCGGGCGTACATCCTATGGGCCTGTGTGCAGCGCGACCATAAATTGCAGTTTTACGCCTTCGCGTCCCGTAAACTTTGCCTTTTTATCTTGCCTCGTAATGCTCCACCAGGCATTTCACTAGCTGATGCCCACTCCAGATCTATCTTGTTCCTTGCTTGCCCGCCAGCTGACGAGCCGCTGGAATGCAGTCCAAGCGCTTCAGCAATTTCTCTTTCAATGGGCTAGCTCCCTACGTTTTTGAATTTTTCCTCTTCTGCTCCACTTCTTTTGCTCTCATTTTTGCATCGCTTTTCAATTAAAATCAACAAGACAAAGATACAGAGCTAGATTCGTGTGTATTACTTTGAAAAGCACTTAAGCTCGACAGCCATCAGGCATGCTAAATTCATTCGGTGTAATTCATTTGGACAGCTAGGCCTTTCAACAAACTTTCAGCTTCATTCATCGCCTGTCTTTTTTTTCTCTGGCTCTCTCATTCTTACGCACATCGCATACCGGCGACAACCGATCGACTGACAACTCTTTGCAGTCGGGGCGTAGCCAAATTTTTTTCTTTCCACTGCTGCTGCTGCTGCTTAGTTTCTTTGTGTGAAAGCAGAACTGAACTTGCAACACTTTTGAAAGCTTCCCATGCGACAGCAGCTGTCGTTGCGCGGGACAAACGGTGAGAAGCTCAGGCCACACTTTGTAAGAGTGCATTCCGTTATTTTCATTGCTTTTCTTTGTTTGTTTTTGTTTTAACTGAAAACAAAGTCCCCTTGTAACGAGAGGATTTCATTTCGAAGAGATCTTTTCTCAGTGCATCCAAGATTTACTACACAATTTTACAGATCCTATTCAAATGCATTTTCGTCAAACTCTGTTTTATTGGTGTAAAACATCTATGAGCAATTTCAACATGCGTACTGAGCAGTGATTGTTTATAATGATTTTACACCAACAAAACAAAGTCTGACGAGAAAAAAAAACGCAAAATATGTCCTCGTCCTGGTTTTTTTTTTTTTTTTTTTTTTTTTTTTTTTTTTTTTTTTTTTTTTGTAGAATCGATCGGAGTGATTGAGACAAAACCAAATTTTGGTTGATTTGATTGAGTAACTTTTTTTTCAAACGATTGAAAACAAATACGGCCAAATTATTTTTGGCTATCTTTTCCCAGATTCGTCTTACGAGGAGAGGGTCACATGTGCGGGTCACCGATTCGCCTGTAACTTTGGGATCTCTATTCATACGTAAAAATATGTAAGAAGCCGCGTCCACTCATCCGAACGCTCGATATTTCTATAGTTATAGGCTATTTTCATCAAATCTGTGAAAATATATGTCTCTCTTGGAATGGAAATAGCTTGTAATCTAAGCATTATAGCGTTATTCTGATACCACGAAATGTAAGCTGAGATCAAACCCTATCAAAGAAAAATAATTTATCAAAACAGATCAAACCGTTGCAATGTTACATGACATTAAAATTTTATAAGCTAATTAGCCATTTTTCCGAAACAAGGCATTTTATTGAAAATTTCATATATGATAAAATCCAGAAAACAATACCTATTTTCTGGGGACCAGAATTGAAAAATATTTTTTTGCCGCTAGGGCTACCGGACCTATGTCCTCTTCTTATTCAAGGTATATAGTGACGGAAAATGCTCGTGAACATTAGCCAAGTCTGCAGGAACTACTTTTTTCAGCAGTTTTCCAATATTAATAACGAACTAAAAATGTAATTATTTTGCAATTTTTTTGTCAACTTGTCACCGGATAATTATTTTTGAATGAAACTTTTTTTTCTACGTAAAGGTCTTTTTTTTGCCATCATTTTGATTGGTCCGCAATTTACGTTTCTAGCGATCTTAGAAGCCGAGAAATTAATATTTTAAGAAATGCCGTTTTTCACCCATTTTCTGTGAGAAAAGCCCATTTGATTATAATGGGAAAATGCCGAAAAAGTAGTTCCTGCAGACTTGGCTAATGTTCACGCGCATTTTCCGTCACTATATACCTTAAATAAGCAGAGGAAATAGGTCCGGTAGCCCTAGCGGCGAAAAAATATTTTTCAATTCTGGTCCCCATAAAATAGGTATTGTTTTCTGGATTTCGTCATATACTAATTTCAAAACGTTGTAACTTTGGAACGGTTTGATCTTTTTTCGACAAAATTTTTTTTTCTTTGAAAGGGTTTGATCTCTGCTTTCTTTTGGTGGTATCAGAATAACGCTATAATGCTTAAATTACAAGCTATTTCCATTCCAAGAGAGACATACATATATTTTCATAGATTTGATGAAAATAGCCTATTTAAGCTACAGGCGAATCGGTGACACGCACATGTGACCCTCTCCTTGTTAGTTTTTCCGAGATAATATGAATACATGTTTTTGTTTTCTTGTCATTTGTTATGTCAATGAATATTTATGAATATGATCCAATGCCGAACGAATGGCTGTGAAAAATTGTTTATAAAACATTAGTCGCACTGTGCTCGAAGCAGTTTCAATATACCTGAGATGTGCTCTACTAATGTATAAATTGAAGACTCGGTATGTATCCTATCGTGCACGTTAAAAATTGTAAAATGCGCGCGAATTGGATGTACACCCGACGTACATACATATATTCTTGCGGAACATTTTGAACCGAATGGCAACGTCGCACAAAAATCAAAGTTCAAAAAATTCTGAAAAAGTTTCAGTGTATTTTTTGACCAATTCTAAGAACTTTTTCTCTAGTAAAATTTTTGTCTAAAGTCCATCGCTTTCGAGTAAAAAATTTCAAAAGTTTTTGACAATTTTCCCTCGTTTCAGCGGCCATTTTGTGTGCTTTTACTTATTGTTTCAAAATTGAATCTATTACATTTTCAAGTTTAGGTCTCGAGGAGACGATTTCTTCACTTGAAACTTAAATCTTAAATGTTTTAAAAGTGAAAGATCGATATGAAAAAAAATTTTCTTTTCGAAAACCATGTTTTTTTGGAAAAAATCATATACAGTTTTTGACAGTTAAATTTTTTGAAAAAGTCAGATCAAAGATTCTGGAAGTTTATTAAATTTTACGTCGAATGCGCTTATTTATATATTTTTCACAACTCCTTTTCACAGAAAATGCAAGCGTTGAAACCCGTTGTGGTAATTTGTCCATTCAGGACTTGATGATTAACTTTTTCGCGTAAATCATATAAAGTATTTTTTTCAAATGCGCGCTTTGCCAATGTGGTGTGACGGACTGACTCGTCACGTCGTAGTTTTACTGGTTTTATACGTCAGAGAAGTAATTGACGCGTAAGAATTTGAATATTAAATTGATGATTTCATTAAATCTGACGTAGTCTGCGAGTTTAAACATGGGTTTTATAATTCATATCCGAAAATAATGTACTGGTCACTTGAATGGTTACGAAAACGAGAAGCGAAAAGGAAGCGGAGGCGAAAGCGAAGCAGAAAAGAGAAGCGTAAAACGGAGGAGAGGGCAAAGGGTTTCTCTCTCCACTTTGACCATCCCTCAGCGCATCGACTATCTACTGGAGGATCGGGCAGATCGATCTGGATCGATCTGAGCCGTCGACCGAGTAGCATCTTGTTCCTTTTGATATTTTGAATTTCCTTGTTCAGAGTTTGAAAATATACGTAAGACTTTGACGAGTTTGTTGAAGATCTTTTTAAACTTGAATCATTTCACGTTACCTCTTCATTTAATTTATTTTGCGAATTCATTTTATTTAAATTATTGTCCACGCTACCAAAGCTTTGATATCAATTGTGTTTTTTTTAATTTAAATTGGAAAATACGCTCGGCACGCGCCCTACACACAGGCGGGGTTATTTTACAGTGGATGGATGTTTGTAACAGTCGACAGAGAGTTGGCCGCCTTTCTCTTCGATCGGCAATTGCCCATCCATTATTTTGTCCGCGAAGCTTGACAGCTGTACTGCGCATGCGTTGTTTGCCATTCAAACTCAAAAAATGCCCGTGATAGATGTATCACGTACGAGTCAGTGATAATTACTTGTGTAATCGCACTATAAGCTATTGAAGTATATGCTGCTATCCGACAATTGGCTATCATTAATTCATAAGTAATGATGCACCGCAATTACAGTTACAAAGTCGGACTTGTATAGCACATACTTTATTCAATTTAAATTTGACCTGCTGGGATTCTAAAAACTGGTTTCGTCGAGCCGCCGACAATTGTTAAAAACTGCAACAACAAAAATAGAATTCGCCACGACAGACATCTTCAATTAGATGAGGTGTACGCAAGAATTGGCAGCTTGATAGTCGCAGTGACAATTAGCCGCGAGCTGCTTCTGCACATTATATGAGTCTAATTGCACATCAAGGGTAGCGGTCGCGAACCGAATGCGAGTAGGCACAAAGTGCACGAAGCTGCGGCAGCGCCCGACCCTCTATCATGAAACGCGGCAGCGTTTCGAGGCAAGTAGCCGCCTCAAGAGCACCGACGTTTAATATACAATCCATAGCATGGCGCGCTTTCATGAATTGACGATTTTACCATTTTGAATTATTTCTACATCCTCGAAACAATTTTGTATTATCATGATAGGACCCTACAATTTCAAATTCGTAGCAATTGTATAATTATTGAATTGATTATTCAATGCTACAATTTCACAAAGTCGAAAATTTTTCGCTTTTCATACCAATACATCCGGTTCGCCTGCCCAGTGCGTACACAGTTCGGTTCGCATGCACATAGTGCGCATACTGACTTTCGATCACTTGGTGTAAGGCGCAAGTCACGTCACGGTGGGCGTAATAATGTAAAGTACTCAGTACGCTATTTATGTGTTGTGCATTTTATGAATTTTTATGCTGTGATTCAATTTGTTGTAATGTGTTATTACTTTGTTGTTTATCGTCGATCAACATTTTTCAAACTATTTAATCACTATAGTATAATAAGGAACACAAATGATTATTTCACCTGAAAGGTTCTGGTGTCTGTTGAGAAAATTCGAGTGTTTGACCAGCCTTCTTATCATGGATTTTGCAAACTTGCAACCACAACTTTTCATTGTTAAAATATTATAAATATGAAACTTGAAGCTGTTTTGGCAGTACAATATTTAAGAGATGAAAAACATAAACACAAACATGGCTTCGAACTGAAAAATGTTACCATATATTCATCATTTGATTGCTTTACAATATTTTAAAAATTTTGATTATTATGCAATGATGGTTTATTCAATACAAAGCACATCAATTAATAAAAATACATTAATTTTCAATTTTTGAGGAATAACATTATATCCATGGAAGAACGTACTTTGGATTCATTCATTGCGTATAACAGACAGGAATGAAGCAAATTGTTTTATTTGTGATGGTATAATTATTTACGACATTGTATAAAATTTGTATTAGAGTTGAAACTTGACAAATTATATATTATTTCATAAGCTCGGACAAAATCCAGAGATCTTTCATAGTCAAAGACCTAGGTGTGCTTTTTGACTCCCGACTGTCGTTTGCGCCGCATATCAATTCCGTTGTGTCGCGCTGTAATAGTATTTTAGGTTTTATCAAGAGATAAACTTTTCATTTTAACGACTCTTCGCCAATTATTTATTTATACAAATCACTTGTCATGCCTCACATGTTCTATTGCTCCCAGATTTGGCGTCCTCATACGCAGAATCTGGTAGCGAAAATTGAAACTATACAACACAATCTGTTTAGATATGTGGCGTATAAATTGCATAAACCAATTGACTTTACTTGTCATGAATATTTTGATATTTCGTCCGATTTGGGCCTTCCAACCATTGGTTCCTTACATCGTGTGCATGACGATGTGATATCTTTCAAAATTATACATAATATTGTGAATTGTCAGGAATTAAATTCTAGATTTACTATGCGATCACTAACCTTATATAACCTTAGACATTTCAGATCTATTGCCGAAGATTCAAACAGAGTTAATATTGGTTTTTTCTCGCCATTGAGTAGGTTGAAGAGACAATGGAATTCATTGCCTCTTGATATTAGAAATTTAGTGGATCAGTTTTATTTCAAACAATCACTAAGGGGTTTACTCTTGTTGTATGGGTAATGTCCTTCGTTTTTGTACTTATACTTATTTGTATTTATTATTCACCAAATAATTGTTAAATCACTATTCTTTACTTTTAATACTTATAATATTTTATGTTATAGTATTTTATATTACTGTTACATCTTGTAAAGGACCTACCAGTCCGTCTATGAGCAATAAATAAATATAAAAAATATTTATGGTATCTCTTTTGAGCTCGAAGCAATGATCATGTCCCTACATTGACCAAAATATCCAATAATTCAATCAAGTTTTTTTATCCAAAAGATCTTTTGCCACACTTGTCCTTAAACGATCTTTCTTTCTTTTTTTCATGCTAATGTAACTTTTACATCCTGATCTTGAATGATACATTTCTGGAATTAATATTTCATCATACTAAAATCGATTAATTTATTATTTTAATCCCAATGCTATAATTTATAGATACATTCTTATTACTATTTTTGCTTTTGTCATATGTCAGTTGCAAGCAAAGAAACAGATATATTAGTTAAAAGGTCCTGTTATCGAGCTATGGAATTTCAATACGTTTTTACTAAAATGGTGAATATTTTCGAATAGTTTTAGCAGTTTGATATTTTTGAAATGGGAGATTGAAAGCTAGAAATACATGGCTATATGTATAACCATCTGTGTGAAATAAAATCTTTTGATTTAAAAAACTTGGTTGAATTGCATGATACTCATGGGTCTATATTTTGTACTATAATGAGTAAGTACTATTTTGAAATAAGTCGACTTGGTAATATATAAATTATCATTACATTATTTCAAAGTAATAATGATAAATTACTCAACTTTCGTTTGTATATACAAATTTTTTCAATTTTTCAAATTGTGATGTTAAGTCAAAAATGTGCAATTAATTTATACTTGTACAATTTTAAAGCACTAAGCTCATTCAATGATGGTTTTGAAAATGTTAATCAATTATCAATGTAGCTTGCAACAAATACATAACATCATAACATTCTACATATATTTTTATTCGAAAATTCGTACAAATTTATATAAGGGATCATCATTTATATTGGTTCATATGTTTCGAACGCAATAAAATATTCCGACGAAACTGGCTGTGGCCCTTTTGTACAGTATTAGAATACGATAAAAAGTCAAATCAGATTTTGCCGGAGCTGAAGAGGGTAGCAATCACAATATTTGTTAAAAAAAGGACACAAGGAATAGTACCTAGCCATCATTTAACCAATTATAGCTAAATATAGGATGTAAATAATTTTAGCATATGTGCGTACCGAACGGTATCAAATGGGCAAAAAAGATGGGGATGTAGATCTCAAAGCATACCTCTTATCTATTTGCTATCTATTACTCTCTCTCTCTCTCGCTCTCTCTCTCTCTCTCTCTCTCTCTCTCTCTCACTCTGCTGGACAACTTTACGATCTGGCATCAGCAGTCTATCCTTTATATGTCTATAGTTATTGCTATTCGTAATAGCAGGCCTGATATGTTGTCTTATATAGTCCAAACAAAATTTGCGCTCATAGTTGCAATCTAAATTACAATTTTTATTTTCTGGCTTGCGGCTAAAAATTGATTTCAAAACAGTCTCTTAGGTTCCCTGCACCCTACTCGCATCCAGTTTTACCTTTGCTAAAAGGTGAATGTGTGGCAAGGGGTGGCGGGGGGGGGGGGGGGGGGGGGGG
>JAWWMK010000008.1:10279459-10301364 GCA_035047105.1 Galeopsomyia nigrocyanea | reverse complement strand
GTATTTTTGTAAAGAAAAATCACGTGACTGCTGACCGATTTTCCATCAGCGTTTTTTTCGATCTTTTATAGGGGGATGTGATACTATAACTAAGAAAATGATAGTTATCACCATAATTTGTATTCAGTCTGTGATAAAACTGTATTGAGAATACAAAACCAAGATGTTACCAAGAATGAAAAATGACAAAATAGAAATAATAGGTACAGTATATTATCAGTTGTTTAATAAATATTCGAATCTATATTGTTTTGCTTTATTTATTTGTTGTCAGATGTAATAAGATTTAAAAAAAATTGTGATACAGAAAAAAATTAATTAAATATTAAACCGAAAATAAAAAAAATTTTCATTGAATTTTCATTCGGACGATTATGCGATCATGTCCAACGGATGACTGTTAAACCAATGGCTCACAAGGAGAGTGTCACATTTGCGGGTCACCGATTCGTCTCTAACTTTGGGATCTCTTTTCATACGTAGAAATGTGTGAGAAACCGCGTCCATTCATCCTAACGCTAGATAATTTCTATAGTTATAGACTATTTTCATCAAATCTATGAATATATGATTTTGTTGTAACAAAAATAGCTTGTAATCTAAGTATTATGGCGTTATTGTGATATTCTATTACGTATCAATAGAAGAAATCACTGTTGATATAGCGAGCGAGGTGATCTTGCTAGTAATTAGTTACTGCATGGTACTATGATACGTTTTGTAATGCAAACAAAACTTTTTGTGAACGTTGAAAGCACTTTCTAGTAGTAGTTCAATTTTTCATGCATTCTGCAATTTCTTGGCATTTAAATAATGATTAATTTAGACATTCTGGGGCTTGATGACTATTTGGTACATAATTATAATAGTTGCCAATAAGAATCTTTACAGGTGTTGGAAACTGATGAAAATTGTCGATATTAAACTGGACAATAATTTATTTTCAAGTCCACTTCTTACCTAATAATTTATTTTTTAAACCATTTAAAATGATCATGCAATTTAATGTCAGAAAAAAAAATAGTCACTTATTTTCTGAACATTTTCTATTTAAGGAAGCCAGCCAGTGTTTCCGATCGAAAACATCAACTTTCTTTTATCTACGTATGTTTTAGGAAATTTTCCGTAGATAAGTCGTGGGTTCGAATCCTGATCAAATCTAGGCTATAGTTTTTCTGCTCGATATTCGACAGAAGACTCCTTGGAGTAAAAAAATTTTCAATCGCCGGAGTTTTCCGATGAAAATTCGAATTTTTCGAGGTTTTCAAAAAGTCAAATATCAAACTTGAACGAGCTACAGGCATGGTGCCCTCTACCTGTAGTCTATCTACTTGTACATCCTGCTACAGTGTGCTGCGTCACTTAATTCCTCTATGTTTCTAACTGTGTAATGATTGTAAAGAGCAGTAATGCTCGTTGAATGTATGTAAATAAATAAATAAATAATTTGTTATAGAGGTATTTAGCCCTTTTATCACCCGCGAACTTCCATGTCAAGGAAGAGGGCCCCTCTACAAGACAATGGGGTTTATGCTCTCTGACTAGCTCAGATGATTTCCGTTCGACAATTGGTGGCGGAGGCGGCGTGGTTGTTACCCGTCGTCTTCCGGTGTTGACAGTAGAAAAGGTCAAAGTCTTAAAGTCCCAATAAAGAGAGTCACAAGAAGTACGCTTGGTACTGGACTGTTTTATTACAAAGACAGGCCCTGATACAACGACCTTTCGCAGTGACCGCAGAGATACTTCCGCTGAAGTATCTCGCTAAATAACTTACGCGATTTGAGAGAGAGCAACGGACGTTACTACTTACGAAGACGGTCTGACGCGGG
Source organism: Galeopsomyia nigrocyanea (assembly GCA_035047105.1). NCBI lineage: Eukaryota > Metazoa > Arthropoda > Insecta > Hymenoptera > Eulophidae > Galeopsomyia > Galeopsomyia nigrocyanea. The sequence continues at coordinate 10,299,535 of JAWWMK010000008.1, read as the reverse complement.
CCTCGATCGTCGCAGTATTTCCGCGCCCTGTTTTCCTCGGACTACGCACGGGGTTTCACTTCCAGGAACAGGCTTTCGCTGGAAGGGGTTCTCGCCGCAACAGGACCCGGGTAAACAGGTCTGCTGGAACTCGGCCGCGACGCCAAGTTCGTCCTAGCCACGAGGTGCGGTTCGCTGGTCCACAAGCGTGGAGCAGCGAAACGCATTTGTCGAGCGCACGTACGCAAAAGCCACGAGCTCTCACTCTCTAATTGCGACTTGCCCTCGGTGTCTCGTGCCGTGATTACGTGGTCTAACTTCGGAGAAGTTGGGGCGATGTCGCGATGCTCTCACTCTCGCTTCGTGTCAATCGTATGTGTGATAGCACGTTTGTGCGCGCGTCCTCACACTATCGCTACTATCGCCGAAAGTTAGGAGGTGTCAATTCGCCTCGTAACAAAATAAAAAAATTAATAAATAAATAAATAAATGAGGTGCCATAGACCGATTTAAAAAATTTGTATCTTGTAAAAAAGTATGCGCATTATTATTAAATAATTTATTCGCGTATTTTTATAATAATTATAAAATATCAATTTTTGTTGTTAATGAACAAGTTTTCCATCAACAAATCTATCAATATCTTTTTATATAAGTATTTACGAGTTTAAAAAACCATAATCTATATTTAGAATATGATTTGTTTTGTCTAGGAAAAATTGTAATAAATATTTAGAATATTAAAAATTTTTATGACGTTTTCATACTAACATCTAATTTGGCAACGATAATAAACTAAATTTCCAGAATGTTATCGTCATATAAACAATGCAAAGCGTTGAATCGAAAGTAACATTGAAAAAAATTTGATTTAACATTTTCTTTTGGAACATTCACATCCAAACGATATTCTAAATTCTTCTCGTTCTTTCCGTTATCTAAAGGTGAATTTTCTTCAATATCCATAGGAATATCTTCACTGTATTCGTTAGTACCTAATTTCTTTAACAATATCTACGGAACTGCACACGGTGTGCCTGAAGCATCATTCAAGGAGGTACCATCGCTGCAAGAATTTTCATTGCCATTTCAATAAAACTTTCACGATATCTAAATATGATCACTAAAAGCACTCAGTTGAAATCTCAGAAGCCTACGGTACAAATAAGTTATTAACGTTTTTCATTTCGTCACATTTAACATTGTGTGTTATGAGGAATGGCGTTTTTGAGCTCGTTACTGAGTGATCTCTAACAAGAGGAGACCAAACCCTCCGGGTCATAGATTTTAATTCAACTTGGTCAGTAGCCGTCTTTTGTATAGAAATGAACGTCCCTCGAAGGATTTTGTCCCATAAGCCTTTGTTCGGGAGTTATCGGGACTTATATTGATTAGATCGGAAAATAGAGTCCCTATATAAATCGAAATAGCTCTCAAAATATTTAGTTTATCGTAATTTTAGGGTTACCAATCAAAAGCTGAAATCAAATGCTTTAATTTAAAAAAAATATTTGTCAGAAAATTCCAATCCGTTCGTAAGTTATGTCGCGATACAGATTTTCATAATAATTGAGCACTTTTGGGGCTCAGAAAATTTTATTAAGGTAGTTCTTGCGCGCAGGGCCGTATCAAGAAGGGGCCCCAATAAAAAATATCATAAAAATTAATATTACTTCAACTAAAATTGTTGCTTAATTTATTTTTGACACAGCTGTGTACTTCTTTTAGCAAAAAAGTCTATTTTCAACTCGTCAAATGGATTTATAAAAAATAGAATTTTTCATTCGACGTATAATACTCCCCTTTTTGACGTATATTATTGAATTATTGTTTATAAACTCCGGCAATCCTAATTTTTTTTTTCGATGATCGAATTCTACATATGATTTAACATATATAAATCATATTTTTGACCATATCTACTTATTATATTTGTTGAATAACACTTACAAAGTGCGTCAGAAACCCACCTCTCATAAGAGCCCGTGTTAAAAACTCTGACTTTCAGAATTTTTTTCTCAATTTTGAGTTGGGCAACCCCTACTCTAATTTTGCAATCACTTTTATATTGTTGAAAAGAAACAAATAAAAAATTTTCATGTGATTCTGCTTTAAATGCCCTGGCGCAAGAGCTACCTTAAAAGTTATATTTCAATCTTTGGCTTGATCCCCTGCATGAAGACTATAAGAAGGAGTGTCAATTCAATTAGAGGCCAGCGCTCCGAAAAATTGTAAGAAAATTTCATAGAGAAAATCCAAGATGGCGGCACTAGTCTGCGCTCCCGGAAATCCTTTGAATCACTGCAATTTAATGTTAACGCATTTATTTAAATGATAAACTATGCCTAAAAATTGATTAAAGTGTGAATAAAAAATATAAATTATTCGTAATAAAATACAGGGGCTCCGCCCCCAAACCGTAAATGTATTTACATTTACACGTATATGCACATGTAAATACGCAAATATGTAGCGTGAAGCCCATGCCGTGGTGGCATGAGTCTCCTATAGGAAAAGATCATTTAGACTCCGCCCCCTTTTTGATCATTGCAAAAATTTTTTCAACTTTTTTTTTTGATGCCAAGAGTTTACAACACAAACAATTTACTTGAAAAAAAAATCACCGTGCCCTTGAATACGTGAAGAAATGACTATTAGCGTTATTAAAATATATATAATTGATGAATTAATAGTTGAAAAAAATAAAAGAAAAAAAAACCGATAACAAAAGCCTGTTGTAAATTTCTTAAATTCCGATTTTCATTTATCTAGTGTTGTTTATTAGACTTTAAAGAATACACATGTCCATTTTTAAAGAAAAATATTCAGTAGAACTAAAGTTGTAACATTTTTAAATATTTAAAACTTGGCTGAGCAATTAATGTGTCTCAACCTAAAGTTCTGAAAAAGTGTGAGCTCCATGCCATCATGGCATGACCAGCACGCAAGGAGCGCAGGAAACGCACTCAAGCTACTATGTTCCGACAAATATTTACGCTATAATCATCGGTTTTTTCTCTCCGTGTAACGTTATGGCACGTTATAACGTGAATGCAGGTTGGCCGCATCAACATTACAAGCAATTGTCCGAATGAATGAGGCTTGACCCTAATTCGATGTTTATAATTGACGACTGATAAAGGCAGATTTATTATACGATATCTTGGCGGTGGTTAAAGAGCAACCTGATTTCTCATCTATATAGAGGCATGACTATTGCACAAACAGGGAGGGAATTCCATCTGGGAATTTCTCGACTTGCCGGTTCTGGTTCTCTCTCTCTCTCTCTCTCTCTCATTCGCGGCGCACGCGCAGACTCGCGTAGAAAGAGTATCAATTTTACTAATAGAATTCCTCAACAAATGTAAATTATCCATATAATTTCTATCATAACTAACATTATAATCCCTTTACTCATTTACCTTGAAAACTATACATCATCAATCAATCACCTTACCATATTTAAAAGTATACTCTGCCAACAGCAGAATTTATTTATAATTTCTACTTGTCCAATATTTATTTTTTTAAACTTTAATTCACGCATGCGTATTGGCTTATCGGCGTCTCATATAAAGTAAAGCATAGAAAGTGGAGGACAAAAACGAAACCATTGCTCGTTTTTCAGAGATGTAGGCAAATTATTGTGCAGATTAGATTTTTCATTCTCCCTTACACACTTGTAAAAAATTAAAAAAAAATCTGTGACCTCAACTAAATTTGTCTTGAATTTACGTGTATGATTTTAAAAGCAAAGGAAAAGTGGCAATAAAGTACTATCATATGTGTATACCGACTGATCATTTCGTCAACGATCAACAATAAATCATGAACTGATTACAGCTGTCGATCGATTTTTTGTTTACTTTTATGTTTTCAGACGCGAATACACGCAAAATGATTAGTCAGTTTTTAGGAAAAAGCCATGCTGTTTCGTCATGTGACCGTATAGTGGGAAATGAGAATTAAAATGTCTTTTTTCTCAAAAACCCGCGGACGCGTCATTGTATAACTCTTATGTGAGTCAACTCGTTGTAGATTGTGTAGTTGGAAAATCAGATAACGATGATGTACACTCGGCAGGAAGATGGGTTTAATTGTACATACGTAATGAAACATTTGGATTGAAAAAATTGCTTTTATTTCGTGTACTGTCTACTCGTTTTATACATTCAAACTCCCTCTCTCTCTCTCTCTCTCTCTCTCTCTCTCTCTCATCGTACATTTTTGTACATCATAAAAAGTTGAGCAAAAGTCACGTGCAGTGTTTGTACATCTTGATACGAATGACGAAAACTTTAATACAATGATTATTTTGAAAAACCTCGTATCAAAATATCCTATGCTTCTTGCAATGTTTACTTTCTATAAATATTTTGAAAACCTTTCAAAATATTGCAGTCTTGTACAGTTGACAAATTTATAACTTGGACAATAATTATTATTTCGTAAAGTAACGCCGGACAGCGCTCTCGATTCGAGCACAGCTCGTATTCGTCATCGGAAACGGAAGCTTATCACACCGTCGAGATTTCAATGAAAATGGCCTTTTTACGACCATTATATTGTCGCCACTTTATGTTGACGATGCGTCTATCGAGGTCTTTGTACGTTATTAATTACTTGAGCATGTCGACTCGCTTTGAAATGAAAGGAAAAGATGGAGCTATGGTTAAAAAATAAGACATTTGAATGATTCTTCCTATTTATCCTGGGCACTTGGATAAATCGATTATACAACACTTGCGACGCGGGTTACAAGATCATTGCTATATCGAAAAGTAATATATACATTGTATAGTTTGTGAAACAAGGGTACTAAGGTTCAAATCATAATTAACAAAATCATTGATAAAATAATAAAATTTATTTTAAAAAAAGAGGAAGGGTAAAAACAAACTTGTAAAACCAAAAAGAGGATAGGTAAAACTAGACAGTTTTATCTCGATGATGTACAAATATATAACTATATATAAGTATGCTTAAACGTGCAAACGCCAAGTTCGTATTATTGTTTCACGCATTTTCGTCAATAATCTTAACTTGACATAAAACTTGCGCTTGTTTTTGTATGTTGTCGCCGATTTTCATTTCAAATTTCGTTGGCGCTGATGTACATTTTTTCTTTCATTACTATTGATTTTACACGTGTTGATAATAATTATTAATAATTATTGTCAGAGATTACTTGACTGCGCCATCGTATCACTCTCACCATGATTATAACTCTTGTGAAAATAGTTACGGGTATAAAGCGTACGAATGCGTTCAAGTGACTTGACAATTGCAGTGCGATAGCGCTTGAATGATGACTACAAATTTGATTCTCTTTAGTTGCTACTAAAATCTATAATGTTACTGCATAGCAAAGGGCAAAAAAAAAGAGTGTTTTATTGGCGTTTTGTATTTATTCCTTGGCTTTATACGATAAACTAAGCAAAGATTTAAACAAAAAATCTAAAAGTTTACGTAGCAATATTTGCATTTATTACATTACACCTATAACGCTCGGCAGTATTACAGTTGTTGGGTATTAACAAAGCCGTCACTTTCGACAAGTCAACAACAGCCTTGGAAAACTGGAAATTGCACTTGTATATTCCTCAATCAACTCTTTATGATGTTTTTTTTATAAAAACGATGCAAGAAAAAAAATCTTTTGCTTGATTCGAATTTGAAAAAAAAACGAGCACAGTCTATCTGGAATTTTGTGCTTTATTCATTTTGCGATAACCAATTGCGAAAGCAATTGAATCGATAGAGATGAAAATTTATTGGTCCCTCTGTTGCCTTTGACAATCACGCTGGTATCGTGTCAATTTCACATACATGTTTTTTCACGTACGAGAAACGGACGAAAAAAAATATGTCATAAATCTACACGCCCCTTCTGTATATATATATATATAAAATTATTTATACATTTATATATTTATATAAAATATTATTTCCTACGAGCTAAAGATCAACGCTTCTTGTCCTTGCAGTACAATTACTATGTAGAGTGGTATGGCAGAGAAGGAAAGAAAAGGTGTGTTGATAAAGTTGACAAGATGATTAAGTGGTAGGAATAGCTAAAAATTTACCCTATACTGGTGAGGACGACGACGCCTTGTCTCTCGGTACGTGCAAGTCCTAATCAATTCAAGCTGTTTTTCCTTCTCTCTTTCCAATTTCTTTCTCTGCCGATGGTTGACTGCACATTTTCTGCAAGCAACTCTCCAAGACATTGCTTTTGAAAGTTTGTCCGCCCCCGCCGTCGAATCTCAAAAACAGAACTATAAGTATTTGATTATCAAAAATTTTGATGGCAGCTTTATTCTTTTTCGTAAAAAGTTGACAATTTACAGCGCCATGCGATACGTAAATTTCACAGAACGTCACTACTGATTTTCTATTTTTTTTTTACAAACAATTCATTTACCCTTGTGACCATTAAAATCGATCGTCTCTTGGTTATTTATCGAAAATGATGGGGGAACCTTCTGAATAAAGTCAACTGTAAGGCGGTGGGGTGGGGACTGCAGGGCGTCGTCCTCCCTTTATCACACACAATTAGAGTCTACGCGACCGCGTGCTTGTGCCACGTAAAGTGCATCTCTTGATGTATGAAACAATATTAAGGCTGTATTGGCCGTTGGACCGTCAGACTCAAAAGTTGGGAAAATGGAAAACATTTTCTCCTATAGTCGATTGAAACATGATTACTTGAGTTACAAAATGCAGTAAAAGTACGAATTAAAATGATTTTGTGTCCTCCTATGTTTAAAGCTTGTGATGTTAAATTTTCATCTAGACTTGATCGCTTCGTCACATGTACATTTATTCCATGATTAGTTGAAATAATCAATCAACCTCCGCATAAAGAGTTGCTACAATTTTTACCTTGCAAATTGCAACAACTTTGAATAGAGGCCGAGAAATTTAGCATACCATTTTATTACAACATTTGCAACTGTTGTACGAATTTTCAAGAATTGTACATTATTTTCGACCAATAGCCAATACAACCTTGAGCAAGTCCATCGGGCGAGAACGAGAAAGAGAGATGGAGAGCAGCATGGAGAGGGGAGGGGGGGGGGGGGCTTCAAGAAGGAAGACTGCGGAGCAGTTGTCGAAGAAGAAGAAGAAGAAGAAGGGAAAAAAACAAGTTGAAATTTCTCTCCCTTTGGGAGTGGCGCGCGCCGTCTACCTGCAAACGCGCAAAGCACAACCAACACTTGTACTTGTTCTCGCTGATGTGTGTACTTGACCATCACAATTTAGCTAATTTACTACGTATGCGTATATTTATGAGCTCTCTCTCGAGCGCGCTCGCGCGTCTGGCAGTCGTTTGTTGAAGACAATAATTGAAAAGGAAAAATTTTAAAATCTGAGAAGAAAACGCCCTTAGACGTTCTCTTTGCCCTCGAATTTCTTGGCGAGATCGGCAATCAGTTGCTTGTAGATGAGCGGGTCGATGTTTTTGCCGAGCTGGTAGAGGATAAACCAGTCGCCGATTTGGCATCTCTTCGAGATGGTCTCGATCTGGTCCTGGGTGGACAGGCGCGACCTCGCTCGCAGCAGAATCAGGCGCAGCTTGGGCCCAGCCACGACGGCGGCACGGTACGCGAGGCTCAGGCCGCTGAGCACCGACAGAATGATGAACCAGAACCACAAGAACACGTAGATCTTCTCATTGACGATGTTGAGCGGCAGCACGCACAGGCCGTCGAACTTTTGAACCGTGCCGGACGCACCATATTTGTGGAAGGTGCACTTGGTCACCTTGGGGAACACCCTGGACATTGGGTCCATGCGCTCCTCCGGCTCCATTTCCGTGAACTTGACCACGTCCGAGCCGTAGGTGGTGAACTCGCCGTCCAGGAAAAAGTCCATGAAGTAGATCTGGCCGACGACGTTGATAAAGTTGAGCACCTCGCACAGGAAAAATCGGAAGGCGTAGAAATTTTGCGAGTGCAGATTCGTAGCGAAATAGTCGACCAGCAACTTTCTGCGGTCGGTTTTGCAGTCTTCGCTGACCACTGGGCAGTTGAGGTCCAGTACAAGCATCTTGATTCTGCCGCCTTCCCAGGTCTTCCACAGGTAGCGAGGCACATAAAACAGGATGGCTTGGAAAAACAGGCAGAAGCACACCCACTGGTAGTACTTGTGGTACTTGACTTCGTCTCCGTCCACGTGAGTGCTGACTCCTGGCTGGACAATGTCTCTGCCCACAATGCCACTGCGGTTGGGGATGGTGAAGGTCGAGTAAATCCAGCAGTAGGTGTCCATGACATGCAGCGGAATCTCGTCTACAATGCAGTCGATGGGGTCCCCAATGTATTGCCTAGACGTGACCAGCAATGAGAAGGCCACCAGGATGATGAAGGTTGCCTTGTAATGTAATCTGAATACATTGTTGTCTATGCAAACTGCATCTAGCTTCAGTAAGCCCTTGACAGAGCCAAAAACATCAAACATCTCGGCTCTTTTGCTTTCTTGACTTGGCAGCAATTCTCAAACCCTGCAAATGAACATGCAAAAATTTTTAACAACAAAAGTGTGATGTTGACGTTGTTGATTTTCATGAATGATGATGTACGTGTTTTTGATTGTTCAAATGCTACGCGGTTTATAAATTCAAAAAAGGAATAACGGTAACGCGGCGGCGCGGCGGCGCGGCGGCGGCGGTGACGGCAAGCCAAGTCGGAACGCAGCCAATGAAGCGCGCACGAGGGATACGTGTTGTAGAGTCGACACGTCGACAGCATGAGAGCGTCAAAAAGGACTCCCGACCAAACAAAATGCGGCGCTTGCTATATCGAGGTACGCACCTTTTTATCGTCGGGCTAGCTACGACGAACGAGTGCGCGAATCCTGCGGAGCGTTGCGTTTTTGTTCTTGCTAGCAGCGAGCAAGAAGAGGCTGTCGCATTATTCACAGTTACCGTTGGGTTTTTTCCTGTCTCACAGCAGCAGCAGCAGCAGAAGAGCAAAGAGCGTGGCACTGAACGAGCACATTCGGCAAATCAATGTAATAACCACACTCGCGCTTATGATTTTCTTTCGCTGCACACTTGTGGCGATTCACACACTACAGCGACGTTGGATTTGTCTCGTTCTCGCGGTCGAGCACGCGAGCTAGCGTTGGGGACTGAGCTCGTGCTCGCGGCGGGACCTTTCCTTTCTCCCCTCCTTCCCCCTCACCGCCGCCATGGAGCCGCCGGATGAGCCTCTCTCTCTGTCTTTCCAGTCTTTCTCACACGCTCTCCCCCACGCTGCGCCGCAATTCGTGCTTTATCTTGCGCCCCACTCTTTCCTGCGATCACTATCCTTGCTTGCCTGTAGGTAATGCCTGTGTGCGTGCAAAGAGTCGGCCCCACCACCACTCCCTGTTGCAACAGACGCTGCTGACTGCACTGCACAGCCGTCCGTATACAGCCACTCCTTTCATCTTTGCGGCAGGCTGGCTGCCGTCGCGCATTTAGTTTGTCTATAGAACCATATACCTACCTACCTATACCTAATGGTATATACAAAAAGTCACTATATTCTATAGGTTCAGCTCGTATCACAAGTGCAATTTCGGTTGTAGAGCTTGCAAAAAATAAATAAATAAATAAATACGATCGCGAGGCTACACTTGCATCGAAAGAAAATACATTTATTACTTGGTCGGGGCCTTACGATACCTGCATCACGATGTCTGCAGCAAAGGTATATCAGGATATGTATATAGCGAGCGAATATAGCGAGAAAGGAAGAAGAGAGAGGGAACAAACTCACCTGGCTGTAGGTGACGGTATGTGCGCGCTGAACCAGCGTTGCCATGGTGACCGACGCGCAGGAAGAAGGGTCCCCTCGCAAGAATTCCAGCGTTTCGTATACCTATAGTCGTGTGGTGCATTGGTATGGGACTCGGGTGGTCGAAATAATTTATGCACGACGATAAAAAGAAGAGAGAGAAAGCAACAGGGTTCTCGCTCTCCCGCGAGGTGCCTGACCGCGGCCGCGGCGCCGAGCGAACGTTTCCCTTTTCTTTTCTTTTTTCTTTGTGAAATCCTTGAGAGAGAGAGAGAGAGAGAGAGAGAGAGAGAGAGAATTGCAAATGTTTTATAAATGACGCAACACGCTACGAACAAACTAGATCAAGAGAGAAAGCACACAATATGTCGCTCGCCGTCGCTCGCAGTTTCTATATAAAGACATTATTTAATATATACTCGAGGCTGCAAATGCAAGTTTAAACCGTGTCACGTTTACAAGTCAACGAGATTCGCTGACGCGGATGAGATCAGATTGAAAAAAAAAACATATATGGCGAGGGTGAATCATGGAGAATATTTCTGCAGACTCTGTTGCGCGGTGCGAGCAGAATACTTGTTGTTGCCTAATTATAATTGCGGTTGAATTTTGAATCCAACTATCCGCCGGAACGCTTCATTTCCAATGCAAAAAGCGGCCTCAATCACAATGCAACGTGTAAATTCTTTTTTTTTTCGGAGCAGCTAAATTATGCAGCCGACGTCGCTTTATTCTCGATTTCGAATTTGCCTGTTTTACTTTTGCATACAGCAGGTATAGTTTTATCATATATAAGACGCCTTTAGATGTTGCAACTGCAATGGAATATTTTATTGCAATGATGCACATTTATAAAAGTCGATGACTAGAGCTGTATACTCTGCTAAATAAAGCACATGGTTACTTTATGAATATGCTTATATACCTATATAGTTTGCCTATATCGCACGATCGCTCTGAATCATGAAATGCAAATCCATGGAGAATGAAAGCTAAACTATAATAGTATAAAAATATTATAAATCGGATGTCTTTTACGCTTTATACAAGACTGTCGAGTCGCATGAAATGGCAGGCCAACTTTCCATTTAGATTTTTCCCGCGAGTGCGCTCGAATTAAGGACTGATTGGGCTAGCAAGCACGCACGCGCGGCAACTCGTTCTTTCCCCTATACCCCTTCCTCTTCTCATTTAACTGTAGGTCAAATAGATTAACCCGGCTGGCGATTGGCTCTACTATATGAATGGGATGACACTGGCGCGCCTGTCTCTATAATAATAACAGAAAGAGATGTTGAAGTTTGTTGTATGTGTGTACTCTGATTGTTTGTGAACTTGTAGAATAATGCGGGTTATCTGAATTGCCTCAAGTGAATTTATAATTATAAAAATTCTAAATTGAATTTTCAAGCTCGAAAACTATATACCCACACGGTGTTTTTTTTTCATCGAGAGAGAGAGAGAGAGGGGGGGGGGGAGAGGTTGGTGTCTGGTTTTTCTGGTTTGTGAGAACATTAGCCAGCAAGAGAGAGAGAGAGAGAGAGAGAGAGAGAGAGAGAATCAGTGAACGCAGGTATTCCAAGGGTGTGATTTACTCGCAGAGGTTCTCAGCTGGTGGCTTCCTTTGCCGCCATATATACAGTACGTCGACTATGCGTGTGGTCTACAATACAATTTTTTGCATGCTATTCCAAAGCCAAATTCATTGATGAAAATAAAATTTTAAAAAATTAAAAAACTTGCGCTTTTTCTTTTCATGGAATATAAGAAAAATTTTGTTACGCGACAATTATATATACGTCCCTGCAAGTGAAAGGGACTTACAGTTCCTCTACTGGACAATTAATTGGGTAAGCTTTGATGTTGTGTGTGCAATCGTGGTCGATATAAAATCGACTCGAGTAATCATAACGATAAAACGAAACTGCGTGTAAAGATAGACTAGTGACGACGCGGCAAGGGTGAATGATTTGTTTCAGTCGTCTGATTGCGGATGCTGAAGCTGCATCAACTTTTCAAAGATGAACGAGGTAAACTGCATTTTTTCGTCTTATACTATAGCATTAATCGATTTAAACAAATAGACAGATCAACAGCTCGAGAAGCTCTACATGCCTAGCAATTGGAGCAAAAGATACGGACCAATGGAATTATTGGCACGCTACTTCAAGTTTTGCCAAGAAAGTGAGTGAGAATTGAGTGTTTTTATCTCGCATCAACATTTGCATCAACTCTGACATCATTTTAGCGACAACCCGAGCTCGCTGCTCTTTTTCACACGAGCTGGATATTCCTTACGGCGGCGATCATGCAGGCGAGAAACAAAAGTACGACATTTACGGGACCAATCTGCCGAAAGGTATATAGTTTAGATGTATACAACAGCTGCGTTTATAACACACCTTTATCTTTTTTTTATATACTTACAGATGCGCCAATTCTCTTGTTTATTCACGGTGGCTATTGGCAAGAATTTAGCAAGGATCTGTCGGGATTCGCAGTACCAAACTTTGTTGCTCGCGGCATTAGAGTCATTATCGGGGGTTACGATCTATGCCCCACAGGTAATGATCCCCATATAATACAACTGATATTTACATTGTCGCGCGTCGTGTGTTTCGCTGTGTATTGTAGTGAAGCTGGCGGAAATTGTTCGAGAAATCAAGCAACTGGCTCAAACAGTTTTGGAATTGGCCCTCTCCACAGGATCAAAGTAAGATCAACAGTTAAGATTTAAATCGAGATTAATCAAAAAACTAAATTCACATAATATATTGCACCTACACAGATGCGTGTGGATAGCTGGCCATAGCGCCGGTGCACATCTCGCCGCGAGCCTCTTGCACGATCGCGACTGGCTGGCTGCGATGGACAAACTTGGCTGCAGACATCTTCTCAAAGGCCTCGTCCTCATCAGCGGTATTTACGCTCTCGAGCCTCTCCTACGCTTGAGCGTCAATGACCTTTTACAACTTTCAGCGTCAGTTTCATTGGTTTATTATTATCATCATAATTTATTTGTAAAAAAATATTTCGCTTCTTTTTCAGAGACGAAGTAAGGCTGTTTACATTTGCGCCGCCGCTGGACAATTTAAAAGGCAACGCGGCGGTGCCGTTGCGAAATCTCAAAGTCTTGGTAACGGTCGGCGAGTGCGATTCGCCAGTTTTTATCAAAGAGTCGCGCCGTTATGCGGGCGTAAGTACACATTTACTTTTAAAATGTAATTCACTTGTAATAAAATGTAAGAAACAAATACTAATAAATAAATTCATTTTCAGCAAATCAACAAGTTTGTTGATAACGTCGAATTTCTAATGTTGAGAGACAACATTGATCACTTTGATATCGTTGAAAATTTAACGAAAAGTGACTTTAACCTATCGAAAATTATGATAAATTACATGAAAGCTTAACAATACTGTATGTACACAATCAATAAATTACTCTGTATCACTTTATATACGGCCTTTTATCGACCGCACTGCCCTTGTACTTGAACAGCCATGTTGATGATGATGATGATGATGATGATGATGATGATGATTTCACACTCTTTCCATCATCGGTTCCAGGTCTTGACGACGACGACGACGACGACGACGACTGCACGCCAGCTACACGAAACGGAACGTTGTAATTGTTTATTATGTTTTTTACAATCACCACCCTTTTTGTTGCTGGTAGTGAAGAACATTTTATATTAGCTAATGGATTGATGGAGCGCGTACTGGGCGTACGCGGCTCTTTCTCTTGCGTCAAATCGATATATTCAGGAGGAGCCGCTTGCTGTGTTTGAAATTTCAATTTTGGCTTTTCTTTTTCTGGTGATGACTCTCCCCATGCAGGAGGTGGCTTTGCAAACGCACAGACTTTAATAAATGATGCTTTGGCATCAATGACTTGCTCACATGATGAATCTACAATAATAATTACAACGATTATTAAAATATGCTTGGATACTTTTGACTTGCAGCAGCAGGAAGGTTCAACAAACAACCTTTTTCCAACATTTTGTCGTTGATATCAAGCGGATCTTTTGCTTCCATGTCAACCGGCACATTACTTTTGTTGTTGTTATCAAAATTTAAACTGTTTTCATTGTTCATCTCCTGTTCCGAAGACAAACTATTTTTCAAATCTTCATTTTCTGAATCACTATCAGTCTCATCACTTTCGTCGGTAGAATGCTCTTCTTCGTGAAAACCATCTTGTTTGTCTGCATATTTTTGAAAAATCGCTTCAAGTTTCCCATCTCCTTCCTCTTTGTTTTGTTGTAATTTTTGCTCCAAAGAAACGTCTTTTTTAGCAGGATCTTCATCTTGCTCATTTATGAAGGATTGCATATAATTATTCGTTTCATCCAACCTTTTTTTTTTCAAAAAATTTCCAACAGCTTGAAAAGCTGTTTTTGCTGAAAACAAATTCCATGCATTGAGTGAAAAAAAAATTGTATTGTGTGCTTTTACTTTACAGTTTATCTACGTACCCAATTGATTCATTTTCTCTTGGCTTAAGCCAAGATTACAGTCGTTATTAGACTTTTGAATGCATTTCAGTATATCCAAATATTCGGGCATTTTTATATGATCAGCACAACGTTGAGTTTTCAAATATTTCAACTGATTGATTTTTCCAATGTCGGAATTTATAAAACTCAAAATTGCTTCGTCAACCAATGGAATTCCAGTCATTTCGTCTGGTATGTCTTGACTTTTTATTTTCTTTTTCAATATCTGTTTTCTAATAATTTTGTCTCCACTTATTTTACTCAACATGTAAACAAGTTCAACAAGTCTTTTCTTGTATTTATCCTCTTGAATGTAAGCCGAGTTGTCATCTTGGTCAAAATCAACTTCTTTCTCTTCCAGCTGCTTGATTTTTTTTAGGCACTTGGCAATTGCATTTTCAAGTAGTTTAATTTTTTTATAGTCTTCTTTCGATACCTCTGTTTCTTCGACATTGCTATTATTTGTCTCTTCAATACGGTTTTTTATTTCTTTATGCAGATCCAAAATGGGTGTATAAATGTCTTTCGAGAGACCTTTTGTAATCCTCTCAAGACAAGTACTAATGAACAATCTCAACTCGTCGTTACTTTTGTCAAGTGGATACAATTTGTTGTACAATTTTTCCAACTTTTGTAAAACTTGCTTGGTGTCTGTGTCGTTCCGCTTCTCTAGGCATGTTTTTATAAAATTTTGAAAAACATCTTGTCTCTCATCTGGGATTGCTATTTTTGCTCTCACCACCAATTGTGGCTTTATCACTTTTTTGTTCACCACGTCTTTGGAACACCCTGGTTGAGTAGGCGAACCAGTTATTATTTTTTGCAATTTTTGTTTTTTTGGATTGACATTGGAGGAGGAGTCACTCTGCTGCTGCTGCTGCTGCTGCTGCTGCTGCTGCTGCTCCTGCTCCTGCTGCTCCTGCTGCTCCTGCTCCTGCTCCAGCCATTTCCTTTTCTGTGGCGCATTTTCTTCTTCCTTTGCGCTTTCATCCGACGATAGACATATAACCGCATCACTCATATTTTATTACTCGTGAAATTATCAACAAGAATCAAAACTCGTGTGTGTGTGTCTCTATTTTTTTTCAACTTGAATGCACTAAATTCACAATGGAGGACAACAGAGCAGCGCTGCAACAGAGAGTGACAGAGAGTCACTGATGGATTGGACAAAACTTAAGTATATGAGGGCACGTTCGAATAAACTGTCCGGTCCGTCCGTTTGGATCGTTTCCAGGGATTTACGATTACCGTTTGTGACGATATTTTTGTTGTTATTTTATCATTAATAATGGTGAGTAATGTTTGGAGGTAATATAATGTTTGCACCAAATGCAATCAAGACTTGAGCCTCTATTGAGTCAAAACCTTTAGGGTACATCTACATATGCGCCTTGTGCCTTGTTCCTATTTTCAAATTTTGTTATTAATTGCTTTAAACAATTATATTTGCAAGTTTTCAAATTCAACTATGCATATTACATGTTATGCGTGTTCCGCTTTGATATATAAATAGGCGTAAAAATTTTGAACGGTTCAAGGCGCAAAGCGCAAGGCACAAGACGCAAGGCGCATATGTAGATACACCCTACTACCAAACAACGTCACAATAACGGTCGTAATAACGAACCGGACAGTTTTTTCTGCCGAGTGCCGAGGCGAACGTGTAACTAGGCTAGTAGGTAGAAACTAGTGGAAACTAGACTATAGAGATAAAGTCTCATGAGAATTAGCTTAATGCCAAACTAGTGGAAACTAGACTATAGAGATAAAGTCTCATGAGAATTAGCTTAATGCCGCATGTGTGACGGCGCTCAATCGGCACAAAAATCTTTGAGCACGTGTTTTTTCACAAACATCACCATGGCTGAAATTGGTAGTTATTTATCCTTCTTTTCTCTATAAATCGATATATAATTACGCATGTCACCAACATTATCAATTTTATATAAACGCGCAACATTTTTTTTTTCAACTAGAGTGTATTTTCACTTTTGTTCTGTGATGATGATGATGATGATTATTTACTGTAAACACGTGGCGGCTGCTGCTTGCATCAATCACATTAATTGCTCCAAGTACAAAACATGACGTTTCACGTGTAAATCATTTATTAATTAATTAACCTTGACAAAATTTTACATTTATTAGACACTACCGACTGCGAACATCACGTTAATTTGGTTAAACGATTAAATGTAAGGTTATGATGTTTCAAAATTTGTTCCTGCAGAGCATAATAATAAGAAGAAACAAAAAAAATCTCTTGGTGAGATCCAAGCCAAGATGAAGTGTCAGTTGGAACCTTGTGCTGATGGAGCTGTGGAGGTGAAGCTTGACTGCAAGGATTGGCCATTGTTGTTTAAGAATTTTGATAAAATGTTGACAAGAACCAAGCACTTTACCCCACTCACATGTGGATCTACACCTTTACATAGATCATTATCAGAGTACGTCCAATCAGGATGCATCAACTTGGATAAGCCATCTAATCCGTCTTCCCATGAAGTTGTTGCTTGGATCAAAAGAATTTTAAAAGTTCAAAAAACAGGTCATTCTGGAACTCTGGATCCAAAAGTATCAGGGTGCTTGATTGTTTGTATAGACAGAGCAACCCGCCTTGCCAAATCTCAACAGTCTGCTGGCAAAGAGTACGTTGCTGTTTTCAAACTCCATTCCGCAGTTGATGATGTCAAAAAGGTAAGTGGTATCACGTCAAGATGTTTGTTTTGCATATTGTTTTTGCAACTTTTTCTTCTAATTTTTCTTCAGATCCATCAAGCACTTGAAAAATTGAGGGGTGCTCTATTTCAACGACCACCTCTGATATCAGCAGTCAAACGTCAACTGAGAGTTAGAACTGTTTATGATAGTTGGTTTTTGGATTACGACGAGGAAAGAAATATGGGTGTTTTTAAAGTTAGTTGTGAAGCAGGCTCATATATCAGAACCATTTGTGTGCACCTTGGTCTGTTTCTTGGCACTGGATGTCAAATGCAAGAATTGAGGAGAAATCGATCTGGTATCATGCCAGAGAAAGACGGCTTGGTAACTATGCATGACATTCTTGATGCGCAATGGTTGTATGAAAATCATGGAGATGAATCATACCTCAGAAGAGTAATCAGGCCATTGGAATCTCTACTTGTCAATCACAAAAGAATCATCGTCAAGGACAGCGCTGTAAGTATACATGTGGGTGTGCGTGTGTGTGTTTGATGCTCCACAATATTTATAATGGTAAATGCCTGCCACACCTAGGTAAATGCAATTTGTTATGGAGCTAAAATAATGCTTCCTGGTGTTTTAATGTACGATGAGGGTATAGAATTGAATCAAGAAATAGTTATAGTCACTACTAAAGGAGAAGCTGTAGCGCTTGGTAAATCAATTGTTTTCCATATGGTTTTCCACTATGATGAAATGACGAAAATTTTGACTTGTAATTTTCCTTTTCAGCTATTGCTCTCATGACGACTCCAACAATGTCTGCTTGTGATCATGGAGTAGTCGCCAAAATCAAACGTGTCATCATGGAAAGAGATGCTTATCCAAGAAAGTGGGGTCTTGGCCCTAAAGCGTCACAGAAGAAACGTCTCATTGTAGAAGGAAAACTCGACAAACACGGGAAACCAAATGAAAACACACCTGCTGATTGGCTGTCTGGTTATACGGATTACAGCGCAGCCAAGACTGAAGAAAATGGCATAAAAGAAAAAACAACTGCCAAAAAGCGCAAGCACGAAGAAACTGTGCCTACTTCCGAGGAAACTGCTGCTGCTGATGATGTTGAGTTGACATCCCCTAAAGATAAGAAAAAGGACAAGAAAGATGTAAAAAAGAAGAGGGACAAGCAGCAATCTGACACCGAAATGACTGTAGAGACTGCTGAAATGGAAGCAGAGGTATGTAGTTGCAAATTTTTATTCATCACTTGTTTATTATATCAACTTTTTTTTTTACCACCCAAGGAACAACCAGTAATCAACAAAGAGCAGAAGAAGAAGAAGAAGAAAAAGAAGAGCAAAGAAGAAAAGATGGACAAAGATTGAACAACTTTATGATTATTTTATATTGAAATGTTTAGGAATGATTACGTGTGATGTAATATATTTGGCTTTTCCTAATGTTGTCAAGTATATGAGGTTCCATAGTAACATTCATGAATGTTGACGAGTATAAACTGTACATAAATGGCATTTTTTTTCACGCATACTTGGCTTTTTTCAATAAAAAAACTGAAAATGTATTTTAGTAAATTCATTTTATTACAATTGGTAGAAAAAAAATGGAATCTTATTTAAAGACAACAGTATCGAGCATTGCTCCCAAGCATTGGACAATATTCTTTGTCATGAGATTATCTACCTTTTCTTCCAGATGTCGTTTTGGATCTTGTTTACCAACATTTTTAATAGCCAACTGTTCTGGAGTCATTTTTTCTTCATCTTCAAGAGCCTGTTGAATGTGTTGATGTTGTAAATCAATAATGCAAAATGTAACAAAAAAATTGAGAAAAAAAGGAGGGGGGGGGGGCTTACTTTGTTGTAATTCTTGGCCAATTCAAGCATTTCTTGAACAATGTTCTCATTGAATTTACTGTGCTCGGAATATTCTGCAAGAGTCAAACCATCCATCCATGTTTTTTTGTGCAAATTCAGCAGCATCTTTTGTTCAAGCTCATTCTTTCTATAATTTATACTAATACTGTAGTAATGGCGATTCAATCCGTGAATCAAAGCTTGTACAGATGGTTTTTGAAGATGCCCCAAATTGGATGTTGTCTGTCGAGGTTCTTGACCAAGTACCATCATATTTGGATTAATTAGCCTAAATGCATCAATCACCACTTTGCCTTTTACCGATTGAATAGGATCGATGACCACTGCAACTGCTCTTTCACTAAGCGCTTCGAACGACTGTTGCGTATTTATGTCAACACCAGAAAGCCAGCATCCAAATCCAGGATGCGAGTGGTACCAGCCAACTACCATCTCTGGTCGACCTGTTTGCTTAAGCATATCCAACATTTTCGCTTGAAAAACTGGATCAACTGCTTCGACGCTGACACCAGTTCCAGTTTGAGGCATGGCAAATACATCAATTACTCTAACTGTATAATCATCGACAAATTCACCAAGCATAAGACCCATAACTTCCATTGGTACTCCAGCTCTACCATGTTTTAGCATTTTTAAAAGAGCCAAAGAGGATATATAGACCTAATAATAAACGGCAAAAAAAAATGTATAAAATTGATTAGATTTGATGATGATGATCAAGTATAAATCTCGTTTACCTGTTCAGCAGTATCCACAACTGGAGCATCAGAGGGTGGTGGACCTTGATTGAGCCCTGGCATCCCACCTCCTAATCGTAATAATCTGTCCATGATTACACTGCAAAATAATTACAAACAAGATTTATATTTTGAGGTTGGAAATTTGATTTGCCCTTGCAAAAATAGACGAGCGTTCCAATGACTTACGCTTTTCTCATTTTCAATAGCAATCAATATTTCCAACTCACCTGCTCAAGTTTATACCATGTAAATGTTGTTGTTGTTTATTATCAAGAAATTATGGTTTGTGCTCAACAACTGCCAATCTCAAATCTGCAAACTCATACATGTCTATTCTATATTTCTATTCTATTCATGGATTCTATTCTACATATATGTATTGGCGGCCATCAAGTATCAACTGACTTTGCGCTTGCGCGCTGAGAAGAATGCGAGTTGGCGGAAATTTCAGATAGCGAAGATATTGTAGAGTAGGTTGAAGTTTTGAGGTAAGAGAATAGTT
>JAWWMK010000008.1:10260842-10272458 GCA_035047105.1 Galeopsomyia nigrocyanea | reverse complement strand
CCCCCCGCCCCCCCCCCCCCCCCCCCCCCCCCCCCCCCCCCACAAGGTGACCTTCAAACAAAATTGTATGGGCTTCATGATATGAGAAGGGGAGAAGATTGACCAGGTGCAAACGGTTACCTTGAAAAATTGTATAGGCAGCACGTGTGCCATTCCAATCTTAGATTTTGTACGAGTAAGTTGCTTCATGGAAATGTTTGTTGAAGATCACCCTCCATGGTTTATAAGCTAAAATAGCCCTCTTCAGATCGCTTTAAACCTACAACTTGCTTCATGGAAGTTTCTTTTCAAGAGAGACGCTACGAGATTGTTCGCTGCAGCATACTTGAAGTTTATACGCTTGTAAGTAGACTAATGTTCATATAAATACAAATTAAGCCTATAATTCTTTTTTATTTTAGTTTAGAATTTTTAATAAACGATACTTAAAATAGTGATGCAAATTTTGTTAGAAAATAACTGGCTTCGTGTTCTTATACGTATAGCTATCAAAGCTAGAAATGTAACTATTTAATTACCAAGCCTCAGTAAAATTACAGGCAATTTTAGCCAATCTGTAAAATTTTATTTTTCGAAGTTGAAAATAATACAAGCTTGACGTAAATAGAACGGCAACATGTCGACACCCGACGCCTCATACGACAATATCATATATTTACGTTGATGCATTTAAAATGATCGATTGTAAATTTCTCTATATCCCACAGTAACAGGTTTTACTTAAATTAAGTGATAACAGTTATCTAAAAAAAAAAATATGTCACACAAAAAAGTACTCATTCTAGTCTCCCAAATTTCAAGTAAAAATTTACTCGAATTAAGTAATAACTATTGCTCAAAATGAGTAATTCGTTATTCAAATTGAGTAAGAGTACATACACTAAAATGAATTAAAAACACTAACTAATTGAGTAAAATACTTAAAAAAACGTGAGGAGTAAAACAAGTGGTATCACAAAAAAAGTAAAATTTTTCACTGTGTCGTTCAATGTATAAATTATGCAATTTTAAATAAACAATCAATTTTCGTGAATCTCTGCGATAGCACGTCGATAAGCGGCTATTTCGAGAGTCTGGCTATTCCCTATCTCTCGCTCTGGTCTTCTCTGCAAAGCCGACTGAAGAACGTATCAGTCTTTTTAGCAGGACATTGAAATATATTGGAGGCTCAACTTCACAAATTCGTGGTAAGAAATAATCCTATGTTCTTGTGTAACCAATAAAACTCATTTTATACTACACATTCAAGGCTGGATTCGATTCCCTCAACGCTTGGCATAATACAGACAACAGCTGGTCAACCAATCAAAAGTTATACATAAAACAAGAATTTTTGTGCAAGAAAGTAGCTATACATAGTTACGTTTCTGTGAGAAAAAAATGGGCGTTGCTACTGTGAAGAACAGCTTAAATTGCGCTTTTAATATGGCATTGTGCGTTGTGCTAAGTTATTACGAAGGGAATAATATCGCTCCACGACAAGATTTTTATTGGAATAAAGTGGGAGACGTTTGGTTTACAATAGCTGTAATTCCTTGGATCGATAACGATAATGATTTCATTATGGGTCGTTCTTGCTCGTCGAGATGGTACTATTACAGAGACAAAGCAAGAGCGGCGTCAAAAGAAATTGCACGACACGGCGAAGGCAGTCTTGGCCATTTACGAATAATTGGAAAAAACTTGACTTCCAATGAAGTCGAGGACCGTTTGATGAGTATGGTTTATTGGGGCAGTGGTTTTTACGTGTCTGATCAAACGATAACGTTAACCAGAGGTCCACAATCGTATGCTGCCAATTACAAAACAATCGATATCTCTGACCCGTTTGACAAGTTATCCGTTTACATTAGTAAAACGAGGGGAAACAACTCGTACTTTCATTCACAAATTGACAACAATGATGTATAAAATACATAATATATTTCATTGATTTGAATTGTCGCGCTATTACTCGTATTCGAATTGTTCCGGATAGCCACGTGCAGTTCAATCATGGAATTTTTCGAACTAGCAATAGAATTATCATTTTTTTCGAAATTAAAAGTTATCGCTCGCTATATAGCCAGCCTCCTCGACAACGAAAACCTATCTGAATGAAAATACGTTTTAACTATATAGCATAAGCAGTCAACATTCCGCTTTTTGCAAATGTCTTTTGCTACAATTTCGCTAATTTCAATTTTGCTTCTTAATGTAAAGTTCATGTGCTCCGATTTTTTCGTAATTTGCATTTTTTTAATTAAGTCTTTAGTTTGTAATAATAGCATAGG
The DNA here is from genome assembly GCA_035047105.1 of Galeopsomyia nigrocyanea. Taxonomy (NCBI): domain Eukaryota; kingdom Metazoa; phylum Arthropoda; class Insecta; order Hymenoptera; family Eulophidae; genus Galeopsomyia; species Galeopsomyia nigrocyanea. Next base: position 10,270,185 of record JAWWMK010000008.1, on the reverse strand, counting down.
CTTTTTCCTCGCAAGTTGGAGTTTTTTATGCCGAATATTTAGTTTTAATTTTATTAGGTACTCTTCACCGAGAACAAAAATATTTCATTGGTTCCAATTCCTAATTTTGTACACCGTCTAAAAAATGTATCGATATTTTCAAATAAAAAATTAATAAAAAGTCTCTAATTATTGTTATTTCAACCAGTAATTTTACATCAATAAAATCTCATACCGAAGCATTGTAGGTTCAATACTACTATTTCATTATTGTATGCTTGTTGTTATTTAACAAGCACGAACATTATAATTGGCACTCGATCTATTATAAACATACATATGTAACATTAAAAAACTAAAAATAATTAAAATATTTTATTTTTCTTACTTTTCAAAAAGGACAAAAAAGACTATTTTACTTAAACATATAATTACTTGTGTGTTCAATCTATACGCTTCATTCCATCACCATTTCCAATATTGCTAAGCAGTTGGATAAATAATCATTAAAATTTATAAAAAATATTTCGATAATACAACGATTTTTTGAACTCCAAAAAAAATGTATCAAAATTAAGATTTTCTGTATTGACGAAAAAATACTTAATACACATTTTTTTAAATACCTCCACAAATTTTCTGTACGCATGCGCTTAGCTTGACTCGAAATATTCTTCCGCAAGGTGGCATGGCCGTTTGTTTTATTTTGGATTTTGGATCGCGCAATCAGGCCGCAGGCAGGGATGGTAGTCAATGGTAGTGGCCGCAGGGGTCAACAGGCGTCAATCGATCATCAGCAATCGTCAGTCATCATGGTCATCAGCTGAGTGTGCAAAACTTTAACGCGACTTTGTCTAAAAAGTTCGCAAAATAGATATCATTAATTTTTATCGCCGGCAACAACAATGTAGTATCATTGTTGAATAGTTTGGAACATAATCAGATCACTCAATGAGCTTTTATGGTAAGAGCAAAGGTTATATTACGGATCACGCATGTATTTTCTCAAATATGCATTCACGTCCTATTTCCCGCCAGGAAAGATATGTATATTGTTAGACAAGTTGATCTATTTTATTTATGCTAATATGCTATCTGACAAGCTGTTAGAAGATTACAGAGTACTTTGAAAAGGTATACAAAACATTTATTCCCGAGAATCTGTTTAATTTTGTCTTACTTGGATCATAACTGTTTTTTTAATATTAGATTGACGATTCACCTTTTATCAAGTCAAGATATCATGTCAAGAAAAATAATCTTCAGGTGAAATAGACAAATTCAAGTGTAGCGTTAAGATAATATTATAAGCTGACGAGTATACATTGGATTTTTTCTCTATTGTCTATACTGACTGCATGATAGGCTTTTATTAGACAAGCTTGCTATTGTAAGTTATATTGTAAATCTTTAAATAGCTAAACAAATTGAAAGATGCCGCACCCTAGTGTGAACAAAAAGGAGTCAACAGACTCCGAATCCAACATGTCTAATACATTATCTTCAAGGAGTAATATGAAATTTTCCATAAAAAAAATTCTGTATGAAAATGAAAATCAAAGAAAAGAAGAGGTGAAGAAAATTGTTGAATTGAAAAGGCAAGAGATGGAAAAAACGCAAAGGGAGTTACAATCGCAGTTGTCTGAAATTCTTTATCAAACAACTGTTCAACGCGAGAAAGAAATTGCTGAGAGATTAGCTAATTTGGAAGCTAAGGAAGAACAGTTTGAACATCAACTTGAAATAGATAGGAAAAACGAAGTACAGAGACAAAGAATCAAAGAAAGTGATGAAATTTCGAAAAAAATTATACCATTTCGAGAACATTTATATGCCAAGTGGACTGATATTGCCAACATTTTGAAGGCTTGTCAGGATAAGAATTCAGCTGCAACTTTATTAAATCAATATATTTCTAGGTTGAAAGAGTTGAATGTACAAATGGAAACGATAAATGAAAAAGCAAAAAATGGAGCTTTAACTATAGCTGATGTAAAAATGGCAGAAAGTATTGCTAGACTCAGTAATGAAATTTTTATATCATTCAAAGTTGACATAGATGAGATTAATACTCTTTGTGAGAAAGAAATAGAACAAAAACAAAAGAGTTTGGCTGAGGCAAACTTTATCGCTCACAGTGAAACTCAGAGAATTGAACAAGTACAAAGTTTAGAACAACAAAATGTCAATACTATACATCCAGATACAAACAATGGTAATGTCCAAAATTTTGTTATTCAACAATTGCCAGAAACTGTCAATGAAAGTTCGACTGACAATTCTATTGCAGTTTCTGAAAATATTGTTGCACCTACATCAACTAAAGTACCTTCTGAACAGAAAATAAATGAGATACCTAAACAGGCAGAAGATGTATCTTTGAAGATTTTTTTACAAAGTCATCAGTTCTTAAGTGATTACACTCAGTCATATCACGATTTTGCACAATCTAATGCAACGAAAAAATTTAAGTTTGAATGTCAAAAATCATTGAATCTCGCAGTTAATGCTATATCTCATGCTAGCCGTGAGCAATTAGTTGATAAGTTTGAAAGATTGAAAGCTTTCCTGATGGGAAAAGGTACACCAAACATCTCATCAAATCCTCAAGCACAATACTACTCCAAGTGTCTTTTAGCGCAGAAGATTGTTGAACAAGGAGATACATCAATTTCAAGTAAACCAGAATTAGCTTTTCCATTTGCTGCTATAGCTGTAGCATTGTGGAACGACTGGCCAGATTTTGGTGAACTTTTACTAGCGTTTTTTAGAACAAAATGTCCATTTTTCATTCCATTCCTTTTGCCACCAGAGCCAAATCAATCAGAGGAAGATTATATCAGATTGATTGGCTGGAAGTGCACTGAAAATGGTGAACTTGAGAAACCTGAACAATATTGGAAAAGAATAGGAGGGATGATGTACCTTTATGCATCGATTATAGTGACAAAACAACGACAAAGCGTTAATAAGCCTCATCCACATGGACTTACATATGCATGGAGATGGCTTGCTGCTACTCTAAATACTGAACCCACATGTGATACTGCAGATGTATTTGCTACATTAATATTTACAATGCTTGAAGTGGCCGGGAACGACTTGTGGAAAGCATATCCAAATCAGTTTCCCAAAATATTACTAGTACTTAAAAATGTATATTTCCAAAAGTTAAATAGTTTTGATTCTCTTATAAAGGCTCCTGTCATAAGACTGGGTGAGTTGTTAGAATCAGCTGTGAAAAATTGTTGTATACCACCACCCAAAGGGCAATTACCACCTGGTTTCTGGTAGTAAAGCTTAGTCAAATAAATTTGATGAAGATATCTGATTGCATAAAAAAGATGTGTAAATTTTTTATTTAAAAAATGTATCAAAGAGTATCAAAGTATATAAATACTGGAAATCTTTTCTGTAAAACTAGCTTGATAGTTTAATTAGGTCTATCATTGTGATTTGTAAATAATTAATGAAGAAGTACTAGAAAAAATTGTAACGAATGTTTATTCTGCAGAATTTTATTCTACGCGATGAACTTGTCAATCATATTCTACAATAATAGAAATAATTTTTTTAAGAAAATCTATTCGTTTCTTAATTACCTTGTTCAAAAATTTCCTCCTTTTCCTGGATTCTAAAGCGAGCGCGAATAAAAAATGGGTGTTAAGACCGACGTCTGTCTCATGCGAAACAGACTTAACGTCTGGCTTGAATCAGACCCATGGATTAGTATAGTCTCCAATAGTCTCCATGCCCATGGAGCACCATGGAGACTATAGTCTTCATGATCAGACCTGTGTAGAATTGTAAGTGATACTACAACCTTATTAGGGATTTTGCAGCAAATGTAAGTAGCATTTGATTTTGAATCAATCTATTATCACTATAGACTAAATTTTAATAGTAATAAATGGAATATCGCGACATGATAGGTTGCATTTGTATGTAACAGTGCATAGGGGGTTATGTTTGTAGATAAAAAAGTAGATCAAAGTATAGGTATTAACTTAATTTGGAAAAAAAAATGTTGTTTTCATTGAATTACGACTGCGTCTATATCTACACAAAAAGCTAAATTTTTACTAAACTTCTTTTTTATGTACATAAAGGAGCAGTTCCCACTATTTGCTAGTATTTAAAGTACACGAAACCAAAGTTAATAGCCAGATAATCATTATATAGCACAATGGAGCGAAGATTTAGCTCGAAATTTTTTAATTTTTGTGTAGATATATAATTAAACCAAACCAGAGGGGGAGCTAGGCCGGAATTAGAAAATGATAATCAATTTATCGTGTTGATTGTTTTGTGTATCAATTGTTGTATTATTGAAAAACTGCAGACGTTTTTATCATCTTCAATTATTGGGATAATATTAAAATAGGCAAAGTCTGCTTGTATGTACTCCAGATCAATTGTTTTTACTAATTGTAATGATTGATCCATAATTTAATTTTCTCGAATCGAGTTAGTTATTTAAATATAAAAAAAATAAAATATCAGAATTTATTGTTTTTAGTTCCTTCTCCCCTCTCCCCCCCTGGTTTTGAATTTTTTCGTGTAAATAGTGAAATAGTGAAATTTGAAAATGATGAAATGTCAATGTCAACAACACAAAAATCTGGAGTAGGTACGAGTGTTTTTTAGCCTAACCTACTTCGTCGATTAAAATAACGTTAATTAATTGTTTGCTTATCGTATTTCAGTAAATTTACGTTAGTTGAAAGTATTTAGTTGTACGACAAGCATCTACTTTAATTTTCGATCATTTTTTTTATTTATACTCCAAATTTCCATTCTCTTAAGATCTGGCGTACGAGTAACATCGGCCACTACAATATCATTCATCGCAACTCGTCAATATGCCTCGCCGAAAAAATCAACGACATCCAGATATTGGCGAAGATACGAGAATTGCAGTCAATTTGACGATAAAAAAGTTATTAGAAACAGCCGATCAAAAAGAGTTAGAATTTCCTTCTTCTTACAGTGCTGACGAACGAGCCTATATTCACAGTTTAGCTCGTCAATTGGGTTTGAAATCAAAAAGCAGAGGGTATTTACAATGTTTTATTTTATAAATTATCTATATAATAATATTTACAAAAGATTTATTTTATTATTAGTATTAATTGACATGGTTTTCTCAATAGCCGCGGTGCCAATAGATTTTTGACCGTTTACAAGCGAGAAGGCTCTACAATAGTTCAAGCGGATGCTATAATCAAGTTACAAAAATCATCTAGACAATCAATTTACAATTTAGTAAAAAAATTCCCTTTAGATAGTAAAGAGCGCCGTGATTTGTTACCACCCACTGAAAGAGAAAGAGCAGTAGATACCGAAGGTAAATTTTATAATTTCTTTGATTTATCTAGCTTGATTACAAGCATGAAATTTTTTCTACTATTTTTTGGTTAAAATACTATTTAGAAACATATGAATTTTCTCATCTTAGTTAACACTAATACAAAGACAATGGGAAGATTGAATAATAGCATACCACAAGTTCCACAATTGAAAACAAATTATGATATCCTAAACTTTCGCAATTCATTAACAGTCATGAGTAAACGAGAAGAAATATTGAGAATATTATCTAATAATCAAGTTGTAATTGTGTCAGGTGAAACTGGCTGTGGAAAAACTACTCAAATTCCACAGTTTATTCTAGAAAATTGCCAACAAAAGAATCAAACATGTAGAATTATTTGCACTCAACCAAGAAGATTATCTGCTGTGTCCGTAGCTGAAAGAGTAGCTTTTGAAAGAGATGAAAAAATAGGACAAACTTTTGGTTATCAAATTAGATTAGAAAGTAGAGTAGCTCCTAAAACTTTATTAACTTATTGCACAAACGGTGTTCTTTTAAGAACACTAATGGGAGATGACTCTGCTTTAGCAATGATAACTCATATTATCGTAGATGAAGTGCATGAGCGTGATAGATTTTGTGATTTCTTATTGATTGCATTGAAAGATGCTCTTGCAAAATATAGATCTTTAAAAGTCATTTTAATGAGCGCCACTATAGATGCTACGATTTTCATAAAATATTTCAATAACTGTCCAATAATTTATGTACCTGGAAAATTATTTGATGTAGATATTTATTACTTGGAAGACATTTTGAAAATTACAAATTATATGACAAAAGAAATGCTATCCAAGAAGAAAGAGATCTTGAGCCATAAAGATCAATGTAAAGTTTTGGAATCATGGACTCAGTATAAAACTCAGTTGTGTGAGGATGCTAAGAATAAAGAAAAAAATCCTATCCCAATTCCAATTTTGAAGCAACAAAATGAACCTATCTCAGAAAAAGTAGAGCTTGAGCCATGGTTGATAGAAGAAATGGATAAATTTATTGCTGATGCTTGGTTATTGGGTGGAGAAAATAATTTTATACAGATTCTGCATCTAATACATTCAGAAAATGTTTCTGTGGATTATCAACACTCTAAGACGCTTGTAACTACACTAATGGTTGCAGCAGGTCGGGGCTGTCTCAACACTGTTGAACAACTTCTCAATTTAGGAGCTAATTTAAACCTTAGGTCATGTAATGATTGGAGTGCTTATGATTGGGCAAAAAATATGAACCAGCTTGAATGTACAGAATTGATTGAAGCTTATACAAAAACAAGTGATTATACATTGCAAGAAAATGAAACATCAACAGCCAAAAGTATAGATATTTCTGAGGATGATAGATTACTTCTTGACATCTATCAAAGTACATTCAATGATGAGAATGTTGATTATACTCTTGTCTTGACACTGATCCTCCATATCCATCTCAAAATGCCTTCAGGATCTATTTTGGTATTTTTACCTGGATATGATGATATTGTTACTATGAGAGAGAAAATTAATAATGAGAATAAAATGAATCAAGGCAATCGTTACACCATGTACATTCTTCATTCAAATATGCAAACAAGTGATCAAAAAAGAGTTTTTAGACCCAGCCCTCAGGGCACAAGAAAAATAATTCTTTCTACAAATATTGCTGAAACCAGTATAACGATAGATGATGTGGTATATGTTATTGATTCTGGAAAAGTTAAAGAAAAGTCATTTGATGCTATATCTGGGGTTAGTATACTCAGATCAAACTGGATATCCCAAGCTTGTGCTAAACAACGCAAAGGTAGAGCAGGTCGTTGTCAAAAAGGCGTGTGTTACAGACTTTATTCTTCAGTTCGACACAGTAGTTTACAGCCATACCAAACACCTGAAATGTTAAGATTACCTCTGCAGCAGCTTTGTCTTTATACAAAGCACTTAGCTCCAGGAAATACACCGATAGCTGAGTACTTGGAAAGAGCTATGGAGCCTCCCTCAAGTGCTGTGACCAGGAATGCTGTTCAACTATTGAAGACAATTGATGCCCTGGACCCTTGGGAGGATCTGACAGAACTAGGAAGTCATTTACTTGATTTACCTATTGAACCAAGATTGGGCAAAATGTTACTCTATGCTGTAGTTTTGAAATGCCTTGACCCTATTTTAACTATAGTGTGTAGTTTGGCTTACAAGTTAGTTAGTTTTTTTTAACTTAACTTTAAAATTAAGATTCATATTCTTACCTTCTATTCTTTTTCTTTCCTTTCAAGAGATCCATTTGTAATGCCTTTTCAACCTTCAAAAAAGCAAGCAGCAAAACTTGCACGCAAGGAGTTTGCCGCAAATACTTTTTCCGATCACATGGCTGTGTTAAGAGCTTTTCAGATCTGGCAGAATGCAAGAGCAAATGGTTGGGAGCGAGTATTTTGTGAAAAAAATTTTGTTTCAGCAGCAGTTATGGAAATGGTTGTTGGTATGAGAACACAATTACTCGGGCAACTGCGTGCCTCTGGATTCGTCAAAACTAGAGGTTCTGGCGATATTAGAGACCTGAATTCGAATTCCGAAAATTGGGCTATTGTAAAAGCAGCATTGACTGCTGGACTATACCCAAATCTTATACGAGTAGATAGAGAACATGCTCAATTAAGAACACAGTAAATTGCCAATCCTTTTACTTTTTAGCTTAGAATCAATAATTTGTTTTGTTAAAATTTACAAATATCAACAGGAAAGAAGTGAAAGTTTTTTTCCATCCATCTTCCACTTTGAGAGATGTTTCGAAATCATTAAGAACAACTTCAGCCCAAGTACATGCAGCTAACGTGAGTTCCTTACCTTCTGACTGGATGCTTTACGAGGAAATGAGCCGCTCTGGTCGGTTTTGTCACGCTCGAACTGTCACTCTCGTCAATCCTTTAACTGTAGCCATATTTAGTGGACCAGCTCGACTCCCAATGGATGTTATTTACGAGGCCGAATGTGAGCATGTTTAAATTTATAATACTTCAATTTTTTAATAAATTCTTATAATATTTATAATTATATCCGTAGCTACACCAGATAGTGAATCAGACTCTGAAGTTGATGAAAGTCATGAAGGAACGACGATATTAAAACTTGATCACTGGATAGTGTTTAAAGTGGATCCAGAAGCCGCCCAGCTAATTTTACATTTAAGACAAAAATGGAACGCATTATTTTTACGGCGCATGACGAATCCAAATAAAGTTATGTCACAACAAGACGAACAAGTCATAAAAACATTAGTTGCAGTTATTACAAATGAAGAACAAGCATGTGGATTGCATCAACCACTAGGCATAGGTCAAAGACCTCGACCTCTTCTTGTTGATTATTACCCAGCTGGTGCTAAGCGTACTGATGATTTTGAAGATGTAAGTAATCATAATAAATAATGATTTTTAAGCTTTTGCCGGCGTTTATAGTAAGTTTTTTTTTTCATTTAGAAAAATCTTTAAAAACTATTTGAAGCAAAGGACCATATGTGTTATCGAGAATATCTATTAAATCGCCTATGTCAAATTTGGTAAGAACTAGATGAGTCAATCAAAAACGTCATAAATTTATTTTTTTTTTTGTCTTAAATTTTATTAAAATAAGAATAAAATTTAAATGAAAAATTTTTAAAATTAAGAAATGAAGATCAATAAATGGTCTACTTCATCCGTACATTAGTGTACTAGAATAATTAAAAAGAAAATTGTGATATAAAAAGCGTGTTACTAGTTTAGGAAACTAATTTCATATTTATTTATTTTTGTTATTATTCTCAGGCATGACATAAAAATACTATTTTCATTGAGGCAATAATAAAAAAGATACAGTTTGAGTGGCTATTTAGTTTGTATTTTCTCACACTTTTCATTAGCATTGCTTTTTACTACCAGTAGGGGGATAGTTTTCTTAAAACACATTTTTCAATGTCTATTTTTTCCAAAAACCATCTTTTTCCAATGACTTTTTGAAAAAAAAATTTATATCAAACATATAT
>JAWWMK010000008.1:10210711-10248277 GCA_035047105.1 Galeopsomyia nigrocyanea | reverse complement strand
ATACTTTTCTTTTTCTTAGAATTCCAGTTTCATCTTAATTTAATTAGTAATATTCAGTACCACTTATTTCGCACCTATTAGCTGCCCTTTAATTAGTAGTTATTTTGATCAAGTTAAAAACTTTACGTTCACACCCGTCTCATTTTTAATTTAATCAAGGCATACTTTTCAGTTACAAAGCCGAATATGAATAATCGGTTCTTGTCAATTCAATTTTTATTAATAATTTGAAATCAATGTTTTTGTCCACGGAAGAAAAACGATTTAGTATTTAACCAAGACTAGGACTTTAGAGCGCGCTACGCGCGCAGATGAATGTCTCGCACTATCGTTTGTTTATCGAACCTTAAAAGAGAGCTACCGCTTAGGGTGCCGCTATGTTTAAAAGATTTCAAGATTCAAGACTGAATTAGAGCGCAGCCATATTGTCAAGATTTTATTTTATAAGCAAACGATAGTGCGAGACATTCACCTGCACGCGTAGCGCGCTCTAAAGTTCCTAGTAAAATAAAATCTTGACAATATCGTTGCGCTCTAATTCAGTCTTGAATCTTGAAATCTCTTAAACATGGCGGCGCCCTAAGCGGCAGCTCTCTTTTAAGGTTCGATAAACAAACGATAATAGCGCGCTCTAAAGTTCCTAGTGCATTAAATTAGACAGAGGCCTTATGCTTATTGTGATCTCGTGCATGCGCTGCGCAGAAGCTCAAATGCTGCAACTGCGCTTTCGCACATGCTGCGCAGTTGCAGCATAGAGCCTCTACGCAGCGCGCAGTGCGCATGACCGAGATCACAATAAGGCCTCAGGAGAGAAATCAAATTTAAGCTCTTGAAAAGACAAAGAGAATGCCACCAACTCGGTTCAAAAATCTTGAAAATTGGCAAAGTTACGTTGCTTCAAAGATGACTATAACATTGACTGCGACATCGTCAAGTCAACTTAATGGGCAGCTTGTATATACATATATATTATTTATATTTTTTCGGGGACTATTTTTTTCTCAAAAGTTCTAGAGTAGAAAAATCCAACGAGCTGTCGTTTGTCAAAAAAGATTGATATCTCGCGGAGCGATAAATTTTGAAAAATAGGCCAAAAAAGGCCTTTTTTCGACCTTTTTATATTTTTTTCAGAGGGTCGAAAAATAATATAAAAAAGGCAAAAAAGGCTTTTTTTGGCCTATTTTTGAAAATTGATAGCTCTGCGAGATTTCAATCTTTTTTGATAAGCGACAGCTCGTTGGATTCGTCTACTCTCGAATTTTTGAGGAAAAAATAGTCCCCGAACAAAGCTGCGCATTAGGCTGACTTGACGATGTCAAAGTTAATGTTATAATCATCTTTGAAGTAACGTAACTTTGTCAATTTTCAAGACTTTTGAACCGGGTTGGTGGCATTCTCTTTGTCTTTTCAAGAGCTTCAATTTGATTTCCCGCCCGTCTAATTTAATGCATTAAAATCTAAGACATGGGACTTCAAAGATAGCAATTTTTTCAAAAATTGAAATTTCGCCGATTTCAAAGGCCAATTATTCGAAGGAAGAAAAAATTCACAGAAAAAAAAAATTAATTGGGTTTTTCTACTAGATGTGAGCTATAAAAAAATATAATAAAATAAAAGAAAAAAAGAAAGCCATTTTTTTTTAAATTCACTTTGAAAATTTCAATTTTTCAAAAACCGCCATCTTTCAAGCCCCATATATCCGGTTCTAATGCACCAAATAAGACGGGTGGAAGCTCAAATAAAACTCTTAACAGGACAAACAAAATGCCGCCAACCCTGTTCAAAAATCGTGAAAATTGAAAAAGTTATAGGACTTCAAAGAGTACTATAAAATTGACTTCGATATCGCTTAGTCAACTTAAGGGGACACCTTGTATATATGTATATTTGTTCATGGACTATTTTTTCTCAAAAGTACAAGGATAGACAAATCCAACGAGCCCTCGCACGTCGAAAAAGATTGAAAACTCACGAAGCTGTGAATTTTCAAAAACAGGCCAAAAAAGGCCTTTTTTCGACCCTTTAAAAAAATATATACACATGTATATATACTTTAAAAAGATTCTGAGATAGCCAAAAGGCTTCTTTTAGCATCCTCTAACCTAGAAAAAATCGCCGGCAAAATTGGTTGAGCCCCCTCGTCAGCCATTGTTAAAAAGGTATTGGAATTACCGATATATATATATATACATATATGGCACCTGTATGGATGAGTCACTGCTCTTACGTAAACTCCCCGCTGCCGATGATAAACACTTGACTCTCTGCCATTTCCTCTATATCAATAATTTTTTCTTTCGCATTTCAGCCGCAGATCGCAACACTTTTATTTTTAGCTCAAAGCCGTTTATTGTTCGGAGCATCGCGCGGCACGCTGAATCAAATCAATGAATATTTCTGCGAAGCGGGAGCGCAAAAAGCAAAAGCGGCAGAAAAAAAGGCCCGATAATTGCTATCGCTCGTTAATTTTACCAGCTGCTGCGAAAAGCAGCAAGACTGAGAGGAAGAGAGAGCCTATATTTAAACACGCTCGCGCGCGCCGGTGCCAACAATGAATTAATAGCTTTTTTCCAAGGATCCAATTGAATTTGCCTAGTATGATGTATGTGTGCCGCAAATACGCTCGCACACTTGCATGCAACGTTATCTGTTTATTTAGAAATTCGATATTCCCGCCCAAGGTAGCTAATAGATGTTTCAGCCAGTGCAACTTGCTCGCTGCTACTTTACTTGTTTGCCGTCCTTTTGTTTACATAACAATTGACGCAAGCTCTGATCGCAACTTGCGCAATCGACTCGCACGTTCGAGTCTTTTCTGCCGATATAGTCTGATGACTATACGACACTCGACTCTTAATATTCGAACTGTGCCACGACACTGCGTATACTGCACCTAAAGCTGCATCTTCGCGTGTAATAGCGCTTAATTTCTTAGCGAGCTGGCGGCTTTACTCGCCAACTGCAACTTTATTTTATTAGCTGGCCCTATATTCATGCTGCCACACGGAGGCGGATGATAAACTGCAGCGCCGGTTTCTGCTAATCATTTGACTCTTTGATTAGGAATCAATTATCCTTGTAGAAATGTAACATCATTGCTACATTTATCGCGGCACGCATTTCATCAAATATGACGTAGCAAATGGAGAGTTATCGAATTGTTATGATTCTACGTTCTGCACTGCACGTGACGGGCAAAAAAAATTATCTTTACTCTTAGTTTTTGCTGTATACGATAAAGCTTGCCATCTGTCGTTATATGCGTCTAATGCAGTTCTCGCATGCACATGAAATTCTATTCATCAAATCTCCAGTTTTCGCCAAGATTCCGACGTTTATTACTGATAACTGATATTGTGCAATCACATGATATTCTTCTTTTTTTCTTTTCTTTCTCTGTTTCGCGTAAGCAATTAAATGATTTTCTAGAGCTCGAGTGACTCTATTATGTAAATATGGCTGGCAACTTTCGCTGTACTTGGTTGTAGTAGAGCTCACTTAAAACTCTTTTGTGAGAAGTTTGAAAAATAGCGCGACGTAATATATATATTACACAGGCATTATAACATAATCTTTGAGTATTACATCGATATTATATCATTTGGATAATCATTACGTGTACGAATTATGACAGAAGTCGTTTTTTTTTCGTTTTCTAATGAGAATCGCGGCCCACATGACTTAATTCAATTGCACTAAAGCATGGACGAAATTAAGTTTGAAGCAGCAGTTTGTTGGTCAGGGGAGGTAATATGGTCGATAGCTAAATAAATATGAATGAAAGAGCGATGAGAGATATAAAAAAAGCACGGCCAGCCACAGGAGGGGAAGGTTTGTTATGCATAGAGGATAGGAAAGGAGAGAGAAAGAGAGAGAGATCATCGCCGCTGGCAGCGGCATCGCTTTTCACGGTCAAGTACCCCGGCTTAGCAACATAGCACTCGGCGGCGTGCTTCCGTTCGATAGTTGCCTGACCTACTCTCCCCCGCCCCTTTCCTTTCATAACTAGCTCTAGCCTTTTTAGCGACGGATATTCGCGTGTACGTCAACTGTCAGTAGACTGGACCACTCTGTCGCTTAATTTGTTAGTCTTTTTTGCGCTGCCATGACTATACTGTGTACCGCGCCTAATTGACGGACGACTTTGGTTAACGATTACTCGTATCTCTTGGTCAATTAGCACCTTCAATGGATTGTCAACTAAATCGATGTTCGGGCTATAATGAACTGTTTAGGAAGCTTGCTCATCCTGTGAGAATCAACTGAAAGGAAGGAGTCACGTAGGAGCTGCGCGCGTACTGCGAGTAGTCGAGCTTTTCCGGCGGACGTGCGCTGATTCTCGGAACGAGCTGATACGGGATATCAGTGCCGGTGCTGATTTCAAATGGGACCAAGCGACTGCGATTATTCTTTCAATTTATGCAGTTGCCTGCCTGCCTGCTGATGAGCGATGGCTTGGTACAACTGGCCTACGCGGTTTACCAGCTCAAATTTTTCATTGGCTTCGAAAAATAACAGCAAAAATCAATGATTGGTAAAGTTATATAAGAACAAAATCGTCATATAATAGTTTGCTGGCAAAAGATGAGCGTAGAGGGTAGAGGTGCAGAGATAAAAAGAAAGCCGAGGTCTCATTCGCTAATTGCAGTTACTCTCGGCCGAGTGTATGTCCAAGTGGATCGTAATTGGGCGCGCGAGAATTAAGAAAGAAGCCGCGCGCTGGCTCACTGAAGTAAATATGCAGCGACTAAAGGAGGGCATGGCACACATGAACACACAGAGCTGCGAAAGAAAGGAGGAGAAGAAGAGGAGTGGAGAGGAGAATAGCGGAGAGGAGAGAAAGAGGAATGGAGTTGAGCGGCGATGCGACGACGGCGACGTTTGCCTTGCAAGGTTCTTACGTAAGCGGCGTTTTTGTTATGTAATTGACAGAAGAAAAGATCGGGCGCAACCCCGTAGCCGCATACGAGCATCCTGCGATAAACCGAGCCGAAACGACGATATGCCGAGCGATATTCTTTTGTGCGGCTGCTGCTGCTGCGGCTGCCTGCGACATTCGGCTGCTCGCTCAATTTCTCTCTTCAGCGCTCTCCTACGCAATTTTCGTATGCAGCTGTATTTCCTTACTTTACGTAAGCCTATACGTATACATTTGAGCCCTTCGCCGAGTTCCGTAATCACCCATTGTTCGCTCCTTCTTTTCAACGCGCCATTCTCTCTCGCCAACTTCTTTTTTTTTTTTTTTTTTAATATCCAACAGTTTTCGGCTGATTTCAAGTTCGGCTTACGTAACGACTCCTTTCATTCACAGCCTTTCTCGATCGCTCTTGATTGTTCGCGCGCGCGCGCGTGTGTGTGTGTGTATGTGGATTCGCAGGGGCTCGTTTGGATTGCGTAAATCTCCGCCGAAAATCGAGCTGGGACTACTTAATTGGAATTTGAGCAGGAGGCTGATAGTCGTGAATGGTGATGGCGTGGGGAAGGGGCGAAGGAGGGGGAGAGGCGGAGGGAGGGAGGCAGTGGCACCTTAATAAAAGCGCTGCTGTCGTTAGATAATACAAACTGATTCCTAGAGGTGGCCCCCACTCTGCTCTTTCAACTCGCTCGGTCTCATTTGCCGTAGCAACGGTGGCGGCGGCGGTGTCAACGTAACCATTTATATAAATCCGCAGTTATGTAATGGCAATGCGAGAGCTATGATCGCAACGGTCAGATAGATTGGGGCTCTCGCTCGCTCACGCCGCAGTTACGTGTGTATTCTTGAGTATATTATACATACACGCGTATGTATACATGCTAGTGAGCAGGCGAGCATGATTCGCAGCGGCGCGGCGGCGCACGAGTTGGCCGACCACGTGGCCGAGCGAGATCGATGCTATTGAGCGCTTGCGACCCGCGGATCAGCCTCGCGCAATACGTCCAGCTGACATTTACTTTTGTTCTGCAGCTAACTGATATGCCAGCCAGCAGCAGATCCTCCTACATCAAATTTATCGCTGCATCAATTTCCTATGAACAGCTCGCTCGCAATCATCAAACAATCGTCCGAGTCGGTCCGAGTGGCACTTCTGTGATATGGCAGTTGTTTGCACATTCGTTTTCTATTTACACGCTCGCGCGTCTACGCTATAGCTCGGCTCGGCTCGCGCAACATTACATAAACTAGTCTTGACCGAAAAATCTTTCAAGTACGCTCGCTCGCGGCCTATACGACGACAATCAGGGTTACAAAAAAATATATGATGCTCAATTTATGTAACGATTCTACTCTCGAAGTCTCGAATCGCAGCTGTTGCGAACGATTTTTTGCTGCGGCTATGTGGAAGGGCTTCGACGACAAAGAAGAAAAAGAAGAAGAAGCTCAAATGAGAAAAATAGGCAAGTTGGCGCATATATGCGTCTAAGGCAAAACCAGTCGCTCGGGGATCTGGAGCGAGCTGGAGTTTGGAGTTTGAGTACTGACTGCGCTGACAGAGCAGTAGAAGTTGACATGTATAACGAGTTTGGCAGTATAAAGCGAGCACGTGCTTATCTCCGGTCGCCCGGCACGCACACTGCCAATTACGTAATGATGCGTAGACAAGCGACGACTGGGCCGATGCGGCCAGCAAAGGCCAATACTCCGCTAATATCAGACTCCTGCGAAGTTTCGATTTCCGACGGTCAATGAAAATGAAAGATGAAAAAAAGTCAAAGCCAGAGAAGCCGAAATAAGCTCGCCGAAGTAAAACAGGGCGTAGCCGAGGCGCAGGCAGTTGGAGTAGATTGAGATGAGATCTCGCAGCTGAAGCGGACAAGTGGCCAAATAAAAAGGCTGCTTATCTCATCCGAAAATGCCCGCAGGCACGATGCTCGCGATCTGAGTAGCTCCCCTCGATCGTTTACGTAACTAATTTGGCGAGCGAATCATGAGCATTGGCCGCAATAAAATTGCAATCAGTATAAGAGCCGCAAAGAAGAACGGCTCGCATCGTCTTTGCCGTTGGAGCGTGAAGCGAGCTTTGTAGAAGGTTTGATATTATTGGCGCTGCTTATGTGATGCTGCCGCGAGAAAAAAAGCAGCCGAATGAGTGCGAGCAATAATAGTGAGGCAATGGAATTAAGTACTTCGCCGTTCGCCGGCCTCGCCGCTGCAATTACGAATTAGGCAACGAGCGCCAGCGCAAAGTCCTTTCATCTCGGCCGCTCGGTCCCTATAGCGAGCAGTTATATATCGCCACCTGTGCGAGCAAGCTAAGCTGCTGCAGCAGCAGTGAGCGAAAGAAAATTCGCTGCAGTCGCGAGCGCAGCTCTTGCGCACCTTTGGCAATTGACTTTCGGGATTTCACAGTCTAAGTCAGTGACTCGCTCGTTCGCCCAAATTCGTTCTCCACGACGTGCGAATAATAGCAGTGCAAAAAGCCCACTAGGCTGATTTAGAATCGGGGGCTCAACTCGGCTGCTGCTTCGCCGGATTAAACACTGAATCACATTCAGCCGGCTGAAAGAGACGAGATAGCTATATGACTAATAGCAGAGCTGAGGCGGTTACGTAAGGTAGCTGCTGCTTCAACAAGTTCCGAGACGCGAGTGTGGGCGACGACGCACGCCGCGCGCCGCGCGCCCGCATGTTCCCGCGTGTATGTAGCCGCTCGAATTAATTGCAATTTCAGACGAACTTCGGCGCGCTCGACCCGGCCTGCAATCGCCACCTCGTCGCAATTCGCTCATTCGGCTTGCTGACCTCTTGCTTGCTTCATTTGTATTTTTCTCGGAATCCACGGTATACCTGTAGGCGCGCGCCTGGTAGCGAGTACGCACTGCAATGAAGAAACAACGAGCTACATAAGCGCCTATACGTATAGTTCCATTGTTGCAGAATTGTCGATAGCGTAAGCCGTCAAAAATAGGATAAGTGCATCTACGCTGAAGCTCCGACGGCGCGGCGAGGTGCATGTAACGCCTTAGACCTTACATGGACGTCCAATTGGCAATTGACGCGCCATTATGTTGCTGCTGTCGATATGCTTATGTAATGATCGCTTGGAGTATATCGTTTGCGCCACTGTGCGCCGCGGCGCGGCGGTCGGGACGGAGACGGGATCGATTTGCGTGCCTGACCAACTCGGCTCGGACCAACTACTAATCGCTCGCTTCAATTACTAAAAGTATCGGCAGCGGAAATTCGGGCCAATTAATAGTCACGAAAGCATTTCAGTAGTAGTCGCGGTGAGCGTTCGATTGGCCAGCCGTTTAATTAACTACTTGCTACTGTTGCACATGCACAATATCGAGCTGCCATTGATAAACAATAGCTAATTCTGGAGAATGCCAGCAGCTTTGCTCTTCGGTTGGTCTGCTTTGACGATTGAGGCAGCGCTCAGAACTGTACGTTCAATATTCGGCGGCCGCTGAGGAATTTATAGCAGATACGATGCTTACGTAATGCCTGGCTAAATATTACGCAAGCGCTACGTGATGATCATTTTAGAGTACGTCATACTACGCTGGAATATCGAATAAATTAGAATAATTGAGCTGAAAAAGCAAAGCTTGGGCAAAAGTGTGCAGTCCTTAGCGAAGGTTGTACTCTGCGAGAGTCTATTGTTATATGAAGCTTGCTGTTAGCGGGATATGAAAATTTGGATGTGTTCGTTACGGGCTAGATTAATTGACTTGGAGCAAAAATGTTGAAGCAGCAGTCAGCCACAGCAAGCAGCGGCGCGGGCGCCGGCAACATTGCAAAACAGCTGTGAAATATGTCGCCGGCAATTTGCGCTTGCACAATGCGACGCTAGCCGTATAATAAACAACAAGCGGCAGCGAAAATTGGACTTTGCGCAAACGGCGTTACGTTGATGTGTAATAGGAAGGGCAAGATGAGCGAGCCTTTTCTTTCTCTCAAGCACAAAGACAGCTGCGAGAGAGTGAGTACTGCGCGCGCCGCGCGTCGAAGAGCGCCGATGTTCTCTCACCTTGACACCAATCCTCAACGCAAGCCGCGGATTTATTTCGTGCGCTAATTGCATAACCGGAACGTGCCTGCCGCTGCTATGCGCTGCACACCTAGCCGCCCGATTCGTCGATTAATTCGTCAACTATGCAGTCGAAACAAACATCTTGTGGTTGCTAGGTGCAGTCAGGCGGTAGTCATCGTCGCGGCTTCTTTTTTCTGCTCGGTCTTCCATCTATTTCCAGATTAGGACACGCGTGAGCACTTGAGCAGCTCCTCGCACTACGGCAATTGGTTAACTACTTATTGGTTACGTGATCAGTGGGCGATCGGGCGATCTCTATCGCGGCGCGCACTAACAGCAAGATCTTGCAAGCTTGAGCCCCAGAATCTCTATCGGTCAAATGTTCGTGTTCGGATGCCAATTACAGCATCGCAACGGAACGAATCGAATAGGTTATTGATTTGTTTGTTTATCGACAAATGCTTCTCAAACAAACAGTGGGAATGCCTCATTACATAATCATTGAGGCGACATTGAAACTCTGCAGCAGCAGGTACTAGAAGATCAGTGAATGAAGCCTTCAATGATAGGTCAATTGAAGAACTTGATGTTCGTCTGTCCATATAGAAATGACGATCGTTGTCGGCGCTGTAGAGGCAACAGCTGCTGCTGTTCGATAGATACAGCGTACACGCAGCGTAGAAAAGTAATGTAAGGGCGATCCTGCATTGATGTCGCGTGAATCGCGTGGGAGCTTTTACAAATGGCCAGGTTTATAGAGGCGAGCCCGACGAGCCGAGCCGGCACGCGATGCTACAAATGTTGTATTTTCGTATGGTTGGGTTTAACGTCAGCGGCGCGGCACCATTACGGCACGTGTGGTCGTTCAAGGATGTTTAGCTGAAACTTTGGCGTAATATTGCGCAACCGAACAGTAGGCTTTAACTAGCCTCATATAATCATTTGTTAGCAATGATTCTTTGGAAGTAGGTCTCGCCGTTATTCCGATAGATGAGCCCAAGTCAATACGGAAGGCTGCTAGCAGAAGAAAGCTATGTATAAGTACTGAGCGAGTACTTGGCTTGTGAAACAGCAGCAGCTTGGTTCATCGCACGATAGATTCGATGGCATGGCAGTGTTAGAAATTGAGCTGCTAACCAATTGAATTAAGCATTAATTCGCAACTGTTATTCAGGCAGGCAGGTAGGCAGGCAGCTTCTCTCGCATGCCCGGCGTTAATGCCATTCAGTTCAAGTCGAGCAGCATGCATGGACAAGCAACTCTCTCTTCCTCGCCTTGGCCTACACTCAACTCTCTCTCTCTCTCTCTGCTCTGCTCTACTCTGCTCTCGTATCCGTGCCTGGCCTTGACACTTTTCCTGCGCTCGCTGTACTTGCTACACTGGGTCCCGCTTGGTCCTGATTCTCGCCCGTTACCCCCATCGTCCCATAGCATCTATGGTCCCTTCCAAAAACTGAGCACTCGAGGGTCTTAAGATGCTCTTCCGAATTTGGCAATGCTCCCAGCCGATACCCGAGTCATCGAACCCAACTTTTGCTCGCGTCGCCCAGCACACAGCAGTTGCAGCTACAACTAGCTCTCCATGACAATTCAGCAATCTTTTTGTGTCCGGTTTTACGCTACGCAATGCACTGGGTGTCGCTTACTCCATAGATCAAAGTAGACGAACGGTCGGGAGGACGTTTTTTTGTTGTTACTGCAGTGGGTCATTACGTAACGTGTCGCGTGTGTCACCTTTGAGCATGAATCAAGAGCCAATGATCCCCCCGTGCAGCCGCTAAGTCAACTCGGTTTTTCCTTTGTGCCGCGCTTATCGTTGGCGCTTATCGCTCGTTGCGCGCCTTGTATACTGGCACAGGCGGCCTCCTTCTTTTCTTTGTTTCCCCCCTACCTATGCCTGCGAGCAAATCAGCTCGGCTATTCCGCGCGATACGCGTTGCATAATTAATTAGACGCCCGACACGGACGCTCATTGAATCGCAACAGCAACAGTAACAGTGACAAATAGCGAGCGATTTTGAATGGTCGCTGCAGCGCCCGCGCGATTCGAGTGCAGAGTAAGCGTTTGAAAAAAAGGCGTTGGATCTATTGGGAGAGATGCAGCTGTCGGGAGGGCTGAATGAGGCCTAGCTGCGGATCGCCTCTTCTTGTTCCCTCGGGGTTTCCTCTGCGGCGCGTGAGAGGGAACACGGACATTACCACTCGCAGCTACTCACGTGCGAGCATGAGTAGCAACTTAATTATATCTTCGTTCGGAAACGCCACTGACATTCTAGCGCGCGGCTGCACGTGAAAACAGAAACCGGCCTAGCGCTTTTTCAGGTAGGTGCCGCCGGATGCCGCCCGGGTGCGGATATATCCCGCGCGGCACGTGCAGTCGCGCTAATTAATTGCCTAACTACGCTTATACGCTGCTAGCTGTGCACCCTGCTCCGCGCGCGCCTCAAACCGCGGCTACGCCGAAATGTTCACATTAAATAATTTTATTCCCTCTGACCATCCAGCCTTGCATTCATTGCACTGCCATGGAGTAGAGATTTTGAGAAAGCTTGTACATGAACGAACAGAATGAAGAGTGATCAGTGAAAAGCGGCGGAGCGCGTGGAATTGTTTGGAGCCTTATGAAAAACAAATCTGAGCTTACTGTATGACGAGTTTTCCGAGAATCAGCCAGCAGATAATCTACAGCTGGCAGCCAGGTGTACAGACAGAGTGAAGAGTAAATCGCCGATCGCGCGCAGCTGCATTGCTATGATGCCACGGCTGCACCGAATATGGCTTATTTTCTCTCTTACGCTCATCCTCGGCAGTCAAGCTTCCCGTCGTCGTCGTCGTCGTCGTCGTCACAATGTTTCTCTCGTAGACACTGCTATCTCGACCCTTCATTTGCTTTGTTTTGTTTTCAGTTTTCTTCGCGACTGCAGTTGGAATAATAAGCAGTCCGTAAGCGGAGTTGTCCTCAGAAATCGCACTTCGCTGAGTTATTTCTTTGATAGTGCACACCAAGTTAAAGCTGCAGCCGAAGATTCGCGGGAGGACGGAAGAAGGCAAGGTAGGGGCGTCGGACAGATTGCTCAAGCGGTAAGCAATCAGGTAGAGCTTTATGATTAAAACCAGCTTCAGGTCGGACAAGTTTGAAGCTTTTAAGGCGCATACGGCTATGAGCGATTGAAATTGTCAGTCATGCTTATTTTGGTTTGCCATTGTAGCCAAGGTACAATCCAACTTCAGCTCGCTCCGCGGTAGCTGCGCGCAGCGCGTAAGGGGCCAATGGAGCTTTGTGTAAGCGTTAGGTCATGGCTGCTGCAGATTGACGAAATCGCTTTCCTCTTCCTCGTGGCATTGTTACAAGAGTAAGTCTGAAAGCTTGGCATATTTACACAACCTAAGCCGTAAGCGATTTTATAAGCCGCGGCTATCATCTTCCTTCGCTCACGTAACATCATTTACGGACAGGCTGTTTAACCTACAAATCTTGCAGTGCAGTCTCGTTTGATTTGGCGTGTGAAAACAAAGCTTGTCGTCCGTGCGCTACAGAACGCTGTCAATGCAGCAGCAGCAGCAGCAGCGGCAGCGAGACCCGCGACACCGTTCGTCGCTTAGCTCGCCGAGCCCGTTTATGTAAGTGCAATTTGAGCCAAGTCGTACGTAAACGTAACAGACATTCAGTTAGAATGTATTTATCTAATCTTGGAGCGCTTGCGCTTGCGCTTGCGCTTGGGCTTGGGCTTGCGTTCGTCGCGTTCCGTGTGCGTTGAGTTGCATGTTGCATCACCAAAATTGCTCAAATGAGATGAGAACACGCGCCCACCTCTTCGCGATCGTTATTTTTGTCTCGCAAGCCCGCAAGCACGCACACACCGTCTGTTTACATAAACACTGTCCTATTTATCAATAAGTCAGAACTGTTCGCCACGTTGCTGCACGTATGCCTAGGCTATGCATTGCGAAATAAGCAGCGCGTTTGGAGCTTAATTGACGCTCGCAGCTCTTTTATTGCCGCCAGTCGCATGTAGAGCTTGAATATTTGTTCTTGGCGGATGGGGAATTTGGCGCAGTGTATGTAATATGACGTAAGGCCGTGGTATTGTCCATAGAGCGAGAGCGGAGCTATGAACTGATTGATAGATCGATGGCTCTAGCAAACGCTCGGCAATTGTTTGATTCATTTGATGGCGATAAAGCGTTGGTTAATGAGCGTTATGCAATGGTCAGTGGCGCTGCATGCGGAGCTAGCTGGGGAAAAATGAATTTGTTTTCCGCAATATGCGCGAGATGACTTAAACTGCGCGACTGCGCGTTTCGAGAAAACAATCTGAATAACAGTTGCGTAACTCAGTAGAGCGCGACGCAGGCGGGCGCAGGGCGGGCGCAGGTGCGCAGGCGACGCAGGCCACGCGATCGAGGCGCTAATTGAATTTTTCGAAGCAAGCTCAAAGCAGTTGGCAGTCTATGAGCTAGCTAGCGCAGAAAGTGCGAATAAAAAAACATTACGTAAGGGAGTGCACATGAGGTTAGGAAAGCGCACAGCGGCAGCAGGCTAGGGACGCGATGCCGTCAACAACAACCTCGACAACGAGTCAGGCATGAGCACTACATAATGCGGCAAATTAATTTGGTGCTGGCGATCTCGTAACGAGGCTTATAGCGCGGCAACGGTGCGAGACGTAAGAGGTGTGCGCACAGTGTGGGTGACCGACCGCCGAGCCGCGCCGAGCAGCCGAGTCGAGTCGAGCCGCATGTATACTGACAAGCCAACGCAACGTTCTCGTGCATGTAGTGCAGTTGGATAATCGGATTACGCCGAATCCGCATGAATACTTTTATCCGCAGAGCAATATTAATCAGATGTAGAGGAGCAGTGGCGAGCGAGCAATAAACGCATCAAACGAAGACGCGATCGATCGCTTAAGTAAAAGCTTCGACTTGAAGATTATCCATGAGCGAGAGAGAGCGATGGAATTCCGATGGGAAGCTTGCAAAAGGCTTCTATAGCCAGCTCTTTGTTGCAAGCGAGTGCAAGAGCCTCCTATCTCGAGAATCTCTTTCCTTAGCTCGAGCTAGCCGCCGAGTGCAGGCTGCTCGTTCAGAATAGCCGCGCGGCCGCTATAGTTATGTAACACAGCTGAGCTGTCGACTCTCTCCGCACAGACTGGCCATGAACTTAGTCTCTCTCTCCCTCTCTCCTTCGTCTGTCCGCCTGCCTGCCTGCCTGCCTGCCTGCCTGCCTGCCATGTCCTTTTCTCGCACGTATATAGCTGCACCACAATTTATATCTGGCGAACAAAGGATCCTCCTGACTGCCATCCAACCTCCTTTACGGCTTGTTTTTCGATAAATATTTGATTCATCGCTGTTTTCTCCGCTGGTTTTGCAAGCCTGCAATGTTTTTAACAACGCCTTCGAAAACAAAAGAAACAGAAAAAACTCTAGTCGTTGGCTCGTTTGATTTGCCAGTTGAATTTGCATTTGAACTCTTTGACAACTAGAAAATGCCAATGCTCTGCGAGCGGCCGTCCAAGTTCAGGGAAACGAAAGGCATCTGAACTTTACTGGATGATTCTACAGCGTTTATAAATAGCGCGCAGTCTAATGATTGCCAGGTGCAACGGTTGATGCTTATCCGCGCGTACATACTGCATAGCTGCATTCGCGAGCGTCGACCTTATATCATCAGCGGCAACGCGTTTTTACAAAACGCATCTCTACAATAGCTCCTTTGAAAAAGATTCAATCGAATGCGTCTCTGTGCCAGCAGCTTCGTCGTATCATGTAAGTAGTTAAGGCCGAAACTAGTCAGACACGTCAGGCTGAAGTGCAACCGATTACGGATTTTGTTCTGACAATTTGCAGATTTGCCGAGAATATCAAGTCTGTACTTCGGAAAGCTACGGCGAGACGACAAAACGAAGTTTCGCTGAAAAGAGATAGAACACGCAGGCAGTTTAGCGAGACGCGTTAATGACCACTTAACTGCAGCAGCAGTAGCAGCAGCAGCAGCAGCAGCAGCGGCAGCATAGCAGCAGCCGCAGCACGGAGAAGGAGAAAAGAGAGTGTCGCTCGCGCGCGCGGCTGCGCTGCCGGCACGACTCTGACCTTGAGACTTTTAGCGGGAGAGGAGTTCGACGACCTGCGCGCTGCGACTGCGAGGCAAGGTCACTCGAGACAAGCTGCTGCTGCAGCACTATACCGCAGCGGAACCATTATTGCCCCCCAACCGAATCTCGCTTAGTTAGAAGCAGCTTCATTCGATCTTTGGCCAACTGCGTCTCTGAGCGCAACTAAAGGACTCGGTTCAATGGCTTTGATTGTTCGGGGGGAGGCAGAGAGCTTCGACGCATACGTTTGAAGAGCCGGCGATTACTTAAAAATAGCCTGCAGCGATGAAGCCAACGGCAGCGTGAAAAGCGCTCAAAGTCAACGGACCGCCGGGCTGCCTGCTGCATTTAATAGCCGCGCACGTCTGGGAATCCGGACAAAGGAGTTCGAGGGCGTTGCGGGGTCGTCAGCCTGCTTGAGCATTGCATTGGAATGCCAACAAGAAAGGAAAGCAAAGGAAGGCCAGATGCCGAAGAATCAAGACCAGACTAACGCCTCATATCCTCCTCCTGCTCCTCCTTTTTCTTATTCTTCTTCGCGTGTACTGATTCGAGAGGTAAGCGTTACGCGTGATAAGAATGAAACGCGCTGCAGGAGACCTCGAGTGACGATGGAGGCCAAGCCATCACCGTGAAACCGTTTGTTTACCCTCGTTTACTCGAGGACGAGGCACGTGTTCTCAAGATCAACCGTGACTGCCGTACGACTCAATCATATCAGCGCCTAATTGCGTTTCAAATTTTCATAGAAAAAGGAGAAATTGCGAGAAATCAGTGGATCTTCGTTGGTATTGTGATAAAGCTTTCTCTGGCTTATCAACGGCATTGAAAAATTAATTATTTGCAGCTGTGCTGGCTCGACAAAAATAACGCTTGATTCGTAAGAATGATTACCTTGTTGTTCGCTCTCAACTCGGCGTATTCTGCGGCTTATCGTGCTCGAGCTACGTCATTCAACAGCAAAAAAAGGAGTCAAAAAACATCGGCCCACAATGCATCCATTGGGCTCGCGACTGACATTGCAACTATTTCAAGCTCGCGCGGCAAGAAGAGACTCGTGAATCTTCTAAGTGCGCGCTCGTCTAATCGCGCATGAGTCAACGTCTCGCAAACGGCTCTACACAGCCACTCGGCAAGTCAGTCTCTTTATGCCTCTCTCGGTGGGCAAAACAACCGCGCTGGGTTTTTTTCATTGACGATTCACGAACGCGTGAGCGGTTTTTGGGAATTCACGAGTTGGATTGACTTTGATGATAACTCTGGGAGTTTCAGACAAATGGATAAATTCGCTTACGCACGAAGATACTTGTTGCATAAAAAAGGCAAGAAAGAAGCGCGGGGGGCAGTTCGTGGCTTGCTGTGATTGAGTGAGTCACAACAAGCCGATGAAATGTGCGTTAGCGTATTTTTGTGCATTGGACACACTACACGCGATCACCGTGAATCAGCAAGCGAAGCGAAAGAAGAAACGAAAGCAGATCAGCTTTGACAGTCTGGCACGAATATTTCGCGCTGAGTCGGTAATTCGAGGGCGCAAATAACGGCGGGGAGCGTTGCATAATCGGAGTGGAGGCAAATATAAGTGCGAGTCCGGGCAGAGAGTACAATGGGGTGAACAGGCGAGGGCAGATCAGGTAAGGCTGGCATTGCCTCCCGGTCGAATTTGATCGAGTGGGGCAGTTACAGGCGCACGAATCGTAGCCGACCGTAACCGACTTACATAAGGGTCTCGTAATTGGTGTACTTATATGCGACTCGAATCTATGGCAATGAAGCAGCATCGCGGCGGCGCAGATGTTTACGTAATGACTTGCAGCTCTACTCACCCAGTTGCACGGCCAGGTCGTATCTGTCGAGGGCCTGGCTGAGCAGGCCCTTCTTGAGGAGCGCGTCGGCCTCGTGTCTGGCGGCACTGGCCTCGGCCTCCCTGGGCCACCACTTTTCCACGAGTCTCCGCACCAGCACGTTGGTCTCGGGGAGCTGTTGGTGGTGGTGATGGTGCTGCTGCTGCTGCTGTTGTTGTTGCTGCTGCTGCTGCTGCTGCTGGTCTCGCTGGCCGCAAACTCGGCAGCCAGCGGACTCGGCGGCGTCGGCGTCCTCGAGGCAAGTCCGGCAGAAAGTATGGCCGCAGTTGAGCGTGACTGGCAGGTACATGGCACCCTCGCAGGCGGGGCAGGCGAACGACTGCGGCAGGGGCGAGCAGCGTCCGTCGCCGCCGCCGCCGCCGCCGCCACCCACCAAGCCGATCACGCCGAGGTCCTCGAGCATAGCGTTGACAAGGTGGCGCAGCTTGTCCGCCGGCACGTTGCCGAGGGCCAGGCAGCGCGAGTAAACGTCGATGGCCTCGCGGATCCTGCCGCAGCGGGCCAGCGAGTCGCCGTAGCCGAACAGCACCTCGATGTTGGGGCTCTGCTGCTTCAGGCAGCGCTCGTACATCTCCACGGCCAGCCGGTAGTTTCGCGAGGCGAACGCCTCCTTCGCCACGTCTGTCATCCTCCTTCTGCGCCTGTCCGATCCAATGCAATCGGCCCTTTGGCTTCTCCTTGCTTTCTTGCAACTATTGCACCTCGGAGTTGAAGTCCGCCCCGTAAAATTCAGTGTTGGACTTGCGTCTGGAGCTGCTAGTCTGCATGACTTTGGAAATGGGCCATCGAACGGCTGCGGCAACAAGTTGGACTTACAACCGGGACAAGCGCGCACAGGTCGCGCACTGCACTGGCATACAACAAACTGCACACAACGAACTGCCGAACTGCCGAACTGGTCTCGGCGTTTGGGTTGGGTTACGTGCTGAGCGGCCTAGTCGCTGCTGCCCGACGGGTGTGTGCGTGCGTGCGTGCGTGTGTGTGGTGTGTTTACTCGGCGCGTCGGTGTTTGTCGTGTACCGAGGTGAGAAGCACGCGGTGGGGCCGATGCGCAGCTGTGCGGCGCGGTCCGCTCGCCAGCGCTGAGGTTGCCCGTCGACTGACTGACTGCTCGACTGACTGAGCGGCTGAGCGCGGGCTGCAGGCGAGCAGAAGCGCGCAAGTGCCAGCAGCGAGCTGGCGGGGCAGTGCAGTGTTCGATCGGCGCGCCGCGGCTGCCTCGCTCCGCGCACTACTACTTACTACGCCGCTCGCTCGATGCTGCTTGCTCGTCGCGGCGGTGGCGGCTGCTGCTACTGCTGCTGCACCCCGCCGCCGGCTGCAGGCGGACCAGCCGAGCCCTTCTTCCAACCCAACGGCGTCCGCGTAACACCAGCATTTGCATAAGTCCGATTGCAGGCCCGATTGCGTCGATCCTGCCGCCCACTGCCAGCTGCCGCTTGCAGTCTACTACATGTCTGTGTCCTCCCGATTCGACTTTGTCGAAGGCCCTCTTCAGTAACGTGCACCTACCCACTAGCTACTGTCGAGGCCGCAGCGAGCTTGCTTGTCCCCTCCAGCTTCGTGCAGTGCGAAAAATGACAACAGTTGGTCAAACGAACTCACCAGCTGGCTGGGCATCAACGTGCTTTCGGAGTAGCTGTTGGCCGCGCGTTGCGAGGGGGGAGAGGGACACTTGTTGTGGCTGGCCGACTGTTGCCTTGCCGGCAATGGTTGGGCCGCTTGGCTGGCAGTGCTCGCTGCGCGTCCGACTGCAGGCTGTTTAGCTCAGCCTTTCGACTGACTGCCCGAAGTTGAAGTTGCCATGCAGTTACGGCATCTCTCTCACTCTCGTGCACTTTCTGTGCGTCTCGGCCCGCACGCGATTGCGAGAGCTGATTAACTCTACGTCACTAGGTTACGTCGTGTGTACGTCGGGGGTGGTCGCCCGAATCAATGGGCCGACCGACTCGCGCTGTCTTTTCGCCCCAGAGCTTTCGCGGTATCTATTTTACGGGCCAAACGCACGCATGAGCAGACTTGGGCCGTCTGCGCCTGCGCCTGCGCCTGCACCAGCCCTGCCCTCGTGCTGCTACTGCTAGTTGTGCGGCCGTAAGGTCGAGCTTGCGCCTATCTTGCCAGCGGTTTACTCGAATTTCATTTAACCACGTACAACAACATACAAGCATATTCTACACTGTGGATTATTCAAAAATAACTCGATTAACTTATTCATGTAGACAATCAACTGATGAAAGCTTCGCGATTGCCTCCGTTTCCGTGACGTTAATTATGATGACGATTTTCATAGTTGTTGCTTGACTAATCAGTCTTACATTTGATAAGCTCGCGAGATACGTATTTATTATTTTGGCGTGCTCGACACTTGACATCATCAATGAGTTTTATTTTATCTTGTTATTTGTTTTCTCATCAGAAGACAAATGAATGGTGCCTTTTCTCCTCGTTTCTCACGATGCTATTCTCGTACTCTTCATTATTACCATATTCTAACGTATTACATTAAGAAACACTTGTTTTGCATCATTCAATTGCACTGCAAACTTTTACAAAATTAATATACTAAAGGCCATTTTGTGAGCTCCATTTAAATTTATTTGTTCTTTTAGCTTGTACGAACTGTGTCATCAAAATATTTTTTAGGAGTAACAAATGTATAGATCAGAAATTTCAAAAACTAAATGTTTTACTTTTTGCACAGAGCACCGGTTCAAACCTTAGCAATCTATTATAAACGAGCGGGACACCCCAAAAAGTGTTCACCTATACCGACCAATTTTTATACAAGTGGCTAATTTTGATGATTGTTTATATTTTCGAGCCGTACGCGAATCTGTAATTATTTTTTTACATAAAATAATGAGAACCCTTTTAAAAATCGTAATGAAAATGTAAAATTAAGATTTTTTAATGTTATAGATTGTTTAATTGCTAATTACAATTTAGATGACAGCTGTTTAATTTATTTTATATTTCATAGTAATTTATTATCCTGAAAAACGTGTTAGATCTATTTACTGCATCTGCATCTTTTTGAATTTCACGATTATCGTATTTAGGTTATGTTCACAACGGTTTTCGCGTAGTATTGATACATTTTAAAATTACAGTTTTTGATTGCTAGTTATCAAGTATTGAAATAGATTTGAATAATTTTATTGAATTTTTTGTAATATATTGTTCAATTTGTGTAAATACTTGAAATTGAAAACTTTAAATTTGTTTTTGAAAAGGATCCCGTTACTCCATTGCAAAAGTAATTGCAGATTCGAATTCAGTATACTCGAAAATATGAAGAAAGATTAAAATTTCTCACTTGTAAAGAGTTGGCCGGTTACTGATTTTCCAAGCGACTTTTTGGAGGTGTCCCGATCGCGCCTATTATAACTGCCGTCTTTGAAAAAGTATACATTTACTATATCAACGAAACTATAATGATCATTGGTAAATATTATTTTTCATTATAAATTACAATATTAAACTGTAAATTTGATAGATGGTACATTAAAGTAGCAGTCATCATTTGAAGGAGCCTCTTGGTCGTCATTTGAAGGAAAAAACGAGCGTATTGTGTAATATGGATCGCGTTTGTGATTTAAACAATTTGGTTTGTATCTAATCAAAATTTTTTTAGTTAAACTTAAAAAGATCCTTAAAACTTAAAAATTAAGTGGAACAAATTATTGGATGGCATTTTGATTTCCTTTGGTCAACAATTTAAAAAATCGATGCACAAAACGTAAAAAGTAAAATAGCCTTCCCGTTTTTTTCAACATGTTTTTATAAAGATTTCATGCACATTTATCTTTTTTGGACTTACTTACCACTATACCGCAATGGAAAATGAACTACAATTATGCAATAAAGAGAAGCAAGAATGAAATTTGCCAGAATTTGGATGTGCATCTGAGAAAGTTGAAGCGAGAGGTTCCTAGACTTTGAAAATCTCTCGGGAAATATTCTGTGTCGATCTATCTAAAAAAAAATACATCAAATTGTATGGGGACCGGGAATAAATGTGCTTTTTCCAACACACTACTGATATTAATGCCGGTTTGTATGCAACTAAATTATTATTTAAAAAAATATTGTTCACATTTTTGAAAATTCAGAACCTTCTGAACTACAAACAGATTTTCTTTAAGAATCACATTTTCAGTTTGCAAATCTTAAGTGTAATATGATCTTTACAATTGACTTTATATAATTGGAACATTAATTTTGGATTTGGCAAAATAGATTGACGGTCAGTTTCTAGATATTGTACCGTGTGCTTCGTATTCTGAAAAAGGTCCTTATTCCGGAATGTAGCAACAGGCACAATTAATTGATATTAGTTGAAAAGTGTATTATCGATTAGAAAATGCGGCGGTTGTTAATATATATTTTCTGAGATAAATCAGAAAAGTGAAAAAGCAAAACTTGTGGATCGATCGGGTGCCATCGATTAGGGGACGGGTGGATCGATCAGTGCGTATATATGTAATCGTAACATTGGTCGCCGAGGGGTAAGAAAAAATATAATATATTGCTAATCGTCGTGATGTAAAGGTATGCGTAAAAGCGCGACATTACGTAAGAGCGCGCAAGCTCGTCGTCAGCATGCGAGCTTTTTACAAGTGCGCACTTGCGCTCCGTTGCTTAGCATCGCCTCGACTCCTTTTTGGCACTTGTTTCGCGTCGCCGCTATACTTGTGTACGCAATGACGAGGAGGGTAACGATGTCGTAAGCTACTACCGCTGCGCGGCGATGACGAGGCCACTGTGACGGCGATCCGAGCTGGGCCAATTGACAAGTGCGTCGTAAATGTCGTAATCCCACCAAATGTTTATTATTGGCTTGCTGACTGACGCGATTACGTGGACATTACCGCGCTACACTGCAACCCCCCCCCCTTCCCCTCCCGCCACCTCTACATCTTTACCATTGACAGTCTTTCATTGTCCACGAACCCTTTATTTTATTATATCGATTGTTGATAGCCACATCTCAAATTTGGTACTTGACAATATTCTCTCACCTTTACACAATTCGGTTTTATACATGATACATTTGAATAGAGCATGTATACTAGGTATTCAATTAAGACAATTAATTGTTATAAAGTATAAATAAAAAAACAATTGGGCTGCTGACGGATTTGACAAATGATATTGAGCAGCTCGTTAAAAAGTAGCAGAGAAAAAAAAATTTGTCAGAAGTGGGATTCGAACCCACGCCCTCAAAGAGGACCAGAATGCCCAGTTACTCGGTTTTTAGTCGAGAAGGTGATACCTTGAGTCTGGCGCCTTAGACCGCTCGGCCATCCTGACAATATGTATGTTGTGCTGTTGTTATAGCTACGCTATGATGAGCCTGAGTGTCGCAAGAATGTAGAAAAGCTTTTCGTCAAAGTTTCGCAAAAATTACGTTGGAAGTTACATCGCTATCGGGGGAAAGAGCTCAAGAAAAAAAAAAGACAACGTAATTCTTGCTCAAATAACGACAACGGTTATACAACCACGATGATTTTTTTGAGACTCTTTTCGCCACAATCAGTAGCCCGGGTTATGTCGCAAAAGTTTGCCAGAAAATGAATCCTCCGGTTTTCTTTCAATTGTTAAAGTTTACACTCGCATGAAAACTGTGCGAATCGTTCAAGTAGCAATATTAGCGACAAAATGTACACGATGAATTAATGCGAGAAGCAAAAATAATTGTCATATATATATGCTGATGTCGGTAGATTTTTGTCATCACGGGAAAACCCGAAACGTCGAGGTTTGCCTATCGCTGCGTAGCTGAATTGGGAGCGCGCACATGGCAAACGCTGTATACAAAATTAGTCTGACTTTGATAGTTACATAATGTAGCGTAAGAATCCGCCGAATATCGCGTGGCAGACGCCCGGCCTCTTACGTAACTATTACCGATTCCTGCAAATACGCCTCAAATCTAGGCTCTGACTGTGGGGATCCACTGCGTCTTTATATATACACATCATCATCTTATAAAGACGATGCGCACTCGCTAAAAATAAAGCGGCCCGCAACGGTAAACAGTACAATGTTGCTCTCTCTCTCTCTCTCTCTCTCTCTCTCTTCCTCTTCGTAATCGCAGCCTTTACATAATGAACGAATGCCCAGATAACTACATTTTTTTTGTTTTCTCCCATTCTCACTCGCGCTTCTTCAATTTATTTATTTAATTATTTTCATGTTTATGCTATCGATAATGCCAAGTAAATACTATCATTTCTATAAATAATTATCATGAGCATCTCAAATGTAACAATAGTTTTCCAGAGATTTCTCAAAATTCCAGTTATTTTGGCATTTTTAAAACGACAAAAATAAATTGAACTGATGAACAGAATTCACACAACGAACGGTTAGATAAACTTTATTTCCTTTACACGAATCGAAAATAAGAAAAAAATTGGCTTGTATTTACATTTGATGGCACACATGGTACGACGTAGATAAGATGTTAGTCCACTTGTCTATATTTATTTGTCACGTTATACAATGCACGGGCGTACACATACACACACACACACACACCCAGTCACACGCACACGCACGAACGTGAGCGCACTTATATAATGCATTTTGTAGCGTTTAAGTAATGAGACAAAGTTTAAAGTCAAACAATTTTTTCAAAGTGAAGATCTATTATGTATTTAGTAGAGATGAGTTTATTTACAGGGTGTATGATTGTATAGTATTGTTGGATATTTTAAAGTGGATAAATGTAAGGGAAAAAAGTAGGTAAAGGTAAAGTTGAAAGAGAGACAATTTAAAAGCTCATTCATATGAAAAATTGTAGATCAGTGGAAAGAAAATTGTTCCGATCGTCAAGGCTATTACATTTAGAACGCATCCCGACTGCGATTGACTCAATCCGAACGGCTTACATAAAGAATTATCAGTTATATATAAAAATTGAGGCTGGAGGAGAAGAGGAAAGAAAAAGGATTCGCGAGCAAGACGAAGCTGTTGTCGACGAAGCAGAATCGAAATGAATAACGTGAAAAGGTTTGGCAAGAGAATAAAATTTGAGGAAGGCTGTTGTCTGATTGGAATCAGGGCAGCTGCGCGTATGCAAAGTATCAGAGAGAAGGCTGCAACTGTCTGAAATATATACAGCTGAGAAAAATGTTTTGAGCGAGAAGTGCTTAAAGCGGCAGCACGTTCTCTTTGTCCTCATAGCCATCACGTGTTGGCATTGCATTTGGGGTAGGGAGCGAGCTCGGCGAAGAGAACGCAAGTCGCGTGCGACGTTCTTGCGCGAGCGCCCGTGTCATTCGCGCCGTGTTAAGGTGAGTTTACGATAAAGCCACTTTAGCATTGTACTTTTTACATAACGACTCATTTGCCTCGCTAATTCACCAGCGATATAAGTACGTACTAACAGAGCCACAGCTATCCCATTGAATCTTATTTTCGTCGGCCAACCATCCAGTACCACCTGGTTTTGCAATTGGTCCTCTTGCCGTTGATCTATTTCAAATGTGTAGCCTGAACTAAAAAAATTCATCAACGTGTGCTACTGCAGTTCCATACAAGATGGAATTCAAATCACCTAATCAAATGAGACATGCTGTTCCAGCGAACGTAACAATGAACAATTAATGTGGCCGTGACATTGGAAAATTGCAGTCGATAGCGTTTAGTAGAATCGAGATGAAAAGCGAGCGTGCGCGCTATGCAGCTGATCAGGCTAGAAGTAGGCCAGCATGAGAGCCAGTGATAAAAATTGCATCCGCGGTGCGATCGGGCCATCGCAGTGAATTTCCATGAAAGCCGACTACTGAATAGTCGCAGGTGCCGTAAGTTGTCAGCAAAAATTGTCAAGCGCGAATAGACCAGCGAAGCACATCGCTCGCAATTAGCGAGAAATGCAAGCTTGTGGCGATGAGTCGTCAGTGAGCGCGGCCAAAGAGTGGTGCGATGCCGTGCGATGCCTACTTTGTAGCTTATTGTCTATAGACGGCGCATCGTCCGCGTCGCGACTAAAATTCGGCTAAATTCTCGTTGCGGCTCGACGTGCCAAGCTCCGAAGCTCAGCCGCCTTTTGGCCTTTATTCCGCGTTTTGTTAGCTACGGCCACGAGGCTAATTTGCCTTCGAGGCACTTCATGCAAGCTGCAAGCTTTTCAGGGATATTCAGCTACGATCTGCCATATTTTTTCCATTAGTCATTTAGCGATAACAATGAGCAATTGCCATGGAGCTGCGCATATGCAGGACGTACCTATACCGCGCCGACAAATTCGTTACGTAATGCGATTGTCGGAACTCTAGCTGTAAGAATAGGTAAAATTACCAACAGAAGAGTCTCGAGTATATAGGGTTGCCGATGATGCTTGAAAGTTCGGCAAATTGGCCTATACCTCAGCAAAACTGTGTATGCTTACAGTGTGTACTGTGCAGTAGCTTACGTAAACTTCGGCTGTAGCAAAGTTTTATCGGAAAAACAACTTGGTATAAAACAGCAAGTACAGCTATGATCGTTTAATTGAAAGCTGATTGCTATCGAGGCAATGATATATGTATACTTTGTATTGAGTTGCTCAACTTGAACAGATTTTCGACGCAAGTCCAAACTCAATGTTTCGCAAGAGCTAGATTGTCGGTCGAGTAATTAGACTAAAGGTCAGGTTACGTGAAGACGACTCTGAAGCGAACGCTGCCAGTATATATATCAAGCGAGCGACGTAACGGAATAAACTTCAGCGAGTCTCAGATGCGGACTTCTGTTCAAAAATAGCAATTGTTTCATCATTCAACTTTCAAATATAATTCGCAATTGGCATATACGGTGCGCTATCAATGATTACAAGCTCGCGGTCACGTGTTACGGCAAAGGGTCAACTGCAGCGTATACGAGGCTGGAAGCGAAAAGGCAGAAGGGGAAAGGAGGAAAAAAAAGAATCGCCGGCGTATCGCGAGCACGTGCGCGATGAACTTTACATAACTGGCATAAATGTATTGCCCTCTCTGTCTCCCTCGTTCTCTCTCTCTCTCTCTCTCTCTCTCTCTCTCTCTCTCTCTCTCTCTCTCTCTCTCTCTCTCTCTGTGTGGTTCGCACTCGTCGATAAGTATAGCTATAACGTAGACAACGTTACGATGCTCGACGCTGGTAGTATTATACTAGTCGGCACTGTCGACTCGTGTAGCACGTACGCAGATAGAGAGCGGATCGCACGCGTGCACTTTATGTAATCGGAGACTACGTTCAATAAGTGTCCGCGGCTGCAGCTAATTGTCAGCTGCAAGAGCTGTCAGCGTCTTCATTGAGCGCTCACTGTCTTCTTCCTTCATATATTTATACTTCTTTGGTCCTATCGGCAAAATCACTGATCGCTGTGTAGGTCGATCCATCGAGCGCTAGCTGCAACGCTCGATGCATGCCTGAACAATGTTGCCGTACGAGTCAGTCAGCAGATCCAGTCCATTAGTCATATACTTAGTACTTTCGGGGAGCTTTTGCTATATACGAGCTGCCGTTACGGAAGCGGCTCGGCGCTTGCAAGTGCTGCAATGCCGCTGCTGCTGCTGCTGCTGCTGCCGTCGACGTCGGCGTCTCTCTTCGGATTCCACACTAACAACAAGTTATGTCATAGCCGACAGCCGCCAGCTCTCATAGTAGTCGCGCACGCGAGCGCCTCCGCTTTTTCTTCTTTTTCTTCTTCTTCGTCTCGCTTCGTCTTCTTCGTGCTGCGTTCTATTTTTCTTCCATCGCCGCAATTATTCATGGGTTTTTGACGCTCGTTTGTCACATGGCACTTGGACGCTTTGCCATGGTTTCTAGCTTTTTCAGCATTCGGAGAAGCTTTGTACAATTCGGAACTTGATGGAGGAAAATTTGAGAAATAGCATATCCGGATTTGTGATTGATAAATCGCGCAGCAGTATAGCCATTTGCCTGAATAAATGGTAGCTGAATTAAAAATTTGGCGCCTAAAGACCAGTCAAAGAAGTAATTGGCAAGCGGAATTCCAAAATCAACAATCAAGATAGAGCGAGAATTCCATTTTTGCAGGCTTCTGCATCATTGTTGCTTGGTGCCGTCAATTAGTACATGACGCGTCACGGTAATGCTATAATTATGCAAAAGGCAAGCGAATGGACCGAAACGCGACGTATACGCGTATTTACTCAAGACATGACGATTATTGCGCTTATCTTTCAAATTGAACATATTATTATATATTTTTTCTTTGCAACGCAACGTCACTCGCACGTACGACACGTGGGCATAGCTATAACTATCCGTGGGTTCATGTGATTTAGAGCTGCTCTAGCGCTTTGCGTGGGTTTAGCGGAAACCGGCTGCATGATTTTTTCGCCGCGGACGCTTATATCGCAGCTTTGAAACAATATATCATCGAGCGAATAACGGATTGAGCATGAGCCTTCGAATTGGGAAGCTCAGAATGGCGTAGACTGTAGCAGGAGCATTGCTGACTTATTGATAGTGAAACGAGCTGCTGAGGTTTGCACGTGCATTGCGCGGGGTGACAAAATATTCGGTTGCGCGATCAACTTATGGTCGTAATAGCCGCGGCAGCAACGGCAGTAACAACAGCAGCCGTGGTATTACGTAAAGCCTGTTTAACGCGTGTTCAACATTGTGTGAGCGGCGAGCTATGAGGCCCGAGAGACGCGCGAGCGCGAGTCCCTGTGTGCGATTTGCAGCGCGCGAAAACGGTATAGGCTGAAAGGTTTGGCGGACGATTGCGTGCAGCCAGAGCGCGACAGGATTGGGGGCTGAATAGGTGCTGGTGGTGGTGGTGGCGGTGTTGCGCCAAAGGAAGCGGGATTTTGCAATATGCGGCTGCAAGTATTATAGCATTGGGCCTTAGCGAGTTTTCGGATTGCGATAAAAGCCAGCAAGTGCGCAACGTCACTCTTTGTGCGTCTATAGTTTCGTTGAATGAAGTTGCAGTCTCTGACATATATCAATATCGCAATAGCGCAATAGCTTACCAGAGGACGAATCGAGTGGCAGAGCAGTAAAGTCGCGCCCGTATACGATAGAAGCAGTGCACAATCTGGAGAGAATTATATCTGGAGCAATACCAATGCTAATTTGGCATCCGGTCTGCACTAGTGCATGCGTGCGAGTCGGGGTGCCAGTTGTGCGCTGCCTGCAGATTCGATGGATTTGTGCGTTGCAAAAACTTGGAGAGAGAGAAAGAGAGAGAGGAGGGGGGGGGGGGGGATAGCAAGCCCGCCTCGAAATTGGATCGTAATGGGGGCTCGAGAGCGCCGAGCGCTTATGTAAGCCGGTCTATGTACGAAATCAAAAGAATCTCGCCGTTGCCAATTCTACAGATCTTGCGGAGATTGTTTAGACGGGCTTTCGTCACTCGCGCGCCCCTTCTCTTCGTTCTCCGCAAGGTTTATCAATGCCCACTCCTATAGCTCCCCTTCTTTCGGCTTATTCTAATTAGCCAGCTAGCTCCTGTATTATACTTCCTCTCAAGCCCTTCGCTATATCTGCCGCCATTACCAAATTTCACCATCAGTTTTTCAGGAGACGAGCTTCGTTTCCCAACCATGTTACATGAATTATCGGCAAAAGCCTTTGTTGAATTTCTCTCATGGATACAATCAAAAATCAACCAGGCCACATCGGTTTTGGTCAGCTACCTATCTGCAAATTAGACGAAATATCTTGACAGAACGCTCAGACGCATTTATCACCGCGCGTTGAATTAGGTTAGCTATAGCTGCATTGCCGAAAGTATGCAAGTGCAACGTTGCGCTTATGTGCACATTCAATGAAAATCCGTATTATGTCACGATGAGTGGGAGAGCGACGGCGCGGCTCGGCTCAGCGCGGCGGCGTAACCAGTTATCACGCGACCAGCAGCAGCAGCAGCAGCAGCAGCAGAGTATGAGGTCACAGCTATTACTCCACGTAATAAGTGAAGTAACATGAGATAATAATTATCTAATCGGATAATTATGAGTGCAGCGCGCTCAAGTGTGGTCGAGTATCTGGCAAAGGAAAAACAAAGTCAAGAAAATTGTCAAGCCGGCCGTGCAAAAAGAAGAGCAGATGACAGAGTGAGAGTAGATGAGGCGCGAGAGAAGCGAAGCTGATAAGATATGTGAATTGCAGGCTGCTGAAATTAAATGATGTAAGCTCGAATGGAAGCAGCTCGAGCGATCGCGCAATCGATTATCTCGGCAGCCGAGATAGCAGTCCCCAAATCAGCAGCTGGCGACTGCGAGCAAGGTGCGCATGGCATACAGCTATCGCTGCGAGCTGCGAGTCGCGTGCAGAGTGCACTGTGCAGGGCGTCGTCGCGGCGGCGGCGGCGGCGGCGTGGCAGTTCGGCTCCAAAAGAGAAAGAAACAGATCGGCCGGCTGCATGAGAGAGGGAGAATCGCGCTACGCGGCGGCGCGCCGACTTATGTAATGCAAAGCAGGTCACGGCCATCCGAAAAATCGCGCGCACTTATGTACCTTTCCCCCGTCGCTCGCCGCCTCGCGTCTCGCGTCGCCGCTCTACTCGGCGCTATACTACGAGCGGCTAGCGGCTAAACCTTACACAGCAGCCTCTTATCTAACCATTGCCCGCGTTTTATCAAATCTTAATTGGAGCGGCTTCTCTGCAGTCAGCCATGTCGCTTCAGTCGACGTCAATGAGCCTCCTAATGATCATTCCTTGTTGTATCCTACCTTTTTCCTCCGACAATTTGCCAAAACATTCTCTCCGTCAAGCCGTTTGCACTTGCAAAGCATTCCCGACAATTTCGCTAACGCGACTACTCCTTAATTCATCATTCCAGTTACTTGCCTCCTTGCCAAAACTCAATTGTTGCTTTTTTCTGCCACAACAATACCAATCTCTCGTCATATTTCCTTAGCAGCAGCTAATCTCTGCTATCCCTACAAGTGCTATTCAAATCAAGTTAAACATGCGTAATACGTAAACCTATAATCATTTGCTTTCATACGTAACGTTTGATGACACAATTGGGATCGTTAATCAGATTCGTGATGCGAACGGACAAAACTCCTACTTAAACAACCATTTCCAAGATGTCATTGCCTACGTATTAGTTGACGTCATATTACCATCTTTCGCTGATTACCATCGTCGAATTAATGAACGCAATGACTGAATCAATCCGCAGAGTGATCATTTGCCAGAACGATCTCATATCTTGCAGCCCTCATCATTTCTCATACATAGTTAAAATACATTTTCTTATGAAATCATTTTCACATTTGTGTCGATGGAACGTCATAAATTGGCAAAAGTTCTATTGGTTCTTGTCTAGATAGTGCGAAAAATGAAATAGTTATTTATAATTTATTGATATCAAATAAAAGTTGAAGTCGGTAATTTGAATATCGAAAAAGTAAAATTGAGATTGTGAGGAGTGTCACAGTTGAGTCAAAACCCATTGTACATATAACAACCCCATGTTTTTTCCTGCTTCACTCATTTGATATCACATCATCGCTATAAAAATCTTGAAGAAGTTCGATTTGAATAACGAAAGAAATTTTTGGTTTCGGATATATTCCGAGCAAAGTGTGTTTTTCTTGAAACTCAACTGTTTCATTTAATACGATCTATACTGGCGACTATTGGATACATTGTAGGCTGGTTGAAACTCGGTTCGGGAATATAAATTTTCATGTCTCATATCTCAATAAATTTCAGCAGCTGTAGAGCAGTCGCGACTGAAGTAAACTGTCAAGAGTGTCAAGGCGTCGGAATCGAGTGATCCATCATCTGCCCTTTTCTTTGTTAAAAAGCATTTGTGTTTTAACTTTAGATTGTAGCTATTTTTCTCAA
Source organism: Galeopsomyia nigrocyanea (assembly GCA_035047105.1). NCBI lineage: Eukaryota > Metazoa > Arthropoda > Insecta > Hymenoptera > Eulophidae > Galeopsomyia > Galeopsomyia nigrocyanea. The sequence goes on along the minus strand of JAWWMK010000008.1, from coordinate 10,217,550 downwards.
AATTATTTATTAGGTTGCGCATAAATCTTCACCATATTAGCGGAAACATATACTCTTACTATCATAGCCGACACGACCATAAGTATAACGAGCTTCATTTATTTCATTTACCTCGCTCTAATTTTACGAGTATAAATATTTTCTTCGCGCACGATTGCTTGTGCCACTAAATTAATTGATTGATTTGTTTGTTTGTTTGTTTGTTTTTTTCATTTGTGAAGCTACGATCGCGATGTTCTTTTAAGATGAAGTTTCGGGTTGATAGAGCATGAAAAGGCGATAGTGAAACGGATGAAGAGCCAATGTCTGCCACTGTGCAGTGCATTGCATGCCGTAAAAAGTGACGTGGTAACAGTAGATAAAACAACAACAACAACAACAAAAGTGTATATATGTCTTAGCGGTTTTAGAAGAATAAGTGAGATTGGGTAAGATACGTGTATCTCTGTGAACAGTCAGCTGTGAGCTGCAGTTTCCGAATTTTTAGTACTGCGATCGTTATAACGATTTATATATAATATTTTTTCAAGATTACGCAATACGAGTCTCCCACGGACTATTAGACCTCATGCATTGAGAACGTTCAAGTGATTTGGTGTTATGAAATTGGGCGCAACTTCATCGATTGGTCGATGTTGAGGTAGGTTGATTGATGCTAGGGGCGACAACTGGATTAGAAAATACACATGGATGCACCGTGCATGTGTATCCGTAGGTTCACATGAGAGCAAAAAATTGCGAGCGATCATTGGTAAGAGTCGGTGCTCCGTGCAGGCCGTATTTCATAAGCTGCTCGACGTCGCGTCGGCCTGAAAATACGAAAGTCTCCGTGCGCATTTCCATTGTCGGGAGCGAGTGCAGCCGGCTGCTGACGAAAGCGCGAGCGAACGCTCTCCGACTGCAGCGAGCCGCACTCATTCACCATTTGCTATTTGACTTGAAAGACTTGCGAGTCCTTTTCCTTTGCTGCTCGTTAACGCGCTCCCTTAATTCGAGGCATGCACTATGTGCCACATACCAGAGCTGTCGTTGAGCAGTTACACCTAAAGAACAATCGCTGCGGAGAAACTGTTTATAAAGAGTATAGTATTAACCCCCCCTCTCTCTCTCGCTCTCTCTAAATAAATAAATAAATAAACGAATAAACTGAATTCAAATTCTCTCGTCGATTGTTTATTCCGATAACAAATTATTAGATTCAATACATGCTCGTTATCCCACTTTCAAAAGTAACTCGCAATATCTTACTAATAGCTATACCTCCACTCAGCCTTTTCTACTCTTACAAAATATCATCGAATTTTTTATTAGCCATTGCCATTGTCGATTCGATCAATCAATCCTCGCTTTTCTGGCAATCAACGTGTATTTTAGAAGCAATAATTTTTACGCTACAACAACACACGCTGCTTTATTTTCTATAAAGACCGATATAGGCTTATTGCCCCTAACCCGTCGTAATTATGCATATCGTAATGGCATTTTCCTTGTACTTCATTCAATTTACAGATGTTCTCTGCAATTCTTGCACTCTTTTTTTCCGACCTGTACATTGTGCATCACGCAGGTATATTCATTGAGGGTTGCAAAGTATATTAGCAATAAAGGCTGGGCTTTGTTTCTCATGACAATATTTCATTGGTCACATCTGATTACAAGCAATTGCGCACGGCGAGTGTACTTACCCTATGTGGCCTCGCGCGAGCACTGCTCCTTACATAATGAGGCGGCTGCTGACTGCTCTCCGTGCAGGCTGACCGTGAATCTATCGATTTCCGCCACGGCTGCCTTCCTTCTCTATATATAAATTCACCTCGAAGGCGCGCGCCTCTGCTGCAATTATGCCGCTACCTTTCGACCTGCACCATTTCTTTCAAACGCCACCTTCTTCCCTCTCTTCTGCTTCGCTTTGCCGAATTTACTTCGGATTAGCTTGCACAATCTCCGATCACTTGCTTCATTATGCAAATCCATTGAAATACGACTAATCGCTATTATGTATATACCTAGCCCCAATGACATTTACGCATTGAGTAACTGCGTGTTAGTTTTATGCCTGCATGGAGTCGCTAGTATTTGCAGCGATAAACAAATATGTTTTTCTATTTATCAATCATTAGCGTGCAGCCGACGCGTCGATGCGATTTTTCCATTGGGAAGAAGGTGTGTCGCAGTTATTTATGCCCAATGTTCTTATTCTCGCAATTCAATCATTCATCCAACTCTTCTACATTCTTTTGACACTGATTTCTTGGCTGTGGATAAAAGCCTGCACACTCTGCAACCATACGAACGTCTACTTTCAAAATTTCACATTTGATTGCCCGAAATTCCAACTTAGTAAACATCAATCCAGTCCTGCTGCTCCTGCTCCGATTTTCTTATCGTGTTTTCACAAAAAAATGTCCATATCAAATTTCATGCAAAGCTTATCCGCTCCAACACAATGTAGCAATTAAAATCTGTTTGATTTTGATATAATAAATAAGTGATCATAGTCCGCGTAACATCCTTAGCTAGTTGAATTTTCAATAAATTTGTATGGTTCAAGAGTAATGCGATGGGAGTTAGTTCTAAGTTCGTATAGTTGTTCAAAAGTCGAGTTTCGGTTGTAGAAGTCGATACGAGACGATGAAACGATTTAACATCAATCAAGCCAGCGTGCGGTTTTCAGAGTTATGACAACAATTCAGACAGCAAAACCACATCGACTAATGGTAAAGAGCGAAGAGCGACTATTGAATTTTAACAAGAATTGATGCAAGTTAGATAATAGCTCGGATCGCGGCGACAAACTAGCGGCGCGCGCTTTTTGCATCGTTGCGCAAATACGATCATTAAACAGCTTACCAGAATTACGTAGTCGAGATCTCGCGAGGTACTTGAAATCCGATAGCTAGACTGCGCTTACTTTGATGAAAATAAAGAAGGAACAAAGTAGCACAGTTACCGCGTAAGAATTGCGCTTATATCCTTGCGGTTTCCAAGATTCTGAGAAGCCATGAATCTTTATGGATACTTCAAAGTGATACATGTGGATTTGACGAAAATTGTTTGGATCAGTGATAAATTGTGAGAATTGCCAATCATTCGAATGATGAATGGATGTGAAAGATTCAATGAGCTAGTGTGGGTGAGAGATAGCTTATTCCATATAAGGGAAGCTCTATTAAAGCTGCCTATAAGCAACGACTAAGCACTTATTAAATCTCGTTCGATGGTTAATCTTGCGAGTGAATTGCATGTATAGTAGTATATTGGTAAAACCATATAGGTACATGATTGATGCTAGTTTCAGAAAAAGTTAGTCAGCGTGGGGTCAACCGATTTTGCCGGCGATTTTTTCTAGGGTATGTCAAAAGAAGCCTTTTGGCTATCTCAGAATTTTTTTTAAAGCTATATATATGTATATATATATTTTTTTTTTTCAAAGGGTCGAAAAAAGGCCTTTTTTGTCCTATTTTTGAAAATTCCGCGAGTTTTTAATCTTTTTCAACGTGCGACAGCTCGTTGGATTCGTCTACTCCCGCAATTTCATGAAAAAAATAGTGCGATATGAAAATCCACCGAGTACTGAGTGCACACTTTAAATAACAGACTGGTATTGGGGCCAAAAAAACAGCACATATTCAATCGCTCATAACTTCGTCAATTTTCAATATTTTTTAACGCGGGTGGTAGCATTTTTTTTCTTCTTTTCAAGAGCTTTAATTTGATGCCACACTGGTTTTTCTAGGTGCAATAGGATCGGAGTTAAAGTTGTTCAAAATTGATGGTTTTTTCAAAACATGCGATTTTCAATGCTAATTTAAAAAAAAACTAAGTGATTATTTTTTCTACTTTAATTGTTTTTTGTTGCTCTAATATAGTAGAAACTTCCCCTGTAAAAGTGTTGAGAAGATTTTTCTCAGTACATAGTACTGAAAAAACAATCCGCTGAGGGTAAGTTTCGTCTTGTATTTCGATTTAGTTTCTGAGAAAAAAAAATTTTGTAACTTGAAAAAATCAATTTTTTGAAAAAATGACCTACTTTGAACGACTATGTATCCGGTCCTAATGCATAAAATTAAACGTGCGGGCAATTAAATTAAAGCTTTTGAAAAGACAAATAGGACACCGTCAAGCCCGTTCAAGAATATTGAAACGCAGGAAATCTACAGTGTATCAAAGTATCCTCTGAAAATACGTAAAAACCGCGGTACTTAATAGAGGAAAAAGGTCAAAATATTGATTTTTCGGTGCAGCATCAACTTATAATATTCAACATAATATTCACTAGTATATAATATTTATATATCATTTGTCAACATAGAATTCCATTTTGTTCCAAAAAATCAATATTTCGACCTTTTTCCTCTATTAAGTACCGCTGTTTTAACGTATTTTCAGAGGATATTTTGATACTGTAGATTTCCTGCATTTCAATATTTTTGAACGGGGTTGACGGCGCAATCTGTTGATGTATCTGGCAAGCGTTTGTAGCTGTCATTGGCATCCGATGAATAGTACGTGTTGCCAGAGCACGGGAGAATAAATCGATTGGGAAACATTGTTGCATGCGGCTGCACTAATAGCGGCGCAACTGCAAGCACGAAAGCTACGTATGAATCAAGAGCAACTCGGCGAGACGCTCGCGCCGCATGCCTACATAGCTCTACGCTAGCTGCGAATCCGAGTGTGCAGACGCGAATTCCAATTCATTCGTGCAGTCTAAGAGGCGAAATTTTGACGAAATTGCACATGAGCTCATTTATCTGATCCCGCCGCGCTAAATAATTCGCCTTAATTGCACGCATGCGAGCTGACATCCTCCACAATAGAGCAGCGACTCGGATCGTTTCAGCAGTTCTTTCTCGATGCCTACAACTAACTGTGCACTCTTACTTACAGCCACTCGTCAGCGGACAAATTTGAAAATATGCTCAATGCTCAAATTAGTCCTCGGCTAATTAGCGAAGATGATGCGCGACAATGTTGCAGGCGTCACTGATTGTGAGTTCTATTGGCTTGCGCGTAGTCGCACGATTATGAAATAATACCAACAATTGACCAAGCATTCTATCGTTTTTACCTATGACGTTATACCTTATGTAAGTGGTTTATAACAATGCGCTGCGAGCTCTGAAAATCAAGCGAGTTTACGTCACCTGGCCAATCGGCCACTATCACATTTATTCTACTGTCATAAGCGTTCATGCTAGCCATTAATATTATAAATCAAGGATATATATATATATATATTTGTTCTCAATTGGATCAAGTCTCGGCAGTTCCATTGCAGCCCGAAGTGGGATAAAAAAATGATCTGCGCGATTATTATAGGTTTGCGTGCGTCTGCAGTGAGGCGATTAAATGGTTACAAGAGTTTACGCCATTGCCGGCGATACATATACCTACATGTGCTATATACGTATAATGTGCGCTCGCTAAAAATCAGCATCGTGAAAGTATATCTCGCACAGGGCGCAGCTCGCAGACTCGACGCGCGTATGCAGCTTACGTAAGAAACGTACAAGTAGGAGGCACAAAAGTAGCACTATTGTCAGCTCCTAAAGCGTTATTCGACTAATTTCTTTTGCGGCAATTCGGCAGAGTCCCGCGCGGATTCTCTAGGATTGGTCGCGTCCGCCAGTTGATTGCTTCGCGCCGATCACGCTGCACCCATCGGCAGACGAACATTCTCCCTGCTCTTTCCCCGTAAATTCCTTGTCCCTTGTCGCAATTCAGCAGCTCGATCGTAGCGTGTTTATGTGGCACACGAAGCGATTCATATGTTGCCAATCGAAGAGAGCGATATAAAGCTTGCAATAGCGAAGCAAAGTACCTTCCGCGGATGAAAGCTTGCGGCTGAGAGGAAAAACTCGTCACATAATCCGACATTAATATTCATGCCAGTGCAGCTAGAAGCAGTTGACGTGCAGGGATCCATCAAATTAGCAGCCGATAATCGATTAATAGTGAAATGCTATGAGGATTGGAGCCGATTGGAGTAGCTAACAGCATGCATGTATAAACGAGCTCGAGCTAAGCTGCGAACTCGAGGCCCGAAGTATGCAGAGGCATTGAAAAATGCGGTATGCAGTGCAGTTAGGTTACTGCACCTAAGCAATTTTGCTATTTCACTTACTTATAAGTATATTAAGACTCTCGCGCCGGATTAGTCAAGTATCTCATTGTCGCGGCATTATTTACGTTCCGGGCCGTAGCTAGTCAGAATCACACGACTCATCACCTAGTACCTATCTACGAGAAAGGCTGCAGCAGCGACGCTCGACGCATGGCAATGAGCGCATTGGCAGCTCAGTTTATAATGAGAGCTAATGGAAGGCTCGTCAGTTGAGGAGGATTGGTGTTCAGGCTGCAGGCTGAACAGCAATCGATCGATGCGGTTATGTGGCACTATTATAAGCAGCCGCGCGACTTTATTGCACAAGCGCTCGTAAACATCGCCGCGAACAATAGATTATGAGCAGCGCGCGCACGCGCCTCATCTAGCCGGCCGGCCGCTCGGTCGGTTTCGTTTCGGAGGCGGGCGTGTGTCTCCGCAGATAGGCGGAGAGGGAGGATTAGTTGACATCGGCCGCCGCCTGCACGTGTAACTGTACGTACCCCGTGTAGCTGCCATGGCTGCTACGCTGCTGCCGCCAAGCTTATGCAAGCGTTACATACATTTGCTTACATTTTACTCTTTTATTGCGTAATTCTCTGCCAAGATTATGAGAAGCCGCGAATCGCCGCCGCCGCCGCCGCGTACGTGCGACGGTACACGGAGAAAATGTTCTCGGAAAAAGTACAGAAATGGTCATAGTAAAAATTACGGTGACGCTTCGTAATCCCGG
>JAWWMK010000008.1:10142663-10205558 GCA_035047105.1 Galeopsomyia nigrocyanea | reverse complement strand
GCTCCTTAGTTGAAAACGAGCGAGTTCTTAAAATTGCTGCATACTTATTTTAAGAACAAACCTACTTAATTTAAGAAATTTTTTTTGTATTGTAAGCCAACAGCTGAAGGGAAAACGGAAAAAGCAGTGCTAGCTGATAAATCATAATTAGGCAAGCTGGCCGCGGCTGCCTGATGCCAGCGCCATTGGCCAAATAGCACTGCTCGCTGCTGGTGGATTAAAATAAAACGAGCAGCAGCGCGATACAAGTCTAAATTGGAAACAATCGAGAAAGTGATGGCGAAAAGGAGGCGGGCGGCTAATGCAGGAAGCGTGTCTGCTGGCGGTTAAGACGAATGGTCGAATGGTCGAGTGCGGCGATGTGCATAGGTTGCAGGCGGCCGACTTAAGCCCCGAGCTAGCCGCCTTTACACCGATCAAATGGCTCGGACAATTCACGGCTACTTTGGCACTAACACACACGTTGCCCCCGTATCTCGTGGAAGAACTCACTGGCTCGCTCGCTCGCTCGCTTGGTGCTCAACCTCGCATGAACGGCGGCCTCGGTAGTAACAAAGTGAAATTCGAACGGCGGCAGCAGTCTCTTACTGTTTCGGCAGGTCGCTCCGCCTTTGCCTAGCACAGCGTTCTACCGGAGAGAGGGCAACCGCAAACCCGACAAACATTTGCCGACTCGATATTAGCCTTGCGCCTTGCCAAATTTACCTCGCGCATGCCTAATTTCACCTGTTGTTCTTCCCGCTTTCCTCCGCGCACACTCCACTCATACAGATTCCCACTCAATCTCAATTCTCATTTTGCTCTGCTTTCAGGTCTGAGGATACGGCTGGCCAACCTCTTTTTCAAACTGCTAACATGCTTCCTGTACATATTCCGTGTGGTCACCGACAACGATCCTACATACGCAGCTTGGTAAGTTATCATTCGCAGTTCCGCGATTATTGATACCCGAGTACTATAGCACGCGAATGAGCCAGTCAAAGCGAGAGCATCAATAATTAGTGGCCCCACCGAGCCTCGAGCACCCTTTTCTAGTTTAATTGTTACTTAATCGCGACGCGAGTCAAATCTCGAGAAACATCAACTCGTCTTATCTCTCCTTTTTTTCGTATTTCCGGCTTCGAGGGAAATTCGGTTTTGTGCAAATTTCACAATCTAGAGACGGAAAAGAGCAAGGCTAGATAGAAGGAAAATAAAGCGTTGCGCTGTGAGAAAAAAATAAAAAGTGCACAGTGCCTTGCGCTCCATATTCCAAGGGAAAAAGAAAGAAAAAAGGAGTAGGGAAGCGCAATCTGGGCGGAAATGCGTTTGATACAGCAGTCAGAGAGCAGGACTATTAAGCGCGACAGCGCGTCTCCTTTCTCTGGCGATAAAGCCGTTGCCGCGAGATAAGCTTGGCACTTGAATTTTTGCAGTTACGGCTGTACGCCCGGCAACAAGACCGAATTCCTGCTCTCGCAGAACCTCACCGAGGAGGAGTTCCAGGAGCACCCGACCATCAATTGGGACGCGATACTATGGGTGCACCGGCCTTTCGAGCTCTGGATCATCCAGGTGGTGCTGGCCATGGTCTCGCTCACCGAGGCGCTCCTACTCGCCTACCTCGGATACAAGGTACTCACACTACTATCACTACTATTGCCATCGATATTTTTTCTCCGCCGAATCAATTGCAGCCGAGGTCGGACCTCCCAAACATATTTTCATGCGAAAATAAATGCCGCAAGCCGCTGCTCGCCCATTCAGCGTAATGCTTCTTTTACAGCAACATCTGCCCGTTTACCACTTGTCGCGGATAAATATTTGCAAGCTTCTCTCGTATGCTTTTGCAAGCGACAGCGCACTCGAAATAATCGGCAATAAAAATTTTCATCTGGCTGCTGCCGATGCTGGCGATGCTGCTGCTGCTGCAGCGTGGCAACGATGATCCGGAATCGAATACTTGGCGGACCTGAAATTGCGCCGGGAAACATTCGCCGCTGAGCCGTTGCGGCGAATTACCCATAGGTAAATGCTCGGCAGCTCCCTCGAGGCTTTGATGCCGATCCTGTAGTCGTCGTCGTCGTCTCTGCGCTGATAACGGCCGCCACCAGCGAGATCTCTCCTTGGCCTCAGCCTTTCTCGCAGCGGTTTTACGAGCTTTCGTGTTTTCACCTGCTGGCTCGCTTTTCCTTTATCGTCACGAGCATCTTTTCAGATTTCACGCCTCAGTCTGCACGACGCCTGCTAGACTCTCACGAGCTTGCGCCGCACAAACCGAATATGACGTTTAAGAATGGCTCCTCTCGTCCTCGAGCAGCAGTCGAGCTCCAATATATTCCTTCCGACGATATCCATAAGCGACAAACATTTGCACAGTTCGACTTTGTTCCTCGTGTGTTTGGTTGCCCGGAAAACTTGTATCTTCCGTCGGTCGCGAGCAAAGCCGGCTTCAGTGTTGCTGTTTCCATAATTGTCGAAGAAAATGCAAATAAGCAGCTGATTCCAGTGCAAGAAAATGTTTGCAAGTAACAAAGGGACGCAGGCAGGTCTGGTCGTAAAAATCATGGCAAAATTACTTATACAATCTGAGAGTCTGGAGAGTGGAGCGAGTCAAGCCGTGAAATGAGAAATTAAAGTTAAATGAATTGGTGGCTTTTTCGAGCGAAGATTCCGCGGAGATAAAGCCATAAACACTCGACACAATGCGAATTTCTTAGCGTTGCAAGTTCTCGAGAGCGCCACTCGTAAATAAAACTTTAAGAGCTCCATTCCTCGACTCCTTCGCTTCTTTTCTCAGTGTGTAGCCTGTGCTGTCTGTAGCTATAGGTGCATATAGATGTATGCGTCATTTGTATTCGCGCGTCTTTCATCGCAGGCCGTTGCAAAAGTTTGCCCCCCCCCCGGCCCTCCCTCACTCTCGCGCCATGTAATAGCCCTTCGTCATTTCATAAACTTGAAGTAGAAGCGGCGGCGGCGGCGGCGTCGGCAGCGAGGTAAAAGTGGCCTTTGCTTAGCCTCTGCACTGCTTTCGCCTTTTGCGACAAGTTGCAGAAAATTTTTATCGCACTGCAGCCAGTTAACTTTTCACTCCCAAGTGAATAATTAAAGCGACATAACTGTGCTCATCCGCGCACTTTAGTCATTTTCAAGTGGCGCAAAAGCTCAAACGGAGGATCGTTCATTATTGATTGGCTATAAAAAAAGCAGGCGGCGGATCGATAGAAGTTGGACAAACGAGCGAGACTCTTTTGGTTTTCCGAAAGGGGCTTGAAGGCCGTTCGTGCTCACAGCACTATAGTGCTACTAGTGCTTATACTGGTGCTACTGGTGCTACTGGTGCTACTCGTGCTACTCGTGCGCGGCGGGGCCCGGAAGACTCGATTAGCGAATGGCGTGCTAGCCGGGCGCGGCGTCGCTTTACCACCTGCGGTCCGGGCTATTATCCGAGCTTTCAGTGCGCTCGCATTTTGATCAATTGGGATTTTGACGGGGCTCATAATCGAGCGACAGCGCGATAAGGCTTATCGAGGCAGCCTTTTCGGCAGCTCTACATTCCGACGTTTACCGATCAATCGCGAGGGGCCGCCTCACCGACAACACAAATCAGTCTATTCTCCGGGTAACAAATTTAGCTGCAAGTGAGCGAGAGCGCCAGAGAGAGAGAGAGAGAGAGAGAGAGAGAGAGAGAGAGAGAGAGAGAGAGAGAGAGAGAAAGCGCCGGAGAAGTAGAGCGCGTCTCTGGGCTGCTTCCGTTTCGATTTGTTTCGTCGTTGACGCGCGAGCGTCGAATCGAATTACCTCTTTATTTGCTTTTCTCGAGACGAGAGAGAGAGAGAGAGAGAGAGAGAGAGAGAGGAGATGGCGCGAGAAAGAGTGACTGCATCGAAGGAGCACTTTCTGTCTCGGTGTTTTTTCGTTTGTTTCTATCTGCTCGAGGGCAAAGCGCCCAAGCCCATGCCTGCGCCGCCAAGCACCAACAGCGACGGAATTCCGCTTCGGGAGAAATCAATTTTTTCACCAAGTCAACTCGATAAGCGTCGCCCCTCGACTCTCCGCTCTCCAGTCGGCCGCCAACTACAGCCAGATCTATATATCCTCCCAGCAGCAGCAGCAGCAGCAGCAGCAGCAGCAGCAGCAGATCTCATTAATGAAAAGGCTTGGCTACTTCTTTGTCAATTTCATTAGATCCCGTGGCTGCGATGCTTTCTACTCTTCAGCTTATATCTGTGTGGCTTTTTTTCATGATAAATACGAGCGAATGAGCTACGAGTGGCCTCCGAGTAAACAAGAGAGCATATCGAACTATTAGCGTAGCGTGCCACTCGACAGCTACCTGACGAGCCGCTCAAAGAAGCAAAACGCAGCAGCCCTCGCGCCTCAGCTTTAGTCCGGTTAACTGGAAACGTGCAATCGGCAGGTGGCAGCCAAGCGATTCCGCCAACAAAGCTTGCCCGCCGCGCTGAGATTCGCTGAAAAAGCGGGCTTTGCTGCAAACACACGCACACGCGTACGCAACCGACATTTCGAGCTTCAACTCGCCCAGCACTCCTGCGCGTTCTCCTTCTAGATTATATATTTTTGGCCGAAGAATCGCATCGCAGCTGGATCATTCGCGCTGTAATCCGCGACTGAGAGATAGGGCCGCGATTGGCAATCAGGCTCGAGAGACACAGACAGCTAGCTTTAATGCGCAGCTCTCGGCTCTAATGATACGCTGAAACTCCTCGCAAGCGAGCGCCGAGGCGAGCCGGCTGATTTGCCGACGGGCGGCGGCAGCTGCGACACGGACGGCGCTCAGTGCTCGTGCACCCGCGATATACCTTGTCGTACGCGCAGCCAGCCGCTAGCTAGTTTTCACCGATCCCATTCCCATTGATCTAACTGACTTCATTACCCAGCTCATTCCCTATGACGTATATCTTCACGCAAACTGTTTGCTTCGACTAATCCCACTCTCGTTCATTTTTCAAGCCACTAATTGATCCGCATCAACCGTCTTTCCACGTACAAAAGCCAATAAACACTTTTGAATATTTCAGCGAATCGCCTCATTCTCCGCCGCCTTGTGTTTTTGCTCTGGAATAGCAAAATCAAATAGCTCGAAACATCGAAACTCCTCAAAATTGCTCCAATTTTTGGATCAGGCACGTGTGTTGCGTCTATTTTGTAGGGCTTTTTTTAGCCTTCGCCCAACCCCTCGGAGCTCAGTGGCTTTCGGCTTACACTTTTTTTGCCCTTCGCAAAACTTTCATGAGTAACTTCGGCCCTCAAAAAGTTCCATAGGTTTCGTCAGAACAACCAAATTTTTATTTCTGAAAATCTAGTGATATTTGTTAACAAAATTTCGCAATAAAATACACGAAGAATCATTATTAAGGTAGCTGAATCGAAGTTCTCAGCTAAGCAATCTATACAAGTGTGAGCAGAAAATCAAGCTTTTATGTTACAATGTAAATAAGAGGGGAGCTATGCCGTTCTTCGTTACTGAAACTCCTCAAGCTCCAGTCATGAACTCTCATTCGAGAGTCTTATGTTATACACGCACACACACACACCCACACACACACACACACACACACACACATATAAAGTGCATTGGGCATGGTAAACAGAGTGAATGCTTTACCAATAGTTTTGGAAAAGCTTCTATAAAATTTAAAAATGCTTGTGATAAGAAAAGACTGCGTATCATGAGTGAAAGTTATGAAAATGTAATAGCCGTAAGCTATAATATACTTGTGAGTTGAATAAATATTGAAAGTAGATAGTCTGACTGGGCTGTTGAATAGGTAAGGGTCTTTGAATAGCAGCGATTTGAAACAATTCTCGTGCATTTTTCTATGTATTCGTGGAAAGATTTCCTTCTCGTCGTACTATTTCAGCGCGCAGTTCTTTCAATATTTCGGGAAGAGAGCGCGCATACGCGAATAATAGCGAAATAACTGGCTGAATAGAAGTGGATTTGCGAAGGCTAAACGCGTGAAATCCATAGTAATTGAAAAGTTAAAAGTCAGATAAGCCGTGGTTAGTGGGGCAAGCGCGCACGTGCAATCGAGCCGTGAAATCAGTGATCTTACGATGCTCTCCCATCGCCTTATGAAGTAATCAGCGGCGAATCCGTTTTGGCAGCTTGAATTCTAATTCGGCAAGAAAAACTCGGGCGAGTCGCTATGGCGGCGGAGCTTTGCGCAGCAAGCCGTGTCGAATGATCTCGAGGCGCACAAGGAAACCAAATCTTCTCCGCTCCGTTAACTTAACCCTCTCCTTCCCTCTTTCCCTACTCTCTCAAAGTAATAGCGCGTGCACTAGATTTTCGAGCTCCTTGCTCCTATGGCCAACCGCATATGTATTATATGCGCAAAGTAATACCAGTTATGGCTGCACCTTTACCTCCTCCTGCTCGTCGGCTTAAAGCACTAGAAAAAGCCCAATTACCCCCTTCCTGTGTAGCTGTTCCTCTCGAATGATATATGCTACTTTGAACTTTACGCAATACAATCAACTCGACTTGAAAGCCTCCGAGCATGCAATTTTTCGGAATTGCACAAGTGTCAGCGAGAAAGCTCCTTTCTTAATACGCATCCATTAAAATTGTAAATGTGTAAAATGTCAAAAGAACAAAATCGAAAATGAATGAAGCTGTCGTCGCAGCCCGTAGCCTCGCTCATTTTTTTCCATTTACTCCGACGACAAAAATGAATAGTGGCGTGTAGATAGAGGACGTTTAATTACTAGCGCCCATCAACTTTACTGGCGTCCTCCTACCAATGTTTAGCTCTTGGAAATTTCGGCCTCTTTTGTTCTTTCCACTGGCACACTTGATGCACAAACCAAATTAATGCACATAATTGAAAAGCCGAGTATGCGTGTCATCAAAGGCTACTATTACGTGACAGAATTGTCAGCGTAAAAGGAGAGACGCTCCCAGGCTGCACACTCTGCATCTTCAAAATTAGTTTTGCGACCCTTACTCCCTCTGCTCAGACACCACCGGCATTACATTGTATCGACCAATCAACAGCTGATTTTTAGCTTGTCTATACCACCTGTGACAAATATAGTAGAGAAGCAGGTTTTCGCGAATTTTCGTTGAATTAACGTAGTGGCAAAGATGAGATTAATTGACGCAAAAGCCCCTGGTCTCAATATTTTTCCGTTATTTTCCGAAAACTCAGGTTAGGGATGCACTGGCTGTAGGTAATAAAATTAAATTTCCCCTGGGTCGTTTTACAGGGAAAAATGTCGTCACGCGTCAACCATCACCGCAGCCTATTGGACCTCCAGTTTTTAACATTCACGAACGCGAATAAGCTCGTGTGCGTGGGTAACCAGTTTAATGGGTGTGCTCGTTCGAGGGACCAACGTTTACGGCTTTTCTTGCATGCAACCTAGTCGTGACATGATAGCTCAATGCATTGCCCTGCCCATAAATGATACTCATTCGCCAAGCCTACCTACACTTTCTACGAGCTTTAATACACCGGAAAAACATTGAAAGATCAAGTGGCTCATCATTCTCTCCATTCGTTTCCACAAAATTGTCCGCCCAAATAACAAACCATCGAACTTCTCAAGAGCCTCATCCAACTGAAGCAATAAAACTTGTTTTGTCTAACTCTCTATTTTCAAATGGATGATCATTTGAAAATTATCAAATAATTGCTGATGGCTTACAAAATCAGTTCACGAAAAATGAATCTGGTATAAAATAATATTTAGCCTAGTCAATCAAAACCCTACAAAATAAATTTTATTTTCAGTGGACTTTTGCCAGAATATGCAATCCCCAAACGATAAAATGAAAAAGCTCGAGAGATGAAAAAAAAATAAGCGAGTTTAATTAAAAAAGCCGAATATGTGCAAACTAAAGAGAATTCGCAGAGGCGCGTCTTGTAGCCAAGCCAAACAGTTGGCGAGAACCCTGGAAGTGGAAAAAAAGCTTAGAGATAGCCACGAGCTTGCGATAAAAATGTCGAGGCACTCACTTCATCTTTTCTAATTAGTGGATTATGTGCGAATTTACGCGAGTGTGTGTGTGTGTGTGTGTGTGTGTGTGTGTGTTTGCGTGTGCTACAGAGCCAGTGTTGTAATTAGAGCTGCGACCAGCAAGGAGCGCTTTGGCGCGCGCAATTCGTTAGTAAAAAAAAGCCTCTTGGAATAATTTCAAGAGACTAAACGTTGATGTAAAAAATACAGTGCAGTCGATAGTAGGCGATACACTCGAGCCAGTCGCTGCGACGTTGAGAGATGCAAGGGAGCAATAATGGTCTTATCGCGTAACTCGCGCGCGCAATGGCTGCTGCTTAATTGCGCGCCTCAAGTTCAACATTGCTGCAGCTTACTTGGCACAAATATAGCGTACAGACAGTGCGGCGGCTGACGGAGTGTGACGAGTAAAGATTTGCCCTGGGATTTGCTCTGCCGTTGCCGACTGGCTGCTGTCTTGCGAGAAGTGTTTTATTTGTGCCACTGATTCTAATTAAATTTAGACGCAGTAATTCTCGTGATATCGCTACAAATGATACGAACAGTTGACAAACAAATTTAACGTGGTTGGCTCTAAATATACGGATGACACGCAAAAGAAAAAATATCGATGCCTGCATTGTCTCTGTTATTGTGATAATTAATGAATACACAAAGCAGGGCTGCCAAAGAGCAGCTCAATGACTATGGGACTAAATTGTTATTGTATTGTCCACAGGGCAACATCTGGCAGCAGCTCCTGTCCTTCCACTTCATTCTGGAATTAGTCAACACGATACCCTTCACCATTACGGTGAGTTTGCACAACATTAGTGCGCGTCTGCGTGTATATCTCTGCGAGTTGCAGGTGCATGCGTGATGCCTAACCACCTGATCGTTAACGTTACGCACTCTCTGTTGCATGATTCACAGCCGCACCACAGCCGCGAAAAGCCTAATATGACCTTTATCGCTCAGCAGATAATATTTGACGGCCGTCATGCTGTTCATGCTTGATTATCCTGCTTCTCACCTAACGCCATCCAATTTACACATCCATTGATGTACATACATTTTCCAGTAAATTTTAAATCATTCTATTCGAATTAAGGCTAATCGTTGGCCCATCCGTTCTGTCAATATTGGCTAATTGAGCATTATAAATCACCAACTCTTGGCGAAATTAACGCCCACACTGGAAATACTCGGAAAAGCTATTTAGTTTAAATATTCAAATAGCTTATAGCCATTATCGGCATATTTATTGGCTCGCATGTCAAAGCAAAAAATTAATAGGTAAATAAAGTATGGGCCTCAAAAGTGACTGCAACGAAAGGGAATTTCTACGAGAATAGATCAAATATTTGTAAAATTACGCAGTAACATCGTCTTGTCGCTCGAAGGAAGGCAGACGACGAGAGCGTGGAAAAGAAATGTCAGAGTGGCACTGCGAAAGCGCGACGTTAAAGCTCGCTCGGTGAGTGGCCCCCCAGATAAGACGAACGCATAACGTCGAAAAGGGCTTTTACAATTTTCACGTCCCGATCACGACTTCCTTTCCCCACTCGATTTACGAGAATTTTCGCGCGTTAACGTGTATATTTTGAGAACAGCCGCGTTCTTCGCGCGTGCTTTGAATTGACGCTGAGTTGACTGAAGAAAATGACGTTTGGCGATGCATAAATGGAAAATGTTGCCGACTAGAAAGCAATGTTTTGGTCGTACAGTAGACGATTGTTGAAACGAAATAGCGGCGAGGGTGCTTTGCAGGCGCGCGACTGCGATGATTGGCTGCGAAATGAGGAGGAAAGAAGAAAAGTTGATATTGTCGCGTTGCGCGCTAGCCGTGATGGGGGTCGCTCTCGGGATCGCTGTAGTGATGGAGTGACGTAACGCGCGATAAATATTGTTAGTCGGGGTGATCAGTTGGAAGAGAGCGAGTAGGCAGCAAGCTGCAGCGGGGGGTGTGCCGATGAGTAAGCACATTGAGAGCGAGTTATCGGTCAAACAACGCATTGGCTATTGGCAGTGCTGGCGCTGGCGCAATTACCGAGGTTATTTGCCCGAGCGCCCTTTGACAGCTTGCTGCCGCCGAAAATCAGAGACAACGCTGGCGCGAGCAAACCGGCGGCCTCTGGATGCCAATTGGTGCGCGTCCACACGGATGTTTACATCGTCAATATCTAGCCACACGCGCATTAGCCACGCGTCGTTTGCCTGCTGCTGCTGCGAACGGACCAGCGCTGGATTTTTTTTTTTTTTTGCTTTTTTTCCTGTGCTTTTGTGTCGCACTGTCCGCGAGTGATTGACTGTGTGGCCGCGTCGCCAGATTAGTACAGCTTATCGACGCGATTGCGATTAGAGGTTGCATGCAGTGAATGCAACTCGCACAAGAAGGAAGGAACTAAACTGGCCATTTTTCAGCTGCTGTATCCGCCCATGAGGAACCTTTTCATACCAGTTTTCCTGAACTGCTGGCTGGCCAAGCACTCGCTCGAGAATATGTTCGTAAGTAATGCCAGCTGCACTTGCGCTGCTCTCGCTGGCGAGTGGCATCGATCAGCAGTCTCATTTTTCATTCTCCATTGCAGAACGATCTTCACCGGGCGATGCAGAAGTCGCAGTCGGCTTTAAGTCAGCAGCTCATGATACTCAGCGCCACTCTCCTCTGCCTCGTTTTCACAAGGTCAGTTTTGTGCAATGAAGAAAGCCAATTAAAATTTGACAAAACGACAAAGCTGCCGAACGCTCTTACGGCCAACCACTTGAACTAAGCAATGCAATTAACCGGATTCGAGCAGCTTCTTGCCTAACAAAGCCTTTTCAACTGACTCCCTAATGCAATTACCTTAATTTCTGAATATTTCGCGGCAAGAGTATACAAACTGACAAGCTTTATGCCTCCAAGTTGCTCGCTCTCGCTGCAGCAGCTAGCATTCGCCTCGTCTTTGTCGTTCGAGCAGCACCTAGCGACTAAATATGTGAGGGCTCCTCCGGCTTGGCTTTGATAAGTTTAGACAAACAAGACGACAAGTTGCAGGCGTTTTGCTCGATCCAGTCAACGCGCGTTCAGCCCGCGATTGTTCAAATACGTTGTACATTTAAGCTGACCATTGAACTAACATTACGTGTCTCGCTGCGTGTATATGTGCGCCTGTGTTGCCTTTTCCACGCCAAATCCAGTTTCCATTGAATAGTCTATAGCTCTACTACTTGCGCACTCACTTTGCGTTCGATCGACAACTTTCAAGAGTAATTATGCGACCGTGAATCGTCTAAATTTGCTGTCCTAAAAGCTTCCTACGGCTTAGAGTTTATTATTTAAAGGGTCTTGTTTTAGCCTTCACGGGCTATTTCCGTCAGTTTCTATAATAACGCCGCTCAAAGACGACTGGATTACGTATGTAAGCACGGTCGCTTTATAAATAGATGCTTCGGCGCGGTCACGAGTAAAAAATAGTACTATTTTTCGATCTCCTTGCAGTGCACTTGACTCACATACCTATCCAGATGTTGTAGTTTTTTAAGTCTTGTCAATCGAATGAAGCACGAGTGAATTTCAGGCTAAAATACCAGCGGATCGCGAGCCGAAGACGCGCGATGATGTAGAATAGCATTGAGTGCGAGAGAGCAAAAATAGGAATTTTTCTTTGTAGTCGACTGCACACAGCCACATGCTATTGTGGCCGAATCGATATCCTTGATGACGACGACCGCGCCCACAATCTTGATAAATGACGTCTCTCTCTCGCTCTCTCTCTCTCTCTCTCTTACTACAAGTTGGCAATCCGGTTATTTGGAATTTCAGCTCGAGTAGTCATTCGATACGTGCACATGCCTACGAGCATCCGATGCTCGCTCCGATAATCGAATTATTTTCTCGGGACTTTCCGGCTACTAAAGTTTTCCCCCGACATTCGATAGCTGCTATATAGAATATCATCCAGTTATTCGAAATCATTTCACAAGAATACATTGTCCTTCGCCTCGATGCCGACGATTCTCTCGATAATTGTTCCTGTAAAGGTCATGTACATACCAATCTCGTTGACTGTGGCAGAGCCAAGTTCAAAGCAGAAAAATTTGATGGAAAACTTCTGGATGGATTTCTAGGCAACCGAAGCAATACTCATCTGATGACTTTGTCAGGTTAGCCGAACGATCGAAGCGCTGGTGTTAGCTGTCGAAGTAAATGGCTGAAATCTCAGCCAGGGTCAGCACAGAGCGCTTTTCATAAAGTAGTGAAAGCGATCGTAGGATGCGTCGAAAAGAGGCGTGAGGGCCGGGGCAGGGGGAGGGATGAAAAACGAGCAGTTGATTGGGAAAGAGGGCGCGCGAGAGTAGTTCGCTCGGTTCAAAAGGCACGATTTCATTTGCGAGTCATTTCCTGTGCGCGAAATACGTGACGTACGCCAGCCATGGCGCGGCGGCGCGGCGGCGCGGCGGCGCGGCGTGGAAGTGGAAAAGCGAGCGAACGAGAGGGGGTTGAGGAGGCGCATATTTTAAGGCAGCTATTGCATCTGCATGCCGATGTAAATGCCGCGCGTTTCGCGCCGCTGCGAATGAATGCCGCCGACGCTTGGCGCCAGCCTTATCAACTTTTAAGCTCTGCTTAAGCTTTTGCCCTGACTCCTGTGAATGTCCTCTCTGCTAGCCATTGTTGTCGCTACGAGGCCGATATTAACTCTCTGACATCTTGATGGCCAACTAAACGATGCCTCAAGATGAATCGCACGACGCGGCGTACACGCAGTGGCATCTTTGGCCGCGTTCCAAGCTCGAAAGCTCAAAAGCTCGTTTGACTCGGGTTCATAACGCCAGCTCGGCGATACGTTATGTCATTAGAAAACTGCTAGTCTAATGTGGCTAAGGCTTGCTGCCAGATGGGGGGAGGGGGTAACGACAACTTGAAGGGATCGACTGATTGGTAGTGCTCTGAAAGCGCGCGGGTATGATTGTACGAACGGCAGTTCGCGTACTGCCCCAGTGTCGATGAAAGCTGGAGAACAGTCGGCCGTATGTATATGTTGTCCAAGGGGGAGAAGGCCTCGCTCGACGCTGCGCGCTGCTTGGGCGTTTGACATTTGGCGGGGCTCCGTCAACTGGTTGTATTCACGATGGAAACTTGAAACGAGCAAGCATGGCGCAAGCTAGCTCCCCCGGCGCAAAGTGCTGGGCTAGTTGCCACCGCCGCCAAGTCGACTGAACTTGCAACGACTGGACACCCGATCTCAAAATGAAATAGTCTCTCTCTCTCTCTCTCTCTCTCTCTCTCTCTGCCCCGCGAGGGCTTCACTCAATTACACATGGGTTTAGTCACTTAGGAAATCAACCTGCCGCTAACCATTATCAAGCCATTCGCTATAACTGGCTTTCCCTCGCGGCCGCTCGCGCATTTTCGACTATGATCACGCCTGACCGAAATCACACTTGTTCTACTTGGACTGTTGAGCGTACAAAGTGCGGCGCATCTGTCGTGCAAATCGGTTTCATTGGATTTCCCGATCGAATCAAGTCTAAGAATAAACAACGAAGAACGCAGAGTGAAAGTACATGCGGTCGAAAGTACGTACAAGTAGCGAGTGTAAGTTCGCAAATCAATTGGTGAGCAAGCGCAAGCAAGGCAACAAGTAGCATAGCCAGTACTTAGTGAGCTAGTTTTTACGAGCGCTAGCTTGCAGTCGATAGGCCGAGGTATACATGCAAATACACGTGCACTGGATGCGCGCATCGAATCGATCCGAGCGATTTATTATTTAGCGGCTTGAGCTCGGTGCCGCGTGGCAGCACGTACGCCAGCGAGCGGCTTGTAATGAATGCGCCCTTGACATACGGAAAGTAATATGCGACGCAATGGGGACGCGTGGATTCTACGCGCCGCCGCTGCTTCCTACTGTCACACCTTCGATTTATTGCGCTGTCCATAGCGAGCTTTTAGCGCCGACTGATTATTGCACTGCAGCATTATTCATTGCTATCGACAACGCTTGCTCATTTGTCCGAATAATTTCTTCAAAATGCCCACAACTGCAAGTCATTCAAACTCACGCATGACACCTTACAGCTCTTAGGGGAATTAAAATATTACGTCATGCCACCTCTTTCTTATTGCTTTTCCTCTCGTACTTTTTACGAGCTCCACGGAACTCCTTGCAACCTTATAATTATGTTGATAAAAAATTAACCTAACGTCCGCAGACTTTCAACGAATTATAAAGCATCAATATTTATGAGCTGTGCTGTATCAGTGGCGACTCGAGGATACATTAAATTTAAGCAGCTTCAACATTAGCAAACTATTTATTTATGCAGATAAAATAGAACTTTTTTTAATAACAACTAGTCCCGCGCGATTAAAGCGTAAAGTAGGTAGCCCTTACGTAAAGCTTCACGCGTACGCAATTACACGTAAACGACCTAGATTGTAAAAAATAATTGCGGGAAAAACTTGCCCTCGGGTTGTGTGTGTTTGCGTTCCAAGATATTATCAAGGTAAATACTATAAAAATAAAAAGCTAGGTGCTTCGTATAGTTGCGAAGATGAGTCAATCGAGCGAAACAGGGTGTGTTGGTAAAATATATAAGAAACGGAAGATTGTTGAGAGAGGAAGCTCGGCCGAGCTCGGCTGAACAATCGCGTGATTTAGAGGCGGGCAAACGGATTGCGATAGTTGCGGTCGCGGCGGGGTCGCTCGTCATAGCTGCGAATTCTCCGGCAACCGTAGCGTAACGGCGACGTAGCTACGCAAATCGAGCCGCTCAGTGCTTGACTTTAATTAATGTGCGCGGTGGTCGCAATGTGCAGCTGCTTTTCTCGCTAATATAAGTAAATGCGTTTGTACGTTAGGTAGGAGAGCGGGAGAGACGAGAACGATGAATATTAATCCAACGTACTTCTCCTTGTTTTTCCACGCTGAGCAAGGGATTTTAAAGCGAGACAAGTCGCCTTTCAAAACGCTCTCGTTTTTGTCGCTGCCGCCGCTGCCGTCGTCGTCGCCGTCGCCGTCGCGCCAGCTTGCGCTTGCCTTTCAACTTGATTTGAATAAAGGTCCACAGCGCGCACTTTAAGAACACACCCTGGGTATTTCCGTAATTATGCAAGAATCCTTTTGTTGACAAGCTCAGCCTTAAGTCGCGATGTGCTTAGTAGGCGACGACGAGAATTCGCTGAAATAGCAGCGAGCAATGATGGCGGTTAACAGTGACCGTTCGATAATGATGACAAAGTGATTGCTCAAAGACAAGCTTAGGGGGTGGGGAGCGCTTACCTACAAATACAAATGATACGTAAGGGGCGTGCAATGCTGCATGCATAATGAATTGACCTACAAGCTTTGTGAACGTTGTGTGCCTTCGCAAACTTGTCGACATTTCCAGAGCTTTATTAGCAAACTGCATCGATCACTCGGCCATCATCGGAGCGGCGGCTCTATTTTCAAACATCGCATTGCCAGAGAACTCGCATATAAGTTGCATGCGGGCTAGTCATTGCCCCATTGCTTCATCCTGCGTAAAGACAAGCAAAGTGGGCCCAGAGCTGGGGCTAAAATTGAGTCGTAAAGTGACACGATAATGGACCGTCGGCGTGGAAAAGCGCATTAAAAGGCGAGCTTTCGTGCGGTAACTTTATGAAGATCGATCCGACTGCGCTCAAAGCTGCAGTCGGCCGGCAGCTGCTTTCATTGTCGCAAATTGGCTAAACAAATACGCCTAAACATAGTATAATCTTATGTGATGCGTGAGTGCGTGTGTGTGCATGTTGCAGCGTCTGCGGGATCCAGCATTTTCAGCGCGCTGGCCACCGACGCCTCAATCTCTTCCAGAGCACGTATTACGTCGTCGTGACCTTCTCGACGGTTGGCTACGGCGACTTTGTGCCCGACATCTGGCCCTCCCAACTCTACATGGTCATCATGATATGCGTCGCCCTCATTGTTTTACCTACGCAAGTGAGTATATATACCTCCATCTCCGTTTTACAGCCAGCGACACGGAATACGTTCGCTGCAGATGCGCATACGAATTGCTAGTTCTTTCAATCTTCTTCTCCCACTGTCCCACTTATTATTTACATCTGCTTACTTTCCATTTCAATTCTTCAACGTCTCCGCACCGCCTGCTGACTGTGAGTCTCGGTCTCATTGTATTCGCATTGATATGTTGACCCTCAGGCTTAATTGTCGGCAGTTGCAATCGAACGTCTTTGCATTAGCCTCGCGTGGCATATTCGCTCGCTGGTGGACGAAGCTGCGCACGGAGAACTCGTAACGATCGCACGGCGCAAGTGCAGCTGGCGAGCGCGATCCTGAGGTGCATTATATACTGGATAGGAAAAGCACTCAATCGTCGGCTCGCGGTCCCGTCAATTTCAATTATTGCCGAGGCTCTTTTACGGGCTCGTTAATTCGCGTTTCGCTTGGCGGACGGGCGCACCGACTCAGCCGGCACTAATTGTCGAGCATTTTCTGCCCGCGCCGAGTGTGCGTGTGTGAGCACTGAAATCGAGATGACGGCGCCTGCTCGCCGCTGTCTAGCGGCCTTTATAGATTTTTTATGAGCTCACAAAGAGCCATTCCAAGCCAACTGCATTTCCTTGTCTTTCTCGCTCCGGTGAATTTCGCTTTTTTCAAGTCCATTGTTTGTTGTCGGCAACAGACGCAACTTTGCATCGTTAAGCCTGCTCTTCGAATTAGACGTTGATAGTCCGCAATAAAGCTGAATAATCGAAATTGATGAAGCGGCAGCGCGCAGAAAAGCGGAATAAGTGATATAGAGGTGCGAGCGTGCTGCTATAGCAATGTGAGGAGGGGAAGGGGGGAGGGTATCGTGACTTGCTGCCAAATTCAATCTCCGGCATAATTAATCGGATTTCGCGCGCTGCATCGGGCCGCTGAAAATCAGTGAGCTCTCGCTCTCGCGCGTTCGTGCGCGACACTTGTTGCCTGCCTGCCTGCCTTGCTACTTGACGGATGGCTGGCAGCTCTCTCACTCTCGCCGATGCAACCGCCTCGCTACTGCGACAGCTACTGGCCTGTCAACTGCAACCTATCTGAACGCCTCGTATGTTGACAGCACTTTCCCCGCGCGCGCATTGCCTTTGCTCCTCCAATTTATTTCAGCTATTCCTAGCGTTCAACTTCCTGCTCAAATTAACTGTTTTCATGAGAATACCAGGATATCCATTTTTTTTCTTCAAACTATTGTCGTTGTCCACGACTGCCCATTTCAAATGGCATCAGACTCTCATCAATGACCAACTTATTCAGAATAAATTAAACTACAAACCCTGCGTTATTTCATATTTGCCCGGACGTGGACGAGCCTGCTTTCAAGTAGAACATTACGAATATAGTCAGACAATATTGCTCTTTAACGTTTTAGAATGAAAAGAAATGACAACATTTTCAAGATTTGATCCCTTTCAACGTTTGGTGTACTACTGAATCGCTAGATGATGACTGCGTAACACAATACAGTGGGCCATTGTCCATTAGCGAATGGTATTCGTGATTTTTTTTATCGACATTGTTTTCCAATTTTTTTTTTACCAGCGTGCACTTCATCGCTTTGGCCTTTGTGTCGAATTGTGTACCCATGCAATCGAGTCTTTTAATGAAAAAAGCCTTTTCGATTGATATTTTCCGCGTGCTTTCAAAGTTTCACCCGTCAGAGTTGCGCTCAAGCTGAAAGTTTATCCAAGAGCTGATATTTTTATGATTTTCGACGAATAAAGTCTTCGACAAGCGAATTAGCCGCGACTGAGAGAAGCGGCATTTGACGTATGAGATTGAAAGTGGAGTAAACAAGCCGAATGGATAATTACGTGGCGAGAGGCTAGAAGAATGTAAATGAGTGAGATGCGGTGGCAAAGCGAGGAAAGGAAGTGTAGAGGCGGATATAAAAATCGATAGCCGGCATGCAGCTGACTATGGCTGGGTGGCGGCGTGGTGAGGCTTTGCTGATACAAAATTCAAATAATATGCATGTCGTTTGCCTAGTTCGAGCAGCTCGCGTTCACGTGGATGGAAAGGCAAAAGCTCGGCGGCTCCTACTCGTCTCACCGGGCTCAGAGCGAAAAACACGTCGTGGTCTGCAGCACGACCCTGCAGGCTGATACCATTATGGATTTCCTTAACGAATTCTACGCGCATCCGCTGCTACAGGTGAGTAGAGCAAGAGTTTGCTCGTTTGTTTGGTTTGGCTCGTTGCAGCTGCGGGTGTGTGCGTTGATAACGAGTCTCTGAATCGAATGGGAAATGGATTGGACTTATTCCACAGGACTACTACGTGGTGCTGCTGTCGCCGATGGAGCTGGACACGACGATGCGCATGATCTTGCAGGTGCCGATATGGGCGCAGCGGGTGATCTACATTCAGGGCTCGTGCCTGAAGGACGGCGACCTTGCGCGAGCGCGCATGAACGAGGCCGAGGCCTGCTTTGTCCTCGCCGCGCGGAATTACGCCGACAAGACTGCCGCCGACGAGCACACGATCCTAAGGTAAGCTCCAGCTGCTCCCGCGAGATAAGCCAGTATCAGCGGCAGCTCTCCAGCTCTGACCGGGCCCGCCGCTAACGAGATATGCCGCTGCAGAGCAAACTCCAGTTTAATTCTTCATTCCCGGAAGCGCGCATGCTAATTTTTGCTCTCTCTCTCTCCTTCCCTCCTTACTGCGACAGGTCCTGGGCCGTCAAGGATTTCGCGCCGAACGTGCCGCAGTACGTGCAAATTTTTCGCCCGGAGAACAAACTGCACGTGAAATTCGCCGAGCACGTGGTCTGCGAGGACGAGTTCAAATACGCCCTCTTGGCAAACAACTGCACGTGTCCCGGCGCCTCCACTCTCGTCACCTTACTGCTGCACACCTCCCGAGGACAGTGAGTAGTTTTTAGAGCAGATCTTTCATTTACTTTTGTGGTTACCATATGGAATGTCCGTCGCAGGGAGGGCCAGCAATCGCAGGAGGAGTGGCACCGGCTCTACGGCAAGTGCTCGGGCAATGAGATCTATCACATAACCCTCGGGGACTCGCGCTTTTTCGGCGAGTACGAGGGCAAATCCTTCACCTACGCCTCGTTCCACAGTCATCGAAAGTACGGAGTTGCCTTGGTAGCAGTCAGACCCGCCGAACTTCCCGAATTTTACGAGGACACGATACTGCTCAATCCAGGTGGGTAGATCAGACTTACAAAGCGACCATTAGATACCTGAAGGTCCGGAATCACTCGTTTTCCTTGGACTTGTACTCAGGTCCGCGGCACATTATGAAAAAGACAGACACGTGCTACTACATGAGCATAACCAAGGAGGAGAACTCGGCGTTCGTGGTGGCGAACAACCAGGGCGCGGGAGTGGAGCCGAGCCAGGTGGTGGTCGAGGGCAAGTCGGCAACGGGGACGGGGGCGAGTCAGCAGCCGCCGCAGCAGCAGGCGACGACCCCGGGAACCACGACGACGCTGACGACGGCGACGAGCCTGGCGACGACGACAACGGCCTGCAGTGGCGGCGGCGGCGGCGCGCAATTGGGCGTCGGCGGCGCTGGCGGCAACGGTACGACGAGCGCTGGTAGCGCGGCCGCGACGGTCACTCTAAGCGTTAGCACGCCGACGGACGACGACCACGACGAGCACGACGAGCACGACGAGCGCGCGGCCAATGGGCCCGACGACGAGCCGAACGAGGACGAGTCGAACTCGAGACCGGGTACACCCGCGAGCTCCGCTAAGGTTGCTCGCTTGCAACCCACACCCCCTCAAGTTATCTTGCAGCTCCTCCCTAGCACCTCCACACCACTCCAACACCACAAACTGCTACTCGCATCCGATGCCCACCGTGAGTGTCGCATGCGCAACGCTTACTCTTACTACTACTACGCTTTCCCTTCCTCCTCCTCTTCTTCTTTTTCTTCTTCTTATTCTTCTCCTCCTTCTTCTTTTCTCTGTCGGCTACTCTCTTATCCTCGACTCGACCACCCCAGCGCTCCTTTTCTCTTTTATTCTTTCTCTTTCGCCTGCTTGTTATCTCTTCCAATTTGACTTTCTTTTGATCGCATGGCGTCCCCCGCTACCGCTTGCTCGCCTGCCTATTTTTCTTTCTTGCATTGTTCAATCCTCTCTGATGACACAGCAGCGATCGTCGCGAAAACTGGAACGCGAAAGACGCTTAGACCCAGACACAAGACATGGCACTCGGCCGCACTTTCACCGAAACAACACAAATCCATTGGCACTCGAATTTGATCAAGCCACGAGCGCGCGTAGCAAAGTGCAACGGCCCACCATATCCTGATAGTCGCGAGCGAGATAAAGGAGCGAAAAGCAGGAGAGGCGCTGCGCGCAAAGGGCAATCTGCTAAAATGACTGGCAGTCGCGTGAGTGAACATCGGGCGGCGAGGTATGCACGAAGCCGCCGGCAGCCGCGCGCACCGCCTAATTTCTGGGTCGCCGATGCTGATGCAGCTGTCTGTACGACCCTCTGCCCTGCCCCCCTCCACCCATTCTATTCTTTATTCTCGAGATTTTTATTCATACCGCGCGGAGCTTCCATCTTTCCTTTTGCAATCTCAATTTACGTAAAAGGAGTGGCGCCATTGCAATCGAGTGTTTGCCCCGCTCGCAAGACCCGTCCCTCCTACTTGTCAGCGGGCAATGTCACTGCAGCCTCAACTCTATTAATTCTGTTCTTCGGCAACTTTAATAACTCGCTCATATGTGCCAAGTTCATTCGCCGGTTCGCACATCTTGATATTTGAATTTAGATTGATTCGTTAACAATAGCAAGTAGGCGGCGCACACCGCATAGCTGCACCTCCAGTCGTCAGTGGTGACGGGTTACCAAAATGATCCTCGTCCGTCGATATAACGTGCAACGGCACATCTCAGTACAATATGACAGCCCTCTTCCAGAATTACTACAGTGCACTTTACGTATATTGGTTAGCTGAACCGATGTATTATATTGATTTTCTTCAAAGTAATACACTGTAGACTCATATATTTTAATTACTTTTCTACTCTCTGTAAATACTATTATTGGAATGTAAGAGCACGAGAGCACATTAGTTGATGACATTGACAATTTCTTTTTCTATTTTCGATCCCAATGAATAATTTAACGACCAATGTACCGGCATAAATTTATTTTGGAAAATGTCATAATCGACGAGGTATTTCCTCCAAAGTCAAGTAATGAATTGATAGGTTCATTTTTCGAACTCCTCTGCTTATTATTTCAACGAGACTTTACCAATTGACCACCTACTTTTGATCCTATTTTCACATGATTGATATGCCACTTGAGAATGCAAATTTAACATACAGTACTCCACTCTATATTTAGTTTATCATAAATATCAAATCGTTTTTACTTACCAGCTTATTTCTTACTTATCTGCAAAGACAATGATAATGCGACTGATGCAAGTAATGTTACAAAAAAATTTCATCCTCAGTATGATAGACCCTGGTAATGATAGATCTTCTTTTCTAATATAGCCTCCGTAGTTGCGGTGCATTCAGAATTAATATGAACTATCTAGTGAAAGATAGCTGCCAAAAAAATAAAAAATAAAAAAGAAATGGTTGACGAAGGATAGTAGTTGAAAAGGAGGCAAATGAAGAGAGGAGGTGAGAAGGAGAACAGAGTGCGATAAACTAACGAAATATCATGTGTTTACACTTTAGCAACTTATCTGGATCCGGGAGGATTAGGCGACTCGAGGCAGTGTTTAAAGGACGGAAGTTTGTCGCCACAAACGCCAATGACCGGAAATCACCTCGATGTGCCACGCTCGCTCGAGCCAAATCCTAATCTTCTCAGTCCCGAAATTCTCACTCAGAGGAGAGGTAATCCATTTGCCGGCTGGCAGAGTTGACAGATCTGCCCATCCCCAGCTTTATCAGACTTATTGTGGCATTAACGCCTAGCCGCTCGGACGTCGTCGCGTGCGGACGCCCGCCGCGCCGCGCAGCCGGCCCTTTTCACATTCCACCACGGGCTACGCCGGCCGTCCGCTCGCGACGACGGAGTTTTGGCTCAAACAATCCGCCAACAACTTCATTACCACGGCTTTCGCGCTGCTCAACTCGTTGTCATGATTTTTTTTGACATTATTTCTTTCCAAATTTCACGTTTGCTGGCGGATTTTTGGCCACGATGGTCGTTGCCCGGCGGGATTGCCGAGATTTGAAGTATCATTGTGCCGTAGGGAGCCGACGACCAAGTATTTTACCAGTGCCAGATATGCTGACGAGCTCCACGCTACATCTACCCGGCCAGGAGTCGTTAGACCACGAGGGTGACGAGTCCGAAGATGAGATGGAGGATGATGTGCCTTGGCGATCGCCCAGCGAAAAGATAGCGTAAGTTCACGGAATAAGTTGTCCGTGTAGTATATTCCAATAGCGCAATCACGTGCATTGTCAGAGTGGTAGTCAGTCATTTTTTTGCTATTCGTCCTCATCAATTCTTTTCTCTCTCACACACACACACTTGCAACATTCATCAAGCTTTCAGGCGCAAGCCTATTTTTCTCCCTCCCCCTCTCTCTCTCTCTCTCTCTCTCTCTCTCTCTCTCTCTCTCGTCGTGTTCTTCCGTCTTCTTTGCTTTAAAATACGATGAACGCCGGATCGGTTTAGAAGCTTTGTTTTGCTTTAAACCGGCCATGATGAATATTTAAGTAGGCAGACTACAAACGAACGGTGCTATGTAACCGAACCAACGAAAAAATATCAGACCGAGTGAGACCGTTAAAAAATTCATCTGCATATAAATCCAAAATAAATCCTTTGCTCGGTCGACTTTTCATTGTGTTTTCATGCGAGTTTGGCAACTCGCGGTTCATTCGCGGCGTTGCGCGATACCCGCAAATATACATATGTGAACTATGGCACGTTGTTGCGATCTGCATAATCCAAAAGCATTCGATCAAGGACATATGCTAATATCCACAGGGAGAACAGAACGCGTGGTCGCGAGAGGAGTTAGGTTGCTCGCAGTTAAATGTACGATCACGGCGGCTCTGGCGTGACGAGCGACGGGTGACGAGCTGCGACGACGACGACGACGATGACGAATTGCGATGGCTCGGCGCAGGCGCACAGCTCATATTAGTTGACCGTTTCGGAAGATATAATCCTCCAGTGGCCGGAAATCGCGGGATCGATTTATACGATGCTCGCTATAATCACGCCTCGCTGCTCTTTTATAATTTTACGGTTTATTGAGACGGCCATAATCAAACGGGCACGCGGCTACGATCGCTCGAATCGATATATCCCGTAGAGTGTAGTCGCTCGCGAATCGTCGTTATATTTGTGACTACGTTATCTATTCGCAGCTAGCTCACCGACTCGTTTGCACCTATTACTTATTTGCCATGCACATTTTATCGCACATTCTCTAGATAACATAGACAGCCTTACGACATGCCCATGCACACACGCTCACCCATTTTTCAAGTATCTTTGTTGTGAGTCTTTATTATTATTTTTTTTTGCTACATTATTCACATATCAATGATGTCCTTAGATGTTTCAAAGTCAAAGATGCACACACATTGAGCACATTCTTCCATGTCATTTTCAAAATTCTAGATAAATATGACAATATCTCAATGTATAGTTACATACCTATTACTCACTCAAGATCGATTAATCTAATTAACTGAACAACTCAATAGATGAAACAAAATTTTAATGATTTTTATATTTTTATGTGTAACCAAATTATTGGATTAAATTATTTGTCAGAAATATTGAAGTTATTCGAAATAGTCACTAGTATACACAGTAGCATCGCTCAAATATATTAATATAGAAAGAAAATGATCATCACATAATGCGACTATTCAGCCAATTAACTGATATGTTTATGCCAATATCCATAAAAATGTCACGTGATGCGGTTGCACTCAACGTGTTTTATGCCCGCCCAACATCCCCAACTTCCAATCTCCGTTAAATTTAAAAAAAAAACTCGTGTGGATGTTTTTGATGTCCTCCTTGTATCTGCATCGTCTTTATGCACCTCTCGTCCTCTTGCCGCACGTCGCGCGATGTCGACTGTGTTCGCCCCCCGCAGCTTCAAAGGGTGAGTCTCATGCAATTTTTACTTTTTCTCCAAGCCGCGATTAACAATTTATTTTTACTTTGATCTAGCGAAATTTTATCTGCTTTACAAATTTTAAGCTTGATAGATATATATAAATACATAGATATGCAACTTGAATGATCTGGCTTTTGTACGTTTTAATAATTAAGTAGAACAGATTTGCAGTAATGCATGTTGTGTTTTGACAATTAAATTGATAAGCTGCTTAAACAAATGATCGATTTCACTGATTAAACTGGGCAAATTATAAAAGAGATACAGTCATATATGATGCAGGATTGAAGATCATTCTGAAAAATTAGTCTGGGTACATAAATATTCAGTATCGTTGTGATAAATGTGTCAGTATAAATAGCATCGACTGATTCAATAGTTGAGCACGAGGCCATTGTCCAATTCGGTCTGTATCTGCAGCAAAGTTTTTCCTCTGGTCTCTGGCAACACGGCGACGACAAAAGGCAAACCAATGGAGCCTAACATCGCGAAGCACGCAAAGGCGAAGCACGAGCTGGTGTACTGATAGAGAGCCTCGTAGGAGCGTCGCACGCAGAATGCAACCAAATACATGAGCGACGTGCAGATGCTCACTGCCGCAACCTTTACCCGGCATGGGAATATCTCGCCGGTGACGATCGGTAAGACCGGTGTCAGTCCCAGCGCGTAAATTCCGTAATAAATGCAGAGCATCAATGTCGGAAGTATTTGATGCTCGGCCAAGAGCTGCAACAGAACAAAAGAAAACCAGAAAAAGCGCTGTAATTTGCAGTGCGACTGCCGATGAAGCTGATCGGCGGAGTTAGGTAAGCGGCGAGAATAACCAACCTCTTGCGTGTAGCATTGCCCGTCTTGAGTTAAGTGGAAAACCGCGAGAGCGAGGCAACACAAGCCGGAGCCAACAACGGTAAAAATGAGCAGGGGCCTACGACCGAATCGCTCAATGGCGAAGATGCAGAGCACCTTGGACAGCAGGTCGATGAAAGAGGTGATGAGGCCCCCCGTGTACGGGCAGATCGACTCGATTAGCTGCTCCGCGTAGTCGCTCACTGCCAGCGCCCCGAGCATTTGACTAATGCAGAGCACTGGGGCGGCTATCAGACTGAGGGGTCGCAAGCTCGCGGGACACAGAGATTCCAGCAGTCGCTCGCTCGCCTCCTTGGAAAAGCTCATGTTGAAGAAAGCTTGCATGGACTGGCACTCTTCGTCAATTTCCAGAAGGTTTTGGCGATCTCGCAGGCACTTCAATGATATTTTCGCTTGGAGCACCTGCAGAAAAGGCTGGATTTGAGAACGAAGGCCTGCAGTTGTGGGCACTTTCATTTCAAGTACTAATCGCAATTGACACCTCACCCTCCTGGAACAGATAGAACGGCGACTCGATCATGGCCAAGTAGATGCTCGCCAAGAAGCACAGAGGCGGAGCGGCCATCAGCCGGAGGATGATGCTGGTATCGAAGAGATAGCCCAACAGATTGATGGCGAAGATACCGAGGCAGCCAAACAGCATAACAGTGGTGCCGACGATGCCGCGGCTGCTCAAGGTCGAAATCTCGGCGACGTAAAGTACCGCTGTTGCCGAGAACATGCCAACGCCAAGTCCCGCGAGCGCCGCTGCGGAAATAATCAACTGATAAGGCGCGACGTTTTGAATGATAGATCGTCGGGAAAGAATCGCGCGAGAGGAACATGAAGATGCCAAAAGCGAACTGACGACTTTATCGAGGCCTGAGAAACCCAGGAAGATCCAGAAGGCGACGAGGATGGCGGCCGATAAGGCGAAGGATATCCGTCGGCCGTAAAAGCCGCTGATGAGAATCGAGGCAAGGCTGCCGAGGCTGGCACCCACGTTGATTATCGACTCGATCCACGACTCGTCCACGAGCAGCAGCATCGGATGCATCCTGCTCGCCTCCGTCGGCTCGTACATGTAGGCGAACGACGGCCGAGGCCAGCCTATCGCCAGGCCCACGCACAGCGCGCCCAGGTTCACTGCAGCCAATCAGCCAATCGGACAGCAAAGTCAAAGCCAAAATTAACCAATTATTGCGATGCGGCGCGGCTCGATCGTTCTACTCACGTGATCCGACACTCGCGCAAAAGTGCTTATTCCTCCGAAGCCTCTCTGCGATGCTCATGCTGCACATGGACTCTGTGGCAGTTTTATCCGTTGCAGCCGGAGGCACATTGTTCGGGCAGTTGCGCGTTGACGTCAAAAAAAAAACAGCGAGTCTCGACGATAACGCGAGCGCGCTTTGGAAAATTATTCAATTAACCGAAAATAGATAAAAGCCAGCTTTATTGCTAACTCATTTTAGATATTTGCTTTAATAACCACGAGGAACTTCCTCTTCTGCCGCGCTGTTAAAGTTTGGCCAGAAAAGCCGCAACAAAGAATATTTTTTGCTAACAAAGCGTGGCTTTACATTAGGCAGCAAGATTGAAAAGTAATGTTTGTCGGAAAATTGGTAGCTGACAAAAGAAATGGACGTTGTCTTTCCGAGGGGAAAATTGGATGCAGTTCGTTGGCATACAATCGTCCCTCGTCTCTGTAGTAAAAGAAAAGTACGTCGTTCCAAAAAGTTGAAAGAGGGAGAGTATCGATGACAGCGCGGGGCACAAAGGAGCAGGCAAAGAAAGGGGGCAAAGAAGGGTGGGAGGTGGGGGAGGAGGGGGAGAAGTAGGGAGAAGTAGCAAAAAAAAAGCAGGCAAAAGCCAAAGAGAGCCGAGGAAAAGACATGCAGATGCAGTGACGTATTCAAATGATGTTGCAGGATCGTCAAGGGATTCCCGCCAGTCTCGCCGTTCATCGGTGTCTCGCCGACGCTGTGCTATCTGCTCAAAGAAAAGAAGCCGCTCTGCTGCCTGCAGCTAGCTCAGGTAGCCTATACGCAAATTTACTGGGCGTTAACGAGATTCGATCCTATTGATATATTTATCGAGCCGCCTGCTTACAGGTCTGCGAGCATTGCAGCTACAGAAACGCCAAGGAGTACAATTGGCAGAACAAGACGATCATACTGGCGGCCGACTACGCGAGCAACGGCATCTACAACTTCATCATCCCGCTGAGGGCTCACTTCAGGTAGGTGTTGGTGGGATAGCGCAATTATCAGTGGGCTATAGGCTTATGGTAATCCGAATGATATTTGTGGGCGCGCGGGCAGATCGAAAACGTCGCTGAACCCAATAATTCTGCTGCTGGAGCGCCGCCCGGAGATAGCCTTCCTCGACGCCATCTCCTACTTCCCGCTGGTCTACTGGATGCTCGGCTCGATAGATTGCCTGGACGACCTGTTACGCGCGGGCATCACGCTCGCCGAGAACGTGGTGGTGGTCAACAAGGAGCTGAGCAACTCGGCCGAGGAGGACACCCTCGCCGACTGCAACACCATCGTGGCCGTGCAAACGATGTTCAAGTGAGCCGCCGCGCCGTCGCTCGATCGACAATGGCACCGCTAAACCGCACCCTCACGGCTCTCTCTCCCTCTCTCTGCCTCTCTCTCTCTGTCTGTTTTGCTTGCAGATTCTTCCCCAGCATCAAGAGCATCACCGAGCTCTCGCAGTCGAGCAACATGCGCTTCATGCAATTCCGCGCGCACGACAAGTATGCTCTGCACCTCAGCAAAATGGAAAAGGTACTCCTCAGTACTACTACTGGTGACAACTACCCCGCTGAGCCTTCGCTGGGCTCCCCGGTAACATGACATCACTCACTCTCTGATCTCTGATTTATTATATGATGATATGTGACTGATACTGGATCGATCGATCGATCAACTCGTTTGATTGATTTATCGATTTGAATCACCTTAGACCGCCGCCTCTCCCATCTTCGTCGTCGTCGTCGTTTCGTTAACTCCTCTCCCCTCCCCTCCCCTCCTCGCCTCGCCTCGCCGCGCCCTCGTCTATCCTTCTGCCCTTCTGTCCATCAAGCCAGAGCTTGCTCTGCCAACAAATACTTAATAACGAGATTGTCTGCAGGCAAGGAAAAACACAGATACGCGAAATAGCTCGCGCAGCCGACTGATCGGAAAGCTCACGCGATCGGCTGCTGTGCGTTACGTGCGCTACGTACTCGCCGTACTCGACGTACTCGGGATCGAAATCCACTTTATCTAAAGTGCTTCTTTGGCCCTGCACTTTGGCTGGCGCTTATCGACTTTGCGAATAACTTCTTTTACGCGCTCGTAAAACGTCCGAGTCCTCGGCCCCCGCGCTCCCCCGCGCTCCCCCGCGCTCCCCCGCGCTCGTCCGTCCCGTACCGTCGCCACCTCCATCCTTCTTACGCTTATACTTGCACGCGCCTATACGCAACCTTAAGAAAAGTCCCGCTTCGAGATTCGAAAAGACCAACCACATGAGCGGCTATTCCAATACGAATTATTCTCCTTTCTCTCCTCCAACGCCACAATAAATGGCTCTTGTTCGAATTTTCAAGTGATTGTACAGTAGTACGCGAAGATGGGATCGCCGCTGTCTAATTTACTGTCGACCACGGTCGAAAAGCACCTTTAGACTTTTTAATGATTTGCTTGGTAATTTATTAGTAGAGTCTTACTTTTATTATCCTAGGCATGACTTCCATCACTTTTCAGTCGCCGTTCAAGTTTTTCAATTTCAATCAAATTTTCTCTTTGAATTATTGAATTTCAACTGTTAAGGGTCAGCGAGAACAAAGCTGCACAAAAGCTAAAATCTATGACGATGTCACTATTGCCAATCGTAATAGCTCGTAGACCCTTAAAATCAAAATTTTTTTTAAGTGCACAGTATCTCATGCCTAGAAATTGTCGATTTGCTTGCTGAAAAAAAAGTAGTAGTACTAGGCAGTAGTGCTGACGTATAATAGAATAAAGTAGTATTAAACAACAAGGTATTTGGAACATTATGAACCTTTCGACGTTTCGAGGCTTCAACTCGATAGCATGAGCAAATAAATTAGTAGCCTTTTTAGTGTAGAGGCTCATGGTACAAACTCAACTTCCCATTCCTAAAGAAAACAGAAAGGTTGTATGAGCCACTTATAGAAGTCCAGTAGAATACATATCATCGTTGACATTGCGCTTCTGTAGATCATGCCGATTAGCTGAGCTCAATTGACGAGCAATGTAAAAGAGAAAAATAGTTGCATAACGAGAAAAGAAAGAAAAAGAAAATGTTGAACTTGAAGATATGTACCGGTGGGCCCACAGCATGATACTGCTTGATATCGTACGTTTTTTAGGTCGTAAAATCGATATCACTGTGAATATGTATATACATAAATTATACTTTGTATTGAAGCAAGATTTACAAGTGAGTCTAAGTAGATGCAGAGTAAAGATGCGCTATACGAGGAATTGGTGAAAAGATGCTAATCGCCATGGAATTGCTTGTCTGTTTTGCATGGCTGGCGACGAGTAGCGGGAGAAGGAGCGAGGCTCTCACATATCGTACATGTTCCGACTGCCCTTCGCCGCTGGCAGCGTATTCAGCGCCTCGATGTTGGACACTCTGCTGTACCAAGCCTTCGTCAAGGACTATGTGATAACTTTCGTCAGACTGCTGCTGGGCGTCGACCAAGCGCCCGGCTCTGGATTTCTCACCTCAGTTGGGTTTTCTCTTTTTGTTTGCTCGCGCCTTTATGAAAGCAGATTGCGCAGCCACTGAAATCTAAGCTCTCTCTCTCTCTCACTCTCTGTGTGTGTGTGTGTGTGTGTTACAGATGAAGATAACGAAAGACGACATGTGGATAAGAACTTACGGTCGACTGTACCAGAAGTTGTGCTCGACCACCTGTGAAATCCCAATCGGTATTTACAGGACGCAGGACACGTCGATAGTCGACACCTCGCACGTAAGTATCTCCGACGAGCAGCAAAGCGCTTTATAGCTGCGAACTGTTACTGCCCCCTGGCCACCCACACAGCGACACAGCCACACACATACACACACACACAAACACACACACAACCACACACAACTGCATACCTATATACATCTCACTTTACCACACGGAATTCAACTACAAGCTGCTCCTGTCTCTTCCTAATGCGTTTGAACGGACTTGTCGGGCAATCCTTTGAATGACCGTCGGCTGTGTGAGTAGCGCATGATTGTCATCTCGCTCGTTCGCTCTCTTCCTCTTTTACTCACTCACTTACTTACTTACTTACTTACTTGTTTATTTGCTCCACTCGCCTCTCCACTAGCCCCTTGCCAACCACTCGATCGTTGGTTCTACTTGAATAAGTTCTTGCTCGTCTATTGAGTTTTCTCCAACTTGCGTACAGTACGACGCAACAACCCGGCTATACTGCTAAAGACCCACATGAATTTGAAAGTGACTTGACTTGTGATTCATTTGGCACTAGCGATGAGCTGTAGTGCGCAGTAGGTATGCTTATTACTTTCAACTACTGCAAGCAATCAAAGTCAATCGAAATTGCTCGAATTATTGCATCGTGTTAGAATTAAACGAATGATCGCAAAGCGCACGTGCGAATGTTTGCAAGATTGAATGCAGGAAAGAGTGTTGAAAGTCGAGCGTGAAAATGAAAGATTGTGAATGGAAGAAAGAGAGGCAAGCGTACGAGCAGACGGAAGAGTCGAGGAGGCGATCGACAAAAAAGACCATTGAGACAGAAAGCTAGATGACGCGAAAGCGAGAAGGTTTGATGAACGAGTAAAGTAAGTGTAGATAGACTGTGCTTGTTTTTGGTTCTGTTTTCTCTAGGGCGACTCGGACGCTGAAAGCGACGCCGGCGTCGGCGTCACATACAAGATGCGCCACTCGGCGGCCGCGTCCTGTTTAGCCACTTGCGCGCCTCGCGACAAGGCCACCTCTGCTGTGAGTACGCTCGGCCCACGGGCATTCACCCTCCCTACATATTTTTTTTTCTCTCGATATCTCTTTTACCTCTCTCATTTTTGTACGTACTCAATGATTCAATTTTTACTGTTTGTTTTTTCTTGTGTCTATCTCTCTCTCTCTCTCTGCATCCAGCACAACTACTACTCTGTGGCCCGCTGCGATCGACTCTCTTTTTCTGTACTTGGATATTTTACTGTTACCTTTTAATGTTTTTCTGTGTGTGCGTGTTGTTTTCGTGTTGTTGTGTGTATCCGTACGTATGAGTATGCCTGACACTTTTTTTCTTTGCGCTTGCTTGCCCTAATAATAGCTTAGCAGTTGCTGCAATGGAGCGCCAACGCATTTGAAAACCCACTCGCATCGAGTTGTAAATAGCTGTGCGAACGATCATACATGTCGTTCGAGCATGTCGTTAGCATTTAGAACTAATTAAATTATTGCCGAATTTTAGCAATAATCTTCTCATGATCAGTGACGCTGCATGCAAGACAAACTCATTTATAAGACACAGTAGATGTAATGTTTCGTATAGTAACGTTGTGCAGTTGTAACGCTGATTTGATATTCCAAAAACAAATGGAATCGACAGCAGTTAAAGCTGCTACGTAAGCCGTATAGGGACTGGCATAATGGTATTACAATCGTA
This sequence comes from Galeopsomyia nigrocyanea, assembly GCA_035047105.1. Taxonomy (NCBI): domain Eukaryota; kingdom Metazoa; phylum Arthropoda; class Insecta; order Hymenoptera; family Eulophidae; genus Galeopsomyia; species Galeopsomyia nigrocyanea. The sequence goes on along the minus strand of JAWWMK010000008.1, from coordinate 10,174,005 downwards.
AACTATAAATTATATCTACATGGGTGTTGTGACTGAACAGTACTGGTAGAACTATTAGAGATATTACATTGAAATCCACTATCGAAGATGAGGTCGATTTTTTAAGTCGTTATTAAGCAATTGGAGGCAGTTTTTTTCTTTTAAAAATGCTCGTTTTTTTCTGCCAGCTTCTTTCAATTCTTTTGCTTCTGTATACATTCTGTGCTTTGGCTTTTTTGTCTATTTGCCGTGCGTAAATGAACAAAATGGCCTAATGTTTACCACGGTACTTTCACGTTGACACGATTGGCTCTGCGGAAAAAAGCGTATAACGTTGGGTGTGGGGATGGGTAACGAATAGAAAGAGTAAAAAGGAAAAAATGAGCCTGCAAACGAAGCCGCGGGATTGGAAAACAATGTATGTCGTGCATGTGCTCTAAAAGAGCCTCATCTAACGTGCTGCTGCTGCCGCCAGCTCTGTGTGCATGCGTCTATGTGCTCTTTCTCCTGTCTGTCGTTCTCTTGCTCGTGCTCTTTTATCCACTCTCGTGCTCGCGATGCGGTGTCAGTGTGGCAGACTGATCATTTTGCCAAGGCAGGAAGTTCGCTTGCAGGTTCGCCCCTGCTCGAGCGTGACTTGGAGAAATCGACTGGAAAGGCATTGATTTCGGCCTGAACAAAAACTAGACAGTTGTCTACCAATGGCTTCTTTCACACGTCGCATTAACCAATTCACGCACTTCAAATTTCCTTTCATTTTATCGTCCGCCAAGCCAACATTCCAATTACTCTGCCCTCAATTATATGCCTCTCTCTCTCTCTCTCTTACTCTCTCATTCTCTTAATCTCTCTATTTCGTGGTTAGATTTTTCGTGACTTCACTAATCGTAATCTAGAAATCAGAATCAAGTTGAATTTTATAGAATTCAATGAGTTTTGAGTAGTAAGGACTTTAGAGTAGCATTGCTGACGTACATGCATTGTTTTGCCAAGTTTCATTGAACGTTGTGCGTTTTTGATATAGCTATATGGCAAGCGTAATGTGTTTAGTGAAGCGTCACGTAAATGCAGTATGGAAAATGGTACTGTAATACTGCAAAGCAGACTAGTTGACATACGATACCGTGGGTGTTGTTTGCACATTTGTCGAAATAATGCAATAATTTCAACAGACGGCCCTGAGCCGAGTCACGCACGAATTTTTTTGCTGCATATTACACGAGCTTCAATTTGTTTGATGGCTGATTGAGCGTGTAAAACGATACTTCCAAAATTGATCTTTACAAATGATATAATGAATCAAATGAAAAATAGAAAAGAAAAGAAAAGAAAAGAAAAAAAAAGAAAGCAAGAACAATTCCGGAGGTTCGCGAGGGAGTTTTACACGCGCGGGAGATATGCGAATTGACGCTTGACAATTGGCGACTGACTCGAGTTGGTGTTGCTTTGAATTGGCAGTACTCGATGAGCATGGGCGACGAGGCGCGCGACAACCACGCCCAGCAGATCGAGCGCGCAGAGATCGCCAACCTGGTGCGCTCGCGGATGGAGTCGCTCAACTTACCGATCGCCGACTACGACGACGTCTCGGAGAAGCGCAACAGCCTGTCGTACGTGATCATCAACCCGTCGTGCGACCTGAAGCTCGAGGAGGGCGACATCGTATACCTGGTGCGCCCGTCGCCGTTCTCCGCGCAGAAGACCTTCGAGCGCCACAACTCGCGGCGCAAGAGCAACATCAGCTTCTGCTCGGCCCAGCTGGTGGCGCAAATGAATGCCGCGGTGGCGTCGAGCGCCGGGGGCGGCGGCCCCGGGGCGCCGGGCAGCCGACGCGGCTCCGGCATCGGCGTCGCCAGGGCCCCGCCCCTCGGCAACACCAAGTCCAACTCGCTCTCGCTGCCCGACAGCCCCACCGTCGCGGGCAGCCTCAGGGGCCGCTCCAACTCGCTGCGCGTCGTCGACGACATCCTCCTCAGACGCAGCAACTCCTTGAGGTGGGTATCCTTCGCGTTTGCTCTAATCTTACTAATACTGCCTTGCTCCCCCTACACTCTGCTCCCAACTCTCAACTGTCAAACTTTAGCTCTCGCAGTCCGGAGTCGCCCTAGGCGGTACCAAAGCCTGCAGCAATTATCGCGCGAGGCCGATCGTGCTGATACGGTAGGTGATAATCGGCCTATGCGGACTTTTGAGAACAAGCAAAGCTAACTCATAGCATGTAGTCGTATATGATAGTGCTGCTGCCGCTGCCGCTGCTGTTGTTGCTGCTGCTGCTGATGATGATCTAACGATGATTGAAGTGCGATTTAAAGCGAAAGCAATTTTTGCGGAAAAGGGAGTAACGATGGATTGCTTGCAGGCAGGGGCTGAGCATTCCGGCGAGGCGCAAGAGCAGTCTGGAGGACATCGGTCTTGGGGCGCTGTCGCACCCATCCAACCACAACCCCATAAAGATCGCGCTGAACGGGTCGATCGGGCTAGAGGTGACGCCGCCGGAGGAGGGCGGCTCGCAGGCGGGCAGCTCGGCCAGCAACACCGGCATCCTGGACGTGGGTCTGCCGTCGGTGCCGTCGATGCCGCCGCTGCTGGGCTCGGGCCTCGGCGGCTCGATGGGTGGCCTCTACGACCCGCCGCCCTCCTACCCGGGCCCCGGCGCAGCCTCAGCCTCCTCGTCGTCCTCGCGGGAGCCGCTGCAGGATCCCCAGCACATACAGGGCACCATCGTATGATACAACCTCATGTGGGGACGCAGGCTCTCCAGCGTAGTGCGAAACAAGTGGCTGTAGCGTGCCCCACAGGCTGCTCTCATTAGGGCTCATTGACTAGTCTACGTAACCCCCTTCTAGGCCCTGCTCCCGTTCATCCCTCGGCCCCTCTCCCCCCGTCTAGCCACGCGCGCGGCATGGCCTGTCTCTTCTGCTCCTTCTTGCTGCTACCTTCATTCCAAGCGACAACGACGCGCAAGCTGATCCGAGCGACAGGCTGTTCCACCGAGTCTCTTTACTGCAGTTCGATCTGTATTATATCAAATAATTCATGTCTTAACGGCGCACGCCGCCGCGTCCACACAGGCGCGAGGCACAATCTCATAGAGACTCTTCGAGCGACATGATATCCGCGACGTTTAAATGCCAGTTTTAGGCCCTTGACCGACGACAATTATTTTTACTGAATTCTACTCTATGTAAATTTGACTAAAATTTGTATAAAAATAAGAGTGACATGTGATCCTAGCGTTACTAAGAGGGTATTGAACTTTGATCAAACGTATTCCTTAAAGTGTAGACGATGTAACAACGATTACCGTTTCGTACATATAAAATATTATTATTATGGCTATTATATAGAAAAATCTAAACAAAATGGCGTTGATAGAGAATTACAAAAATAATGATATTTATTACAGAAAAATATATATATATATACACATATATATACTACTAGCGCCTTTGAGTGCCCTTCGAAATATATTACATCACTGTGACTAATTTTGTACTAGAAAACGATTATATGCATATATGTACTAACGTGCTAACTAGTATTATCACTACTACTCAGAATTATCTATTTAAAAAGAGTGGATAGTTAATAAATATACAAAATGACCATTCTAACTCATATCACAAAAGGATCATTTCTAAAGTAAGTTTTTTTTCTCAGAGTAAACGCGAGTAAGAATGTAGAAATTAAAAAAAAAGGAAATGTTATAAACGTAGAATATACAAGAATGTGAGAGATAGTACGTAGAAAAATGCGTGCAGAGTTGGTGTGATCCTCGATTACCTATCGTGATTTACAAGATTATATTTTATAGATTGCATCTTTCTTTGTAGTTTCATGCCCGTAAAAATTTAGGGTTTTCAATATTGGAATCAAATTTTTATAGAAATTCATATCACAGGTAATCGTATAGGCCTTTACACTAATATTCTTAAATATAGTAGAAATTGCTGTAGTATACAGATGACAATTTTCAATATTTTAAAAGCTTTAATAACGTGATAATAATTTTATCGTTATCAAGGATTTTCCTTGCATTTTTGTGATTGACCATTAAACTTGAATTTAAAAAAATATTAATCAAACATCTAAACAAAATTGCAGAAAAAGGGACCTTACTAAAGATTTTAGTCATTAAAACAATCAATAAAAACGAACCGGCAAAATAATTGTTACAAAACGCGATTATTCGATCGTTTATATATTTTGATGAAATTGAAAAAGTGAAAAAAAAGTAGTTACTACAATTTTGTACTTTAAAATAACAACAACTAATGAACATACCAATTGAGTTGTCCACTGAAATTATTTCCACTCTATTCAACTTTCAAAGTAAATAGTTGTAGATTTGTAATTTAAACATATAAACCGTTAGTGTAACAATAGTCATTGATTTTGGACCAACGTGCGTACCTGAATTTCCGAGTAGATGAACATGTTATGGATACTAGGTTGAATTTAAAATATGAAGAATTAAAAAATTTCTTATTCAATCATATAAAATTCGGTATTCTCGTTGAAGTTTAATTCGTTCTGATTTTATTCGAGATATAAATTTTGTTATTAAATTACTCAGATATTTTCATACAATTAATACATATTATAGTGCTATTTTCCATTTTCTAGTTTATAAACATATTTAAGAGCCTTAAAGTATTAACTAAGTATTTCAAAGAATAATTTATCGAAAAGATGTAATGATTTATCAAAAGATATATAGTTATTTATTGCAAAGATATAATATTTACGAGCTTGCTATTTTTATCAATATTAATATTTAATTTCTAAAACTATGAATAAATGTTTGAATAGAATTATTGGTTTGCTCAAAGCTAGTTTTTTGTGTCTACCAAGTTTTTTTCCAGATAATCTATTCTATATGTAACTTCATTCTGCCAAAATAACGAATACAATTTCTTTCATCAAATGTAGGACTTTTGACCCCCAAAAAGTTACCAGTACAAATAGAGAATTGCTCATTCAACCAAGACATTAAAATTTGTAAGTTATTATTATGATTAGTGTTGTTGTAATGAAGTGCATGGAATAATATAAAATGTGCTGAATGTTCGGTAAACGTCATGGTTTTGAATAAAAATAGCCAAAAAATAATTTCGAAGAGTTTTGTCTATTATAATTTCCAAAAAGAATATATATTATCTTGTAAGAATGCTGACACACCTTGTTTTGAATAAAAAAAATTTCTAATTCCGTTTAAAAAATAGATCATTAAAAATATGGGCATCAATATTCTACCTTATGGTTATACGATTACTAATTTGTAGCTAACGAATTTGTCAAAAATACAAAAAATTTATTGAAAGTGCTAGTTGGCCATCTACGCATAAACTATCATACTACGTATTCTTTGTTGCACTGTAAATAAGTACAACACAATAGCTGCCTGTCGTTTTGGTTTGAACGTAATAATGTTGATACATGTAACGATATATTAAATTTAGTATAATAATAGAATAATGTTCAAACACGTTGTCGTTCTTTTATATCTATCGGTTTATTGATGCAATGAGAACAGAATAGAAATTTTTCATCTCTCCGCTTTTTGCATTCGAAACTCATTTCAAAGGCAGTAAAAACATACATGCACTGACATTTATTTCACTATGCCAATTTCTAGTATGAAGTAATTAAAACACAATATTTGCAGAAATCTTCAAATGTATGAATGTGAAAATATAAAGAGAAAAATGTAACTGTAATGAAAACTACAAAAAATTTATTGCCTACGATGATTTATCATTTTCTAAGCTTTAAATTGATTTAAAAAACATATTGTAATGTAAATCATTCAACTAAACAAATATAATATGGATTTGTCAGTTTCTCGTGGTTGACCGCAAAAACATTATTTTTTCTCAATTGAAGAATTAGAAAATTAGTCATCATGAGAAAAATATAAAGTTTTGTGATTAAAAACGTTCGACTAAACATTTTTTTCTGCTAACAATTTGGGCGAATATAAAATGTAATGCGTATTGAAAAATTGTAATACGAATGCATATTCCTGTAGATAAACGTGCAAATATTCGTTCTCGTCATATGATCATATACGTTTTAAGGTCCTTCTACGTATATGTATACCATATCAAAATATAGAAATTCGTCTTCCTGATTTCGTCTCGACTGAGTGAGATATTGCGGAAAAAATATATGAATCGATAGTTTAGCATTGTACAATTGCATTGATTCCGTTTCAGCTCGTTTAATCAAACCAATTATTTAAATTTACTAATTTTAAAAAATTTTCAAAAATTATTTTCAAATAATCGGTTCGATCAAACGAGCTATACTTGAATCAATGTAATTATACAATTTTAAACTATCAAAACATAATTTTTTTCTACGTTCTCATATTTACTCGAGGCGAAACCAGGAGATGTAATATGTGTGCGTGTGTGCGTGTGTGTATTATGTATGTGCGAGGGACTTTAAAGTGCTTAAAATATTTGCAACTTTAATAAAATGCAGCACAGTCAAAACATATTATCAATAGTCACTTTTCTAGTGCAACGTTTTCATGAATGGTTTTATTGAAAGGATGTAATTAACGCGATTCAATTTCTCTTTCAATTCCACTGTAGACCTTGAACTTATATTGTATAAGTATTTTTAAGGAGAACTCATTAAAAATGCTAATAAAACCGAAGATAATTAAATAAACCGTGAAAATATAGATATCTAAACGGGTGTATGTACGTTATGTAAAGTACCAAAGGAAAACAAAAGTAAGCAAATGTAACTAAATTTTGTGTGCAACGATGCGGCCGTTATTTCGCATGCATACAAAGTAAAGTTTATTATAAATAAATTAATACAAAGACAATCAATTTGTTAATGATTTCGTACCTCAGGCATCAACCAATCGTTCGATTTAGTGGCCGTTGAAAATGGGTAAGTGTAAAAAAATTTATTCATCAACTAATCAATGTAAACAATTTTTTATTTTATGTATACTGAGTACATAAATAAATAATAGGTCAACACAAATTAATAGAACTATCGAAATAAATTTACTTTTTAACTTTTTCTTTATAATAATAAAATATCAATAGCCGTACTACTTACATTTTATTCCACATTCACTTTAATATCCTGCATTTCTTATTTACGTTCATATTCAAAATACGCGGAATGTATGAATCATTGACGTGTTTAAACACGTGCGTAGTTACAAAGTACTTTTAATATGCATTGGTAGAGTTCATTGTATTGATAGAGAAAAAGTCTCGCCATCGCAAATTTTTTGTATCGTGAGAAAATTGCAAAAAAATCTAATTGCTTTTTTCTACCGTCTGTACTTCCAATTAAGGAAAGGACAACACTTTTTTTTATATTCGAGCTACTTATAATATCGTATTGACAGTAGATTAGGAATTATTTTGCAGCGGACGTTTGTTTTTACAACATCACTTAGAATATAATATTAACTTAGTAATAACAATAATTAAAGCGCAAATAATAAACGTAACCTTCACTTTGTGCGTTACAGTTTACCCAATACTTGAATAGGTTGTTTTTGATCATTACATGATTAACAATTGAAAAGGAAACGAATTGGTTTGGAAATAAAAAAAATGGAATAGAAATGATAATAATAATAATAATAATAATAAATGGTAAGTCGTAGCTGTGAGCTCCGGTTTAAAAATTGAACGAGAGCAAAATGTGATACGACTACAATGATCATGTGTGTATGTATATATTAGTAAAAAAGAAAGAAGTTTGCTTAATATTTATGGTCGGTGTATATACGAGCCAGCTGTTGGATAGGTTTTAATATACATGGACAGGCGCAGGAGGGAACATTGACTTATGCTTATCTATATACGAAATACGGTAGTAAATAAATATATGTATATAGTATAATGCCTTTGTTGGGAGGAACGATCAATGCGAACGCTGAGTGCAGGGTGGATGGTCGTTCCCTCGTTTATCGGCAGCCAAGCAAACAAATTGCCGTGACTGGTCGCTCTCTAGACTAGGTAACTGGCTTGGCGATCGGTCATGAGGACGTGCTCTTGACCGGCTTCGGTACATTTTCCGAGAAGTGCCCGACGATGTTGCCGCGCGGATGGTAGCAGGCCACCACGACGCACGTGCCGTCGCGCTTGGCCATCGCGATGCCCATCTCGCTCGTGCTCCTCCAGACGATCTGCGTGAAATGGCCTGAAACGCCGAAAATCCTTGGATGAATAAGTGGACGACGACGACGACAAGCCAGCAGCACTTACATGTGTTGAGGACTTTCGGCTCGGTTCCGAACTTGTGCTCCTTGCGTTCCGAGTACCATTTGGAGATGACTTCCCGAGGCGAGACGAGCAGCTTGGGATCCGAGCATTGCATCGAGTATATATTTTCGCCGTAAGGCGAGGACGATTGCGGTATGAGCTTGTTGGTGTTGAGCAGCGTGCAGGCCCAGGTCTGTCGATGGCAGAACGCGTACATTGATAGATAGATTGATTGATTGGAAAAAGAGCTGGGCATTATAGTGGCACCTTGGCAGCGGCGCAGAGATCGGAGCTGAGCCTGAGCTCGGGCACCCGGTGCCTCCTCCTGTACTCGTTGTGAATGTGCACAGCCTCCTCCTGCCAGGCGCGCTCGCTGAGGATCTTGGGTATGTCGGGGCTGAGGGACTTGTCGGGCTGGGGCGAGGCGGAGGTGGAGGCCGAGGCGGAGGCCGAGGCCGAGGACGAGTCCAGGGGCGGCAGCACGTTCTCGACGAAGCTGCCGAGGAAGTTGCCCGCCGGGTTGTAGTTGGCCACCACGTAGACCTCGCCGTTGCGGTTGCGGGCCATGCCGACGCCCAGCTCGCTGCTGTCGCGCCAGACGACCTGCGTGAAGTGGCCGGTTTTCAGGGTCGTCGGCTCCTTGCAGTACTGGTGCTGCGCCTCCTCCGCGTACCTGCGGCGCGGCGGCGTTTTACGCATTAGCCATCGCAACACAAGCCCAGTAAGCCAAAAGCAAATACCATTCGTGCACTGGCTCCTCGCCTCCGACGACGGTCTTGGGGTTGGAGCTCCACATGCAGTACAAGTTCTCGCCGTGGTCGATGTTGGCCCGGTGCTCCAGCCTGCCCCGCGTCGCCAGCACGTTCGCCCACTCTTGACTAGCTTTGCACAGCTAAACACAAGCAACGCCAGCTCATTAGCTTTCTTTCATCGTTCACTTTTCTTCCCATTCGTGCAACTAATTGGCTGATTGATCATCATTCTCAACGATACTTAACCTGCTTGCTGAGCCGTAAGGGCGGCACGCCATGCCGAGATCGGTAAAAGTTGTGCGTCTCCAGGCACGCGTTCACGAATTCCTTGGACGGCCCAGATCTGCGCACAGACGGTTTACGTGGTTCAGTCTTTGTTATCTACAACACACATCAACAAAGTTTTTTCGTCAGAGATAACATGCCTAGATTAAACTCTCCTCTTTAACGCACCGTATCATATCGCCTTCTCTTTTTCACACAGACTTTTACGCAATCTCGTGCTTATTGCGCATTTTTCCAACGAGCCCACAAAAAAAAGAAAAAAAAATACATTTGGAGCTAACGCGAGCGCGCTTTCTACCAATTCATTTTCGCACCTAACCAAGCAACAGTGGCTAACAGCAGAAACGTTAAACAGCGGTCTATGCTAATGTGAACTGATAAACTCGAAAGCGAGAGAAGAAAACTGACCGGTTGCATAAATTTCCCATCATCGCGGCGTCGGTGAAATCCTCATCTTTTCGCGCTGCACATATATCCTGATTCTCGCGTGGCACACATGCACATGCACGTAAATACTGCGCATGGATAATGAAAGTCGCCGATCACCGAGCGCTCACTTCCGTGCAAACGACGGCTAATAGCAGCGATAATTAAATAGAAATCATTTGGCGATGTCCTCGCGATTTATTGTTTAACTGTTGCATGTTCCTTCCGTACTTTCCTTATCCATTTCAATAAATTGAAATTGAATACAAACTACCACACAAGCATCCAACATCGTGAGTGATTAATTTATAGCAGATAAACAGAAAGCTCCATTCAAGTTAATGTTTAGTGTTTAATTATCAATATTTATAGTATTTATGAATTTGATACCTGTGAAGATGAGTATCGAGCGGAGTCGGGTGAGGCCGAGGAAGACCTGGCGCTGCTGCAGGACATACCGTCGCTGCCGAGACTACTGTGAAAGCTGCCATGAAACGAGTTGGACAAAGGGCCAGGCGAAGCGGGAGATGCTGTCAGCGGCGACTTGGACCTTACCGATTCGGCACGTGACCTAAGAACAATAACATTGCCATGCTTTTTACTCGGCAAATCAGTCGTTTAAAAGCTAATCAACGAAAAACCAGCAAGTTTTATCAATTTCCGCAGCTCATAACAGGTGAGAGTCAGTAAGCAAGGTATATTTTTTAACAATGCTAATGCCATACGGATTACCTAACCAATTAAAATGGGCAGCTTTGAGGCATGAATCGATTAAGCATAATGCATTATTATTATTGTAAAATATGGAGAACGTATGAACAATTGCAAGTGAGGATCTGTCAATGCGGTGTTATGATTTTCGGACTCGCAATTTAGTAATGTATACATAGCAAAGAGAGTCGGAAAGTGAAATGTTCAACAACGAAAAAAGATACGCCTAATGGTGAAGACGAGAAACCGCTGGAAAGCAATTTGCGGTTTTTCCGCAGAACAGAGCAGAAGTAGCAGTCGATTGTTCGCATGTAACCGTGAACAAGAGACGCAGCAAGAAACGACAAGCGGTTTTGTCGTTATGCAGCTGATTATTGGAATAAAGTGTGTTGAGCACTCGCCAAGCGGCTTTTACCGATTCCGTACCGATCGCGTGGCGAAAGTCGAACCGATTATATTAGATTATAACGATCGATACGCTGCACAGAGCCAGGGAGAGGCTTTATTGGGTTTTCATGTTCCGCGTAGATAAGAAAAAAAATCTTTACCGGCGAAAGATCGGAGCTGCGTTGATAATATAATATATCTCTTTTTTTTTTCATTTTCTTTCACTCGCGAATGCAATATTCAGGCGATATATATAATTGATTTGCAGATAATAAGCGTGTAATTGTGTCAAGGTATCTTATCATAGGATCAGTTGCAAATCAATGTAATTCGCTTTGGCTGCAAGGCTTTGCATGGTAATACTTATTGGATATACTGGGTACGAAGAGACAGAGCATGCAAGAATGTTCGAATGTATGAAATGGGCGAACGAATGAACTCTAAGGAGATAAAAGTCGGAACATACATATGTCGAGGTACATGAGCCGATGAGCCTTGACAACTAACTTATCTGGCATCAATGAGTTCCTAAAGTAAGCAATACCGACAGGCGAACAAAAAAAATTAACAAATAACAGCGATACCGTTACGTTGCAACATCGCAGTTGCTGTTATATTTGCATGGCTTCGATTACACGGCAATAGACAAACAGCGCGAATATCATTTAACGGAACAATTTTATGCTCGATTTTCACTGATGTGGCAGGAAAACACGAATAATTTGACGGGAAATGCTCGCGGCCGTAAACAAACATTGTCCCCCCGAGCGAAAGTTAAAATATCGGGAAGAAAGTGCGAAGATAAAGAAAAGAGTATACGGGCGCGCGAGGTGCGTCATTGGCAGTCGACCTTATTTATTGTTGCGCGTCTGGCGAAACTATACTAGGCGAGAAGCCAACGCGTCGAACCTGACCTGCTAGTCGTCGCGCGTGCCGCAGCTAGCCGGCCGTCAAACAATTGCGATGTCGTACGAGTTCGAAGGGTCGCGCTTGTATTACGGCCACGTATTTTCACCTTTGCCTGCAGCGCCTCGCGTGCTCTATGCTCTTGCGGCCACGCTTAAGTGTTCATGTACATGTATGTCTATGTGAGTGGCTTGATGTGTATGTCTATATGTACAGCGCATGTATTGGTGGCTCGCAATGCCAGTGTCATGAGAGAGAGAGAGAGAGAGAGATATCTTTTTTACAAGTGATCGTATGTTTTGTCTTTCACACCTTGATTAAGCCGATTGCCACCCACGATATTGCATACTTTTGAAAGATTCTTCGATTATTACACCATACATGCGTTCATTGAGAAACTATATGTTTTGTCATTTGTAATATCTACTATCTATCTTCCAGCAAAGTGACCGCTAAATTGGCTTTTCACTAATTAGAGAAATAATTATTTTGCAATATTTAAATGTTTTAAAGGTTTGCAGTGTATCTACAACAATTTATTTTTTAACTTTGCGAATCCTTCGCCTATAATCAATTTCTAAGCATATCATTTCTCTATGACTCGCAGAATTGAAGAAAAAAAAGTCTGATATTATGTAAGGCCAAAGGTGATTCAATCGACTTCCGCAAAGTGGCTCTATGTATATATATGTATGTACACACGAGTATAATTCTACGCTTTGTTTTTGTACCTTTCGGGTGAGACTTGGTCGACGAAGGCGACGACCTTTTTTTTTGTTCCGTTTACGTTGAGTGAGGGCATACTACAAGGGGAACCAGAGTCTATGTATTCAGCTATTACAATAAACATTTTGAAAGTTTCGTCGGAGGAACTGTTGTAGCTCGAGTCTCAAGCGGTTATTTGTTTTGCTGTCATACTTTTATTTGTATTTACGCTTGCCATTATTGTGCGGCTTGCACCGACTTTATCGTCTGAAGAAAGAATTTTCAATAATAATTTCACTTGAGATAGTTAATTCAAACAAATCTGTTTAATTCAATGAAATAATCAGCCATAGATTTAGAATCGTTTGTTTAATGCAAGATATTTGTCAAAGTAACTATTCGACAATAAGTCTATGTTAGTACGTGAAAGAAAGCAAAGAAAGTAGGTTTGAACAATAGGAAGTTGAAAAAAAATTAGCAATTAACCCACCTGTTTGACTTGGGCGTGACAATGTCCCTCGTCTCGGAGGTGTATTTTCTCTCGGCTCTGCCACCGCTGAAAAGTTCGACAGTTTCGCGAGTGACAGTCTCGAGCACAGGGTCACCGCCTCGGCGGCCTTTGCTAAAGGTCCGCTGGTCAGTTTTGCGGACCATTACAACCCGCGACAGCGGCTGGTTGAACTCGTGGCCGTGCATCGTCGGCGGTATCATCGCCAACGACTGTGACAGAGGACCACCGATCCTCGGCGACCTGCAATCAAAACAAATACACTTGTACAAACGCTCATCATCATCAACAACACTTGTTTCCAAACTCATTGCTGGCTTCTTCCATCAATTATTTGTCATAATTGTCTGGTTGTCTGATCACTTGCGAAAGCCGCAGCATTAAAATCTTTTTTATATTTTCAAATAATTTATATCCACTTAATACATTCATTAATAATTAGCAAGATGGAAAGATTAAAAATTTCCAAGTGATTCGGCAAATTTCTATACTTTCAATCAATAAAATGTGCGTTAATGCTTTTCAATGCACGCGCAGATCTGGATATAATTATTAGACTTGTTTGAGGAAAAAAGCGAGTGGCATTCCTGCAATCACACTTTCGAATGGTCAGGTTGTGTACAAGCTCAACTGATACAGATGTCAAACTTGTTTACATACGACGGGCATTATTGAATTTTTTTATATGTTTCTGTATTTATGTAACGAACGCGGCCTACAAATGAGGTGCTGATAGCGATAGAAGAAGTTCAAATATATCTGGGACGATTACATCTTTAATGATTTTCGAGTGCAATTAATTTGCAGTGATAGAGGCTATCGGCTTATAGCGCACGAATACTGCACAACTCAATGAGTATAGAGCGAGAATGGCTGAGTTGCGTAATTCTATGCGCACGTGATCATTAGCCCAGTAAGTATGCGGGCCTAGTGCATGCGAAATCGATCTTTATTTATTTCAGACGACGCGACGCGAGCGCTTAGTCAAGCATATATACTTTGTGCATTATTTTAAAGTCGATCGCCGCCGCATTAATTAAGTCGAATGCAATCGGCCGCTTGGATCATAGCCGACGCTCTACATTTGTGTGTTAATGTATGCCGAGTGTCAGAAGTCAACTATCAGAATAATTTCCGAGGAGTCATGGCTGTACACACTTTCTAAATACTAAGAGTATCCTTCACTGAGCAAGTTCACTAGTTTCTTTGTTACAGTACACTGAGCAAATTTGCTCGCTTGAAATAGCTTGAAACAGCGCAGTGGAGAGAAAAAAAAGAGAGCATTTTCAACTGTCTTTGCGTTTTGTTATTTTATACATTCCGCGCGTGATTGTAAATCAATATCAATGCTTATTAACTGGACGCGATAAAGTTTTACAAGGCTCTTTAAAATCATAAATAATTTGGTGCACCTGCGCGAATCGCGCAATCGGCCGAGCAATGGAGCTTTCAATTGACGGGATCGTTAAAGAAAGCGTTTGTTTTTCAAGTGAAACGATCGTCTAAATGAGCAGCTGTGTTGGATTTTATAATGCAATGAGAGATGCCAAACGAAGTGGGATCGGTTTAGCTTGGCGATTTATAAGCGATATAGCTCGGCGAATAAAAGCCCAAAGTAACAGGTACAAAAGAAGGTGCGGAATAGAACAGCGTGCACTGAACAATAGTTTACCTTTCACATTTATCTCTTATGAACGCTAGGTATGCCTCGCTCGCATTGCTATCGTAGATAGAGATAAAAGATTGGTGAGTGTAAGGCGAGAAATATCGAAAACTTACTCTGGGTAGTGAGGTAAGTCGAGCTTGGGCGAAAACATCGTCGAATCACAGAGAGTTTGATTGAAAATCGTGGAGAATCAGGGAAAACCGCAGCACAGGGGGCGAAGCACAATCCGACACTGGATCATTTCGCGAGTAGGTTGCCTCCAAGAAAATCTGCGGGAAGGCGAAGGCGAAGACGCAGGCGAGGCAAAAGGAAGTATGTATACCGAGGAGAGCAGACAACAAAGCCGATCGACGCGAGCGATCGCGAGCCGTGCGAGCGGGCGTCGTGAACTGTACTGACTGACGGCGCGCACTCAACACTCGGCGAGTACGAGCCGAGCCGAGCCGAGCCGAGCCGTGCGCCCGTGAGTCGAGTCGAGTCGAGTCAAGAGGCAAGAAGGCAGCCTGCACGGCGAGCCACGGCGCAGCTGGCTAGCGAGGGAAAGAAAGAGAGAGAGAGGAAGAGCCATTCTTTCGCCGGCGGTGCGGAGAGCCGGCCGGCCAATTAGCCGTTATAGAGCAGCAACACACGACCAAAGCCACGAGCACCTTATCGCCTCGACACGCCCCACCATCCGATAAGCAGCTCTCACCCTGCACCAGCTCAGCTGCTCTGCTAATTTTTCACAGTTCTTCTTGGGGCGTTGTTTGCTTTCCTCGGGAAAGCTGAAAAACTCGCTGAATCGGCTATGGTCTCGAGCTCAATGAGCCTAAATGATACTGTTTACCGCGCTTAATGAAAGCACTTGCGACTGACCCAATAACTAATGCAATTTAGACTATACGAGTCGAGCTGGCGCCGTAATAAATGTGGCATTCGCAGCAGCTAAGCTTTCTCCATGATCTTCATTTCATTCAATGTAGCTGAACCACCGCGATCTCGCATTCTCTGGTGAATTCTTTAGCAGGACCTTTCGCTTGCGATCATCAGCGGGGAAAATCAGTGTACGCTCCGCAGGTCAAACGAAAGCTCGCCGGCCGGGCAATCGACCAAAACGTTGCAGGCTGTAGGCGCGTCGCAGCGGGGGTCGATGACTGATCATACGTATATCTGACTCTCCTCTCCTTACTCAGCTGAGACTGAGCAGCGAATTCGAGTCGCGTCCACTTAATGCGAGCGCGCATTCGAAAGTGAATGAGTGCGTTTGTTGGTTGGCACTGGCGATGTGCCGTTACGAGCGCCGAACGCGCCGAACGCGCCGAACGCGCCGAACGCGCCGAACGCGCCGCGTGTGTCGCGTGTGTCGCGCTCGATCGGGCCGTATAACGCCTCGTTAAAGTTTATGTGGCCATTAGTCGACTGTCTATACGGGAGCGTCCGACAGGCGATAATCAAAATATATTCGGAGACTGACTGCTCGACTCAATTGTTTGTGCCTTTATGGGCGGCAGCACGCACATCCGAGACAAGTGCGCGCAAGCTCGATCTGATGCTCATCACGCGACAGACGCCCGATGTGAATAGTTGGCTGCTAGAAAGAAGTCTCAACTAATAATAGTGATGCAGCTCTTCGTGCTGCCTGCCCACGCTCCTGCTCCTCTCCTCTCCTCTCCTCTCCTCTCCGCGCTTCTGCAGTGCAGATACCGCTACTCCGTAAACTCCGGCTGACCGGAATCACTGCTCTGGAACAGAGCAAGAGCAGCGGCAGCGCCGGGCAGAACGCCATAGCGATACCTTCGGATGGGCGGCCAGCAAGACGAGTGGGCAAAATACTCGTTCCTCGCAGCCCGGATGCCATAAAATTGATGATCTGCACGAGTCGACAGAACGCTCTGTTCACACCTACTACTACTGCTGCTGCTGCAACTATAGCCATCTCCATTACAAGCTGCGCAATGGAAACAACCAAAACAGTTTTCTTCCAGCTTTAATAATGCCATTTATGCTTTGAGAGCTACGGATTAGCAAGATTACAAGTTTGATGGGACTACCATGTAATTCTCTAGCAGTTTCACGCTCCTGAGCTCATTTCCGGTTATGCATTCAATTACGCTTCTTCCAAATAAATATGCTACGGCGGCGCGGTGCTATTTTAACTGGCTTAACTCCTTCTCCTAATTCATTATCAGATACAAGCGACCTCAATCAAATATTATTCAAATGAGTGCACGCGCCATGAGCAGAGTCCAGATTGGAGCCAGACAACTCGCTTTCAAAATATGAAAGTTGCATTCTGTAAATTTTGCCGTTACGCTCTTATTTAGCTTCCACGCTGCTTTCTCGCAAAATCAATTAATTAGACTTTTAATCGGCGCGCGCAACAATTAATTCGCGCTGCAGCGCGCGACCATGCACAACCGATATCTTGGATAATACATCAAAGCTACAATGAACAACGTACATCTGCCGCATCGATCAAATGTTCGCCGTACTTATGTAAAACACTAGCTACCGAACAGTTAGCTGAAGCTCAATTTTCACGCTGCCGCATTCGCACGTGCGTGCTCACGTGCATGCGCGCATATCTCTCCTCGGAGAATTTGCCTTAGCCGAGAGGCTTAATCTGTGATAGATCGACGCTACGAAAACTTGCAGCAGCTTCTGCCGATTTTAGCTCCGGCCGCTATGGGCTAATTCCTAAGTTTACGAGCGCAAACTTGGTGTAAGTATTTTTATGGTGTGTGCTCGCCGACTGCTGAATGAGTAATCGCTTCTTGGCGTCTTGGCAAGCTCTTTTTGTTTCTTTTTCTTTTTTTTAGAGCAGTAACGCTCGCACTCGGCGGAAATAGTAAAATTTTACGATTCTATTGTCACGTCGTAGGGCATGTTAATTTGCAGTTGATGTATTATTACGTAACTATTTGTCTGCTCGTTGCGAAGCTAAATTTGGAGTAATTATTGTTGAAAATGGGCAGCTCTCAATCCTGCGTGTCAACAAAGAGCATGAATATGAATGAGTGGAGCTAAAAAGCAGAAGTCCGATAAGCCCACGAGGTAGTAGATTAATCTTGATTCTTGCTTTGATCATTCATTCAGAATGAGGTACGGGCGTGCATAACATGCGAGCTGTACAGCTGTGCGCGCTCACTTGCTCTTGTGCTTTTCCTTGATTTTTTTATCCTTTCAACCGCGGGCACCTATCTGGCTCATTAAATTACCTACAGCTTGCATGGCCGGGCGCAAAGAATTCGCGATCTATCTCGATCAGTCTACGCGAGCAGCGCACAATGAATAACTAGCATTATAGGTGAATACCTATGTAGTTGCATCTGCAGCGCTGACCCGA
Source organism: Galeopsomyia nigrocyanea (assembly GCA_035047105.1). Lineage (NCBI taxonomy): Eukaryota > Metazoa > Arthropoda > Insecta > Hymenoptera > Eulophidae > Galeopsomyia > Galeopsomyia nigrocyanea. The sequence goes on along the minus strand of JAWWMK010000008.1, from coordinate 10,156,106 downwards.
GAACTCGTGGGGTCGACTCGCCGGCTGAATCGGCCAATCTTTCGTAAACGAGCGAGAGAAGAAAGCACTACGTGACCGAGTTTAGCATCTGCAAGCCGAGCTCGGCTCAGCTCTTCCCCAAGTGTGCAAAAAAAAAATTTTTTTAAACTGGCTGATCAATCTGCACCACGAGCTAATGTATAGCATACCTGTACAGTGCCAGCGAGGAAAGCTTTTCCAGCCACGTTACATGTTTCTATATGATAGCTACATTTATCTATTGCGAAAGTATTTACGCGCGCTCGCGCAACGACGTAACGTAAGCAACTCGAGCATCATCGAAACTTCTCGTGTAGCGGCGAAAATATTCGCAACGTGATTTATATCCTCCAGCCGCGGCCGGAGCGAGATTGTACGCATGGGAGAGACTTTATATACCGTTATGGGAATTAAATGACGTCGAATCATCGACGGTAAATTAAACGCTGGGCTGACAGGCTGCGAGCGGACCAGCTCCGCGGCAAATAAATTGCCGGCAAACGAATCGTCGCCGCCGCCGCCGCCACGTAAATTTGCAATCCTGCACGCCTCGGTTATCGGCCGCAGTGAGAGTGACAGCCTCCGCGAGAAGAGCACGAAGCATGCACCTATTCGCGAGCGCGTGGCGCCAGCTGATATTGCAACACTGATATATCTGCTCGAGTCAACAATTTTTGCAGTTCTGCTTACTAATGGCGCGTCGTTGAAACTTGAGATTTCATTGTGCAGTCTGCAGCGAGCTGACGTTGTGGATTTCTTTTGGATAGCCGATCGGCTGATTCAAAGAAGAAACAAAAAAACTATCGATGATCAATCTTCGGCTTGGCGGCTCGGTGGCAAATGGACTTGAGCTCTGCGCCACGTGAAATGAAAAGGAAAAGAAAGCGAGCAACAATTGGGGCTTGGATGATCGAGCAGCGGGATATGGCTGTTGATTATAATGCCAGAGCGTTGAACTACGATTTCCAGAGAAGCCAGTGGATGGGCCAATGACAGGAGGCGGCGGCATCGGCGCACAATGTACCCCTCTAATGACCGATAATTAGTCGGAGAGCCACTCTTGCGCAAGCAGACTCTACGCTACTATCTTTCTCTCATTGTGTACGACCAAGCGACCTGCTGATGTGCAGCTATCTAGTTAATCTACCTCCGCGTCCTTTTTTTCAAATACTGTTATTGTGGGAGGTCCGTTTTGTCGGATTTCGTTGTCCAAAATGCTTTTCAAATCGACTTATTACATGCCTGAATAGTGTTCGGCTGCTTTTTATAACGGTATTTTTCTATCAGCAAATTTCATTCCTGACATGACGATTGGAATATTCATCCACGGCAATGCTTTCGAATATCAAAGCTCTTTATTTTCACTGTGTTAGTCAAATATCGCTGTCCGGGTAAAAAAAATCGTAAAAGAATCCGTTGCATCGGAGGTGCGAATCGTAAAGTTGCGTTATGAAACACCTCTGCAATTTGCTCAGCTCAAAGTGTGCAACTTTTAGATTTGATTTTCTAACACTTATCCTGAATTTAATCATAAATAATAAAACCTTATTGCTGTATGTAATTATTAGTTCTAGTTTGAAAAGAGTATCGTTTTTTTTTTTTTTGCGATTTGCTCTATGGCTTCAGTCGAGTGCGAAATGTATAGTTGGGTATATGGCACGTATACTAACTCAATTTACACTTGTGAGTGACAAAAGACTCGGTTGTTATATCTACTTTTAATTTAGTTGACCTCGTTCTCAGAAGAATTTTTTTCCATTCTATAACTGGACACGTTTTGCTCAAGAGAATAATGTTCGACAAAAGTAACATTGTTCACTAACGCTTGGATCGATAGCTCGTGAAAATTTATCTTCACTGTCCATTTTTCAGTAAGACCTTGTGCGCGTCAGAATACAAAAAAAAATTATTATGAAGCTTCAAAATGTCAACGTTCATTACTATGACTGACGAGACACATACTTTAAAAAATATTAAAGCATGACAAAGACAATTGCAGGCACAATACAATAGCTGTAGCGGTGTAACCAGTGGCTTTTTCATAGAAAATTCAGAAATATATTTGTTGGAGAGAAGGCGTTGTAGGTATAACGAGCTGTCGTTGGCAGGAGGCCGGGCGGCGCGGCGCAGAGGTCGTGGTCGTTAAAATTCCACGTACGCTTCGGCAGTGAGGAGAGCAAAAGAACGAAGAAGAAGGGCAGTGCTGCACCGCGATTTTATTATTATGATGCGTGCGGACGAGCTGGCAATGCACGCGAACGCATTGAAGACGAGTCATAGACTTGCGCGCTCGGGAGAGAGAGAGAGACGCGGGCGGATGTGTAATGGCTCGAACGGAACGGCAGCTGTCGGCCAGCCGTGCGTACGTATACGTCGCTCGCATTGTGTTACGTGAATGCACGCCAAGTTCACGGTGGCCCGCGAAGGACACTCGTAACCATCTCCGCAACAATCTTTCCTTAACATAACAATGCACGGCCAAATTTACGCCTCTCTCGCGCGCTATTTACAGCGATTTACAAGGACGCAAATCGCTCCGCTCGAGCCCTAAGTAATTGTACAAACTGTCAACCGACGCGCTATTATACAGGTACGCGCGAATTATTCAAATGAAGGCAGGTCTATTCGAAAACAAACTTCTGGATTTTCCGACAGCTCGGCTGCAGCAGAGAGAACGGGTGCTCCCACGCGTAGCAACCTCTTCCAGATCTTTACATTGCTACTAAACTTCGCTGCAGCCTAGCCAAGCTTCTTCTTTTTTCGAGCACAGCGCGATAATGCTCAGATGATGGAAGAGTGGCAAATCATGTTTTATGCTAAAGACCGCAGGTGTTATCAGGGATAAGCACTTGTCACCGCCATAACCTGATACTTTGTGTCAACTGCGCGTAATCGCGTCTACTCGCGAAAAGTCATTTACATCAACGTTTACGGATTATGGGTTTGGCGTTGAGATTTTCGTTAACAAAATAACGCTAGCGTTATTCGATATTTTTTGCGCAACGACTAGAATTTTAGGGTAAAATAACGAAAATGGTCTTATTTTTTATCAAAATCAAAATAACGTAACGCTGACTACGATATTCGTTATTTTACATTAGAAAAGTGCTTTTCCTTATTTAAAATATCGACTGCGTTATTCGTTAAAATAAACAATCGTGGTCGTTATAGTAGAATTTTAAGGAAATAACGCTAGCGCTAGATCGCTACAACGAATTCATTCGAAATTTATTGAAAATTGATCGAATAATGCAATCGTTATTCTGTTCCAACGATGACTTTAGCGATTATCGCAGTCGATATTTTATATAATAAAGAAAAAGCACTTCTACCACGGAAAATAACAAATATCGTCAGCGTTACGTTATTTTGATTTTGATAAAAAATAAGATCATTTTCGTTATTTTACCCTAAAATTCTAGTCATTGACCAAAAAATACCGAATAACGCTATCGTTATTTTGTTAACGAAAATCTTAACGCCAAACCCATAATCCGGGCCCAGACTGCCCGATGTCTTTCCACAAGTGACAATCTTACTGGGCAAGCAGCGCGCTTTTTCTCACAATCAGTGTTTCACTGGCGTCAACGCAAGTCTGCAATAACTTTAATCAATTGTTTTTTCAATTTGCTCGAGAAGCCGACTTGCTCTTAGCGAGCCTTCGAGGAGTCGTGCGCGCCGCGCGAACGGATGCTGGAGAATCGATTATAAGTCGATCGATCAAGACATAAATGGACTTTACGAGCTCGGCTCGCAACGCTCGTGCAGGCTATCGGCATTGATTACCTCAAATAGCAGGCATTCGTGATGACGATACGACGCTGAATTTGCGATAGCAGCATTACAGCTGTCGAATCAAGTTGAGGGCTTGAAACAACGCATCCATCAGCGTTAACGGGCAATCGAAGGTATAGCAAAACGGAGCAGAAAACTTGGAGCTTTGCTAGTTGTGTAGCCGAATCGGACGCGATGCACAATGGCCATAAAGTGGAGTTTTGATGTGGTATTTTAAATATAGATCAGCTGCGGGCAGTGCGATGCTGCAGCGTAATGGGCTGCATCGCGCGCGGATTCGCACCTCGTCGTAGCCGCTACGCGGGCGCGGCCGTATATCTACTATTTGCTGGCGTAAAAGACGCGCGCGCGGAAGACGCAAGTGTGCGAGGCAACGAAGCGAGCAGTATTTTCGCCAGCTCGTTGATTTCTTTTGTACCTCGAGAGAGCATGCACAAGCTCATTAGCCGGAGAGCTCGGCATCCGGTCAGCCGCAGTCAGTCTTTCTGTTTGGACAAAGTGTAGCAAAATTGCTGATGACATGCTAGCTCGCGGCCGAAATGCATAGTGCGCAGAGCGCGAACAAAGGGGACAGAAATGAGGTGTTTCGTCAATGCACTCGCGAGCTCGCTACTTTTTGAGTGCCTTCTTATCATACACGAAGCTGCTCTATACGACTTTTCTTTGCTTCTTCTATGCAGCTTCTTTTGTTAGCTTTCCTTTCAATAGCTCGACACCGCGCGCGACCTTTAAAATCTTAATATTTGGCATGAATGACTTGGTCGTAAAAGACACAACGGGCACAAAAGAAATGCAAGCGAGAGCGATGCTTGATTTCGCGCGGGAAAGAAGCCAAGTTGCGCAAGTTTGGGGGGCATCCTGCACGAGTTATAGCTAAAATGTAGCAGAGAGCAAAATAAAAAGAGCTTACCTAGTTGCATAGGAGCTGGTCGACTGTTTGGAGGCCATTGCTCCTGTGGCTGCGGCGGGCGCCGGTGCAGATAGCACAGCAGCACAGCGAGTAGCCGGCTTCGATCGATTTTGTCTTGCCGTGCTCTCTCCTCTCCTCTCCTCTCCTCTCCTCTCCTCTGCGTTAGTGTGCCGCTGTGGCTGTTGTACTATGTAACATCAGCTCGACGAACGAATGCCGGGCCGCAGACGGCGAGCAGCGATAACCTCGCTCCGGTTTTAGCAGCTACTCCTTCACTGGCCCCCAGGCTCGCCTCTCACCAGGATCATCAGCATCCCATGCGCACGCTGCTGCACACCGTTCGCACTTGTTAATGCCTTCAATCACCGGCGCGCCGGGCCTCACAATTGTCGAAGGCTCTGCACACTTACAGATTCATTAACATATACCTCCCCTTGCCAATGGATCAAACGGAAATACGCGGCGCAGCATGCCAATTCAGCTTACATCATCCGGCGCAGCTCTTGCCACGCACTTTGTAAAGCTCCAAAATCAATAAACAGCAGAGAAGAGCTATCTCCACAAGCTCCCAGCCAAATCTGCAGCTTTACTTTTCCCTTGCAGAGCTTTCGCTCCCCGGCTGGCTGCTGCTGAGATTGCAGCGTGGAACGTGCGAGCAGCAGCGCCGGCAACTCATGATCCTAGTATAGCTCGCTCTCTCGGCTTGCTACGCTCTGTAGCAATGGCGGCTAGTGGGTCGGGCGCTGCAGCGGCGATGATCGTCGGCGAGAGAGAGTTTGCTTTGCACGAGAAAAACTGCGCTCTGTAAATTCATCCACGAGATGGATCTTGCTTGCCTCGCGCCACGCGCTTTTTGCAACTATGATGACTCTTTGATTGTCCACGTCACTTTCTTCAAAGATCCACTGCTGATTGTCCCACGGACTTTTTGCAGCACTGCTCATTCGGATACTTTACTCACTGCATTAACTTTGCCTCGTTTTTCCTCGATGTTTTTTCCTTTGGCGTTCCACTTACGCTTGGCTGCTCACTGATCTGGTCATGAGAAACAAAATAATAACCTTGAGTTATTACACTTGCCTAATCCAATATTCAATATTGCAACGTTCGAATAATGATATTTTTTTCACCACTTGACTATTCTTTCACTAATTCGTATTTGATATTTGATGATTATCGATTTGTTGAATTGAAAAAGCTTTCTCCCTACGTAAGCAGCGCGCTGGGAGCTCGTGTGCAGCGCCAATGAACGGCGGTCAACGTGTCAAAATACTATCGAATTGGGCTTGTCGGGGTCACGTTGCACCTTCCGTCAAGGCCGCGGACGGGAGCGCGCGCGCGTCTATAGTGTGCAACCTGCACCTAGCCACTTGGTGCACTCATTGATTTTTCACATCGCGCGGCCCAACAGCTACTCCGAAGCGAGCGAGCGCGTCAATAATCGTGCACCAGTCGACTACTTCGCTCACAACTATCTCCCCACTATCTTCCTCCAGCGAAGCAAAAAATCTCAACAATATCTAATCGCAAATTGAAACAATGCTCAATCTCAATCGCGGCGCAGCTCGAGAGAAAAAAAACGCTCCGTTGTTATCGGCGCAGCGATGCAGTGTCGAGAAAAAAAAACGTCACGAGGGCTTATCGCTCGAAACAGTGTACAAGCGAAGTGAGATATGAATTAGATCTCGATGAGTTGGAGAGATGTGAAAAAGAAAGTGCATATACTGAAGAGGCGTGACGGAGCGGCGAGCTTACAAGCTCGAAAGCGAGCAAGATAACCTCACAAAACGGCAGATGGTCGCGAGAGCAAGTGGACGACAGAAAGGAGAGAGAGAGAGAGAGAGAGAGAGAGAGAGAGAAGGGGTGGGGTGGGGGTTGTTGGCAGGATTTGATTTGCACGCACCTTGCTCTCGATACTGAAATGCACTAATTGCGGAGCTTGGCCTTGGCGATCGGCTAGCAGAATATCACAGGTGCTAACTAAGAAAAGAGTGGCACAATAATTGAAGTGGCAACTTGGTAAGCGTATGTACTATAACGCAGCGGCCGACGCTGACGACATCCCGAGCTGGAATGAGAGAGCCAGCCGGGCGGAGCAGCGCGCGCATGCACGCTCGAGCTGGAGCTGACGAGCGCTGGCCGCATATGCCTGTGTATATAGCGAGGGTGAGTGAAAGAGAAAGAGAGAGAGAGAGAGAGCGACGCCAGCAGGCCAGCGAGCGGCCGAGGGGTCGCGTTCCCCCTCCCACCCTTGCTTGCCTCAGCTCCCCTCATTCTCTTCTTTCCACCCGCGCATACGTAAGCAGCTCTATGCCATGCTGCATAGTCAGCGAGGGTGCAGCTCACCATAGATGCACCGATTATTTTTAACTCTCGCCTGCACAGATAAGACTCGCGGACGTTGACATGGCTGCACTCCAAATGGAATGGGATCTCGATCGATCGAACGAACCGAGCCGCGCACCGCCTGTTTTCCAAAACTCTGCTCTATACGCGAGGCCCCGGCAACGGATGCCGTTATGATTATCATCCTATAATTGCTACAGATCGATCGAACGCAGCATACCGCTATCTCTCGGCCTTGCTAGACTCGCTCAGCTGTCCTGTCCTGTTCTGCCCTGCCCTGCCCTGCCCAGCGCCTCTTCCTTCCATCAATTCTCATTGTCCCTAACGATCATCGATTTATACCATTCAATATTGACCCGCTTTGATGTTACCGAGCTACTCCCTACTCCCTCGAACGATGATCGGCACTATTTCATACCTGCCACGAGACTTTTTATTGTCTTACGCATCTATCGGCAGGTTAATTCGATGATTAGCGCATCGCCAATAATCGCTGCAATTAAATGCAAATAGCGAGATTGGTGAAATCATCGACGAACTTGCGACGAATAAAAGATCGACAAAAAATAGCGAACAATTGGAAATGGCGTTGCGCATTTACCTTATTTCGTGCCTCTAGATTTTTTTCTCATTTCAGCGCAATCTCGTTGACGCTCATATATTAAGTAAGAGCGAGCAGAAACAGTGACGCACATTAGCACGTATACGTATACACGGCACTTCTCCGGGCAGATTTACGAGCTTGTAGGAAAATTTTTTGTGCAAGCAAAGTTTATGAGAAACACAGCGAGCAGCCTGTGATTCGAAATATTGCACTGAATTAATCGATTACATTTACACTGCGGGCGATTGAGCCCAATACGAATGTTTGTTTAGCGAAAAATCCAAGAAAATTGAAGCTTGCAGCTGTTATCTGGCGCGGAGCAATCGAACTGACTGCGAGTGGCAGAGCGTAAACGTGGCCTGTAGGCGCTGCAGGTTTTCCGCGCGGCGGTGCGGTGCGGTGCGCGGTGCGCGATGCTGGCAGCGGCGGCGACGGCGACGGCGACGATAAGCCGTGGCGCGGCGCTTTGTGTGAAAATATAGCGAGGCTTTTGCCTGATGTATGCCTGCACGCATATACACGAAGAAGAGGCGGGTACTCGCGCGTCGCCGGTGCTGCTGCTGCTGACTGACATAGCAATCTGCTTTGAACCGCGCGAGAACACCAAGTCAGCTTTGTACCTACGAAAACACTTACGAATGTTCACTTTATGAATCAGTTGAGTCGAAAGCTTTGTTTTGCTAGCAGCCATTGTGCTCTCTTTGCAGCCGCTTCACGCATAATAATGTTTGACGCGCGACGAAAAGTCAAAAGATTTCCGCGCCTCTGTCATCATTATCTCGAAATACTTTAGAGATTCATAACAGCCGCAATAACTTGGTCGTTTTGGCTTTGAACAATTTTCGAATCGACATTGACTCTACACAGCAGCAATATTCGCTTATCGTTGCGTGATTGCCATAAACTTGTAATCAGCGCATGAATCACGAAAAACTTGTTATAGCAATATATATAAGGTAGGTGGGTATGTGGGTAGGCGCGGATTTTTATTTCCCACAATAGCTGAACAACGTATATCCAGTAATGCTAAATGAAGGCACGAGATAGTCAGTATAAGCTACTTAGCATGCTAACGAGCTTTTTAGACGCTCTAAGTAGATGTAATGATAGTAAGCGAATTCCCCCGATGAAATTGCGCAATCAAGCAGCCAGACTGCAGATCGGCGCAGATCGGCGCAGGCGGCGGCCCTTCAATCATTAGGGTCCCTTAACTTGCTCAATAATTACCGACCGACTTGATAATTAATTGTTCGCTTATGAGTAATCTCCCCATCAATGCGGTTAATCCCAGCGTGCGGCGCACCTCGACTCGCAATTCAGTTTTCTGCACTCGCCTGCACAGCCGGCCACAGCGCGGCTAAACTGTCCGGCTGTTTCACGCGCATGAGACTGGATCCGCGGCTAGGATATAATGCGCGCGCGCTAATTGCGGGTCCGCACGATAGTTCTCGAGGCGGATGACTCTACCCCGGGCATAGCCGCGGCGCGACGCTCCAGACGCGTAAATCGCTCGGCGCAAGCCACATAGCTGTCCGAAGACAAATATAGAGAACGTCGTTGTCGTCGTTGTAGTCGCCGCAGCCGCACCAAAATATGCGCGCGGATATGCCGCTCTGCCCCTTTTCGCCGCAAAACCAGTGCTTCCGCTTTTCCCGTCCCTCTCTCTCTCTCTCTCTCTCTCTCTCTCTCTCTCTCTCTCTCTCTCTCTATAAGCACTCTTCGCTGACACTTTGTTGTTGTTGCACTCGACAAAGAGCGCGACCAAAGCATCTTTCGAAGCAATCGAATGAGCCTGTATTTCCGTTGAAATTTCTCCTGTGGATAATCATTTTTCTCCGCTGAGTTATCGAAGGATCGAATTGATTCGATCGACCAATGAAAACTTTCTAGATACTTGAGCTTCTCAAAGCGAGCGAGCATTGATCAAATGAAAAATGCTAACGGCACTGCAGACCATAACTGCAGCTGGGTCACGCAACAAGTTGAGGGGCTTTAAAAGTTAACCGATGCAATTAGCCGTTATCGAGAGAATTTATGCAAAGCACAGAGAGCCATGGAGTTGGGCCAACTTCCGTAATTATTAGCTGCTTGCGTTCCGGTACGCGTCGAGTGCAGCGCAGAGGCCGCCCCTGCCCCCCGCCCCCCGAGCCGAGCCACTTTCCGCACGCGCTGCGCTGGGCGGGCGTTCTCGTTCATCAGCTCCCGACTGATGGACGATGCGCCGACACAATTATTATAGCAAGCCTACGAATCGCCTAACCGACGCGTAGCGCAAACCACGATAAATCAGACACCTCCGCGTGTCTGCAGTGGTCGACGCCAGCGTCTCTCCGTCGCGTCGGACGACGGAAACAAGGTGCATCCGTATTTCCTCGAGCCGCACACGCACACGCAAGCACAGCCGAATAGAAAGGAGCATATATGGAGCATACAAGATTAATTGGTGCTACCAGAAAATAGAAAACTCTGCTAAAGCTGCGTAAAATTGTGCATATGCGTGACTGCCGGCCACGCCGCACTCTCGCGCGCTTGAGATTTCTTCGCAACTCATGGAAAAATCTTCCTGGAAGTGGCATGGAAATGGTTGTGTGTATGCAAAAAAGCCTGCGGATGGTGAAAAAAAACGAAATGTCAGGTGTCTGCGGCTTAGTGTGTGTGCAATGATCAGGCTTCGTCGGGGGTCATCGTTTCTCTGCTCGTCGAAAGGTTTCCAGCGCCCGAAAAGGCTAACCAACAGCCTCGCGGTCTTCGGCTTTCTCTCTCTCTCTCTCTCTCTCTCTGTCTTACTCGTCTTTTTCCCTCTTTCTCTCTCCACATTTACTACGCAGTACTTGAACTGCACTGCACTCGGTTGCGTTGCACAACCGCTGATATAATGATATTAAATGTGGCCGATATATCTCAGCTATTTGCGTTAAAAGCCGCACGTGGGCATGCTGAATCTCAAATTTTTCTCCATTTTCCCTTTCATTCGCTATAAATTGCTCCAACAATTTTTCGTGAATTGCTAAACGAGCTATTGTCTCACTGATAAAGCGTGAAGCGAAGCCTGCAATTATGTAATTCACAGTCAGAGATAACCGAGAAAGGTGATGCTACGCAATAGCGGGGCCAATAAAACCATGAAATAGTCTGAGGAAAGAATGCCGCAATTATAATTGAAGATTGAATTCTTGAAAGTTTATAGATAAGCTAACTGCTCTTCAAGTGATCTTATAGAACGTACAACGATGCTCGAGCATTTTTCCATTACCGAAGCCAAAGGAATAAAAAAGTATTGTCGGGAAGGTAAAAGCTGATTGCAGAGTCAGCAGCGGCGGCAGCCGAGGCAGCAGCAGCATCATCACGCCCGAAGAATCCCATGCGCGAGCGTATGTACCTCGAGCGTGTACGAAAGCGTAGGCGTCCTCGAAAGATTGTCGATGTACTGAATGCTGTGTACGCGTGGAGCTGAAGGCGTTTATGCGTGTGACTATGCGCACAGCTCGAGACGTTCAACGTATAGGTCAGCGTGGCCGCTTCGATTTATTATCCATACACGCTCGCTCGCTTTCTTTATACCGCAGCCCGCTCACACCCACAATATTCATATATCGATCCCATTTTTTCTTCCATTTTATTTGGATTTTTTATTCCTTCAGCTGCAGCTCCTCCCCTCCTGCTGTTGCTCCCATTATCTCAGTAACCGATCGCTACTCCTACCAAACTTTTATCGTCTCTGAATATACAGACAGAACATTTGTCTAATTGTAATACTAAATTTACGCGAACAATTGTGCGCAATAATTATTTATAGCTTAAGCAAAGAGAACAGTTGAAGTGATCAAGCGTTTTACAGCTTTCGTGCTACACGCTGATTATAGTCGAAACGATCAAGAAACATTTGCTGTGTGAAAGTAATCTCCGTGTAAATGCTGCATAAAACTACACTGACGTGATCTTCACTACGCACGAGATTCGTAAAGCGAAAAAGCCCTGACCTTTCGAGCTCAAATCTCAAATTAACTAGAACGAAATTTCATCCTGGGAGTTTCTACTTGTGTTTCTCGTGTCTCGCAACAAAACCTTTTGATAACCTTCTTAATTCTCAATGTTATTATTTACGTCAAAAGATACGAAATTTCAACAACAAAAATTAAAACTCCGTAAATGACGATGTGTGCTACTAATTGTTTTGTAATTTTAAGCATTTTTTCATCAAGTTCTCAATGTAGTTAGATAATATTTTTAAAAGTATATTACTGAAAAATATTCTGTTATTAAAAACTTATGAGTACGTTTTATACTAGATGATCTTTATACTTGATATTTAATGTTTCATATTTGCTCAGCTGCTACTTTGTCACATGTTAGGAATTCAATGAAAGTAAACTTTAAGCTCACGAGTCTATAATGAATGTTCGTACCATTATTTTTATGAAGAATGTTACTTCAAATTTACTTCAAATTACTATGGTCAAGAATATTTACTTACTATTCCACATAAATACAATAATAACTCCTCCTTCCCCTTCACACACCTTTCAAGTAAGGTAAAACTGTCATGCGAGTAGGCTTCAGAAACTGTTTTCAAATCAGTTTTTAGAACGCAATCAACGAAAAGCAAGTCCATGGAAATTAATTACGATTATGTCTACGACGCGCCAATTTCGAATTTTATAAGAAACGGGTCGGCCGGTGTGCTATTCGCAACGAACGAGCCTTTCTGACACGCTGTCTTATGTATAGTTCAAAATTGGCGCGTCGTAGTCACAATCGAAATTAATTTCCATGCACTTGCTTGCCGTTAATTGCGTTCTAAAAATTGATTTGAAAACAGTCTCTGAAGCCTACTCGCATGACAGTTTTACCTTTCTTGAAAGGTGTGTGAAGGGGGAGGGGGAGATTTCACTCACGGTACAAGGATCATAAACATTCATATCATTATCTATCGGATTTCGGCGAAACGAACAGCTCATCAGTTTTAGTCTCGAGTGCATATCGCAGCTCAGCTCGACCGACTGTATTGTGATTCGATTGGCATTGGTGACAATGATGTTTTATACGTATATTGTATACGTAGAGGACGCGCGCTACACAAAGAGACGATTGTAGTTTGTACATACATATGTAAAATATGCGCACGCGCTCACTGTACACAAAGATGATTTGAGACAAAAGATGATCTGAAACAAAAGATGATATGAGACAAAAAGATGATCTGAGACAAAAAGATGTCCGAGAAAACGTAATGAAAAAATCTTATTTTTCAAATAACTTTCTCAAAACTGCAATCAATCTTATCAGATACATTATTACATTACGCGTGGAAATAATAAAGACGATGAAACATTTTCGGAGGAGCCCGAAAACGCCAACTTATTGTATATGGTGTAGCGGCGCGCCTGCTCCGCTACACTGGAGGGTTATCCTATTTTCCGCCTTTGAACTTCTTTGTCGGTAAATAGGATAACCCTCCGGTGCAGCGGAGGCATAATCGCGTGCAATTCGCGACCGCGACTCTGAATCATAGTAAATATACCAAAAAAATAAATAAAAATATAACATTTAATTTCCGTTTGATCGATTGCAAATTTTTTAATTTTTCTGAATACACAATGCGTAAATCATTTCATCGATAAAGAATGTAAATCTATTTATTTATGCGTTCGGTGGATGAGCAAAAAGCTATCTTTTTTGCCTCCGCTACACTAGAGGGTTATCCTATATGTGGTTTATCCGACTCGAGTGTAATTTGATAGTCGGAGGATCAATTCTTATGGCACTCGCG